>OZ008367.1:145459400-146659400 GCA_963931995.1 Phaonia tiefii | reverse complement strand
AATTTTTATCAAATGCACACATAATACATCAGTATCAAAGTTATAGGATTTTTTTACATTTGAAATACCAAGGCATATATCATCAACCGACAAGTTCATACTTCCTGAATGCTACCTATTAAAGCAACGTCGCACAGTGGCGCCATTTGAGTTTTTTCGTTGCAAAAATCATATCTTTTGAACCGAATAAGATAATTGAACAGTTTAAACAGCATAGGGTGCTACGCTTTGTAGGGGCCGGGCCTACTTATGGGTTATCAAAGTTAAAATTTGTAGAAAAATGAATTTTATGGTAACTAAAAAAAATTATTTTTACATTTTTAGATTGTTTTTATTTTTTTTCGTTAGGGTTTTATGTTTTAAATTATTACCCAACAAATTAAAAAAAAATACTTCTTTTTTAAATTTATTTTTTCAATTTTCTGTAAAATATTCATCACAATTCGTAGGAGAAGGTATATCTAAAAGACTAATCATTTCGAAACTATAATTATTTTCTAACTCTATTCGTGACTTCATATGCCGCAGGGAAGAAATAAGTGGATCGGAAGATGCTGCCAACATGTTGAAGAGGTCCTCATTTTGCCTTACCCTTGATGCTTTGAATGTGTTCTGCAATCTATATTTTTTATAAAATTTGTTAAGAGACTCCTGTGCTTCTTCAGAAAGCTCTCCAATTGGCAAACACTGGTACTCAATTATGTCTTTGCCATGCGCCAATATTTTATGGACGGTCGGGGTCAACTTCTTCTGTGGATACATTTCTGCTAAAAGAGATGCAGTTTTCGATGCATATTCTCCATATTTTGTAGAATTGACGTTTTCTTTGCAGTTTAAAACATTCAAGATCGTTCCCAATCTTTTCACAATTTGATTGTCAATTCCAGTGATTGTAGTTACTGCCTCATCATTTTCAAAAAATCACCTAGAAGTGTTTCCATCGTTTGAGTTACCGTATCCGTGCTTGGGACAGTCTACTTTTAGTCCAACTTCTTTAAAAAAAAGCATCCTGTATTTGCTTCTTTCTGATCCTTTCCAAATCCTTTATTGATGTATTTTCATCGAAGTTTTCCTCCTCTTGTGGTAGGGTATACGCCAGTTTTAGCAAGAACTCCATACACCTTATCCTTGCGTGCAATGGTGACATTCCATATTCGTAATTCTCCTCGTTTGTAGAATCGTTTAAATTACCAAAGTTCTTCTGACTCTTTTTGCAAATCGGGCATGACAATGTTGAGGTTGTTCCTGTCAGTTCGTTTACGACTTTTCCGTCAACCATGGTCAGGTGGAACTCGTAATTGCATTCAATATATTTTCCTTCTCCAATTTGCAGCTTTGTAGGCTTAATCTTGCTTATTTGTTCTTCAATGTCCTTCACCGTGGTCCTTATGAGTTCTGCCGATTCCCTTGCAAACTGAAACATTATTGGTCGGCAATAATGCACTGATGACGGACGTGGATTTTTCCAGTGTAGGGAAACATCAGATTTTAGCCGCAAAGGAACAACAGATGCCATAAACATATTTCCGTCCGATATTGTAGCGTCATCGGAAGATATCCTTTGCTTATAAACGCTTTGTCCGGATGATCCATCGCAGCCCCATTTGCTGATCAATGTCAGTTTCTCAGGAAGAATTTTCACCTCATTTTCAGGAAAACTCTCCAACAACCGTTTTGCTGTATGGCCCATGAGATCCTGCAGATTGGCTTTCACAGAGACTTCTGTAAACTCCGTATGCAGTGGTCGTGAATTTATTTTGGCTTGCGTAATATGCTTGTATCCTGGTAAAACGTCAGCCCCGTGTCGCATCAAGGATGCCCGTAGTATCTCATATTTTTCTTTGGAAAGTTCTAAATCCATAAACAAGGCCAAGGCTTCTTCGGAACCATACTTTTTAATGTGTGCGTTTGTGGGCGTGGGAATGCTTTCCTTAATCCTTTTTAGTCGCAGTGGGCTTGCATCAGCAACAGATTTTGTAATCTGCGACCTCACTCTTTCACTATCCTTTGTATATTTAATAGACAGCGCGTCCGATAAATGCTTCGTGGTCAAGTCATTGGTGGCCTCGGCAAGTTTCCTCTTTCTTGTGAAAATTTAACACTCCTCAATACTTTTTTATGGCCTTCCTTTTGCTCCTCTGGTTGATGTGGTGGGTTTATCTACTGGCAATATATCCAGGATGGTGTCTTGATTAAGCCAGTCCTCGTATTTGGAGTTGAATTTCTGAATGGTTCGATTAGTTTTCACCCATTTTGCCTTAATATTTGCATATATCAGATAAAAATTATTTTTTATAATTTCGCTTCTCTCAATATTTCCGTATAAGCTATCAAGTTCTTCTAAAGCAGCTTCCGTGAAAAACTTTGGTGTGGTTGACTTTCTGAACAGTTCAAATAATTTTAAATTGTTCAACGCCATGTTTTCAATAACTCGCGGTTAGATGGTTGGTCAATAATAGCACAATCAGGTTTGTTGAAACCACGCTAAGTGTTTACACTTATATAGTAGCTGTACATGACGCAGGTTTTTACCAACATGTTTTGGTCATTGGTAAATTAGGTAGAATTTTCCAGTGTGCGCTTGGGTTCTTGTGGTCGGAGTCTTAACGGGGTTGGACTGTGCGTGGTGTGGTGGAGTGCTGGCCTACCTGTCTACCTACAGGGCGGGTGACCAATCACATCGTGTACAGGTTCTAAAAATACGAATGCGTGTGGACTGGATGACAATTGTTGCGTCCATTTTATCACGTAATTTTGTTTTTCCAAGAATTGTTAGTTCTTTCCACGAATTCAGACAAAAAAGGGTTTTCATGTTGGAAATGATGGCATCCCATGCTGTCCGTACAGCTAATTTTCCCAATAATTCTATCATGAGTGCCAGTTACAGAAGTTTACGCGAGTTGTTTTTATTGTTTTACAAAATGAATACACAGTTGGTCTGGCCTGACCCATGTGTTACGAATGTGACTATAGAAACATGTGTATGACGGAGGGTTAATGATTTGATTTTTCCCACTCAAGAACCATGTATTTTTTAACTCTTTGACCTCTAGAAGCCAAAGCGGCACTTAGAGGCAGAGAAAACCTTTGGAATTATGTAAAGGAATACTCAAAGAACATATTTTGAAAATATGGCAAATATAGAAAAATATAGATTTTTTTATTTTCCGTCAAATTTGAGAAATAGTGAAAAAACGGATAGTTTTTAAATAGTGTTTTACCAGGAGAAACACAAAGCAAACAGTCAATTTTTTTATAATTATACATTTAATAAATACATCAATAAATACAAACAAAAAATAAGGCGATTCGTTACCTATTTTTCGTGATATTACACCTGAAATCGCAACAAATTGACTAAAAATTGTGTGTTTTTTTGAAAACCGAAAGTCGGTCAACTTTGAACGGTTATGTGCGTCGGCGCACATGCAAATTTTGATTTTTGCAACCTCGTTTGCTCTACGGGCGCCACTGTGCGTCGTTTGGTGATGCAGCAAAATTTCTAAAATTAGATTTAAAATAACTTGCAAAGAAGTCAACAATTTCATCGAAATTATTTGCATGAGCATCACCATATACCATAGACAATGAAATATCTGATGATTTCCTTTTCAAACAAATATACTTCCAGAAATACTTCGGATTATCTTTAATGTGGCTTTCCATATGGTCCATGTATTGTTTAAATAGAAATGTATTAAGAAAAATTAACTCATTACGCCGTAACACATATTCATTGAAGTCAGCTGCACAACCTGATGTCTTATATCGCTAATTAAGTTTATTCCGACAATTCTTCAAATGCCTAAGTCTTTTATTATACCAAGGACGGTTTTCCGACTTGACTTTCTTTAAGGGGATCATTTTACTGCAAATGCATAAGACCTTCTGCAAAAATATTTCATAACAGATTCTAGTATCATATTTAGAGAAGATATTTAGCCAATACACATTACATTCATAGACTAAAAATTTGAAATCTAAAACCCTACTTAATTTATTAACAATCCTATTAATTTGAACTAAATTCAAATCCATAAAACTGTCAATGAGATTAATTTCAAAGTCTTTGTTCACATTAGATGGTGTTAAAATATCATTTGAATTTGACCAAAGACGATTATTTAAATTGAAATCACCATATATGGCAAATTGGGTGCTTGGATCCAATTTTTCATATAAAAGAGTAAAATTTTCAGCATGAGATGAATATACATTATAAGAACTATTTGACGGAATATATGAGGCACCAACACAGAGCAACATATCTACTAATGTAACATTTTTTCAGAGCATATTTATTTAGCCGGTTAACCATTAACGATTGAAGACATTAAACTAAAATATACAGCTACACACTTACAAGTAAACTGTGAATAATCTCTCTTTGTCACTATTTTATTCTCTTCATCTCGAGAGAGCAAAAACAGTGCAACAAACACAGCAGTATTTGTATCATAAACATAGATATATTAGGATCACGAACACATATATTATAATACTTCCATAATTGCGTCTCCTACATTTAATATTGGATATACTATGCAGTTTATAATGTACACTTTTCCACAGCATGCTTACTTAATCAACTGGCCAATAACCGATTGGCGACTGAATACATGAAACTAAAACGCAACTGATGAAACAAATACTCACTTCATCTGCAATTTACACACGCATTCAGGAATTTTTATAAATCACTGACTGAAACTTAATGCAAAAATACAGTTACACAATTACAACTTTGACTGTGAATAATCTCTCTTTGTACTTATTTTATTCTCTTGGTCTCAAAGGAGAGTAAATAGTGCAGCAAACACAGCTGTTTGTCTATCCTAAACACAGCTATATTTAAGTCACAAACATATATATTATAATATACGAATCATTGTTTCTCCAACATGTTATATTGAATAGCAAACACGATTTCTGGACATTTGTAAACTATGCTTGCGACAAGCTCGAAACACAGGTACAGACAGAATGTTAAGCCGAAGAGGCAAGATCCGCTAATCAGGTTACGTTCATACAGTTTTCTTGTATTTTAGTTTAATTTTTTTTCTTGGAGTAGGGACTCTCTACATTTGTTTGTAGTGGAGTTTCGGCTGCGTTAGGTCAAGAACCTACACAACCACTGGTTTGATAGTGGTAATTCCATACGAATCCCCAACCGACCTTCTACCAACTGATTAGCTGAGTGGTCTTAAAATGACAGGCGATATAACATCTATAGATAACATCTGTAGGTTCTTGACCTAACGCAGCCGAAACTCCACTACAAACAAATTTAGAGAGTCCCTACTCCAAGAAAAAAAATTAAACTAAAACACGAGAAAACTGTATGAACGTAACTAAGTTAATAATCGACTGTGAGCTATTGAAGTGCATTAATAATAACTGAAACTAATTATCCTTTACCTTCCCTACCGTGTTCCTTCTGCAATTTATAAATTATGTTGTTTATGAAAGAACCCACACATAATGTTGTCTTCAAAGGAAGAACTCTAATTTGGTTAACTTTATTTCTATTAACGCGTGATTCGTGACAAGTTACAAATGTTCGGTTTGCCTTGCTATTTCAGTATGAATAGACTTACAATCGAACAACGCTTGCGAATCATTGAGTGGTATTATCAAAATTCGTACTCTGTGAAAAATGTGTTTCGCAGGTTACGTCAGTTATGTCAAATGCATTTCTTTTCGGCAAAATATATTTTAGGTGGCAATGTTCATGAATCGGTGGATTCATTTCTTGATCTTCGCGGTCTCTTGGACAGAAAATTGAATTTCAACTCCCACTTAATTACGATGGTAAATAAGGGTTATGGCGTTCTGAACTTTACTAAACGTTGGGCAAAGGAATTTTCAGATCCCTACGTTACGAAAAATCTTTTTACTTCACTAGTCCGCCCTATTCTCGAATACGGATCTGTTGTTTGGGACCCCTAGCACAATTTGAATGTTAATATGATTGAATCGGTCCAGAAACAGTTTCTCGTTTTTTGTCTGAGAAACCTTCAATGGAACCCGAACCATAATCTTCCTTCGTATAGCAGTAGACTAGCATTGATCAGATTGACGACTCTTAGTAGAAGACGTACCATGATAAACTCTATTACAGTTTTGAAGATAATTGATGGATGTATTTGTTCTGAATTTCTGTTATCTAAGATTTTCATAAATGCCCCATTGAGACCCACGAGGTACTATAAACTCATTCACATCGATTTCAGCGTTCGAATTATGCGTCCTTTGATCCAGTTGGGAGAATGTGTCGTGACTTTAATGAGCTATATCAGTTTATTGATTTCACTGGTAGTTGGGAAACTACAAAGTCTAGGATAATTTGTCATTTGAACCGATTGCATTAGTGCTATATATTCCTTTACATATGTAAGTTTACGTTATCCTTACTATCTGTCTGTCTGTCTGACTTATAATTTGGTTTTCGTTTTGTTCGTAATTATTATATATTATGAAGTCTGTTATATTAATATCTCGTGATGTACTTTTATACTTATTTATGTTAGTGTAATACTAACTGGTGAAGAATTTCTGTAGTTGGTTGCAACGTGTGAACTTATGATCCTTGCTCTCCCGTTATAGAACGGTCTATAATGTGTACGCTGTCCTCATGTTATGGGGACGTGGCCCTCTCGGTCGGTAGGAGCGGGTAAGATTGGCGGCGATGGGTTCGCTCGATTTAAAAAAAAAAAATAACAAAAAATGGTCTTCAGGGACGACGCTCACTGTAAATAATAAACAAATAGTTTATTATTCTAATATAACAACTAAGACTTAATTGAATGAAATGACCATGATGGAATTATTAGGTGGTACCAGGAGGAATGTGTATGTATTAGTACTACATAGATCTGTCAAACTCAGTTGATTTTTAAATTTTTTTCTATCTTTCTTTAATTGTACAAAAAACTTCTTATTTAATTAACAAAATTAGTATGTGTTCAACTGGATATATATCGAATTTCTTGAAATCAGTTAAGTATATAGTAATTAAACAAACAAATTAGTTAAAATTTGACAGAACTCTGTACAACGACATGAAAAAAATTCGATCAGCTGTTCTTATAACACAACCTCATATTTCAACCATGGAAATGACAAGTGAAGCTTATGGTACGACAATTATGTATATATGATTAATTATATATGTATAATGGTGGGTGATCGTTACATCCCTGATGGGTAATTGTAATAGCATGTTCGATGGCCAACTTCACTAAGTACAGTAGAATTCGGTTATAGCGACCTCCAAGGGATCGAAAATATTCGTCGTTATAACCGAACGTCGTTGTATCGAATAGGTGTACACAATATTTTCGAGGTTTTTTCATGTATATTAATTTTAATTGAGATTTAAATTAGTTTGGAATCGTGGTTTGTTTTCCATTTACAAAAATTTCATGTGATATTTTCCTTTCAATACCTTCAATGGAACTGTATAAACTCTCTGATATGTCAGAATCTCCAAATTGGAAAAACTGTTTTAAAGTTTGCACCGCATTCAAGGTTTCTGTCCTAGTGGGAATTTTGATGGATTCATCATCGTCATCTGTTTTATTATCGTTGTGGATTTCCTCATTTTCTTTTGTGCTCTCTACAATTTCTTTCAATGAAGGCTCTTCCGATGTCACGACATTGTCATCGACGTTTACGAACTCATCCCAGTCAATACATTCGGCTACATTTTACATATTTTTGTATGTTTCCTGTAGCAACGAAAGAGGAATATCATCTTCGTCTTCGAAATCTGCATCTTGTCACGCACTTCCGGCTGGAAGTTGTCCCGCATGTCGGAAAAAGTGGGCTATTACTGTTCATTTTACATTTTTCCAAGCGGAGGCCACCATATCAATAGCATTATTTGTTTCTGATAATTGCTTGGTCCATTGGCTGTAAGACGGACGTTGTATTAGGTGGTAGGAAAACTAATTTTATTGAGGACAGATTTTCAAATGTGCTGGGAAATTATCTACAAGTAGTTCCAAATTGCTCAAAATACGATCAAAAATGTGTTTCATCCACGCCTTTGTCTTTCTTTTATACTCTACAGGTAACGATTTTACATGCTTGAAACACCGTTGCATTTTAGATTTTCCAGTGACAAGGATTTTAATTTTTTCGGACCCATCCAAATTACCTCCAACCAGCAAGGTTATTCTTTCCTTTGATTGTTTACCACCACAGCACTTTTCAAATTTGATTTTAAGGGTTTTGTTGGGTGGAAGTTTATAGAAGAGCCCAGCGTCATCCATATTAAAAATGTTCTTGGCTTGATAGCCCTCTTGCATTCTAGGCCATACTGAAACCAGCCAGTCGCTGCATTGACTTCTCTCGACACTGCAAGCCTCACCAGAAATTGTTCCTAAAAGTATATTATGCCTCTGTCGAAAAAGGTAAACCCAGCTTTCAGTGCAACTGAAAGCTTTTCCAAGCAGTTGGGACGTTGTTACTACAGAATTTTTATTTCTTTCCGGCTTGAACTATTGCAAAAGAGCTTGTTCTATATCAGAATCTTGAGCTGAACGCATTCGTTTTCTTTGCATGTTCTCGGATTCAAAACACTTTCGAATTGCGTCACGATTTTTCCATATGGTACTGATAGTCGAAGGTGGAACGCAATCGTCCTTCGCTATAGCTGCATTTTTAGAACCAAATTCAGATTCACCATCAGCATTCACGACTCAAACAGGTTTGAAAATGTCTTCTTTGACTTTTCCACCTTCGCTTTGAGACAGGGGAAAACAAATTCTGTGATTCCCCACATTATATGTTTCTTCAATTAATATTAGGTGACGACAAAAAATGGAAAGAAAAACTAAAAATACAACACACAGAACTGGCATCGTCGTTATAAACGAAATTTCAATTCAAAGCAGACATGCAAATTGGTGGTTTAGGCATTGCAATTGGTAGCAGACATTGCAATTGGTCGAGTCGTTCTAAGCGAATGCTTGCGCATGTGTAAGCAGGTAAGAACCAAACTTGCTTTGAAAATCCGCCGCTATAAGCGATGGGTCGTTATACCCAAGATCGTTATAAATTAATTCTACTGTATTTAGTAACCGATTAGAATCGTCCAAATAGTAAGGGGAATAACCCCTTCACACCCACTTTTTGCTCAACGGGTGCGTCAATAAACATAATTCCCGAATTTGGTCCGAAAAGCAAATAAATGCACTGTATGGTGCGGCTTATGAGCCGGCGGCATCATTGGACCGCACTTCATCAAAGACGATGATGGGCTCATCGTTACGGTGAATGGAGTAAGGTACCGTTCGATGATCACGGACTGTTTTTGGGCCAAAATGGAAGAACTAAACTTGGTTCACATGTGGTTTCAACAGGAAAGTGCCACATACCACACTGCTTGCCATACTGTGAACCAATTGCTAGGCGAGTTCTAATACCACGGGAAGTCATGTTTCGTACCCATCGTCCCCCAACTATTAATTGACTTAGTGTTGACTGAAAAAGAGGAACGTTAGTCCTTGATGAAATAATTTGTTCCTATTTGTTACCCAAAGTGCTCCTGAGTTAATTCAGTTTAACTCTCTGGGCGTGTTTTTGATATAAAAAGAAATAAGATCCTGAATATGGTCTCCTACTCATGCAAAGAACCGAGGAACATCCATAAATAAATAAGATCATAAATATTGTTATATACCTATTACGGGAGATTTATTTAGAGGAGGAGATCTTTAAATTGAAATAAAGTACGGATAAATGTTTTTAATATCCATTAAATTGGCTTTAATTAAAGGCTAAAACTATGGCATTAATGTTTGAACGCCTTGCAACTGAGACGGAGAAATGTTAGGAATCATATCTCTGTACAACGCATCATTAACTGTAATATTTTGACGAACATTATCTTTGAAAACATATAGGCCAATGACCGGCCACCGGCTTAATCATAATTGTGATAATTAGATAATGTCTTGTGAATTACCATCATTTCAAATGCCGAAATTCTCTTTATTGTTGGACGATTATGAGCAGCATGCATCTAATGCCCTATGAACAATATGAATTTATTCATGAATAATTGCCCAACTAAACTAACCCCAAACCATTTAAAGTACCAATTTAAAGATCACCGCCTCCAACAAAAACGAGCATAGTAGAGCTTCATCTGAGTGTTGCGGTTTAAGAAATTAATTTCTTAATAACACTTACAAAGGGGCATACCCACGTCCTTTAAACCATCCGCTCTATCGCTTCCCCGAATGTCCGTGTACCGTCACCCATATATGATGGATGACAAAATGATTGACCCTCTCATTTAAAGATGACTTCTCCCTCTCATTTAAAGATGCGTGGCAGGTGTGGTTATTTTTTATGATTGCAAACTCAGATTGCATTGATATTACTCGTATAGAGCTGATGTTAAGACCTCAGACGGTGATGACGTTTAGTGCGGGCTGGAGAGCAAATTATCCAACTGTACCGACAGTGTTATGGTTGGCTTTGTGTTATGTCTAGACTCTAGTTCATTCATCAGTACATTGCAACAGTTGTAAAACGTTCACTGGATACCACAGAGGTAGTTGCGATGTCATAGACTTCGTGTGGCAGATGACATCAAACATCATTTTAAAGTCATTAGCATTAATCAAACATAATTTTAAGTCCATTTGAATCACTTAATCATTCGTTATCATCAATCGACCATAACTCAACCATACTTAATTTCCAGTTTCCTACCACGCATTCCTTCATCAACGGGGATCTCTATGAGATTTCTACGTCAGAGTCTATCCGCTACGGAATCGAGAACCCCTGGTCTAGACCCGCCTTTCTAGAATAGGCTCTAAAACCTTCTTTGCCATCCAGTTTGAAGATCACTGTAGATCACCCATCGCCTGTCGAAGAATGCCACAGGTGGATTGCTGACGTTGCCTCCATCGCAAGAAAATCTAGTAGAAATGGGGGGAGGAGGCTAAACTAAAGGCCTTCGAAAAGTGTTTTCGACAGATCCCATAAAAAATGGGAGAGCTCTCACAAACACGTGAGCTGCGCGCGTTCTAGTTTTACACTCGCTGATTGGGACCTACAGTATTACACCGGTTTCGAACGATATTTTGAGAAACGTTTTCTTGCCTAAATACTGGATGGTATCGCCGTCACTAACCGAGGTGACCGTCGTGTCGAAAGAAATGTTAGGTGATCTGAGCAGTGATCGAACTCACGTTATCATGGGCAATAGCCGCGCACACTACCATTGTACCACCGACGGCCACAGATAGATCCCATAACTCACAGCTATATTTCGAGATAACCTAACCTCGGAACAATTTATAAACTTTCTCCTACTGTGCGTATACCCACATTAAACTACAGACAGTTACAAGGGGAAATTTACAGTCTGTGGCCATTTGTATAAATATATTGATTTAATTATAATAATGAACGAAAGAGAATTACACCGCTGGTTTTTATCAATTGTTTTGCTTTAAACCCATTAATATGTATAATCAAACAATACGATACGATACAAAAAACAAAAATATTAATAATCTTTAGTTGTCAATAAATTGAGCTAAGAAATAATTTAAATCTCGGATTTTAACAAACGTTTTTCTGTTACAAACGCTACTGTTGGTTATATCTCGTTGGATATACATTTGTAATATAGCACCTCTGAAACATGGAATACCATTGTTGGCATTGAATACACGCTGAAAAATCTATCTTCTTTTATTGTTTGGATGCAAATATATCGTATTTATATATTGTCGCAAATATAGTATACTTGGGTCCAAACATATTGTGTTTGATATTCAATATTACATGTTCGAGACACAATGATTAATATGTTATCAATGTCTGCAGCAAGACATTAATTGTTGCGTCTACTCATTAGTTTGTTTCATTGCACTCTATAAAGTAGTACTTTTTGCGAATGAATGATAGAAGAACGAGTATTCTAAAATGAAAACCAAACACCAATTGCTTTTTCGAAATGAATTTTGTACACTGTTTGCTTCTCTTCATGAAATGTCTTGATGTTTTGAAATGTTTTGGAATATACAAGAATACACGGAGTGCACCAGAACATTTGATTTTATCAAATTTGAATGATGAATGAATGATCTCATAAATACTAACTTGTTTTGTTAACTGTGAATGTACTTTTTGAAGCCCTCGCTTTTGAAGTGAATATCCTGGTATGCCATTCAAGATATTCATTGCAGAGGTTTAATACGTCCTAATTTATGTGATTGTGATTGAATATATATGATTGTGACAAGGTCTTTTTTATGTTTCAAGCCGATGTTTGTTTTTAATAAATCTTAAACGGTACAATATTTTTTAATAATAGTTTATTGCATAAAATGTTGGTTTATAACAATTGTGTCTGATGTATAATATCTGGTAAATGCCCACCTCTTGCCGCTGCGCAAACGTGTGCTCTTTTCTACAATAAAGTATGGCCTAATTATGCCGCCGGCGCAAATGCCACTCATACAGTCACTCTACGAGGGTGTGAATGCCGTTGGTGAATCAATTGAGAATTTTCAGTCAAAAAGTGATTTTTCGTTCATGTTTTTTCGCGAAATCTGGAAGGCGTCTTCATTGAGCTGCAAAAACTTTTCACTCCATTTGAACAATTATTTAGAAAAAGTGTTTTAATAACTTCAACACGTTGTTGGTGCGTTAGATGCTCCGTAATAAATTGGTATTGAGAATATGGATATTTCTAACAAAAAAGTAGGTACATGTTGCCCCAAATGCCACGGATGCAATCATTTTAAAAACACTTTAATTATATCACTTCACTATATTTAATTTTTCCCAATTCTTGCAATTTGTTGTTTGTTTATTTTATTTTGTCTGCAATCAGCTGCTTCCAATTAAACAGCTGATAGAGCAGTGTTGCCTGCAGTTTGCTAAATTTTGGTATTGTCCAATAGAAAGAGCTTTTAAAATCAACAAAAATAACACATTGGCAAAAATGTCCTTCGACATAAGGGCAGCTAGTAAAATGAGCTTTCACTCCCGGGCGAAAATGGAACAAAAAACTCAAATATAAACTTGATCGCCTGGGTAGCAATCGCACGTCTTCTTAACCAAAAATGTTCGCTGAACAGGCTATTAATTTTTGATCATTCGTACGCCAAGATAACTTTCGGTTTTTGAACGCTTTGCTTTTAGTGAAACGAAAAGAGCTTTCGTTTTGCTTAAAAAATTTGGTTCAGCGAAATCAAACACGAACGAAACAAAACGTCAGATTAGACAATCAGAAAATATCAATCGTTTAGTATGTTTACAAATGTGTTTCTTTGCGCATTTACTAGAAAATTAATTAAAATTGTTGTTTAATATGGATATTTCTAACAAAAAAAGTCACTACATGTCGTCCCAAAAGCCACGGATGCAATCATTTTAAAAACACTTTAATTATCTCACTTCACTAACTTTAATTTTTAGCACTTTTCTTGCAATTTGTTTAGATAGAGCAGTGTTGCCTGCAGTTTGCTAAATTTTGGTATTTTCCAATAGGAAGAGCTTTTAAAATCAACAAGAATAACACATTGGCAACAATGTACTTTGACATAAGGGCAGCTAGTAAAATGAGCTTTCACTCCCGAACCAAGAGTGGAACAAAAGTAATCCTTCTATCAGAAAATGCTATAAATTTTGCGATTGGCCCCTAATGTCAGTTCTGTTTTGACATTTGTGTAGTAAACACATGCGAAATACACCTTAATAAACAATGTTACGCTACACTGCTCCAGAACGCGGAATGTTGCTGACTATTTATTTGACCAATAATCGGTCGGTGACTTTGGCACAACGTGAATTTCGTCGCAGATTTCCTGGCCGTCCAACGCCTACTGGTGAAAATGTTCTGCGACGTTTAGCCGCTCGCCTCGAAGAGACTGGCACAACACGAGATGCTGCCAGGCGTGGCAGACCCCGGAGTAGCCGTTCTGCAGCGAATATTGCTGCTGTACCCGAGGATGTCATGGAAGCGCCGTCGACATCGACCAGACCAGAAGATTACCAAAAAAATTGTTGCCTGTAAAGTCGGTTTTACGGGCGAAGATTTTACGTGACAACGTCTTTTTCTCGGTAGAATATTTATTGATATGAATATAATTAAATTGCACAATAGGAGTGCAATGAACTCACTTGCCCAATGAGTGTTAGAACTCACGGGCGATGTTTTAACATTTATTGAAACTTATGGTTTAGGAAAATAGAAGTAATTTCAACACCATCTAGGTACCTGTGCGATTTCTATGAACACATTATCAAATGTGACATTATAAACAATAAACATATCCTTTATTATAAAATATAAACATTTCTTTTATTATAAAAAATAAACATTTCTTTTATTAAAAACAAAAGAAAATAATTTACTAACCAAAAAGTATTTCAATTCATCATATTCGCATATCGTTTTTAAAGCCGACCGCAGCTCTCTGTTTCGTTTTGGCTACCTAATTCATATGAAAATTTCTACACACAAACATACACTACACATATCATAAAGCCAAAAAACAAAAAACAAAAAATAATACCTTATCCAATGCAGACTGATCTAAATCAATATTCATACACACGCACATATATACGCACATACATACTTGCTCAGTCGTCATATATATGATGTGCCAAAAAACAAAAACACTCACACCACCGACCAACAGCCACTAGAAGCCAGCAAAGCAAATCGTTTCTGGCACACAAGTAAACACATTGCGTTTACTTGTGTTCGGTGACTCATCGTAACGTTACCGGGCGTTACACTTTTTCATAAGTGACTCCCAGCCGCAACCTAATTTAAGACGTTGTCACGTCAAAATAAGTTTAAATTGTTTTTTTAATACAGTTTTATCAAACAAGTGAGGTTATAAAATCTTTTTTTGTTTATTAGTCTACCAATGGGTGAATAAAAATAAATATGTTTACACACAGATTTATAGAGACTAGAAATACCTTCATAGTGATACCCATTGGAACTAGATCGGAATATATATACTTGAGATATGAGCGATTATATAATCAAGCTTTAAAGGCCTTTTTTTTCAAGAAGTTCGAACGATCGCGGGAAAAAAAAACTCAGCGCAGAAGCTTTTGACCGTGGTGAAATTTTGGTGAAGATCAGACAGTTTGTGCTAACGTAAATTTATGCCAAAATAATAATGAAAAAAACAGAAATAGCCACCTTAACCGCAGAATATTCTATTTTCTGTGAAATGTTACAACTCAACGATTGTTATTTTCTGATTATCTAATTTGACATTTTGTTTCGCCCGTGTTTGAGTTTGTCGAACCAAAACTTTTCTGCAAAACCAAAGCTCGTTTTGTTTACACTCAAAATAAAGAACAAAACCCAAAACTTAAATTCGTTCGTCATTAGACGTGCGATGAATGAAAAAATACATTACAAAAACAGGCTATAAATGGATGTTCCAAACATATGCAGGGTTCCTACATAATGATACAGGGGTCGTTGGTTTTCAGCGTGTCTACTTATATGGCATTGTTATTTTCACACGTATATGTACTTATATATAAGTACTTTATGCTTTCAATAATGTATTATTTTCAATTTATCTGACAATTTTAAAGGGTTTAGGGATTCAGTGTGATGAAGATGAGAAGACAAACATTCCCGAACCGTGAAGTCATGAAAAAGTATTCCAGCAATTACGTAAGCTATTAAAGCCCCTTTTTCAGCAAAGTCAAAACAACACAACCTCAAACTCATCAAATTGTAATTGTCAGCAATTTGTAACTTATTAATCCTAGAACGCAAAAACCGCAAACCAGCTATAAGCAGAGATACCACAATTTCCACTTGGAGCAGAATGTAACTTTGCAAATGCTTCTGAGCATTATCAGGAGCAGAAAGGGAGTATAGCTAAATGCTCGTGTTAAATCCCAGAGACCCTTGACTTGACTTTCTTAATGTCAAAACTTCATACGGAACAAACAACCTCACCATAAGATTCAATTTCATTAGACCTATGGTAGGTTAAGTATACGAATCAACTAAGTTAATCGATGGATAGACAGTTGGCACCAAACTCTGTGGCCTGTTGAGCCATTTTAAATTTATGATTATGTGTTTGTTGAATTTGTTTACCTTTGCATCTATTTGTCAATAATGCTCACTTTAACGCACCAAAGCCAGTCAGACACAATAAAAATTATACTCCAACAGGCGGAATTAGATGTAGATGTAGATAGAATTCGGAAGGATAGTAACCATTTCATAAAAAGTAAATGGAAAAAATCCCAACAAAATTTATACCAAAGCAATCCTAAAAATATTTTTCAAAATTTGTGTATTTCCAATGTTAAACAAGCATTTAAAATTAAATAAATAAATATAGGTTGTTCACGCAGGGCTGCTTATCAGCTTATGTGCTGAAAAGATGAAAAATAAGCCTTTCCATGTTGGTTATCTGCTTATTTTTTTCAATCAGCTGTTCGATAAATGAAATCAAAACCATCAATGTACAATTGAAATTGTTTGTAAAATGCCTAAGCAGAGCATTAAACAACAAATTATGGACTTCAGAGTCAATGTGAGTACTTTGGAAATTGAAATCATTAAAGGTAAGTAATCAGAAATGTATACGATGCAAATATTTATGGTTTTGCGTTTGTACACATAGGTTTCCCCGACCCCCCGACTTGCGCTCATTTTGATTGTTTTTTTTAATAAACAAAAAACAGATGTAAATACCAGTGCTACTAATACTTAAATATAAAATTTGAGATGCCATTTGCTAAAACTTCGTGTTTTTTGTGTTGTCAGCAAGTTAAATTTTTGGTTTTTTCCAACACTAAAAATAAGCTGATAAGCTGATAAGCTTTTGCCAAAGGCACAGGTTGCTCAAAGTTGCTTATTTTATTTCAATGTATTTTGTTGTTCGCGAGATAAGCACATGAGCTGATAAGCTTATAAGCAGTCCTTCGTGAACACCCTAATAGTTTCCCATTACATCCCATGAAGGGACCGGGGAGAACTTCTCACACTCACTGAGCTGGCCGCTTTCCAGTTTTCACTCACTGATTGGGACCTACAGTTTTATCACCGATTCCGAACGGTATTTTGAGAAGGTTTTTCATGGCTATATACTCGATAGTGTCGCCGTCACTATGCGAGGTAACCGCCGCCGAAAGAAATTTGAAGGTGGTCAGAGCAGGGTTCGAACACAGGATCTCATGTACAAGAGCCGCGCACACTAACCATTGCACCACCGACGGCCACACATGATAGTACATAACGTATATAATATATAAATGGTTTCCCGTTACATCCCATGAAGGGATTAGGGAGAGCTTCTCGCAAACCAGTGATCTGTGCGCGTTCTAGTTTTATACTCACTGATTGGGACCTACAGTTTTACACCGGTTCCGAACGGTATTTTGAGAAGCTTTTTTCATGGCTATATACTCTATAGTGTCGCCTAAGCGAGGTGACCGCCGTCGAAAGAAATTTAAGGTGGTCAGAGCAGGGATCGAACGCACGTTCTCATGCACAAGAGCCGCGCACTCTACCATTGCACCACCAACGGCCATAACGTATATACAAAAGTAAAAAAGGTATACACAAAATTACAAACTGTGTACCTAAACTCAATTAAATATTTATGTCGTTTATTTTTCACTCTTTGTTTGTAGTTAGAAATTGACAGTTAGAAAGTAATCTCTGTGGCAGTAGGTGCGCCACAATCTTCTTCCCGTAACTAATTGCTGCACAACATCGACATCGTGTCTTGGGAAATAAACGGTTTCCATGATTTAACAATTTCCAATGCAAAGGAATCTTACGATGTAAACTTCATTGCAATTTGAAGGTATGTAGACGATATATAGAACAAGAATGGCCTTTATTGCATCTTTGTACCTTGTTACGAATAGCTATCTTTCGTTCGCTGCACGTTTTGATTCAACATTGGTGTTCCTTTCGAAATTGTTGATCATAGTGTAATAATATCAGTGAACTATGTTGCTGTGGCTTGAATGCACTTTTTAAGGACTAGTTTGCTACGGAAATCATATGTTTAATAGCTTCCTGATGCCACTAGCTTTAGATAAGATAAATGCAATTAATTAAAATATGTAATAACGATCAGGTTCAATTAGTAGCTATATTGATCATGCAATTGCTAGCGAGTGAGCTAAATAAAGTAACAACTAATTTTGTAATTGTAGAATTATATGAAATGGTTAAAAGTTATTTTAAAATTGTTTGTAAATCACAGAAGCTAGTTCCCGCATGATGAAGGCATTTCTCGATTTAGTATATGGTAAGGTTCGAGGAGTCCAAGTAAACTAACTCATCCATAGGTATGGTGGTATATGAGGAGTTGCAGAACAAAACGTGACGTTTTGTATTTTGATTTTTTTGATGTCTTTGCATGAATTTGGTTAAGTTCTATTGGAAAAAATATTCTTTGGATAATTTTTATTCTCCTCTCATAGATTGGAGATAGGAAAATGTTGTAATTTTATCGTATAATCGGATGAAAAAACTAATCTTGGATTTCCAAACATTTTAAAACAATCAAAAAGGCGCGTTTTGTTCTGCGACTCCTCATATATCATTTAATAGGGGGGAAAATGTTGCGCATAGAAGGAGCCATATTAGATCATTAGTATCTTTGGACGAATTTCGTTTTGGGACTTTTTTAGAGGGCTGAACCATGTCCGTCTGCCGTAAATCTTTACTAATCAGAACGAAATTCAGTGACTATTATTTGTCCTACGCCCATATAATAGTATATTTTGGCCACGACCCTTCAAAAGTCACCTCCATACAAATCGACACATTTAGTACAAAATCATGTTTCTTCTGAAAAATTTTTCCTGGTACATGTGATTAGCTTCAACTCAAATACTGATTAATAATCTGCACATTTCTACTTAACTGGAGAAGATGGACGAGGTTACCTCGCCCATTCTTGTACCTCCCAAAAAAACGATTGGTAGTCATCCAGGTTGTCAATGCGATAAGTGGCGTGAAACAATTCCGATCCTAATGAATTTAGGTAATAGGATTCATGCCATCAACCGCCAGTCACCGACTAAGACAGGGGTGATTTTGCGCGCCCATTTTTTACCCTCCATCTAAAAGTTTTTCGGCCGGCTGGTTGTTCGGCAAGATAACTCCCGCAAAACCGAACCAATCTTTATGAAATTCGGTGCTAGACAAAATTTAGTCAAATGCCACTCTCCTGTGGAAAGTGAGTGGTTTTACCACACATATTCTGGTCCCTCCGACACAAAAGTTTGGCGCATGACGTATTGACCAACGCGATAACTCTCGTAAACTACAACCGATCTTAATGGAATTAGATACTCGGCAATGTTTTGCTAAAAAACTGCTGTGTAATTCAAAATTAACTACTGTGCCGCGCCCATGTTCGTACCTCCCATACAAAATTTGGGCGGCTTTCCGGTTGGCCGGCTCGATACCTCCCGTAAACTACAACCGATCCTAAAAATATGTGGTACTGATCAATAATTTGTCAAAAGCTACAGTGTAATAACAAATGAACAATTTCGCCATGTCCAATTTTGTACCTCGAATATTTCGAAATATTGGGCGAACAATTAGCTGGTAGTCAAGATAAATCCCCAAAGTCACTTAGGATCCTAATTAAGTTGGGTATTGAATAATATTTTCCACTCTGCTATTGAATATTGGCACGTTTGCCACGCCCATTCGTTCAACGCAAGGGTGAATGTATTTGCGTTTTTTTATAGAACTCGGTTGCAATACTGGTGACTTGGGGTAAGGGTATGTTTAAGTCGGTTCACCCGACAGACATTTCTGTACTGGTTTTGCAATATTATAATAGAAATTATATTTATTTTTAAAAATTAAATAAATAAATGTCTTTTTGATATATTATGGCTTTACTAGAAATAACAAATATTACCAATTTTTGGGTAACACGATTTCATTCATGAGGCTGTCGCGGCTGGCTTCGCAGTAGCTCATCCTGTGTTCAATGGCTCGGACGATATTGGCCTTAAGGGTGTGGATCGTTTCTAGATTATTCGCATAGCATTAGTCTTTAACGGCACCCCGCAAGAAAATATCTAAAAATCGCAGCTTCGAAACGACAAATTGACCTCGCTAAGACAGCAGATAAAAGATCGTTTGTTTGATGAGCTGTGTGACACGGTGCATCCTGCTGATATCAAAGATTATCCAAATTTATATCTTCTATTTCAGCCAACAAAAGTGCGTACTCATGGTTCTGTAGAGCTCACCCTTGACCGAAATGGCGGTTCAGCAGCATTTTAGAAAAAACTTGTCAAACTTCTTGAGTACAGTACGCCCGGTAAGTTCTTCATTTTGGGTCAGAACTTATTTTCAATAAATGCACAGTTTGGACAACACAGCACTCGCTTTGGAAATAGGTTTGACATCTATCCCAACGAGGTTCAAGCGTAAAGCGACTAATTTTGGTATTGACTGAAAGTCAGCATTTCAAACAGAAAACATATTTCAGTCTCAAAATATCATATGATTTAAAAAGATGCCTCTATTTCCCATCAAAGAGCAAATGCTAATAAACAACTATGTACAAAGTTTCTTCAAAATCGAAGAAGGTCGGATTGAACACTTGACGAATGAATTTAGAATTACCCAATTTGTATATTCAAAGTGAGCTGCTTTCCTTTAGATGTGAGTTAATCCCAGCGGCAGCTCACCCGATCAGAAACATCTACACGTTTCAGGGCGATTGTGAGATTTATCACAGACTAATTTCCGGAGTTTCCTTAAGGGTAAATAAAGGGTTTTTCAACAGAGACGCTACAAAAGTAAATCGATAGGGACAGCAAACGACGCCATATTTTTTCCCGCTCTTTTGACATTTCTCTTCAGTAAGGTTTGCCATTTCATCATGGAAAGATATACGAGCCAACAACGAGTCGAAATTATTAAAATGTACTACCGAAATTTGGAGTCAGTGGCCTCAACTTTAAGAGCGCTACGTCCGATGAGGCGATGAGGCTCAATTCTGGCTGAATGGCTTCGTCAATAAGCAAAATATGCGTTATTGGTTTGACAGCAATCCACACGTAATCCATGAGTCATCATTGCATCCCGAAAAAATTACGGTTTGGTGCGGTTTATGGGCCGGCGGCGTCATTGGGAAGTACTTCTTCCGTGATGATCAAGACCGGCACATTACTGTGAATGCGAATCGCTACCGTTCAATGATAACCGAATATTTTTGGCCCCAATTGGATAATATGGACTTGAAGGATATGTGGTTCCAACAGGACGGCGCCACAAGCCACACAGCGAATTATTTAAAAAAACTTTTGTAGCGCTTTTATTGAAAAACCCGTTAAAAGCAAACCATATGCCAATTATGAAGTTCTTCCCAATTTGAATTGAGGTTTATTACTAGGACTTGGGATCAGGTTACATCAGTGTTTCAGTCAGTTTTCAGTCAGTCAGCAAGTGTTTCAGGTCATCACCAGTCGTGAATTCTAAAATGATACAAATGTCTTGTGCCGAAATCTGGGAATAGTGAGTGGATTATTTTACAGATATTTAATGAGTCTCTTTAAAAGCGATCATTATAGATCTCTGCACAAAATATCAGCTCCAGGATTATTTAGAAACTACCTCATAGTGCCTCATTCTTAACCAGAAATCCTAGCGAGCACGTGCCCATGGACCTGCATTAACATGCGACACTAGACAAAGTTTAGATATCATTTGTGTGTTCATTGTATTCAAATACAAAGCTTCAAGTCCTGTACCTCATTTCTGTAGTTCTCGAATCGAAAAAGTTTTCACATTAAACATGAATCTAAAAATTCCATCGTTTCTCGATTTGTGAATAAAAAGTGTTTCTGTATATATATCAATGCGAAAAGTGGCAATACTGATGACGGTTTTATTGGAATATTCCAAGAAGCTGTCAAGTTAAAAAAAAAATATATAAACGAACAAAATAAGCTAGTGCGAAAAATAACGACAAACAGAGGTTGTTTTAAGGGATTCCCACTGCTCCTTACAATTTGTGTTGTGAAGCGAATATACGAGTAATATTCGGTTATTATCGAGGTGAATATGGGGAAACGTCATATTTAGAAATTGGTGTGTTAAGATAGATCATAAGTAAAATAATTAAAATTAAATACTTTTTGTAGATTTTTATTATATTGTATGGTTCTGAAAATATGTTGTTCAGTTTTATATTTGTTTAAAAGTTGTTTTTTTACTGTTTAATTTAACAAATATAGTTTTCCATAACCAAACGATTTAACTTACCATATGAGTAAATTTTTATTTTATTTCATTATTTAGAATCACTAAACACACTGAGCATTGCAATAAAAATGAAGTAAACAAACATCCGGTATATTCTACGTATTCGGTGTAGTTTGCTCTGTCTCGTAGTATTTTATCACATTCTCGCTTACAGAGTACGAACAAAGCTCTCTTCTCTATTACCGAATACCGAGAACCAGTGTATGTCAATCGGAGCGAGTACGATGATCTGACCGTACCCAGCGATGCCAACTTGGTGCTTTTCGCACTATTTATGGTGCTTTTTAGACCCTCCAAAACGCGAAAATAGGGTCCATAGTGCCAAAAGGAAAAAAGCGCTATGCGTACGCTTTTCATGTTTTCCGTTGGTGCTTTTAGCGCTTTTTGGCTTTTCAAATGTGGCAGCGTGTATACAGTCGAATATTTATTGCTATTGCAAGTTTTTACATACATACATATGTATGTAAGTCTCTTTCATTCCTTCAGTCTGTCTTAAGCACCCCATATACTCGTACTGCTACTGCTATGGTATAATTTTTTATATAGTTGTTGTAATTTGTATACATGTTTGTTGTTTTAACAGCACTGACGAAATGTCATCCTCTTGTGCTTTTATGTTTTCACCGAAAGAACAAATGAAAAAAAGTTTTAATTATTTAAAAGATCCTATTGAAAATTGTTTAGACGAATTTTGCTATCTTGGGCATAGTCTTGAAAAAGCGTGCAAGGATTCACTGATTTCAGAACACGAAAAGAAAGGAATTAAGGAAAAATGTATTATATTCACTAAACATCTTATATACGAAATCCGATGTAAACTTCCAACCAACTTTGGAACACTACAAAAAATATCATTGTTTAGTGTAAATACCAGTCTCTATAACAGCAATAGAGACGAAATACTGGCATTTATTAAATCGTATATTAGAGAAGCGGATGTCATTTCTAATATGGAACTAAGTATTGATAATATTAGAAACTGTGTATGGAAGAACAAATATCGAACAGATCTTTTTTGGATAGAACTAAATGAGTTCAAAGATTCCGTAGGGCAAAATCCATTTCGAGAACAGTATTTAGTTTTAAAAAATGTGTTCTATTGAAAATTTAGTCATTTTGAGTAGAAATAAAGCCAAACGGTTTTTACGCTTTTTTAAGGAAATTTTTACCCTTTTTTACGCTTTTCTGGTTTTTAATTACCCTTTTAGCTCACAAAATGTTGGCAACACTGACCGTACCGGTATGCTGTGCTTCTCTTTGTTATTCGTTTTGTTGTTTACATTTCTTCGTTCGCAAGGTGCCGATACAGAATGTACAGCAGTAAATTAACAAACAGAAAATCTTCATGCATGGCTCTAATACATATACTACTGTAGTTTCTTGTTGTTTTTTAATTTTTCTGTAATATTTAGGAAAAATTAGTTGAAATGTATAACATAAAAGATATAATTCTTATCTTCTCCACTTAAAATATAAATTATTAATTTCTTAAGAAGCCGTTTTGTAGAAACAATATCAAGACCTCGCACCGTTTTAATTTGTGAGTATTTTTGACGTTTCAAATTTTAAATTTTTCGACACTACTTTTTAGAAACAGTTTTTCTCGCATTTTTCCAATAAGCATGAAAAAACCAGTACGTCACAGAAAGTTCTTGCAAAACAAATGTTGTAGAAACAGTCACATTTGAGTAGCGAGTGTTTGCACCGATTCGTAGCGTTTTTGTTTCAATTCGCATGTTTACAGAAACGAGGTACTGCAGTGGTGTTGGTGGCTTCTCCAAAAATGTACTTGCAGTTTGTAAGCAAGAGCTATACACTGATGCAAATTTTTAAAGGTTCCCAAATCCATAAATAAATAACATTTAATTTGTTTTTGTTTTTATTTTCGAAAAAGTACCTATAGTTCCTACATCAAAATTTCGAGACTTTTGCAAGTACTAAATATTTATTTAATATGTTTAGCATTTGGTCACTGTTTTAGGCACTTCAAACATTTAACTACACGTCAAACATTTAACTACACGTTGACCGCAAAATTTATAAAATATTGTCAGTGCCACTTTAAACCAAAATATCCGTAACGAAAAACTAAAAAACAACATCCAATTTAACACATTGTTACTTCGCTTGACTTCTCTTGCATCCAAGAGACGTAAAGTAGTACATCGAATTCTTCGGGTGAAATGGCGTCTGCAATTGCAGACAAACAACGCCATTCTGTCATGGTTCATAAAGTTGTGTAACGACTTTTCATATGCATCATTTAATTTAATAATTTCCTCTGCATTTGTTTTCAACCCAAAAAGGAAATTGGTGGTATAAAAGATTTCATAGAACATTAAAGTAACGTAGAAATAAATTATATTTTTTAGCATTCAAAAGAAAACTATCTCTTGTTTGTATTGTATAGAAAATTCAGCGATTTTACGTTAACATCTCTTTCATTCGATTCTAATACTTCCATCTGTTAGCTAAGGTGCACCGGCCATAAAATATCTATTAAGATACAAATGAAACAACTTTAAAAAGAGTTTAGTATGTGCGAATATTTACACTTGAGGCAGCATTTAAAGCAACAGTATCACCACAATGACAAACAGTATTAAAAGAAGCAACAGGGTTATTACCAAAGCATCAGTTTGTTGTTCCATCCATCCTTACAATAAACACTGCACGTGCATCCCCCAAACTATACGAGAGACCTCAGCGACAACTCAGATTACATTACTCAATGTTGCTGCACCGCACTCGTTGCACATCATTAACAGCATGATTATCATCAACACTGGTCGCACAACATCCGTACACAATGGCTCATCATTTCAAATTTGACACTGATTTCAACACACTATGTGGATTCTTTATTTGCAGAGAGTTGAAAGTCTATTCGATGGTATGTTTCAAATCTTCAAAAATTAAATGGAGATACAAATCGAAGACATAGATGACTATGGTCTTGTATACGGATTGTTGGTTGGCTTGGTGTATCAGTCCAACTATGTTTATTCCTTTAAACATACAGAGTGCGGTAAAAGTTACTATATGATCTACACCCTACGAAATAAATATGAAGGCAACACCATTTTTTATTTTTTCCAAATGTTGAGAGGAATTTTGAAGTTTTTATTTTATACTGTGTTAGTACTTTCAACATTAAATACTTTTCAGAAAAAATGCTTTGACTAGGACTTTATCAGGATGAATCAACAAAAATAAACTAATTAAGTAGCGTTCACAATGGCAGCAACGAATTTTTAATTCAAGCCATCTCGTTCCCACTCACAGTATTGCATATAATGCCCTCTCATGTTTTTCGTGAAATTGGAATTCAAATTTGTCATAGAAGTAGTTTCTACTTCGAATTGGAATTTGTTTGAATCAGTTTATTCTACTGACCGCTAGGGGCGCTCTGTATCAAAATCTGTATCTGTATCAAATATCATTTTGTATCAAACCAAACATTTTAATAAATAATATTATCTGTAGAATCTGAAAATAACAATAATTTCACAAATAATTATAATTTTTTATTACCAAGAATACAACACTCGCTGGCTTTCGAACAACTCAGCTTATGCAAATGTGAAATGTGTAGTTGTTTGTAGTAAGTGTAGTTCGCGCCAATTTATTAATAAACATATTAATAAAATTTATTAATGGTACATAAGTTTCTAAACATTTCTATAGAAAAATTTGAAAACATTTCTAAAGAAAAATTTGAAAATATATCTATGGAAAAATTTTAAAATATTTCTTTAGAAAAATTTTAAAACTTTTCTATAGAAAAATTTGAGAATATTTCTATAAAAAAATTTGAGAAGATTTCTATAGAAAAATTTGAAAACATTTCCATAAAACAATTTTAAAACGTTTCTAAACAAAAATTTTAAAACATTTCTATAGAAAAATTTTACAACTTTTCTATAGAAAAATTTTAAAACTCTCCTATAGAAAAATTTGAAAAGTTTTCTAACTTTTTGCTCCGGGTAGTGGTACAAATCTGAGGTCCGTGTCTCACATTTAATTTGTCTATTTTATACTGTTTGCTTTTTCGTTTGTATTGCAATTCGCCATGGTTTTCAATCCCCAAATTTGTATACTGCTGTATAATGTAAACAATGTTGCCAGTCAGCTGTTTTTTCGAACTTATTTGAAAAAATTTGTTGCTTGCATTGTGAACGCCTGTTGAATTTGTTGCTATCATTGTGAACGAGCCTTTATAGTGCGAAATATTTATAAAGGCAAAAGGTTTTTATAAATATTTTAAAAAGTTTCGTAAGACCTATGATCTCCATTATCTCTGATAACTTCTACAAAAAGTCGTGGCATTGAGTTTATCATTGAATGAATATGCGCCGGATCAGTTATCGTTCACTTTTCTTGAATTGCTACTCTTTGATCCTTGAAAGTTTTAAACTTGCGTCCAAGGTGGTAAACTTGGGGAGGTAAAACATACCAGAGCTTCTCGATCGGATTAAGATCAGGACTAAGTGCAGGCCAGTCGAGAGTTGGTATTATTTCTAAATTCCAGAATCTTTGGAGTTTTTTTAAACGATGTACTGATGTTGTCATGCTGGGTGATGAATTTGGGGACACAAATTACCTCTCCAGCATTAACTAGACGACATCCAATAGTCGAATATAATACTCGGAGACCATTTTTGTGGAAACGAAACTTATTGGAGGAGTCATACCTGTCCAAACCATAAGGGAGCCACCGCCCCAAATTTCGCCACTGAGGCATAATTTTGGAAAAATCTCTGGAATGCCAATATCTGTCCGAGCCATCAGGTCCATCCAAATTTAATTTTTTTCATGGGAAAACATCACTCCAAAAATCTCTCATCCAAAAATCAAAAATCTGTATATTTCAGCGAATTAATATATTCGTATCTTGGCATGAGACCAAGTTTTGAATACTTTTGCCCATATGACAGTTTTAAGTCGCGTTTCATTATTTGTTGAATACGACGCAAGCTCAAGTAACCTTTTTGATCTCTCTTTTGGCGCTGTAACTGATCCGCCGTGTCCTTCCTGGTCATTTTGTGATTCCATATTGACTATCCAATTTTATAAAATTCTCAATGGCGCAGCTAGGTCGTTTCAGTTGCCTCGAAATTTCCGGATTTGACAACTCTTCCTCATGATAATCTTTTTTCTTCTTTACTTAGCTTCTTTCCACCAGGCATTGTAAATAAATTATTTTTTTTTAATTTGGCCGACATTAATTTTAGAACAATAAACTAACAAACAAAGAAAACTTGAATTCCTCTTTATTACTGTTCGAATGCGGTTTATTCTCCATGTTGCCTTTGTATATATTTAGCACCAGAAATAGAAAAAACAACGTCACTTTTCATTTAACTTATAAAATAGATCGAATGATTACATTCTCTAACATAATATACCAAATGACTCATATATGCATTAAAATTTTACACCCAAAATGTAGTGAATTGAGAGTACCGAGGAAAAATATATTGCCTTTATAATTATTTCGCCGGGTGTATTTCTAAGTGCAGTGCGAGATTCCCAGTCTATAGTTTTTGAACTAGGAAGAGGTGCAAATCTAGACACTAGATAGCTGTAACTGGGCAAATCGTTGTATCTTTGCTGTCTTCGGGCATTATGCAATACTCTGCATCATCAATATTTTCAACGGATTTGTTATTTTGAGATCTGCCCGTTTGCCTTTAATCTCCAACAGCCCCAATTTTAGCAAAATTTACCATCATCGATTGAATAGTTGGACCTCTTGTTGTGATTGGTAAAACTTGTTGTACATAAAGTTAAGCCTATGTTTTAATGTTCTTATTCGTCACTCACAATATGTACTTGCCGGACATAATGTAATATTAAATGTTATAGACAGAATTAATTAGTTTACATTAAATTTTAAATTAATCCACTTAACTAATTTTGATCATGAAACCTTTCTATTATTCCCATTATTATCTTTCAATCCAGTACCTAAAATTCACTTATACTACCGCACTAATATCCTGTAATGGAATTAATTAATTACCAATTGGAATATTTGTTGTCAATATCAATACCAGCGTCTAAGGAATAAATGCACTTCGGTAGTCTCAAACTGATTTCAATTTTAACATCACATTAATAGGAATAAAGTCTTCTTATACTGAAGCCACAAGAGTTAACAATGCCAACGAAGTAATGTACTTATAAAGTATAGGATGCAGCACTGTAGGTAGATACATGCAAAGGAGAGATAAATTGCAGCATTTGGAATTATATATATCGTATACGAAAAACTGACATGTAATGCATTATCATTTCTGATGGAGGCTGTGCTGAATTCCATTTGGAAGAAACGTTTAATTTTAACTTTCAAACTATGAGTAATGTAAAATATAGTTATCAATATTTTGTATATCCACTTTAAATTCCAATTCTGCATTACCGACATTTTTGATGCTCCTGTACGCAAGGGCATTTATTTACTAAATTCAATTGCTATCCGAAGAATCTGTCACTAGAAAAATTTCATGTATTGTGGCTCCAAAGTCAAGCCAATAACATGTTTTCTGATCTTGTTGTCGACAAATGAGAATACATATTTTAGAAAAACATTTTACCACGTCCCACTAATGAAAAATGCAATTGTTTTTAAATCTTAATCATTCTTCCATTGGAAAAATTATGAATCTTTTCCCAGTCTTTTGCATTAAATTTAAATGAACTGATTACACTCAAAGCTAAAGTAACAAAACTTAGATGCAGCACAGCATCTGCAACAAACAGTAACAGGTTGTTGATGTATGTAATTCTTTCTCAAAAATCACGTGTTTCAGGGGTATCCATCTATAGATTTGGTAGTAGGACACTCAACTAAAGCCAAGGTAGGACACTCAACTAGAGCCAAGCAAGCAGCAAACTAGGTCTAAGTTGTATTTGATTGATACTAAGGACAACCAAATTACGTTTGATCCTGGTTGCATCTAACGAAAATATGCATTCTCTTTTATTTCTCTTCGATTTCTGTCTAAACACAGATTATCATACTATGGCAACGCGAACTCTGTGAAATTTCCAACTACGCAAAACATCTGATAGTAAATATTACCATAGAGAAATATACAACGATTGCGCAACATCTGAAAAAATTCATTAATCAGATGTAACAGAGCAAGTTGGAGTTTCATCGAGTTGGAGTTGCAGGTGACAGAGATTGCATCAGACATATTTTGAAAGAATTTATCATCAGTCAAACCAGGGGGTTTCTATGCCACAGCTGATCGAAAAGATACTAGGGAAATGCTGTAGAATGAGAGACCAAAGAACCAAAGAAGATTATAGACCATGCAGCAAACTACGTGTAAAAGTGTTTGATTGATACTAATGACAGCTAAATTATGTTTTATTTTGTTTGCATCGCACGAGAATACGAATTCCCATTTATTTCTGTCCGAATTATGCCAACCAAAGAGTAAATTACAAAAGCAACTCCAACTCGATGAAACAGCCTTTTACCTCGTCGTCATCAAGAGAACACGAAGAGAGCCATAGCGGCTCTTTTCCATTTCTCTATAGTCAAACTAATTTAAGAGGCATTAGTATCAATCGATGGTGCAATTCTCTATGACTTTCCAACTTTGTGGTCGATCATCTGTGGTATCGAAGCCTAGTAATCTAAGCTCGTATATTTTCTGACTACCAAATATAGCAATATTGTCGATAAATGAAGTGATCAAGATGAAAATGAAGCTTGACTGAAGATGAGTTGGTTCGATAACACTTAATTACGTTTAAAATACGTCGCAACAAAAAAATCGAGTTGTTCTTTAATTTAGAGTGCCATTTGTATTAACCCTGAGTTGTCAGCTGGGGTGTTCGTTGCGACAGCTGATCGACTATGAAGCAGTGATGATATTTGATAATTTTCGAGGGGACTTTTTTTATTCTTCCGATAGTACTTTTTTCGACGTAAGTGTACTTTTTATAAAAAAAATATTAAATAAATCTGTATTGACACCGAAAGATTAACGGCCTGTTTCTAGAACATAAACAAATATATTTAATCTGCGTACGGTTTGTTTATCTCTCGGTGTAAATGCAATGAAAGCTTTAGTTAGCATCAGGCACACCTATATTTCAGTCTTATTACTCAAAATATATCAACATGAAGTCTTGGGAATTTCGATCAGCTGAGTTCGGTGAGGCCAATGAAGCTCTTTTAGAGCTGAATTTAGCACTTTTCGACCTTGCTAAAGGCAAACAAATTTCAATGGCGCTTCTTTGAAAAAAACGCGTAGTGTGCACGCGATTTGTGTTTTTACTTAGCCCTTTAGCCCGTTTGGTATAAAACACCGTAATATTACATTTTTGTTGCTAATGGTCTTGAACAGCTGTTAATTTATACTGATGCACTGCTGTGACTGACGGGCGTAGTATTTTCAAAAACATGTCCATATTCATTGGTCGAAAATATTGCAAGGTATGGGAAGCAGAATACACTTTTAATACTGTAGATGCAAGAGGAAAACAAATATGTCAGACCAAGCTGTTTCCGTCAAGTCTGTACTCCAAACATCGTTGTCTTCGGTATGCCCTCGTTCAAATGACCAGCGGTGCTTCGGTGGTTGGCGCGAAATCGTGAGTTACAATTGTCGATAACTGGCGCATAGATCTAACTGAATTCTGGCTTATTGCCATAGAGCCACAAGAAAAAGTCTAACTTGGTAAAATGCACGGTGTCTGTGGCCATTTCACGTCGCCTCTGCGTGAGATAACCCTAAATTCGGTCACGAAGAATATAGATTGTAGCATCAGCTAGGTATCACGTAGTGACATCCTGTTCGAACCACATGTCGTGAACGGCAGCGATTTCAGTTCAGGGTGATAGTAATGCCGTCGTCGTCTTCGAAGAAGCACTGAGCGATGATTCCTCCGGACCACAATCCAGACAAAACAATGGCATTAAGTGTGTGCATCCCGCAATGCTTGTTTATGTATCCGTTGATACAAAAATGGGTGTCGTCGCCACAAGGGAACACTCATTTTGATAATAAAGTTTTATTACTCGCTCGTGTTGCTCGGCGCTGTAACTTGCCGTGTTGAATTGTACCTATTGTCTGAAAAATAAATAACAGGAAAACTAACAATAGATAAAACAACGTAACCACCATGGACTGTAAAAATCTAGCGGTCCCTATTATTAAGCGCGTTTTAGCACTTTCGAGATTTTTCTAGTTGTTTTTGTTATTTGGCGCGTTTTAGCACTTTTTGGGTTGTTTGACGGCGCATTTCGTTCCAGCAGAGTTGGCATTACTGGCTGAGTTTGACAAGGTCGGCCCTTGATTTAAAAACTACATAAATTCCTAAAACTCCTACTGCTTCTACCTTATCATTGGTTTGTGAGCATTCGTTGCGATCTGACGTGTTTTCGGATAGTCACTGATAGATTTTTCTATAGTGGTCATCTTTGCGACAGTGTTAGTGAGTTTGTGTGCGGTAACTGGTTTGTTCATAGCATCGTTGCTGTGATCGCTGTTGTTGTGCGAAACGGTAACTTGTTTACAACTTTTGGTTCGCCAATTTTGTAAACAAGTCGCTATAGCGCTCATTAGAGTACTTGTTGTTTGTAGTAAGTAACTGCAAATTCTGGTAAGTGTTTACTTTTTGAATTCTTACTTGAACTTGTTGTTGGGGAATGGTTAAGCGGCGGGGCCAGAGTGGTAGTGGCGGCAGCGCTACTGCTATGTCTGGCTCGATGACTGACGGAGAGTCATCGACGTCCTCAGCGGTTCCCAAACGGGTTCTGCTGGGGTCGCCAGAAGTGAAGGCTAGATCAAAGCCGGTTGACGCCGACTTTGATAGTAGTGTAGGAGCTGGTGCAGTGCCTTCTAGAGGCAGTCCGAAGAGGGGCACAAGTGGTGCCCAGGCAGGTAGAGAAGGGGGTGCTGCTGGTAGTAGCAGCGCCAAGTTGGTTGCTGGCACCAGTGGTGTCAAGGATTTGGCTCAGGAGATGAGGAGTACGATCAGCAAGGTTAGTGAAGTTTTGCGTGCTGCTGGTACGCCGAAAGGCGTGTCGAAGGGTCCGCTGCCAACTGTACCTGTTGGTACGGCAGCCCCCGCCAGCAGCGATGGTGGTCGTGGCCGTAGCCGCATAGGTCCCAGCGGACTGGGTGACGTCGGTGCTGCTGTAGAGCGGACACAGGCGGTCACCCGTAGGTTGGTCTCCGATTTAATGGAGGCCAATGTTAGGAATTGGTTGCGAGGGTCCTCGGTTACTCTTCGGAGTACGAGGCACTCGTAGTAGGTTTGCTGGCTCAAAACGAGCGCCTTCGGGGCCGTCTTGATGCCAAGCCCAGGGAGAGCAGTAGGAGTGCCGTTCGACCCGCGGTTCCCACCGCGCCGGCAACATTCCTCGCACCGGCTCCAGTGGCGACTGCCCCTGTAGCTGTGGGAGGAGGTTGTTCGGTAGTCGCTGCGCCGGTTGTGAAGCCCGTCGAGACTTGGTCCTTGGTGGTGCGGGGCCGTCAGGGCCAAACTGCCAAGGATGTGGCTAGCAAGGTGGTGAGTGAGGTGGGGCCCACTTTAAAAGAGCGGGTCCATGAGATCAGGGCGCTTCGTGGTGGTGGCGTATTAATACGCACACCATCTGTAGCGGAGCGTGCGGGTATTGCCAAGAATACCAAGTTTGAGGAGGCTGGGCTCACCGTTACGGTGCCTGATAGCTCAGTTGTGCGGGTGGTCGTCCAAGGGGTCGACTCGAAGATCACTCATGACGAGTTCATGGGTGACGTCTTCGAGAAAAACCTCAAAGACAGGATCTCGTTCGATGAGTTCAAGAGTGGTGTCCGGCTCACTAGTCGGCCGTGGGACAGTACCAAGACCGGAACAACGAACGTTGTTTTGGAAGGGCGGGCTTCGGCCCTTGAGCCCTTGCTGGCATCGCGTCGTTCTTACGTGAAATGGTTTTCGTTCCGCGTACGACCGTTTGATCCGGTACCAAGTTGTTTCAGGTGTTTGTCGTTTGATCACTACGTTAGGGAGTGCAGATGGAAAGAGAATGCCTGTTCTCGGTGTGGTCAGCAGGGTCACTGTGCAAGGGATTGCGGTAACGCAATTCACTGCAGAAACTGCGCTTTCCAGGGGAGACCCTCGGCTCATCGTATGATGACTGAGGACTGTCCCATGTACAGCGTTATGTTGGCTAGAGCGAGGGCTAGAGATTAAGTATGGGACACACAATTCTACAAATAAATTGTGGTAGGGCAATATCGGCAATGTGCGAGGTAGGAGAGGTAATGGTAGAACGACAGTGTAGTTTTGCTCTCATTCAGGAACCTGCTAGTGGCCATGGTGTCATTACAGGTTTGCCTGCGAGTATGCGGGTCTTCGCTGATTTGAGACTTAACTCCGCGGTGGTCGTGAATGACGGTAACGTAGAGTGTACCGTGGTTTCTAGGACCGACTTGGGGGTTTGCGTGTGTGTAGAAGGGGGTTTCGGACGGATATTTTTGTGTAGCAGTTACTGCAAGTTTTCTGAGCCTTTAGAGCCGTATTTGGCATACATGGACACGGTACTACTACTTGCGAGTAGTAACCCTCTCGTCCTAGGGATAGACGCTAACGCATCAAACCCGCTATGGTTTAGCAAAACACCCAGACTTTCGACTGGGTCGCAAAACCATTACCGGGGAGAGATGCTAAGTGAATGGATTGTTTCGGGCCGCCTTCATGCCTTGAATGAGCCGAGTGAGCAGTACACTTTTGATAATGGTAGAGGAGTTAGTGATATAGATGTGACGATTGCGAACAGCGCAGCTGTGAGTACGTTTCAGTTTAGTTGGAGGGTCAGACCGTCCGTAAGTGATCACAATTACATTGTAATTGATTTCACTTACGAACGGACTGAAGTTAGCAGCTTAGACATCGTGCGGTGGCGCACCAGGGATGTGAACTGGGATGTGTATGGTGAATTCATCGCAGCTGAGGCTAGCGAGATTCCAATAGAAGTCTTTCGTCGTAGGACCGTAGATGAGCAAGTCTCGTGTTTACGCGAAGTTGTTCATAGGGCTAACGACGATCTCCTTGAAAGGTGTCGCAAGAAAACTTTGAGGAAATTACGATGGTGGACACGTGAGTTGACACTCAAGCGGAGGGAAGTGCGCCGTCTCAGGAAACGTTTCCAGAGGGGCAAACGGAACGAAGCTAGTGATCTTGACCAGCTCAGATCAGCGTACAAAAGTGGCCTCAGCGATTACAAGGATATGCTTGTAAACGTGAAAGAGGAAGATTGGCGACAGTTTGTTGCCTGCCATAGGAATGATCCTTGGGGTCATGTGTATAGAATCTGCCTTGGCAGAGGTAGGAGGACAGATCTCTCCGGGTTGAAAGATGGCGATGCCATTCTTACTTCCTGGAGTGATTGCGTCAAAGTTTTGCTGCGGGAGTTCTTTCCGAGAGCGGAGGCAGTGGCCTCTTCTTCTTCTTCTGGGGAAGTTGAGACTGTTGCACCCGAGCTGGAAAGATCAGAGATCGCAGAAAGCATGGCGTTAGTTAAGTCGCGAAAGTCACCTGGTATGGGTGGAATAGCTGGAGAGATGTGTAAAAGCGTCTGGAAGGCTATTCCGGAATACCTAGAGGCTTTGTATGGGCGGTGTGTACATGAGGGATATTTTCCACGCGAGTGGAAGGTAGCCCGTGTCATTGTACTCTTGAAGTCAATCGATAAGGACAGGAGAAATCCTCGTTCTTATCGGGGTATCAGTCTCTTACCAGTATTTAGAAAAGTACTGGAGAGGATTCTGGTGCAGAGACTAAATGAGAGAGTCGCTGACAGCATGTGCCGTTGGCAGTTCGGCTTCGTAAGGGGCCGAAGTGTCGAAGATGCCTGGGCGCACGTGAGGAGAACTGTTGTAGAGTGTACTCAGAAGTATCTTCTGGGTGTTTTCATCGACTTTAAAGGTGCGTTTGATTATCTGAGTTGGGCGAGCGTGGAAGAACGACTAGCGGGGCTAGGGTGTCAGGAAGTAGCACTCTGGAGAAGTTACTTCTTTGACAGAAAAGCAGTGATAGTCGGGGCAAATAGTTCTGAGTGTGTTGATGTGGTCCGAGGATGTCCACAGGGTTCCATTTGTGGACCGTTTGTGTGGAATCTGATGATGGACTTGCTTTCGCATGAGCTTGAGGCCGAATGCAAGATATGTGCTTACGCTGATGACTTGCTTATCATGGTCGAGGGTAGTTCTCGTTCCGAGTTGGAACAGCTATCCTCGGCTATGATGAGTATTGTCACTCGGTGGGGCGAGCGTGTAGGAGTTAGTTTATCGGTGGAAAAGACAGTGACCATGTTGCTGAAGGGTAGTTTCAAGTCCCATTTTCCAATCGTGCGTTTGAATGGTGGTGGCACAATCCGTTACTCCACGGAGGTGAAGTACCTCGGAGTCACCATGGGAGAAAGGATGAACTTTTTGTCTCATATAGGGAGACTTCGCGAGAAACTGACGAGCGTTGTAGGAAAGGTTAGGCGTGTTATGAGGAGTGAGTGCGGTCTGAGTCGTCAAGCAGTCAGGACCGTGTACAGGGGCCTTTTTGTTGCCATGGCAACATTTGGGTCTTCTGTTTGGTGCGAAACTGCTAGAAGCGTCTTCGGGCAACGTCGATTATTCTCTGTTCAGAGAGTAATGTTATTGGCATGTATGCCAGTATGTCGTACGGTGTCTACAGAGGCCCTACAAGTTTTGATGGGTGCCACTCCTCTTGATCTAGAGGTGATGCGTTGTAGCATGGACTTCAAAATCAAGAGGGGGTACGCACTGGGTGAGTCAGATTGGCTCATAGTTGGAGCAGAAAGCATGAGCAGAAGTGAGCGGCGGGCTCGGTTAGATGCGTTAGTCACATCTGAGTGGCAGGGCCGTTGGAATTCCAGTACCAACGGTCGAGTAACGTATAGATTTATACCGGATGTAGAATTCGTCGGGAAGAACCCTGAGTTTAGCTTCAACCTAAGCCTTGGTTTCATACTTACAGGTCACGGGTGGTTAAATGCATTCTTGCACAGAATGAGACTTGCGGATCGGGAGTCGTGTGATTGCGAAGCGCCAATCGAAGATTGGCTCCATGTTTTGTGCGAGTGTCCCCTTTACGGGGCTTTTAGGGATTTAGTCGGCATGGGTGTCACCAGATCCGGTGGTGAGTGGTGCGTGAGTAGTATGCTTCTGTCTCCGGATGCGTTGTGTGTTGCAACGCGGTTTGCCTCTCGTGTTTTCGCGAGTCGGCGCGCTAGGACGGTTTAGTTGTTGTTGTGGGTTTCACTGGTCTCTATCGGTGTCTCACTTTTGTAGTGGTTAAACGTTTTTCGTGATCCTGGCTTTTTCAACCTAGTTATTCAGCCGTTTAGGATCTCGTTGTCGGTACTGCTGAACCCTGCGAACACAGGGATTGCCAGTCCCGGACTTCGTCGGAGTCGAATTTGGAAGTGGATTAGCCGCGAGGTCTGACCAGAGGCCTGTTTCTGGTACCGTGTGCTGTTTGGGATTGACACGTGGAAGGTCTCGAACTCGTGCCCTTTCAGTTTGTGTCTTGTTGTTGTTGACCCACGGGGGCATCATCGGGCGAAGCCTGAAGATTGGCTGCCGGTCGCTGTTATTGACCGGAAGAGGTGGAAACAGCCTTGCTCCCACGGTGAGAAAGCTGCAGCCGTTAGACCGTTTAAATTGCAATTTTTAGCAATTAAATGGCAATGTCACGTGATGTTGTTGTTAGTGTTGATATTGTATAATTGTTTCACGATTGATGCTTTTGTCGCCGGGGGTGACCAGTCCCCTACTTAGTACAAAGTAAAAACTGGGAGCAGCTTCACTGCGAAACTCGGACCAGAGAGTATGCCTATCTGGTAGCACGGGTGGTGTTGGCCCCCTTGTGGGAGATCGTGCTGGCTGTGGTTGCCACCAAAATCGCTGGTAGAGGCTATGTAGTTGCCTTGTATATCAGTTACTTGTAACGAAGTATGCTAGGCAGGTGCATATCCTCGAAATATGGGATCCGTGGCCCTTATCACGGAAGAGGTTTGGATAGTACCTCACTCTTTACCAAGGAGGAGTAGCTCATGTACAGAGAGTTTACTCAATTGGTAGCTCGTGGACGGAAGAAAGAAGTCGCGCTGGCGGATATGCGAATACGGGGCGTTTGTTCTCCCACGTAATCGTGTATACCAATGGTGGAAGGCTTCCTATTCCTGATCTCTTGGCTGCCCCTCTATGCGGGGTAGCACGGATATCTCACGGGCGGCGCTAACAGTCGTATCAAACATGTTCTTGGTGGGGCGGTGCTCACCTGTGGTTAAGGACTTCACGTCGAGAACCACATTAAATCACGCGGACTCTGCTTCTACCTTACTTATTTTGCCCTGTATTGTATTTAAAAACCTCGCAGATAAAATTTGGTGGACCAAATCCGAATGTACTTTTATTGGACCAAAAGGAGTTTTTGAAATCGAAAGGAGGTAAAAAAGTCCTTATCCACAACAAATATCATCCCTGCTATGAAGTTGAAAAATCATGGAGACGAAAGTGGGTGTAGCAACGAGAGATAGGTAAACTATGCTTAAATTATGTTTGATTGATACTAATGATTTTAAAACTATGTCTGGTTGATACTAATGGCTTTTAAATTGTGTTTCATGCTTGTTCTCTCAACTGCAACTCGGAATCTATGAAATTCCGACTTGCTCTATAACATCATCGACTATGAAGTTGTAAAATCATGCAAAAGAAAATTGATGAAGGCATGAGTGATAGGCAAACTGTGTGTAAATTATGTTAAATTGATACTAATGTCTTTTAAATTATGTTCGATTGCTACTAATCGCTTTTAAATTATGTTTGATTGATGATAATGACTTTTAAATTATGTTTGCGAACAATAATCTGCTGGTGTCGCCAGAAGTGAAGGCTAGATCAAAGCCGGTTGACGCCGACTTTGATAGTAGTGCAGGAGCTGGTGGAGTGCCTTCTAGAGGCAGTCCGAAGAGGGGCACAAGTGGTGCCCAGGCAGGTAGAGAAGGGGGTGCTGCTGGTAGTAGCAGCGCCAAGTTGGTTGCTGGCACCAGTGGTGTCAAGGATTTGGCTCAGGAGATGAGGAGTACGATCAGCAAGGTTAGTGAAGTTTTGCGTGCTGCTGGTACGCCGAAAGGCGTGTCGAAGGGTCCGCTGCCAACTGTACCTGTTGGTACGGCAGCCCCCGCCAGCAGCGATGGTGGTCGTGGCCGTAGCCGCGTAGGTCCCAGCGGACTGGGTGACGTCGGTGCTGCTGTAGAGTGGACACAGGCGGTCACCCGTAGGTTGGTCTCCGATTTAATGGAGGCCAATGTTAGTAAGGAATTGGTTGCGAGGGTCCTCGGTTACTCTTCGGAGTACGAGGCACTCGTAGTAGGTTTGCTGGCTCAAAACGAGCGCCTTCGGGGCCGTCTTGATGCCAAGCCCAGGGAGAGCAGTAGGAGTGCCGTTCGACCCGCGGTTCCCACCGCGCCGGCAACATTCCTCGCACCGGCTCCAGTGGCGACTGCCCCTGTAGCTGTGGGAGGAGGTTGTTCGGTAGTCGCTGCGCCGGTTGTGAAGCCCGTCGAGACTTGGTCCTTGGTGGTGCGGGGCCGTCAGGGCCAAACTGCCAAGGATGTGGCTAGCAAGGTGGTGAGTGAGGTGGGGCCCACTTTAAAAGAGCGGGTCCATGAGATCAGGGCGCTTCGTGGTGGTGGCGTATTAATACGCACACCATCTGTAGCGGAGCGTGCGGGTATTGCCAAGAATACCAAGTTTGAGGAGGCTGGGCTCACCGTTACGGTGCCTGATAGCTCAGTTGTGCGGGTGGTCGTCCAAGGAGTCGACTCGAAGATCACTCATGACGAGTTCATGGGTGACGTCTTCGAGAAAAACCTCAAAGACAGGATCTCGTTCGATGAGTTCAAGAGTGGTGTCCGGCTCACTAGTCGGCCGTGGGACAGTACCAAGACCGGAACAACGAACGTTGTTTTGGAAGGGCGGGCTTCGGCCCTTGAGCCCTTGCTGGCATCGCGTCGTTGTTACGTGAAATGGTTTTCGTTCCGCGTACGACCGTTTGATCCGGTACCAAGTTGTTTCAGGTGTTTGTCGTTTGATCACTACGTTAGGGAGTGCAGATGGAAAGAGAATGCCTGTTCTCGGTGTGGTCAGCAGGGTCACTGTGCAAGGGATTGCGGTAACGCAATTCACTGCAGAAACTGCGCTTTCCAGGGGAGACCCTCGGCTCATCGTATGATGACTGAGGACTGTCCCATGTACAGCGTTATGTTGGCTAGAGCGAGGGCTAGAGATTAAGTATGGGACACACAATTCTACAAATAAATTGTGGTAGGGCAATATCGGCAATGTGCGAGGTAGGAGAGGTAATGGTAGAACGACAGTGTAGTTTTGCTCTCATTCAGGAACCTGCTAGTGGCCATGGTGTCATTACAGGTTTGCCTGCGAGTATGCGGGTCTTCGCTGATTTGAGACTTAACTCCGCGGTGGTCGTGAATGACGGTAACGTAGAGTGTACCGTGGTTTCTAGGACCGACTTGGGGGTTTGCGTGTGTGTAGAAGGGGGTTTCGGACGGATATTTTTGTGTAGCAGTTACTGCAAGTTTTCTGAGCCTTTAGAGCCGTATTTGGCATACATGGACACGGTACTACTACTTGCGAGTAGTAACCCTCTCGTCCTAGGGATAGACGCTAACGCATCAAACCCGCTATGGTTTAGCAAAACAGCCAGACTTTCGACTGGGTCGCAAAACCATTACCGGGGAGAGATGCTAAGTGAATGGATTGTTTCGGGCCGCCTTCATGCCTTGAATGAGCCGAGTGAGCAGTACACTTTTGATAATGGTAGAGGAGTTAGTGATATAGATGTGACGATTGCGAATAGCGCAGCTGTGAGTACGTTTCAGTTTAGTTGGAGGGTCAGACCGTCCGTAAGTGATCACAATTACATTGTAATTGATTTCACTTACGAACTGACTGAAGTTAGCAGCTTAGACATCGTGCGGTGGCGCACCAGGGATGTGAACTGGGATGTGTATGGTGAATTCATCGCAGCTGAGGCTAGCGAGATTCCAATAGAAGTCGCAAGAAAACTTTGAGGAAATTACGATGGTGGACACGTGAGTTGACACTCAAGCGGAGGGAAGTGCGCCGTCTCAGGAAACGTTTCCAGAGGGGCAAACGGAACGAAGCTAGTGATCTTGACCAGCTCAGATCAGCGTACAAAAGTTGCCTCAGCGATTATAAGGATATGCTTGTAAACGTGAAAGAGGAAGATTGGCGACAGTTTGTTGCCTGCCATAGGAATGATCCTTGGGGTCATGTGTATAGAATCTGCCTTGGCAGAGGTAGGAGGACAGATCTCTCCGGGTTGAAAGATGGCGATGCCATTCTTACTTCCTGGAGTGATTGCGTCAAAGTTTTGCTGCGGGAGTTCTTTCCGAGAGCGGAGGCAGTGGCCTCTTCTTCTTCTGGGGAAGTTGAGACTGTTGCACCCGAGCTGGAAAGATCAGAGATCGCAGAAAGCATGGCGTTAGTTAAGTCGCGAAAGTCACCTGGTATGGGTGGAATAGCTGGAGAGATGTGTAAAAGCGTCTGGAAGGCTATTCCGGAATACCTAGAGGCTTTGTATGGGCGGTGTGTACATGAGGGATATTTTCCACGCGAGTGGAAGGTAGCCCGTGTCATTGTACTCTTGAAGTCAATCGATAAGCACAGGAGTAATCCTCGTTCTTATCGGGGTATCAGTCTCTTACCAGTATTTGGAAAAGTACTGGAGAGGATTCTGGTGCAGAGACTAAATGAGAGAGTCGCTGACAGCATGTGCCGTTGGCAGTTCGGCTTCGTAAGGGGCCGAAGTGTCGAAGATGCCTGGGCGCACGTGAGGAGAACTGTTGTAGAGTGTACTCAGAAGTATCTTCTGGGTGTTTTCATCGACTTTAAAGGTGCGTTTGATTATCTGAGTTGGGCGAGCGTGGAAGAAAGACTAGCGGGGCTAGGGTGTCAGGAAGTAGCACTCTGGAGAAGTTACTTCTCTGACAGAAAAGCAGTGATAGTCGGGGCAAATAGTTCTGAGTGTGTTGATGTGGTCCGAGGATGTCCACAGGGTTCCATTTGTGGACCGTTTGTGTGGAATCTGATGATGGACTTGCTTTTGCATGAGCTTGAGGCCGAATGCAAGATATGTGCTTACGTTGATGACTTGCTTATCATGGTCGAGGGTAGTTCTCGTTCCGAGTTGGAACAGCTGTCCTCGGCTATGATGAGTATTGTCACTCGGTGGGGCGAGCGTGTAGGAGTTAGTTTATCGGTGGAAAAGACAGTGACCATGTTGCTGAAGGGTAGTTTCAAGTCCCATTTTCCAATCGTGCGTTTGAATGGTGGTGGCACAATCCGTTACTCCACGGAGGTGAAGTACCTCGGAGTCACCATGGGAGAAAGGATGAACTTTTTGTCTCATATAGGGAGACTTCGCGAGAAACTGACGAGCGTTGTAGGAAAGGTTAGGCGTGTTATGAGGAGTGAGTGGGGTCTGAGTCGTCAAGCAGTCAGGACCGTGTACAGGGGCCTTTTTGTTGCCATGGCAACATTTGGGTCTTCTGTTTGGTGCGAAACTGCTAGAAGCGTCTTCGGGCAACGTCGATTATTCTCTGTTCAGAGAGTAATGTTATTGGCATGTATGCCAGTATGTCGTACGGTGTCTACAGAGGCCCTACAAGTTTTGATGGGTGCCACTCCTCTTGATCTAAAGGTGATGCGTTGTAGCATGGACTTCCAAATCAAGAGGGGGTACGCACTGGGTGAGTCAGATTGGCTCATAGTTGGAGCAGAAAGCATGAGTAGAAGTGAGCGGCGGGCTCGGTTAGATGCGTTAGTCACATCTGAGTGGCAGGGCCGTTGGAATTCCAGTACCAACGGTCGAGTAACGTATAGATTTATACCGGATGTAGAATTCGTCGGGAAGAACCCTGAGTTTAGCTTCAACCTAAGCCTTGGTTTCATACTTACAGGTCACGGGTCGTTAAATGCATTCTTGCACAGAATGAGACTTGCGGATCGGGAGTCGTGTGATTGCGAAGCGCCAATCGAAGATTGGCTCCATGTTTTGTGCGAGTGTCCCCTTTACGGGGCTTTTAGGGATTTAGTCGGCATGGGTGTCACCAGATCCGGTGGTGAGTGGTGCGTGAGTAGTATGCTTCTGTCTCCGGATGCTCCGGTGATAGTCGGGGCAAATAGTTCTGAGTGTGTTGATGTGGTCCGAGGATGTCCACAGGGTTCCATTTGTGGACCGTTTGTGTGGAATCTGATGATGGACTTGCTTTTGCATGAGCTTGAGGCCGAATGCAAGATATGTGCTTACGTTGATGACTTGCTTATCATGGTCGAGGGTAGTTCTCGTTCCGAGTTGGAACAGCTGTCCTCGGCTATGATGAGTATTGTCACTCGGTGGGGCGAGCGTGTAGGAGTTAGTTTATCGGTGGAAAAGACAGTGACCATGTTGCTGAAGGGTAGTTTCAAGTCCCATTTTCCAATCGTGCGTTTGAATGGTGGTGGCACAATCCGTTACTCCACGGAGGTGAAGTACCTCGGAGTCACCATGGGAGAAAGGATGAACTTTTTGTCTCATATAGGGAGACTTCGCGAGAAACTGACGAGCGTTGTAGGAAAGGTTAGGCGTGTTATGAGGAGTGAGTGGGGTCTGAGTCGTCAAGCAGTCAGGACCGTGTACAGGGGCCTTTTTGTTGCCATGGCAACATTTGGGTCTTCTGTTTGGTGCGAAACTGCTAGAAGCGTCTTCGGGCAACGTCGATTATTCTCTGTTCAGAGAGTAATGTTATTGGCATGTATGCCAGTATGTCGTACGGTGTCTACAGAGGCCCTACAAGTTTTGATGGGTGCCACTCCTCTTGATCTAAAGGTGATGCGTTGTAGCATGGACTTCCAAATCAAGAGGGGGTACGCACTGGGTGAGTCAGATTGGCTCATAGTTGGAGCAGAAAGCATGAGTAGAAGTGAGCGGCGGGCTCGGTTAGATGCGTTAGTCACATCTGAGTGGCAGGGCCGTTGGAATTCCAGTACCAACGGTCGAGTAACGTATAGATTTATACCGGATGTAGAATTCGTCGGGAAGAACCCTGAGTTTAGCTTCAACCTAAGCCTTGGTTTCATACTTACAGGTCACGGGTCGTTAAATGCATTCTTGCACAGAATGAGACTTGCGGATCGGGAGTCGTGTGATTGCGAAGCGCCAATCGAAGATTGGCTCCATGTTTTGTGCGAGTGTCCCCTTTACGGGGCTTTTAGGGATTTAGTCGGCATGGGTGTCACCAGATCCGGTGGTGAGTGGTGCGTGAGTAGTATGCTTCTGTCTCCGGATGCGTTGTGTGTTGCAACGCGGTTTGCCTCTCGTGTTTTCGCGAGTCGGCGCGCTAGGACGGTTTAGTTGTTGTTGTGGGTTTCACTGGTCTCTATCGGTGTCTCACTTTTGTAGTGGTTAAACGTTTTTCGTGATCCTGGCTTTTTCAACCTAGTTATTCAGCCGTTTAGGATCTCGTTGTCGGTACTGCTGAACCCTGCGAACACAGGGATTGCCAGTCCCGGACTTCGTCGGAGTCGAATTTGGAAGTGGATTAGCCGCGAGGTCTGACCAGAGGCCTGTTTCTGGTACCGTGTGCTGTTTGGGATTGACACGTGGAAGGTCTCGAACTCGTGCCCTTTCAGTTTGTGTCTTGTTGTTGTTGACCCACGGGGGCATCATCGGGCGAAGCCTGAAGATTGGCTGCCGGTCGCTGTTATTGACCGGAAGAGGTGGAAACAGCCTTGCTCCCACGGTGAGAAAGCTGCAGCCGTTAGACCGTTTAAATTGCAATTTTTAGCAATTAAATGGCAATGTCACGTGATGTTGTTGTTAGTGTTGATATTGTATAATTGTTTCACGATTGATGCTTTTGTCGCCGGGGGTGACCAGTCCCCTACTTAGTACAAAGTAAAAACTGGGAGCAGCTTCACTGCGAAACTCGGACCAGAGAGTATGCCTATCTGGTAGCACGGGTGGTGTTGGCCCCCTTGTGGGAGATCGTGCTGGCTGTGGTTGCCACCAAAATCGCTGGTAGAGGCTATGTAGTTGCCTTGTATATCAGTTACTTGTAACGAAGTATGCTAGGCAGGTGCATATCCTCGAAATATGGGATCCGTGGCCCTTATCACGGAAGAGGTTTGGATAGTACCTCACTCTTTACCAAGGAGGAGTAGCTCATGTACAGAGAGTTTACTCAATTGGTAGCTCGTGGACGGAAGAAAGAAGTCGCGCTGGCGGATATGCGAATACGGGGCGTTTGTTCTCCCACGTAATCGTGTATACCAATGGTGGAAGGCTTCCTATTCCTGATCTCTTGGCTGCCCCTCTATGCGGGGTAGCACGGATATCTCACGGGCGGCGCTAACAGTCGTATCAAACATGTTCTTGGTGGGGCGGTGCTCACCTGTGGTTAAGGACTTCACGTCGAGAACCACATTAAATCACGCGGACTCTGCTTCTACCTTACTTATTTTGCCCTGTATTGTATTTAAAAACCTCGCAGATAAAATTTGGTGGACCAAATCCGAATGTACTTTTATTGGACCAAAAGGAGTTTTTGAAATCGAAAGGAGGTAAAAAAGTCCTTATCCACAACAAATATCATCCCTGCTATGAAGTTGAAAAATCATGGAGACGAAAGTGGGTGTAGCAACGAGAGATAGGTAAACTATGCTTAAATTATGTTTGATTGATACTAATGATTTTAAAACTATGTCTGGTTGATACTAATGGCTTTTAAATTGTGTTTCATGCTTGTTCTCTCAACTGCAACTCGGAATCTATGAAATTCCGACTTGCTCTATAACATCATCGACTATGAAGTTGTAAAATCATGCAAAAGAAAATTGATGAAGGCATGAGTGATAGGCAAACTGTGTGTAAATTATGTTAAATTGATACTAATGTCTTTTAAATTATGTTCGATTGCTACTAATCGCTTTTAAATTATGTTTGATTGATGATAATGACTTTTAAATTATGTTTGCGAACAATAATCTGCTGGTGTCGCCAGAAGTGAAGGCTAGATCAAAGCCGGTTGACGCCGACTTTGATAGTAGTGCAGGAGCTGGTGGAGTGCCTTCTAGAGGCAGTCCGAAGAGGGGCACAAGTGGTGCCCAGGCAGGTAGAGAAGGGGGTGCTGCTGGTAGTAGCAGCGCCAAGTTGGTTGCTGGCACCAGTGGTGTCAAGGATTTGGCTCAGGAGATGAGGAGTACGATCAGCAAGGTTAGTGAAGTTTTGCGTGCAGCTGGTACGCCGAAAGGCGTGTCGAAGGGTCCGCTGCCAACTGTACCTATTGGTACGGCAGCCCCCGCCAGCAGCGATGGTGGTCGTGGCCGTAGCCGCGTAGGTCCCAGCGGACTGGGTGACGTCGGTGCTGCTGTAGAGTGGACACAGGCGGTCACCCGTAGGTTGGTCTCCGATTTAATGGAGGCCAATGTTAGTAAGGAATTGGTTGCGAGGGTCCTCGGTTACTCTTCGGAGTACGAGGCACTCGTAGTAGGTTTGCTGGCTCAAAACGAGCGCCTTCGGGGCCGTCTTGATGCCAAGCCCAGGGAGAGCAGTAGGAGTGCCGTTCGAGCCGCGGTTCCCACCGCGCCGGCAACATTCCTCGCACCGGCTCCAGTGGCGACTGCCCCTGTAGCTGTGGGAGGAGGTTGTTCGGTAGTCGCTGCGCCGGTTGTGAAGCCCGTCGAGACTTGGTCCTTGGTGGTGCGGGGCCGTCAGGGCCAAACTGCCAAGGATGTGGCTAGCAAGGTGGTGAGTGAGGTGGGGCCCACTTTAAAAGAGCGGGTCCATGAGATCAGGGCGCTTCGTGGTGGTGGCGTATTAATACGCACACCATCTGTAGCGGAGCGTGCGGGTATTGCCAAGAATACCAAGTTTGAGGAGGCTGGGCTCACCGTTACGGTGCCTGATAGCTCAGTTGTGCGGGTGGTCGTCCAAGGGGTCGACTCGAAGATCACTCATGACGAGTTCATGGGTGACGTCTTCGAGAAAAACCTCAAAGACAGGATCTCGTTCGATGAGTTCAAGAGTGGTGTCCGGCTCACTAGTCGGCCGTGGGACAGTACCAAGACCGGAACAACGAACGTTGTTTTGGAAGGGCGGGCTTCGGCCCTTGAGCCCTTGCTGGCATCGCGTCGTTGTTACGTGAAATGGTTTTCGTTCCGCGTACGACCGTTTGATCCGGTACCAAGTTGTTTCAGGTGTTTGTCGTTTGATCACTACGTTAGGGAGTGCAGATGGAAAGAGAATGCCTGTTCTCGGTGTGGTCAGCAGGGTCACTGTGCAAGGGATTGCGGTAACGCAATTCACTGCAGAAACTGCGCTTTCCAGGGGAGACCCTCGGCTCATCGTATGATGACTGAGGACTGTCCCATGTACAGCGTTATGTTGGCTAGAGCGAGGGCTAGACATTAAGTATGGGACACACAATTCTACAAATAAATTGTGGTACGGCAATGTCGGCAATGTGCGAGGTAGGAGAGGTAATGGTAGAACGACAGTGTAGTTTTGCTCTCATTCAGGAACCTGCTAGTGGCCATGGTGTCATTACAGGTTTGCCTGCGAGTATGCGGGTCTTCGCTGATTTGAGACTTAACTCCGCGGTGGTCGTGAATGACGGTAACGTAGAGTGTACCGTGGTTTCTAGGACCGACTTGGGGGTTTGCGTGTGTGTAGAAGGGGGTTTCGGACGGATATTTTTGTGTAGCAGTTACTGCAAGTTTTCTGAGCCTTTAGAGCCGTATTTGGCATACATGGACACGGTACTACTACTTGCGAGTAGTAACCCTCTCGTCCTAGGGATAGACGCTAACGCATCAAACCCGCTATGGTTTAGCAAAACACCCAGACTTTCGACTGGGTCGCAAAACCATTACCGGGGAGAGATGCTAAGTGAATGGATTGTTTCGGGCCGCCTTCATGCCTTGAATGAGCCGAGTGAGCAGTACACTTTTGATAATGGTAGAGGAGTTAGTGATATAGATGTGACGATTGCGAATAGCGCAGCTGTGAGTACGTTTCAGTTTAGTTGGAGGGTCAGACCGTCCGTAAGTGATCACAATTACATTGTAATTGATTTCACTTACGAACGGACTGAAGTTAGCAGCTTAGACATCGTGCGGTGGCGCACCAGGGATGTGAACTGGGATGTATATGGTGAATTCATCGCAGCTGAGGCTAGCGAGATTCCAATAGAAGTCTTTCGTCGTAGGACCGTAGATGAGCAAGTCTCGTGTTTACGCGAAGTTGTTCATAGGGCTAACGACGATCTCCTTGAAAGGTGTCGCAAGAAAACTTTGAGGAAATTACGATGGTGGACACGTGAGTTGACACTCAAGCGGAGGGAAGTGCGCCGTCTCAGGAAACGTTTCCAGAGGGGCAAACGGAACGAAGCTAGTGATCTTGACCAGCTCAGATCAGCGTACAAAAGTTGCCTCAGCGATTACAAGGATATGCTTGTAAACGTGAAAGAGGAAGATTCGCGACAGTTTGTTGCCTGCCATAGGAATGATCCTTGGGGTCATGTGTATAGAATCTGCCTTGGCAGAGGTAGGAGGACAGATCTCTCCGGGTTGAAAGATGGCGATGCCATTCTTACTTCCTGGAGTGATTGCGTCAAAGTTTTGCTGCGGGAGTTCTTTCCGAGAGCGGAGGCAGTGGCCTCTTCTTCTTCTGGCGAAGTTGAGACTGTTGCACCCGAGCTGGAAAGATCAGAGATCGCAGAAAGCATGGCGTTAGTTAAGTCGCGAAAGTCACCTGGTATGGGTGGAATAGCTGGAGAGATGTGTAAAAGCGTCTGGAAGGCTATTCCGGAATACCTAGAGGCTTTGTATGGGCGGTGTGTACATGAGGGATATTTTCGACGCGAGTGGAAGGTAGCCCGTGTCATTGTACTCTTGAAGTCAATCGATAAGCACAGGAGTAATCCTCGTTCTTATCGGGGTATCAGTCTCTTACCAGTATTTGGAAAAGTACTGGAGAGGATTCTGGTGCAGAGACTAAATGAGAGAGTCGCTGACAGCATGTGCCGTTGGCAGTTCGGCTTCGTAAGGGGCCGAAGTGTCGAAGATGCCTGGGCGCACGTGAGGAGAACTGTTGTAGAGTGTACTCAGAAGTATCTTCTGGGTGTTTTCATCGACTTTAAAGGTGCGTTTGATTATCTGAGTTGGGCGAGCGTGGAAGAAAGACTAGCGGGGCTAGGGTGTCAGGAAGTAGCACTCTGGAGAAGTTACTTCTCTGACAGAAAAGCAGTGATAGTCGGGGCAAATAGTTCTGAGTGTGTTGATGTGGTCCGAGGATGTCCACAGGGTTCCATTTGTGGACCGTTTGTGTGGAATCTGATGATGGACTTGCTTTTGCATGAGCTTGAGGCCGAATGCAAGATATGTGCTTACGTTGATGACTTGCTTATCATGGTCGAGGGTAGTTCTCGTTCCGAGTTGGAACAGCTATCCTCGGCTATGATGAGTATTGTCACTCGGTGGGGCGAGCGTGTAGGAGTTAGTTTATCGGTGGAAAAGACAGTGACCATGTTGCTGAAGGGTAGTTTCAAGTCCCATTTTCCAATCGTGCGTTTGAATGGTGGTGGCACAATCCGTTACTCCACGGAGGTGAAGTACCTCGGAGTCACCATGGGAGAAAGGATGAACTTTTTGTCTCATATAGGGAGACTTCACGAGAAACTGACGAGCGTTGTAGGAAAGGTTAGGCGTGTTATGAGGAGTGAGTGGGGTCTGAGTCGTCAAGCAGTCAGGACCGTGTACAGGGGCCTTTTTGTTGCCATGGCAACATTTGGGTCTTCTGTTTGGTGCGAAACTGCTAGAAGCGTCGGGCAACGTCGATTATTCTCTGTTCAGAGAGTAATGTTATTGGCATGTATGCCAGTATGTCGTACGGTGTCTACAGAGGCCCTACAAGTTTTGATGGGTGCCACTCCTCTTGATCTAGAGGTGATGCGTTGTAGCATGGACTTCCAAATCAAGAGGGGGTACGCACTGGGTGAGTCAGATTGGCTCATAGTTGGAGCAGAAAGCATGAGTAGAAGTGAGCGGCGGGCTCGGTTAGATGCGTTAGTCACATCTGAGTGGCAGGGCCGTTGGAATTCCAGTACCAACGGTCGAGTAACGTATAGATTTATACCGGATGTAGAATTCGTCGGGAAGAACCCTGAGTTTAGCTTCAACCTAAGCCTTGGTTTCATACTTACAGGTCACGGGTCGTTAAATGCATTCTTGCACAGAATGAGACTTGCGGATCGGGAGTCGTGTGATTGCGAAGCGCCAATCGAAGATTGGCTCCATGTTTTGTGCGAGTGTCCCCTTTACGGGGCTTTTAGGGATTTAGTCGGCATGGGTGTCACCAGATCCGGTGGTGAGTGGTGCGTGAGTAGTATGCTTCTGTCTCCGGATGCGTTGTGTGTTGCAACGCGGTTTGCCTCTCGTGTTTTCGCGAGTCGGCGCGCTAGGACGGTTTAGTTGTTGTTGTGGGTTTCACTGGTCTCTATCGGTGTCTCACTTTTGTAGTGGTTAAACGTTTTTCGTGATCCTGGCTTTTTCAACCTAGTTATTCAGCCGTTTAGGATCTCGTTGTCGGTACTGCTGAACCCTGCGAACACAGGGATTGCCAGTCCCGGACTTCGTCGGAGTCGAATTTGGAAGTGGATTAGCCGCGAGGTCTGACCAGAGGCCTGTTTCTGGTACCGTGTGCTGTTTGGGATTGACACGTGGAAGGTCTCGAACTCGTGCCCTTTCAGTTTGTGTCTTGTTGTTGTTGACCCACGGGGGCATCATCGGGCGAAGCCTGAAGATTGGCTGCCGGTCGCTGTTATTGACCGGAAGAGGTGGAAACAGCCTTGCTCCCACGGTGAGAAAGCTGCAGCCGTCTGACTGTAGTTATTAGACCGTTTAAATTGCAATTTTTAGCAATTAAATGGCAATGTCACGTGATGTTGTTGTTAGTGTTGATATTGTATAATTGTTTCACGATTGATGCTTTTGTCGCCGGGGGTGACCAGTCCCCTACTTAGTACAAAGTAAAAACTGGGAGCAGCTTCACTGCGAAACTCGGACCAGAGAGTATGCCTATCTGGTAGCACGGGTGGTGTTGGCCCCCTTGTGGGAGATCGTGCTGGCTGTGGTTGCCACCAAAATCGCTGGTAGAGGCTATGTAGTTGCCTTGTATATCAGTTACTTGTAACGAAGTATGCTAGGCAGGTGCATATCCTCGAAATATGGGATCCGTGGCCCTTATCACGGAAGAGGTTTGGATAGTACCTCACTCTTTACCAAGGAGGAGTAGCTCATGTACAGAGAGTTTACTCAATTGGTAGCTCGTGGACGGAAGAAAGAAGTCGCGCTGGCGGATATGCGAATACGGGGCGTTTGTTCTCCCACGTAATCGTGTATACCAATGGTGGAAGGCTTCCTATTCCTGATCTCTTGGCTGCCCCTCTATGCGGGGTAGCACGGATATCTCACGGGCGGCGCTAACAGTCGTATCAAACATGTTCTTGGTGGGGCGGTGCTCACCTGTGGTTAAGGACTTCACGTCGAGAACCACATTAAATCACGCGGACTCTGCTTCTACCTTACTTATTTTGCCCTGTATTGTATTTAAAAACCTCGCAGATAAAATTTGGTGGACCAAATCCGAATGTACTTTTATTGGACCAAAAGGAGTTTTTGAAATCGAAAGGAGGTAAAAAAGTCCTTATCCACAACAAATATCATCCCTGCTATGAAGTTGAAAAATCATGGAGACGAAAGTGGGTGTAGCAACGAGAGATAGGTAAACTATGCTTAAATTATGTTTGATTGATACTAATGATTTTAAAACTATGTCTGGTTGATACTAATGGCTTTTAAATTGTGTTTCATGCTTGTTCTCTCAACTGCAACTCGGAATCTATGAAATTCCGACTTGCTCTATAACATCATCGACTATGAAGTTGTAAAATCATGCAAAAGAAAATTGATGAAGGCATGAGTGATAGGCAAACTGTGTGTAAATTATGTTAAATTGATACTAATGTCTTTTAAATTATGTTCGATTGCTACTAATCGCTTTTAAATTATGTTTGATTGATGATAATGACTTTTAAATTATGTTTGCGAACAATAATCTGCTGGTGTCGCCAGAAGTGAAGGCTAGATCAAAGCCGGTTGACGCCGACTTTGATAGTAGTGCAGGAGCTGGTGGAGTGCCTTCTAGAGGCAGTCCGAAGAGGGGCACAAGTGGTGCCCAGGCAGGTAGAGAAGGGGGTGCTGCTGGTAGTAGCAGCGCCAAGTTGGTTGCTGGCACCAGTGGTGTCAAGGATTTGGCTCAGGAGATGAGGAGTACGATCAGCAAGGTTAGTGAAGTTTTGCGTGCTGCTGGTACGCCGAAAGGCGTGTCGAAGGGTCCACTGCCAACTGTACCTATTGGTACGGCAGCCCCCGCCAGCAGCGATGGTGGTCGTGGCCGTAGCCGCGTAGGTCCCAGCGGACTGGGTGACGTCGGTGCTGCTGTAGAGTGGACACAGGCGGTCACCCGTAGGTTGGTCTCCGATTTAATGGAGGCCAATGTTAGTAAGGAATTGGTTGCGAGGGTCCTCGGTTACTCTTCGGAGTACGAGGCACTCGTAGTAGGTTTGCTGGCTCAAAACGAGCGCCTTCGGGGCCGTCTTGATGCCAAGCCCAGGGAGAGCAGTAGGAGTGCCGTTCGAGCCGCGGTTCCCACCGCGCCGGCAACATTCCTCGCACCGGCTCCAGTGGCGACTGCCCCTGTAGCTGTGGGAGGAGGTTGTTCGGTAGTCGCTGCGCCGGTTGTGAAGCCCGTCGAGACTTGGTCCTTGGTGGTGCGGGGCCGTCAGGGCCAAACTGCCAAGGATGTGGCTAGCAAGGTGGTGAGTGAGGTGGGGCCCACTTTAAAAGAGCGGGTCCATGAGATCAGGGCGCTTCGTGGTGGTGGCGTATTAATACGCACACCATCTGTAGCGGAGCGTGCGGGTATTGCCAAGAATACCAAGTTTGAGGAGGCTGGGCTCACCGTTACGGTGCCTGATAGCTCAGTTGTGCGGGTGGTCGTCCAAGGGGTCGACTCGAAGATCACTCATGACGAGTTCATGGGTGACGTCTTCGAGAAAAACCTCAAAGACAGGATCTCGTTCGATGAGTTCAAGAGTGGTGTCCGGCTCACTAGTCGGCCGTGGGACAGTACCAAGACCGGAACAACGAACGTTGTTTTGGAAGGGCGGGCTTCGGCCCTTGAGCCCTTGCTGGCATCGCGTCGTTGTTACGTGAAATGGTTTTCGTTCCGCGTACGACCGTTTGATCCGGTACCAAGTTGTTTCAGGTGTTTGTCGTTTGATCACTACGTTAGGGAGTGCAGATGGAAAGAGAATGCCTGTTCTCGGTGTGGTCAGCAGGGTCACTGTGCAAGGGATTGCGGTAACGCAATTTACTGCAGAAACTGCGCTTTCCAGGGGAGACCCTCGGCTCATCGTATGATGACTGAGGACTGTCCCATGTACAGCGTTATGTTGGCTAGAGCGAGGGCTAGACATTAAGTATGGGACACACAATTCTACAAATAAATTGTGGTATGGCAATGTCGGCAATGTGCGAGGTAGGAGAGGTAATGGTAGAACGACAGTGTAGTTTTGCTCTCATTCAGGAACCTGCTAGTGGCCATGGTGTCATTACAGGTTTGCCTGCGAGTATGCGGGTCTTCGCTGATTTGAGACTTAACTCCGCGGTGGTCGTGAATGACGGTAACGTAGAGTGTACCGTGGTTTCTAGGACCGACTTGGGGGTTTGCGTGTGTGTAGAAGGGGGTTTCGGACGGATATTTTTGTGTAGCAGTTACTGCAAGTTTTCTGAGCCTTTAGAGCCGTATTTGGCATACATGGACACGGTACTACTACTTGCGAGTAGTAACCCTCTCGTCCTAGGGATAGACGCTAACGCATCAAACCCGCTATGGTTTAGCAAAACACCCAGACTTTCGACTGGGTCGCAAAACCATTACCGGGGAGAGATGCTAAGTGAATGGATTGTTTCGGGCCGCCTTCATGCCTTGAATGAGCCGAGTGAGCAGTACACTTTTGATAATGGTAGAGGAGTTAGTGATATAGATGTGACGATTGCGAATAGCGCAGCTGTGAGTACGTTTCAGTTTAGTTGGAGGGTCAGACCGTCCGTAAGTGATCACAATTACATTGTAATTGATTTCACTTACGAACGGACTGAAGTTAGCAGCTTAGACATCGTGCGGTGGCGCACCAGGGATGTGAACTGGGATGTGTATGGTGAATTCATCGCAGCTGAGGCTAGCGAGATTCCAATAGAAGTCTTTCGTCGTAGGACCGTAGATGAGCAAGTCTCGTGTTTACGCGAAGTTGTTCATAGGGCTAACGACGATCTCCTTGAAAGGTGTCGCAAGAAAACTTTGAGGAAATTACGATGGTGGACACGTGAGTTGACACTCAAGCGGAGGGAAGTGCGCCGTCTCAGGAAACGTTTCCAGAGGGGCAAACGGAACGAAGCTAGTGATCTTGACCAGCTCAGATCAGCGTACAAAAGTTGCCTCAGCGATTACAAGGATATGCTTGTAAACGTGAAAGAGGAAGATTGGCGACAGTTTGTTGCCTGCCATAGGAATGATCCTTGGGGTCATGTGTATAGAATCTGCCTTGGCAGAGGTAGGAGGACAGATCTCTCCGGGTTGAAAGATGGCGATGCCATTCTTACTTCCTGGAGTGATTGCGTCAAAGTTTTGCTGCGGGAGTTCTTTCCGAGAGCGGAGGCAGTGGCCTCTTCTTCTTCTGGCGAAGTTGAGACTGTTGCACCCGAGCTGGAAAGATCAGAGATCGCAGAAAGCATGGCGTTAGTTAAGTCGCGAAAGTCACCTGGTATGGGTGGAATAGCTGGAGAGATGTGTAAAAGCGTCTGGAAGGCTATTCCGGAATACCTAGAGGCTTTGTATGGGCGGTGTGTACATGAGGGATATTTTCCACGCGAGTGGAAGGTAGCCCGTGTCATTGTACTCTTGAAGTCAATCGATAAGCACAGGAGTAATCCTCGTTCTTATCGGGGTATCAGTCTCTTACCAGTATTTGGAAAAGTACTGGAGAGGATTCTGGTGCAGAGACTAAATGAGAGAGTCGCTGACAGCATGTGCCGTTGGCAGTTCGGCTTCGTAAGGGGCCGAAGTGTCGAAGATGCCTGGGCGCACGTGAGGAGAACTGTTGTAGAGTGTACTCAGAAGTATCTTCTGGGTGTTTTCATCGACTTTAAAGGTGCGTTTGATTATCTGAGTTGGGCGAGCGTGGAAGAACGACTAGCGGGGCTAGGGTGTCAGGAAGTAGCACTCTGGAGAAGTTACTTCTTTGACAGAAAAGCAGTGATAGTCGGGGCAAATAGTTCTGAGTGTGTTGATGTGGTCCGAGGATGTCCACAGGGTTCCATTTGTGGACCGTTTGTGTGGAATCTGATGATGGACTTGCTTTTGCATGAGCTTGAGGCCGAATGCAAGATATGTGCTTACGTTGATGACTTGCTTATCATGGTCGAGGGTAGTTCTCGTTCCGAGTTGGAACAGCTATCCTCGGCTATGATGAGTATTGTCACTCGGTGGGGCGAGCGTGAAGGAGTTAGTTTATCGGTGGAAAAGACAGTGACCATGTTGCTGAAGGGTAGTTTCAAGTCCCATTTTCCAATCGTGCGTTTGAATGGTGGTGGCACAATCCGTTACTCCACGGAGGTGAAGTACCTCGGAGTCACCATGGGAGAAAGGATGAACTTTTTGTCTCATATAGGGAGACTTCGCGAGAAACTGACGAGCGTTGTAGGAAAGGTTAGGCGTGTTATGAGGAGTGAGTGGGGTCTGAGTCGTCAAGCAGTCAGGACCGTGTACAGGGGCCTTTTTGTTGCCATGGCAACATTTGGGTCTTCTGTTTGGTGCGAAACTGCTAGAAGCGTCGGGCAACGTCGATTATTCTCTGTTCAGAGAGTAATGTTATTGGCATGTATGCCAGTATGTCGTACGGTGTCTACAGAGGCCCTACAAGTTTTGATGGGTGCCACTCCTCTTGATCTAGAGGTGATGCGTTGTAGCATGGACTTCCAAATCAAGAGGGGGTACGCACTGGGTGAGTCAGATTGGCTCATAGTTGGAGCAGAAAGCATGAGTAGAAGTGAGCGGCGGGCTCGGTTAGATGCGTTAGTCACATCTGAGTGGCAGGGCCGTTGGAATTCCAGTACCAACGGTCGAGTAACGTATAGATTTATACCGGATGTAGAATTCGTCGGGAAGAACCCTGAGTTTAGCTTCAACCTAAGCCTTGGTTTCATACTTACAGGTCACGGGTCGTTAAATGCATTCTTGCACAGAATGAGACTTGCGGATCGGGAGTCGTGTGATTGCGAAGCGCCAATCGAAGATTGGCTCCATGTTTTGTGCGAGTGTCCCCTTTACGGGGCTTTTAGGGATTTAGTCGGCATGGGTGTCACCAGATCCGGTGGTGAGTGGTGCGTGAGTAGTATGCTTCTGTCTCCGGATGCGTTGTGTGTTGCAACGCGGTTTGCCTCTCGTGTTTTCGCGAGTCGGCGCGCTAGGACGGTTTAGTTGTTGTTGTGGGTTTCACTGGTCTCTATCGGTGTCTCACTTTTGTAGTGGTTAAACGTTTTTCGTGATCCTGGCTTTTTCAACCTAGTTATTCAGCCGTTTAGGATCTCGTTGTCGGTACTGCTGAACCCTGCGAACACAGGGATTGCCAGTCCCGGACTTCGTCGGAGTCGAATTTGGAAGTGGATTAGCCGCGAGGTCTGACCAGAGGCCTGTTTCTGGTACCGTGTGCTGTTTGGGATTGACACGTGGAAGGTCTCGAACTCGTGCCCTTTCAGTTTGTGTCTTGTTGTTGTTGACCCACGGGGGCATCATCGGGCGAAGCCTGAAGATTGGCTGCCGGTCGCTGTTATTGACCGGAAGAGGTGGAAACAGCCTTGCTCCCACGGTGAGAAAGCTGCAGCCGTCTGACTGTAGTTATTACACCGTTTAAATTGCAATTTTTAGCAATTAAATGGCAATGTCACGTGATGTTGTTGTTAGTGTTGATATTGTATAATTGTTTCACGATTGATGCTTTTGTCGCCGGGGGTGACCAGTCCCCTACTTAGTACAAAGTAAAAACTGGGAGCAGCTTCACTGCGAAACTCGGACCAGAGAGTATGCCTATCTGGTAGCACGGGTGGTGTTGGCCCCCTTGTGGGAGATCGTGCTGGCTGTGGTTGCCACCAAAATCGCTGGTAGAGGCTATGTAGTTGCCTTGTATATCAGTTACTTGTAACGAAGTATGCTAGGCAGGTGCATATCCTCGAAATATGGGATCCGTGGCCCTTATCACGGAAGAGGTTTGGATAGTACCTCACTCTTTACCAAGGAGGAGTAGCTCATGTACAGAGAGTTTACTCAATTGGTAGCTCGTGGACGGAAGAAAGAAGTCGCGCTGGCGGATATGCGAATACGGGGCGTTTGTTCTCCCACGTAATCGTGTATACCAATGGTGGAAGGCTTCCTATTCCTGATCTCTTGGCTGCCCCTCTATGCGGGGTAGCACGGATATCTCACGGGCGGTGCTAACAGTCGTATCAAACATGTTCTTGGTGGGGCGGTGCTCACCTGTGGTTAAGGACTTCACGTCGAGAACCACATTAAATCACGCGGACTCTGCTTCTACCTTACTTATTTTGCCCTGTATTGTATTTAAAAACCTCGCAGATAAAATTTGGTGGACCAAATCCGAATGTACTTTTATTGGACCAAAAGGAGTTTTTGAAATCGAAAGGAGGTAAAAAAGTCCTTATCCACAACAAATATCATCCCTGCTATGCAGTTGAAAAATCATGGAGACGAAAGTGGGTGTAGCAACGAGAGATAGGTAAACTATGCTTAAATTATGTTTGATTGATACTAATGATTTTAAAACTATGTCTGGTTGATACTAATGGCTTTTAAATTGTGTTTCATGCTTGTTCTCTCAACTGCAACTCGGAATCTATGAAATTCCGACTTGCTCTATAACATCATCGACTATGAAGTTGTAAAATCATGCAAAAGAAAATTGATGAAGGCATGAGTGATAGGCAAACTGTGTGTAAATTATGTTAAATTGATACTAATGTCTTTTAAATTATGTTCGATTGATACTAATCGCTTTTAAATTATGTTTGATTGATGATAATGACTTTTAAATTATGTTTGACTCTAGTTTTGTCATCTGTAACTTCAACTCGATGGAATTCCAACTTGCGACGTGACATCAATGCTTTAACAATGATTTAACAGCTGTTGTCCAGTATTGCTATATTACTCTACACGCTGCAAAGTTTGTATTTTGTTGTTGTTTGTGTGCAAATATAACGTGTGTTTGCTGCTTGTCGCAAATATAGTATACTTGTGTGCAACCACGTTGTGTTTGTTAGCAATATTACTTGCTAGGGTCACATTGATAAATATGTTATAATATTTGTATTTGTTACCTAAATATATCTCTGTTTGGGATACAAATACAGCTGTGTTTGCTGCACTGTTTATGCTCTGTCGAGAGCAAGAGAATAAAAGAGGGACAAAGAAAGAGATTTCTCATAGTTAAAGTTGTTAGTGTATAACTGTATTTTTAAATTATTCTTTCAATCAGTGATTCACAAATTTCCTGAATCCACATGGAAATTGGAAATGAAGTGAGTCTTTCTTATGTTGAATAATCTGTTTGCATTTCACTTTCGTATACTCGACATATATATTTGTTTGTTGTTTAGATGCAAATATAACACGTGTTTGGAGCTTGTCGCTGATATAGTATAATTTTGTCCAATCGAATCGTGTTTGATGTTCAATATTACATGTTGGAGATATAATGATCACAATTTCATAATTTGTGACCCAAATATAACTATGTTTGTCAAACAAACACATCTGTATTTGTTGCACTGTTGATGCTCTCTCAAGACCAAGAGAATAAAAGAGGTACAACGAGAGATTATTTAAAGTCTATCTTGTATGTGTGTAACCGTATTTTTGCATTATTATTTCAGTCAATGACTCATAAATATTCCTAAATGTGTGTGTAAATTGCAGATGAGGTTTGAGTTTCTTATTTTGGTTGATGTATTGCGTTTTAGTTTCGCGCATTCAGTCGTGAATAGGTCATCGGAAATAGCATATCGAAAGCGCTTGGTCGGATAAGTAAGTATGCAATGAAAAAATTTATCTGTACTTGCATGACTGACATTTACCAGAGGGTTTCTATGGCACAGGTAGAGGGAAATGAAGGTACTAGGGAAATGATGTTGAATGAGAGACCAAAGAACACATACAGATTATAGACCATGCAGCAAACAAAGTTTAAAAGTGTTTGATTGATACTAATGACAGCTAAATTATGTTTGCATCGAACGAAAATATGCATTCCCTCTTATTTCTGTCCGAATTATACCAACCAAAGAGTAAATTACGAAACCAACTCGAACTTGATGAAATGGGCTACTACCTCGTTGTTATTAAGAGAACACAAAGAGACAACAAAAAATTGAAAACAAAAAATTATGGTTACAAAAATAAAATAGAAAACAACAAATCGTGGAACAAAGTTTTATTTATCGTCCTCTACTTTATTTTCCATTTTTAGTCACCGACGTCCACAGCTGAAATGAATACTTTTTGATCGGTTTGCCGTGTATTACCAACTATAACCGATCGAACAAGCATGCTTGTCGTGTTTCTATATCTGATGCGTTATTTTGAGACCTCGATTCGGCATCGTGCAGGTTAAATCAGTCATGATTTTCCGACTCCATAGTCCTCGACTTTGTTTCCCTGTCCTAGTTTATGTTGTCCAACTACAAAGTAAATCGTCGGATGAACAAGGTAAACCATCTTCCTCATATTAGTCTATGGCAAAAAAAAGCGATAGGCCAGAAGATTTCGATATCACAGCTGATCCACTATGAAGTTTGAAAATGATAGAGAAGGAAATGAATGGAGGAATCAGCACTAGGCAAACTATGTTTAAATTGTGTTTATTTGACAATTAAGCCCTTCAACTTATGTGCGATTGATTCCAATGCCTTTTAAATTATATTTGATTGATGTCTTTTAAATTCTGTTTGATTGATGATAATGGCTTTAAAATTATTTTTGATGCTAGTTCTCTCACCTGCAGTTTCGCCGTCTTCCATTCGTACTAGATTAAATTCCAACTACCTTAGAAAAAGAAGTTGAACAGCTATTGCCCACTCTTACTATATTTCTCTATGGACAACCGGGAGTAAACCAGGGGGTTTCGATGGCACAGCTTATTGACTATGAAGTTGGAAATCATGGTGAAGAAAGTGAATGCAGGAATGAGCTATAGCCATACTATGTTTAAATTATTTTTCACTGACAATTATTCATTGATAACTTTAATCAGTTTTTAAACAAGCACTTTCTTCCTTTCGTTTTTGCCCTTTAAGTTATAGAAGTCAGTTTTGCCGATGAAAGCAAATAAATCTTTTAAACAACACTAAATCATTTATGTCCATGGCTGGATATTTTATGGCAGTCATAAATTTGTATGACGCCTAGTTGGTTGTCTTAGGCGTCATACAAATTTACTCAACATTTTAAAATGTTGAAGTATGATTAATCGCTATAAACTTATCCGCCGACATTCGACACATTTTCCATTTACTTAAACACAATCAAATTCTCGCAGAAAATCGCATTAACACCGACATTGGGCGCCAATACAAATAGACTTACACACAATCCCAATTGCAGCATCTCATGCCGCCGCACAGACTTAAATTATATGTACTCAAGCTCCTGCGAGCCTGTTAAACTTTTCGAAACCAGAAAGTGCCGTCATCATAATGTAAAATGTTATTTGGTTACTCACCGGATTGGAATAAAAATACTTTGCAAGATAGCTACTCGACAATATGCTCCAAACGATTGGAAATCCAATGAACACACACTTAAAACACTTAAATTATATTGAAGCAGTTTGACAAAATATGACAAAAGCAAAATTGTTCTTCGCACAAAGTGAATTAAAAAGGGATAAGTTTTTCTTTTTTGTTGTTTGGATGCAAAAAAACGTGTTTGTAGCTTGTGGAAAATATACTATACTTGTGCCCAAACATATTTTCAATATAAAATGTTTGAGACACAATAATTTATAGGCTATACTTATAGAGTATGTTCTGGAGAGCCAAATAACTTTGTTGAAAACCGCTAAAACAAAATCGAGACAGACAACAAAGAAATAAAAAGACAGCAGATCTTCAATTCATGCAGCGTGTGGTAGTACAATGGTTAGTGTGCGCTGGTTGTGAGACGCTTTCACCAATTCATTCTTGGGATGTAATGGGAAACCATTGTTTTTTATAAGTTCCTGAAAGGTGTGGAAATTCGTTATTTGGTGCCTTAAAGGTCGTTCCCCTTATTCCGTCGCAAGACCAATTTTGTTGTTCATACTTACTTGTCTGTTTATTTAATTATGATAAGATGTTAACAAGAAATTAATTATGCGACGAGATTTTCGTTGGTCTAGTTACTAGCACAATCATTTGTACTAATATCATGGCAACAAACGGAAATAGGGAATAAATAAAATTAGTAAACAAAACAAACATTCGATCAAATTGGAAAAAATAAATTCTATTGCAAAAGCAAATAATGGCAAAAAAGATCGAGATCGATTACCGTATTTAGTGGTAAAGTACCTCAAAATCTATTCACTTATATAAAAATGGTTGTTTTCACTCTTGTAAAAATGTATGAATTCACTTTTCCATTTTACAATAAAAACACGTAATTTTTTAGATAGTTGTGATTGGATTGTAAAGAAGACATGTTCCGATTAAGTGTGGAATAAAATATCCGTCAAATGACCCCACAGCTCCGATAACAGGCCATTACTCTTTTCATGAAATTTTCCATTACTTTTCACAGAGATGTGGCTGTATCTCACCGATGACGCGTTGGATATCGGATTTGACCTCAGGAATCGCACCGCAATCTAGGCCTCATCTTAAAAAATCCAATGAGTGTTCGAACTCACGGGCGATGTGTTAACACCTTTTTGCTACACGGTACCTGTTCGATTTCTATGAACACATTCGTAAATGTTACATTGGAAAATAAAAAACAGCGTTCAATCATATGATGACGTTACAGTTAAATAATAGTAATACTTAAAATTATTTAAAGACCCAGTGCAAACACATGTGTCATTATTTTCTTGCTCAATACTTTTTGTTTTATTCCCACAAAAGTCAAAGAATGCAAAGCAACAGACACTTGTACATACATACATACATTGTTATATTCGTACGATATAACCGAAGATCAACATAAAATACTTTTTTAATATTACTCCAAATTAATACTCCAAATTAAAACACTTCAATCTCGGCTCGCCGATATCGGATCGCCTTAATTTTTGGCCTAAACTCTTCGTCGAAACCCGCACTAGCTTTTTAATCCAAAAATTAATAAAATCGGCTATGAATTTCCGGAGAAAATCGGTGGGAAAATTATATGAAAATCGCCCAATAATCACTTTCAATACCGACTGCCAAGCAACGAACAAACAAACGATGATAAGACAAAACCGAAGATCAACATAAAACACTTTTTTAATATTACTCCAAATTAATACTCCAAATTAAAACACTTAAATCTCGGCTCGGCGATATCGGATCGCCTTAATTTTTGGCCTAAACTCTTCGTCGAAACCCGCACTAGCTTTTTAATCCAAAAATTAATAAAATCGGCTATGAATTTCCGGAGAAAATCGCGTGGGAAAATTATATGAAAATCGCCCAATAATCACTTTCAATACCGACTGCCAAGCAGCGAACAAACAAACGATGATTTACTCTTACAAACCTAACACTTGTGTATGTATTAAATTTATAGTTTACTGCCCTAGAGGCGCGCGTATAGATGTTAACACATCAAAAAGTATGGCCCAATCATGCCGCCTGACCAAAATCCGCGCCAGACAGTGGCTCGTTGTGGATGCATTTGTTTCTCATGGCTTGCATGAAGATTTTCTGAGCCCCAAATTTGACAATTTTGTGTACACACGAAGTCATTCAGATGGAAATGCGCTCCATCGGAGAAGACGAAGACGACTTCAGCTGGTTTGAACTCCTGAGTAAGCTGCATTTTGTACGCATGAAGGTGAAGGTCTTTTCTCAAAATTCCTTGCGTAGTGTTTCGTGAAATTTGAAGTTGTTGCGAACGACGCCGAATTGATGTGTTCGGGGTTTCGGCGACACTCTCCTTTATAGCAGCAATGTTTTCAAGAAACCAGCGGTACGTTTTTGCAGAGGAGTCTTAATGTACATAACCGACCCAGTTCCCCCAAATATTGTGACCACCCTTCGAATGGTTGACACATTCTTCGACGTTTGCGAGCGGTCGTGATTGGGCATTACTCTTTTGAAGATGAGTCGTTACAGGAACATGATAACGGAGTTCTTGTGGCCTCAACTGGACAGTGTGGATCTGAACACCATGTGGTTTCAGCTAGAGTTTCGAAAAGCGAAGTTTTCGAAAAACCAGTGCAACCGGTTGTTTTGAAGTTAAAACCCGGTTTCGGTTTATATAACCTAATTTTTTTTATTATAAGATCAAAAAAACTTTAATTTCCACAGAGAAAACGAACACAAATGTTTTTTGAGATTCCCTAAAAAATATTCCATATACATACATAAATTTAATATTTATTACAAAACTCTCTTCTAACTTCAATTTTGTATTAATAAAATAATTAATAATTAATTAATTAATTAAATAATTTTAGCTTTCTACAGAGAAATCATCAATTATTTCAACATAACATAATTTTACAAGTTTTCTTTTCAAAATTTCCCATATACATATATATTTGCAATTTGCAAAAGAAATATCTTCATTTGTCAGAAATTTAAATTCTTTGCTTGTTTGCTTTCTACAATTTCCCAAATATTTGTATTTTGAAAAAGAAATTTCTCAATTTATCAGAATTTAAAATTCTTTGCAATTTTCTTTTGAAAATTTCCTTTATATTCGCATTTTGCAAAATAAATGTCTTAATTTGTTTGAATCTAACATTCTTTACAGTCTAGAAAGGCTTTAGTAATTGTTGATAAACTTATGAACGGATTTTATTTAAATACATATTTTTAAAAGAAATTCTTTCCGATTTCTTTCTTTGTGACTGTTGCTGAATGAATAAGATATGTTGATGATGTAAGTTTTATTCCACGATAAAGTTTATTCCACGACAAATATTTTGCAACTGAGTAACATGTTACAATTCACTGATCATGTCACTTCTGAAGCGGGTTTTGATGTACATGAATATAGCAAAGAGAATTTTAAAGAACAGTAAGGAATTTACAAAAACAATGTTAATGAATGAATGAGTAAGTATATGAATGGATTCTAGTGAGCGAAAGTTATTCATGAATACGATGAATGAATGTAGTAAAGCAAAGTAAAATTCTTAGAAACAGTATACTGATAATATATTAGATACGTTAATACTTAAATACTGCAACATATTTCTCATCATCCCGCACGGCCATGAAACAGCGTTTCAGCAATGGGGTAGGACTACAATTTTGGTTATAGGACGTGTTCTTTCTCCTTGTTGGGTACGTAGTTTTACGACACGGACAAGTCCATCGTCACCTGGATAGACATCGATGACCTTCGCCATAGGCCATTTAGCTGGAGATATACCTTGTTCCTTAATAACTGCGATGTCACCAATTTTGATATTTGGCTGCCGGAGCGCCCATTTAGGACGATTTTGAAGAGACGTCAAATATTCGGAGTGCCAGCGTCGCCAGAAGCCTTGTAGCATATTTTGAACGTGTTGCCAATAATCCAGTTTATTGGGATTTACATTTACAAGGTCTGCTTCGGGTACCATAGTGTATGGCCTTCCTATTAAAAAATGAGAAGGAGAAAGATAATTAATATCTGAGTCGGGAGCAACCCCCAGTGGACGTGAATTGACGACTGCCTCTATCTGAGCTAGGAGTGTGTGCATTTGCTCATATGTCAATATAGTGGCTCCAATTACTCGACGGAGATGCAGTTTTATAGAACGGACTGCTGATTCCCATATACCACCCCAGTGTGGTGCATTTGGTGGTATGAAATTCCATCGAATACCGTCCTCAGCCAAGGATGCGGAAACGATTTCATTATGTTGTTGAGACATTATTACTTTGTGCATCTCATTAAGAGTACGAGAAGCACCAGTAAAATTCCTTCCGTTGTCGCTGAATATTTGGGAACATTTGCCACGCCTGGACATAAAACGACGTAGAGCGGCCAAAAAACATTCAGTAGTCAAATCCGTTGCGAGCTCCAAGTGAATGGCGGATGTTACCATACATACAAACAAGCAGATATAGCCTTTGGATGTACGCGCGTTTCTACCTCGATACATCTTTAAAGGAATTGGACCAGCATAGTCACAACCTGAATGTTCAAATGGATGGGCCTGGCGTACACGAATTTGTGGCAAGTCTGCCATTTGTTGATGTGAAGATAGTTGACGAAATCTAAAACATTTTAGACATTTGTGAGTCTGTTGACGAATCAAATTTCGCGCTCCAAAAATCCAGTATTTCTGACGAATTATTACAAATAGTGCTGAAACTCCTGGATGCAAATTCCTTTCATGTTCGTCTAATAGTATCAGTGAAGTAATTCGATTGTGCTTTGGTAAAATTATGGGATGTTGTACTTCAGCATTCAATACAGAATTTGCGATTCTACCTCCTACTCGAATGATTCCATTTTTGTCGATGAATGGATTAAGTTTCAACAATTTGGATTTATGTTGTAATTCTCCGTTGCTTTGTAGACACTCTCGTTCTGATGCGAATTCGCGTTGTGCATGTAGTATACAAATAACACCGGCGTCGTTGAGTTCGTTATATGTCAAGGAACCAGTTGATATTATTCGATTAGATGGACGAAGTCTTCTCACAAAACGTATCAGGTAGGCAACAACGCGTGTTAGCCTTTTCCATGATGAAACTCTATCGACTAGCAGGGTAATTGGGTTATGTATATCGTTTACAACCAAAAGGTTGGTCGCATTTGTCCTAACTTCTTTTTCAGCCTCTACATCGAAAAAATGATTAAAACGATTAGATAGATTAACTATTTTTGTATACTCTTGTTCATTTCGAAGCCAATGTGGACCTTTCCACCACAATTCAAATCCAATTAAGGTTGCTGCCAACATTCCACGAGAGGCGCAATCAGCTGGATTATCATTCGTTGGGACGTGATGCCAGCAACTTCGAGGGAGAGTGCTCAATATTTCCGACGTACGATTTGCGACAAACGTTTTAAGCTTACTCGGTGGACGAGAGAGCCATGATAACACCACGGTAGAGTCACACCAAGCTAGTGTTTTTATATTTGTATATGGTAAAGAGCATGTTACAGTTTGGATCAATCTTGATAGCAAAAGTGCTCCAGATAACTCTAGACGAGGTAGTGATTGTTGTTTCAGCGGTGCAACACGAGTTTTTGCTGAAAGTAAGGTCGTTGTAATTCTTCCCTTTGAATCAACTGAGCGACAATATACCACAGCCGAATAAGCCTTAATGGAGGCGTCGGAGAACCCATGCAACTCAATGGAGGTTTGCCAAATTCTTTAAATTGTTTCTTGCCTTGAGCCACCATTCAGAAAGTTTCTCCGGAAGAGGGTCATCCCAGTTTAAATTAAGAAGCCATAATTCTTGGAAGAGAATCTTAAATTGGACAACTACTGGAGCTAATAACCCCAAGGGATCAAATAATCTTGAAACATCCGAAAGAACTTGCCTTTTGGTAGGTGCGGCATGTGGATCGAGGTACATTTTATATCCGAGAATATCAGTATATGGATTCCAAAAGAGACCAAGTACCTTTTTGGTGTCATCAGCATACTTAACAAATTCTTGATCCATATTTCCATTTATACCGTTTGTAATTCGACAACTATTTGACACCCATTTATCGAGTTCGAATCCAGCCAAAGACAGAAGCTTCACAAGCTCATCTCTTTTCTTTAAAAGTTCTTCTTCTGTTGAGCATCCGGTCAATACGTCGTCTACATAAAAGTCTTTCAGAATTATCTCGGCGGCGTTTGGATATTGCTGTTTATAATCATATGCAAGTTGTTCAAGTACGCGGACAGACAGAAACGGCGCACATGTTGTACCATACGTTACTGTACAAAGCTGATAATGTCCAATAGGTTTTGATGGGTCCTCTCTCCAAACGATACGTTGGAAGTTCCGTTCATCTTCTGCTACCCATATTTGGCGGAACATTTTTATTATATCAGCCGAAAAGACAAATTTGTGCATGCGAAATCGGAGGCACACAGCAAACAAGTTGCGCTGTAAACTTGGACCAACGTGAAGAGAGTCATTAATTGCATTACCATTGCTGTCTCTGAATGAACCGTCAAAAACGACACGAAGCTTTTTACCTAATACAGGGTGGTGTGGCATGTAAAACACAGAACCGTCATCAACTGAGGTGTTATCTGGAGGTATCTGCTTCATGTGTCCTAGACGTTCATATTCCCTCATAAAAGAGATATACTGATCGCGAAGGTTCTTATTTTTGAGCAAACGTCGTTCAACTGCACTAAATCTTGATAATGCTCCTTGTAATGTATCTCCAAATCTGACTGGTTTATTTTTAAATGGAAGGCGAATAATGTATTTACCGTCGCTGTGTCGATGATGTGTATTTACAAAATGTTGTTCAGCAGCAGCACTTTCTGGGTCAAATGTTAGTATATTTTGCGGATCCTCTATTTCCCAAAATCGACGAATAGAGCTGTCAATATCTGCCAAGCTCACAAAAGAACATGACGTGGATTGTTGAAGTGTTGCAATTGATGTAACAACCCATCCCAAAGTTGTCGAAATAGCAATTGGATTACCTTCCTTGTCAAAGATTTTGTCAAACATAAAAATATTCCAAACATATTCAGCTCCCAATAGAATATCGATGTTGGACGATTTGTAGTACGAAGGGTCGGCGAGAGGAAGGCCGTGCAATTGTTCTGTACGCAATGAACGCATAGTAGTAGTAGGAAGCGGTGAAGTGATTTTACTCAATATGTGAAGGCAAGCACTAAAACTATAAGTAGAGACTCTTGATTTGATGTCTGCAGTACAGTTTCCGCGAGTAGTATCCCCCTGAACTGATGATATGCCAGAAACTATAATACGAGAGGGAGAGCGTGGAAGACCAAGTGACTGAGCGCAACGTTCAGTAATATAAGAGAGCTCTGATGCGGAATCAAGTAATAGTCTACAAGTAATATAACTGCCCTGTGAATTGCGAACGTTAACAAGAGCAGTAGGTAAAATATAAGAGTTTTGTTGGACAGCTGAAGTTGTCAATGATGGTCTTGTAGACAAGAATATCGTATGTTGACTTGGGTTAACGGGACTACGAGCAATGTGTGTTGCTGAAGACCAAGGGGTTGCGGCGATGGTCTCAATAGGCATAGATTCATTGATAGGCAATTTCGATGATGTAGTAGCAGGCGAAGTTGAATGGGATTCTTGCGGTAATGAATGAACGAGAGTATGATGACGTCGATTACACTCTCTACACTTAAATTTCGATTTGCATGTGTATGACGTGTGACCCAATTTCAAACAGTTAAAACAAAGAGATTTACTCTTAGTAAAAGAGCGTCGATCATCAATTGACATCGATAAAAAATCAGTGCATTTAGAAATGTTGTGATCATTAGAAGAACACTTGATACATTTCTGTGTGTGATTATCACTTGATTTAGAAATCAAAGAGCGAGAGCGCTGATGGCTATTAGTTGATTTCATTTTTGAGTTTGAGATAGTGGAATTTGCGGTTAGTTCTAGTTCTTCACATCTATTGTCCAAGAACTGAAAGAAATCTTCAATGGAAGGAGAAGTATGATCACGGCTTTCATAAATCCATTTACGCCGTGAATCCGGGTCAATTTTCGACAACAAAAGATAAATTACCCAAGGATCTCTATCAGTGTGCCCTATAGCATCTAATCCTCTTATTATTTCGTTCGCACCATCGGAAACTTTTCGCAATTGGGAAGCATTTTCTAGAGGGACAGGTTGAATCTCCATAAAACTATCGATGAACGCGTAAATAATGTGGCGAGCCCTATCATACCTTTCGTTTAAGCGATTCCAAGCTGTTTTATATGCTGAATTAGTAACCGGGATATGCTGTATAAGCTTTGCTGCATCTTCCGCGAGAAGGGATTTCAAGTAGTGAAACTTTTGCGTGGCTGTCAGATTAATTTTAGAATCTATAGTGCTGACGAATAAATCCCTAAACGACGGCCATTGCTTATATTGACCGGTAAATGGTGTAATGTTAATTCTGGGAAGTTCCGCGTCAGGACGTGTTGAAGACGAAGTCGTAGATAGTCTCTGTAGAAATTCCGCTTGTTGCTCTGCCAATTTATTTATTGAGTCCACGTTGTCCATAGGTTGTTGCGTAGCTGGTGCCAATTTTAACTTTAAAATGTTGAAACAGGCACATGCATTTAAATATTTTTCTTCGTAGGCGGAGAAGTCCTCATCAGGGTTCACGTAGCCGGTAGTTTCAGAAAACGCATACAACTCATCAGTTACTTTGATGAAATCCAACCACCATTTATCGAGTCGGTCTAACCTTATACTTGCGTGTTCAAATGTGCAATCCTCTGGTGGCTTCTCTGCATACGCCAAAGCACGTGTAATGGAACTCTTCAGACGTCCGCGAGATTGCACCAGTTCATCCATGCCTGGTGCCATGTTGAAGATTTGCTGATGTTGATTTCAAATAGTTTCGATGTTGAGTTCAAAAGTCTTATCCGATTCCGAAGGACCAATTTATGTTGCTGAATGAATAAGATATGTTGATGATGTAAGTTTTATTCCACGATAAAGTTTATTCCACGACAAATATTTTGCAACTGAGTAACATGTTACAATTCACTGATCATGTCACTTCTGAAGCGGGTTTTGATGTACATGAATATAGCAAAGAGAATTTTAAAGAACAGTAAGGAATTTACAAAAACAATGTTAATGAATGAATGAGTAAGTATATGAATGGATTCTAGTGAGCGAAAGTTATTCATGAATACGATGAATGAATGTAGTAAAGCAAAGTAAAATTCTTAGAAACAGTATACTGATAATATATTAGATACGTTAATACTTAAATACTGCAACATATTTCTCATCAGTGGCTTTGTAAAATCTCGGGTTTAAGCGAATAAACCAGAAACAATTCCTGAGTTCAAATCTGTTGCATTTTAGAAAACAGAATGCACGCTGAAAATTATCGGCCAAAGGAACATATTGCAGGAAGCATGTACATGTTGTTTTCGTCAATTGAATATCTACTGATTTTTTTTCTTTAGTATCATTCCATGTTTTTGGTCAAATTCAATAGAATCGTAAATATCTTTATCAAAACCAGCTTTACGAAAACAGTTTTGAATTGTTTCTGTGCTGAGTTTTTTCCATGTAATTTTTTTTACGTTAATGTTTTCTAGACATTTTTTTAATCAAAAATGCACATCTCTTATTTTAGAGTTTTTTTCTGTGTTTATAAAAACTATACGAATTTGTCCATAAGAACCTTGCTAAAAATCGCGAAAAATGTATTATATACATACAGTAGGTACTAAATAATATACACAAATGGAAATATGAGTATTACAAATTTACTTTGTTAAATTTTAGCATAACCTTTTTTGCATTTTTGGTATTTCTGGCGTAATCTTTTCCATTTTGCACAATTTCATTCCATTTTGCACAATGATTTAGCATAATTTTTTTAACGGCTTCTGGCAACACTGATCCCCACACAGAACCTTAAATTTTCTCGACTAAGAATCCATACTCGTCCCATCTTTCAAATCTAGCAATGTTAGTCTGGTTCTAGACGTGCAATTGTAATTGCTGCAATTCTTCATGATTCTCTTTTGGAATTGCAATTTGCTTTTACACGCACGCAATTCTGTTTGTGCAATTCTGGTTTTTATTATTCCTGCTTCTGACATTCGCATAAATCTGAGACATATGCAGACTATTCGTGAGAAATTTTTACGAATGAGGAAATGAAAAGAAATGTCGAATTATTCTGCAGCCGCCATTACTAAAAAATTACGAATGAGAAGAACTGAAAGAATTGCAGATTTCATGCAAGTTTTTTCTTCGTTCCATTCTTCTTACCTCTCTCTCCAACGAACTCATGAATTGCAGCAATTATAATTGCACGTGTAGAAACAGACTTATTAAAGAGATACTCATGCAACTCTTTTCTCTTTATACCTACTCTTTGTCTTCTACTATTTATAAAAAAAAACTTACTTTTATTGCAGATGACATCTTGAAATTCTCTCTCAATTGATATTGAAAAAACACACAACAAACAAAAAAAAACATCCACTATTTGTCTTCTTCTTTTCTTTCTGCTATTGTATTAACACAACACATTTTGTAATTAACACTGCTTTTTGTGGAGAAATTTAGCAACTTTAAACGGCTTTATCGAAATGAAATAATTCACTTTTTTGATGTGTTAACATCTATAGTGCGCCTCTAGGGCAGTAAACTATAAATTTAATACATACGCAAGTGTTAGGTTTGTAAGAGTAAATCATCGTTTGTTTGTTCGCTGCTTGGCAGTCGGTATTGAAAGTGATTATTGGGCGATTTTCATATAATTTTCCCATGCGATTTTCTCCGGAAATTCATAGCCGATTTTATTAATTTTTGGATTAAAAAGCTAGTGCGGGTTTCGACGAAGAGTTTAGGCCAAAAATTAAGGCGATCCGATATCGGCGAGCCGAGATTGAAGTGTTTTAATTTGGAGTAATATTAAAAAAGTATTTTATGTTGATCTTCGGTTATATCGTACGAATATAACAATGTATGTATGTATATACAAGTGTCTGTTGCTTTGCATTCTTTGACTTTAGTGGGAATAAAACAAAAAGTATTGAGCAAGAAAATAATGACACATGTGCTTGCACTGGGTCTTTAAATAATTTTATGTATTAATATTATTTAACTGTAACGTCATCATATGATTGAACGCTGTTTTTTATTTTCCAATGTAACATTTACGAATGTGTTCATAGAAATTGAACAGGTACCGTGTAGCAAAAAGGTGTTAACACATCGCCCGTGAGTTCGAACACTCATTGGATTTTTTTTTTGATATTTTTACATCCACTTATGGTGAAATGTTTGGACTTTCGATTTCACAACTTTGCATTGGATTTTAAATAGAAATTGACAAACTTTTGCGACATTTATTGAACTATATTATTTTTACGATCTTCACTTGTTCTACTCGTATTTGGCACTGAGGAAATGGAAATACGATAGAGGTTTTTAAGTATGTGGGGTTGCCAGATTCTGTTGAATTCTCATTGGATAACCGGATATGGGGATTCTTGTATTAAAATAATTTGCACGGTTCAACAGATTTCCCCATAAAATATCAAAGCCGTTTAAAATTCCAAAAGCAGAGTTAATCACAAAATGTAAGAGAAGGAAAATAAGAAGAAAAATAGTGGTACATAGTTTGTTTTGTATGTGGGTGTGTGTTATTTCAATATCAAGTGAGAGAGAATTGCAATATGACATCTGCCATAAGAGTAAGTTTTTTTTATAAATTGTAGAAATCTAAGAGTTTAATAAAGAGAAAATATTTGCAAGAGTATGGTTTTGTTTACATTCCATGATTTGATTTAAGGGAAGGGTCGGGGGTTCTTTGGCACAGCTGACGAAAAGGTACTAGGGAAATGGAGTAGAATGAGGGGCCAAAGATGACACCAGGATTATAGAGGGAAATGGTGCATTATGAGGGGCCGAAGAAGACACTGGCATTATAGACCATGCAGCAAACTAAGTTTATATGCCAACAAACGAAAGGAGTGAAGACTTAATCAGTCTCTGTTCTCTCTCCTACTCCCTTCTTGAATCTTTCAATACACTAGCAGCTTTTTGATAGTGTTATTGTATATACCAAGGGGTTTCGATGAGACAGCTGATAAAGTTAGTACTTGGAGAACAAATAGAGAATGTGCTCTCAAAGAAGACTCGTTGATAGGGACTGGGTTGCGTGCTGTGATTTTCAAACTTCTGCCGCCGAGTGTCAAGCCAGAAGTACAAAACATATCAACTGGGGGTAAATTTTGCCAACTAAATCGTTTAAAAAAAGGGATATTCAGTGAAAAAAATCAAATTGCAGTGAAGTGTTAGAGTAAAGTTATTAGTGTAGATCCCAATTAACACGAAAATTGTTAAAATTAAAGATTGCTCTCATTCTCTATATGTTTTCCTCGTAGGTCTCGGAGCTCGTTAGTACAAAAATCAACTAGTGCACACTCTTAAAGTATTACTCGGTGGTATATACATAACTTTACAAATTACAACAAACTATGTCAAAAATCAAATCAAAAACTATGATAGAGTAATACTTAAGAGTTTCCATTACTCTCTTCGATGCCTCTTCATGACGATGAGGTAGTAGGCCATTTCATAGAGTTTGATTCACTGCTGTATTTTACCAATTTTACACTTTCGTTGGACATAAAACGAATAGAAATCAAAGGGAATGCGTATTTTCGTTCAATGTAAACAATATAATACATAATTTAGCTGTCACTAGTATCACTTTTTTCCGAAATATTTTTCATCCAATATCCTGTGCTTGTTTGCAGTTACGTTGTTTTAAATGTCGTTTTTGGAATTTGCTTATGTGTTTAAAATTTTATCTTCTTTTAACATTTACCATTTTTACAAAAAAAAATTGTTTTATTAAATTGTGAAAAATACGACTTTCAAATTCATATGCAAAACTAATAATTTTGATTAAGTTGCACATATTCGAATAAAATGTCATATACGAAAACATACTAAAATTAGCAAATGTGTATCAATTCAAGACTAAAATTAAGAATCGGAATTCAAATTTGGAATACTCAACCATATTAACTCAAAAGCGGTTAACCAAGTAACCACTTTAATAAAAGCTGTTTGTGTTTCTTAAACTTATGAAAGTATGTAATTAAACGTTTGAACCATCTATTCAATTTTGACCAGTAGTAAACTTAGTCGCAAATTCCCAAACCGTCAAGTTTATGCTTGTTTTTTAGTGCCATGTTCTCCGTAAGTTTACATTATCTTCATCTTATGCCTAATTATACCACATTTTAATTTGATCAATAGTTTCGGAGTTATCAAAAACAATGTGACCAACAAATATTTTTTTCGGTAAAATATCATTTTTACTTTCTTTAAAAAATCATGAACAATCGAAAAGGGGAAAAGTATTTGAGTTGTATTCCTGTAGCATAACGTTATAACGGGTTTTTCAATAAGAGCCCTACAAAAGTTTTTTTAAATAAAACAAAACCGGTTTTAGATGAATGAAATTCTTTATTCCTGTGAAAGTACGTTCGATGCCATTATGTATGGAACTCAATTTCTTTTGCATGGCCACCACGGGCACGCTTGCAGAAGTCCAGACGCTGAACCCAATTTTCGACGGTTTTCAAGCATAATTCGGCCGATACTGCTGCAATTTCACGTTCGATATTCGTACGAAGTTCATCAATCGTCGCTGGCTTGTTGGCATAGACCAGAGACTTGACGTAGCCCCACAGGAAATAATCTAACGGCGTCGAATCGCACGATCGAGGCGGCCAATCGACTGGGCCATTTCGTGAGATAACACGTTCACCAAACTTGGTTTCCAATAAATTGATTGTGGCATTCGCTGTGTTGCTTGTGGCGCCGTCCTATTGGAACCACATGTCCTCCAAGTCCATATTATCCAACTGGGGCCAAAAAAATTCGGTTATCATTGAACGGTAGCGATTCGCATTCACAGTAATGTGCCGATCTTGATCATCACGGAAGAAGGCCCATAAACCGCACCAAACCGTGATTTTTTCGGGATGCAATGATAACTCATGGATTGCTGTCTGACCAATAACGCATATTTTGCTTATTGACGAAGCCATTCAGCCAGAAATGAGCCTCATCGCTGAAGATGATTTTCCGATGAAAATCCGAATCATTTTCAAGTTGTTGCTCAGCCCAATTCACGAACATACGACGCTTATGGTGGTCAAGCGGATTCAGTTGTTGCGTCAATTTGATCATGTAAGGATGTAGGCCAAGATCTTTCGCAAAATTCGCCACAACGACGTCAAAGAAATGCCCAACGCTTGAGAACGACGTGTGAGATACACATTTGGGCTTTCTTGAACTGGGCACTTCTTTGTCTCACTGGCACGGGAACATTTTGTACTGTGCCTGTGGATTCAAATTTTTCCACTAGACGCTCAATTGTTGATCTGGTAGGACGATTACGACGATCATAAATTGGACGTAGCGCTCTTAAAGTTGAGGCAACTGACTCCAAATTTCGGTAGGAAATTTTAATAATTTCGACTCGTTGTTGGCTCGTATATCTTTCCGAGATGAAATGGCAAACCTTGCTGAAGAGAAATGTCAAAAGAGCGGGAAAAAATATGCGTCGTTTGCTGTCCCTATCGATTTATGCATAAAACAAGTCAAGGATTATAAAAACAAATATTATATTAAAAGAAGTTAAAGAGTGTATAAGTGTTCTCCGTCACGGTGTTGTTGGTGGTAAGGTAAGTAAAAATATTGTAATTGTGGTTTTAGTGTTAAATCGTCTTATTTTGCAGAGAATGTCCAAGCCGATATCAAGAGTTTTGAAGCTTTCCAAGTCCGGTCTCCAATAATGCTGCAATAATCTGTTTAGGAAACCGTTTAGAACCTAAATCAACAGATACAACACGCCAGACTTGATGCGGTGACCCATGATGGCCGGGACTTCAAAAAAAGTTCGGTAGTGACATGTAAAATAAACGTGTTATTCTAAAGATTATCCTATATAAATAACTTTATTTTCTCGCTTTGTAATGTTTTTCATAAGAATGCTGGATAATAAATCATTAGTTAATAATAAAAAAATCCAAAATTCATTTCTGACACTATCCAAATTCGCTTGTGACTACCTCTAATGAGGTTGCGTCAATCTCTAATGAGATCCATCGGGAGACATCGGGCTCTAAGGCTGAAAACACAGGATCACTCAAAACATTTTTGACACTTGATGCCAGAAAATGTATTGAAACTATGTTTCGTTTCTATCCGTTGGTGTGTGTTGGATCATAAGAAAGAATATATTATTGTTATATGAATCAAAATTAACACGTCCGATGTGTTTTCCGACAAAACATTCGATATTTATTCAAAAATATGCAAGATAAATGTTATTAAAAAGCATAGAACAAAACAAATTAAAAATTTGTCGATGAAAAATTATGCAATATCTAAAAAATGATGCTAGAAATTTGACGAAAATATCAATTTTTTTTTCAAAAATGTGCAAATTATGCAAAAAACATTCAGCATCATGTTAAAAAAAATTATGTTGAAGCCAAAAAATTTATACTAAAAAAGCCATAATTATGCCAAACTAGCGCAACACTGCTGTCTACTTGTACATCGTTTTTGCAAAGCTTTTCATAGATCTGAATCTAACAAGACGTTTAACAAAATTAGTATGGTCATTGTAAAAGCTATTTTATGCATTTTGTAAAATTACCGCTAGAGCTTTTTAGTTTCTGTATTAATATTGCTACCTACCACCAGCCAATTATAAAATTTGTCAGTTTGGAAAGCTTTTTGTTTTCCGTTGGTGTATGTGTGTATGAAAGGAAAAGGAACCAAAAATAAGAGTATAAGACTTGTTTCCTTCTCTTTGCCGTGTTTTCTCTATTCTTAGGTAAATGTCTTGATATTAAATTGTCTAAACACTTACCTTGTGATAATTTGTATGATTTCTCCTGTCTGTTCAATTTAATTTGTTTTTGAACAATTTCATAAATAAAATACACAACTGCCGCGACAAACCGAGCCGAAACCGAACCACGCAACTGCAACAAACATTATCTACCGATAACGAATAAGGAATAACATGAACAAATATCTAGCAATTTTAACAACAACAACAGTTCTAGCAATAAATGAGAGAGTCTCTAACACAGAACACTACTTCACGCGAGAAAAACACTGACCGGCACGACTCACACGGAAACAAAGACGACGAATCACAATTGGAAATCTATGTATGCATATCAGTACAACGCACTTACATTATTTAACGCTTTATAGATTTCAACAAGAAATAAATGAATTGATTCTTTCTTTTTTACCGATAAAACATAAAGTTGTGGTATTCATGCGTACGAACGGACGGACGGTTAAAATATAACTAAGGATAAGTACAATGTGCGAAATGCAGTAAGGTGAGAAATTACTAAAAAGCTCTTTCGATCGATGGCTCGATTCTCTTGACCAGTGGGGGGAAATGTGGTACAATTGTACCACTTTTGGTACAATTAAGTCTCTTTTGGTACGATGGGACCTCTGTCAAATATTTTTAAGTTTAGTGTATAGCGGTGTTCACAATCTGCTGTATTCGTGGTAAATTTGTAGAATAAACTACATCAGGCTGTTGGCGCACTCTAATTAAATTTGACATAGTGTATTATTGACAAACAGCACACAAATTCAAAAATATTTTTGCACATGAGAAATTCAACTTAATAGAGACGTATAAAACAAATAATTTATGCTTGTAAATAGTGCATAATTTACAAAAATACTTCAGTTTACACTAGAATTTACAAAAATCTTCAACCATATTTTAAAAGAAGTACCTAGTGTCCCATACAATTTTTCTATTTCGATTTTCATGGTTGCTCAAGCTTAATTGGAGAGCTTATGTGGTAAAGTATATTTCAGATATTTTTCGGAAGAGGTCGAAGTCGAATTTCCCCCAAAAATCGGGTATTCCGGACGTTTTTTTTTTGAAGTTTACTTAAAACTCGGTCAGAATTCCTTACTTTTTAGGTCAAAATTTTTAAAGTAAAACATCCAAACTTGTATTGTATGTATATGCTTACACCACCACCTTGGGTAATGATTTTGCTCAATAAGGTACCACGTATTACATTTTTTCGTAAATTTTGTAAATAACGCTTTATAACTTTTAAAATTTCTATAAAAAATTATAAATCTAATGATGAACTTTACAAGACGGATAAATTCTAAACAAATTTGGAATCTTCAATTCATGAAAACAAAGCTAGCAAACATATATATGGTTCCTGCAATATGTAGCTGGGACCATTTGTTTGACGTCGTTGTTTGTCGTTACATAGCGCATGTACATTTTTTCATTAATACAAAAATTAAAGCAAATCCGATGCAAAAATAGCAGTTTATAATATCGTTAGTTTCAGACAATGGTAAGGTAAAATGCTTTAAAATGGTATAACTCTGGAACAGTGAATGCAAATTGAAAAATTTGTTTGGAATATTTGCGTCTTTTAAACCATATCATTAAATTTTTCAATTTTCATAGAAATTTTAAAAGTTATAAAGTGTTATTTACAAAATTTCTCCAAAATTTACGAAAAAACGTAATTCATGGTACCTTATTGAGCAAACTCGTTGCCAAAACTGTTTTTTATTTTTTTTTTGGTATATTTATTTAGCATTGTATGCTATTATTTGCAAAATTTTATAACATTATTATTATGATGGATTTTAATACATTAAAACTTTTGTTTTACATATGAAATAATGCAATGTTTAAATATAAATAAATTGTTTTCACATTTTAAATTTTCTGGCATTTCATTAATTAATTTAAGACCAATGTAAAATATCAAATTTTGACAAAAATTGGTTGAACTAAAATTTAATGTGAAATCATTTTCGTTGCGCAAATAATAGGGTTGCACATCAGATACGTAAACTAAATATCTCCTAATGTATTCTGGCAATAATCCCTGTTTAAATTGAAAATAAATATGAAAGGATTCATCACAAGTCGTTGGTTTACAGACAGCCACTGCAATCTTGTTAGCATTTCTCTAATAGGAGTCAGTTGATGGCACCGAAGAATACAACGCATTCCTTTATTTTGAAGTTTTTGAGGTCTTGCCTTCATAGTATATTCATAGTATATACAAAAAGATTGAACGTTTTGCTTTAAAAATGTTGACTTACAAACTAAGAACCTTGGTATTGACGTCACCTTTCATATGAAGTTTGCAGAAACAAAATCGTTTCACGCATTCCAGAGAACATCAATTTCTAACAGAATGCAACTTATTTTTATATATATAGATAGATAGAGATTGATTACAGGAACTCCTCCTAGAAACTTCCCATTAAACAAGAATTTTCCCTCCATATGTTAGTCTAGCTACAAACCAAAGCAAAAGTACCCAATATAGTTGATAATACTGGGATGTAATAAAGTTGATAAAAAAAAGTTGTTTAATTTTTTTCATTTAGCCCATAACTTCGATCCAAAAAAAACATCGAAACATATATACGCATTTCCGTTTTACGCACACTTTTTTGGTGATGTGTTTTCCTATATAAAATGTGTGAATTCATTTGTGACCATGCCATCATTGAATACTTTTTGTCGGCAGGGCGAAGTCTACCGGGTCAGCTAGTACGATATAAAAACATAAATTTATGCCGTATATCAACTAATATTTTGGAACCTCAACAAAATATTCCAATAGGTGTTAGTAATAGAAATCTATAATATTCACTAGCAAACTGACAACTTAATGTTGTTTCTCATACATTAAATATATACTTTTAGTTGTCATTAGACAAATTTGTGTGGTAGATATTAAGCGTGTTTTGGTTACACCGCTTGCTAATATAATCACTTGTTTTGTATGAAGCACTTAGCGAAAATTTAGTGCCGCCATCTTTTACCGTTTTCAACCCTTTTTCATCTTTTAAATTACATATCGCTAAATATCCGTTTTCGTTGCAACTTAGTAAGCGTTAATCGCTTGCTTGTAAATAACATACATTTGCTTTTTTTTACACGGAACAAATTTATTGTTGGCATAACAATAAATATTCAAAAAGAAGTGCAGAGGGTAAAAGGAAGTACTTTTCCGTACTTCTGTATGTGTTATGCAGACAGATGTAGAATTAATAAAACAACCAATAAACAACTACGCGTACTGCTGAAAAACAGTACGCCTGGCAACCCTACACATCACTCACATGCGAGAAGCCCGTCATAAGTAAAAACTGTTCGGGATTACATCAAATTTTGTGTTTTATCTTTTTCGTAAAAAATTTCTTTTTAATTACAATTGCTGCACACACGAGAGATGGGCGCGAGTCATCTGTCATCGTGTTCGATGAGTCATCGTGATTCATGCCTGAATGAATCTTACAAAACATCTCTAATGATCTTATATATTCCAAGGCGCGCAGCTACTAGCAAAGGTGTGTTTTCTATGTCTAAAATACTAGTGGAAATAATCACACTTCTTTGTAATAAAGGTGAAAAAATGTTGCTCCTGTATAAAACGGCTTAGTTTATTTGCTAAATTTATTAAAAACGACACTCAATTTAACTTCGGGATTTTCATTTAACTGTAGTAGTGTCTAATACATGAATTTGATCCTATTTATCTTATCTAAATACTAACTTTTTACGAACAGTGTTTTGGATATATTTTTTAGTATTGGTTTGAAATTAAAGACAATAATTCATGTAGGTAATTATTACGTGATTGTCGGGAATCACGTGAATAATGCGTGATTCACGCGTGAATATGAGTATGATACAATTCTGTGTTTCGTGAACGTTACTATCGAACGTAAGTGACCGTCTCCGATTCGTGAGCGTGAGTCAAAACATACTCACGTGCCCATCTCTACTATGAAGTTGGAAATTCATGGTGAATAAAGTATCAAAGAGAAAACGCGATAGGTGGCCGGAAGTGTTTAAAAAGAGTACTACTTAAATGCAATTCCAAATACATAGACTGAAACTAAGGACAATTGAACTTCGTAGGAGTCCAAGAGTTTTTAACTCAAATTTCGAACTCTATAAGGCAATGTTAACAGGGATTTTTAAAGAGATTTCATTTTCATTTCTACAAGAAACCTGTTACTCCACATTCCCAAGGTCACATGCCTCACTGCACCCATAGAGTAATACTTAACAGTTTCCATTACTCTCTTCGATGCATCTTCATGACGACGAGGTAGTAGGCCATTTCATAGAGTTTTATTTGCTGCTGGATTTTACCAATTTTACACTTTCGTTGGACATTAAACGGACAGAAATCAAAGGGAATGCGTATTTGCGTTCGATGCAAACAACATAAAACATAATTTAACTGTCATTAGTATCAAGCAAACACTATTTAAACTTAGTTTGCTGCATGGTTTGTTTCTGGTTGCTTATTGTCCTCTGGCCCATCTACTCTGTTGTCTATCAATTTCGTATGTACTTCATAGTCGCTCAGCTGTGTCATGGATTCCCCCTGATTTAACGTTTGTTTAAAGATAAAAATATTCTTATAATTGTACTAACATTATTTGTGCCAATTATGCCATCACTGTTTCCTAATTTTGTGTTTGCTCATTATTACCGTATATGCCCCACGCCAAAAATAATAACAATAACACAAAAAATAGTATGATCAAATCATAGTCTAATAATATAAGTCGACGCGTGGCGTGTTGTTGTAATAATAAACGATTTTGACAGAATTTTGTTGTACTATTGTTATGACAATACACTCGATATGTCAAAATCATTTTATATACGAAGAGAGGCAAAGGAAAAACGCCAAAGTAAATAATCACATGCATAGAAGTACATGTATTAAAAAAAAGTAATAGGCAGAAAGTTGGAACGCATTTAAGATCCAAATTGGTAAGTATCCATCAGTAAGTCCATACATACATACATATGTATGTAGGTAATTTTAGTTACTTCTTCTACATATTTTTAGCCATCAAAAAAACTACAGGCGGTGAAACGACCAGCGTAAGCAAAGAGGGCAAGGAAGATTCAAAACAAATGATGCGACAAGTTTGACACTTCGAGTGTATTACGTAAACAAAGAATGATAAAAAGAAACAACCCGATAACAAAATGCCTGATCAGCTGGGCTTATGCTTCCACTTATATTATTACACTATGGATCAAATCAAGGCAGCTCAATTCTCTCACTCTCTTACAATCAATTACTCTCTGCTCGACTCTCTAACTCTCAATGCATCACAATTTGTACCAGTGATGGAAAAGTATGGCACAATGTGTAATTTTTGGCCCTATTCAACCTTTTTGGCCCCGGGGCACAGTCAATTCTATTTTGGCACTATTTAACAATAATTAAACTCCTTACACATTAGGGCCTAACTTAATAGCGAATAGTGAGCATTGTCGAAAAGAACTGAATTAAAAAAGCTAATGAAATGCGGTGTCCAATATTATAAACAGTTTAAATTAACCATTATTCAAAACTATGTATTATATTGTAGTAGGAGTCCTTTCTATTTCACACTCTTCTGAAAGTTTTGAACTATGTTTTCCATAGACTAATACATACCTAGATAAACTTATTCTCTCATCTGACGTTTCATTTCACACTCTCATCGTAGGTTTGTGGAAATGAGAGCAATTAAATTTAAAATTATCTTACACCAGGTGGAGTTACAAAATATGTTCACTTAACTTTTTCCTGTCGTTTTGGTGTAGAACTGAAAAATTTAAATATATTTTGCACTTTTTATTGACTTTTATCGTTGGTATACATTTGTATTTGTGACGTTTGCAAACCACTCAAGTTCGTACAGCACCATCTACGTGTTTTCACTGTCTGAAAGATACGTAAAATCTCACCACTAGCGCCACCGAACATGATCATGTACGGGTACATGTGTGAATCTTACGTTTCAAGTTTTGGTGAGTCATAACGTGTTATTTTTTACAACCTTTTCATCCACGGGAATCCAAGTGGATGAGCTGCGAAACAACACTAATTCCGAAGAAGATAAAAGTAAATCACGAGCGAAAAGGCTGCGGTCAGGAAAACACCCACGGGCACGAAAGATTTTGGTACCACGGCACATTTCGGCCGCCAACATATCCTTCGCACTACCACTTTTAGAGGCAGCCATCACAGGAAGACGTTTGGTCACAGGGGCAAGAACATCTTGGCGAGACACAGCGGTCAGCACCACACTTTTTGGGCCACAGCGACAAAAACATCTATGTGACACAGCCGCTTCCACCAAACAGTATAGCTGCGACGGCCAGTAAACCACCGTTGGCCATAATCGAAAGACGCCACAACAACCTCGTCGTTGGTCGCAGAAGTTGCGCCACACCAAATTCCTTGCGCTACAGGAGCAGTGTCAAAATTTTGTTTAACGGCCACAGCAGCCGCCAACTAGTTAACGGCCACAGTAGTCGCATTAACATCATCACACGGCCACAGCAGCCATCAACTATTTACGGTCACAGTAGCCGCTTCAGCAAACACATCATCAGCTGCCCAATAACAGCCGCATCCAGCAACATCAGCAGCACAACAATATCAGTAGACACATCAGCAGACCAACAGCCCGGTAACTACAGTTCCAGTACCCAGGTAACCTCTTTAATTTATTTGTATATGGTTCCCTTGGTGAAACCTGTGCCAACGTGAACCCAGTGGTACGCACTACATACACTGTGTGACGTCGATCACTGGACGGACATCCCGTCTAGGGGAAACCCTAACCGACGCTGAAGTGCCATTACACGGCACCCAATTGCAGCCCATTATTGGGGCACAAAGGCGCAATTCAAAATTAACTAGTTATTTAATGATCATTTTTCTTTGTTAACGTTTTGTTCATCTGTTCATAAATTCTAATTTAGTGTTAGTAACCTTGCCTCGAATTCTGTAAACCGAAGTGGCAATTGATAGGGTTGACGACTAAATAATAAATAGTGAAGTTTAATAAAACTTTCCAGACGAAGACACCTCCGACGTTTTGGGCGCTCAAATATCTTCGGGTAGGTTTCGTTTAGGTTTATTTTTGAATACTATTTAGTAACCCAAAAAAAGGGGTCACTGAAAACACCAACCCTAGGGGAATTGACTACAAAGGGTCTAGTAGAGGATTTTTAGCCAGTAAGTCGGAAATGGAAGGAACGAAATTTTACCCTTCTAGGAGAACATAAACAAAACTTAGTACTTCAAAGAAAACTCCAAGCAAAATGTAATTCTTATAAGCAAACACAGAATAACATTTAGTCTTTATAAGAAAACCAAAACGAAATTTAGTTCTTATAAGCAAACACGAAGACGAAATTTAGTTCTTATAAGCAATAAACCAAAACAACATTTAGTTCTTATAAGACAACCAAAACAAAATTTGGTTCTTATAAGAAAACGTAGAACAAAATTTCGTACTTATAAGAGAACATGAAAACAAAAGTTAGGCATTATAAGAGAACATAGAACAAAATTTGGTTCTTATAAGAGAACGTGAGACAAAATTTAGTTCTTATAAGAAAACGTAAAACGAAAATTAGCACTTATAAGAGAACATGAAGATAAAATTAAGTTCTTATAAGCGAACACAAAACGAAAATTCAGTCTAGCTTTAGTAATGCCCGGGAGGGAATTTAATTCTATTATTATTACTGATCCAAAACTGAACATAAATATATTATTATTGATAAACGAAAACTGAACATAATTCTATTATTAGTGATGAACATGAACGAAATTTATTGCTAATATTAATGATGAACATAAACTAAACATAATTCTAATATTGGTAATGAACAGAACAAAATTTAATTTTCTTTGAAACATAGTTATAATTCAGTATACTTAGGTTTGATTTCCTTTTTGGGCCTATATTGGTCATTGGATGATAGAAGCATAATGTGAATAAATTCATATGATTAGAATTAGGTTTGTTTTTCTGAATATTTAGTCTTTCATTATGATGAAAGATTAAACGGGCAATATGGTAGTTGCAGAGAGAGGGGTATAATGGACGAGTGAGTATTTTTTTGAAATTTTCAGGTTTGGGACATCACCCTAAAGTCCGAAAGGTAATGTCACGGAGTGGACCAGGATTGGTCTACAGCGGGAGGGCACGGATACAGGCAGAACACCAGCCGAAGAAGGGGCATAAGGGTGGAAGAAAAGGGCTGACGATAATAATGATAATAATACCAATACGGATGATATTAATAATGATAACGATAATTAGAATAATAATAATAATGATAACGAAAACCATAACATTGATGCTAGTACAATGACGCGCTTGTTTTTTTTGTTTCGGTCATTTTCGGGCTCCATTTTTTTGTTTGTTTTGTCTCGTTTCGTCCTCCTTTTTTTGTATCAGTCGAAGCTGTGAGTACAGAGTCGACAGCTGGTATGAGTTTTTGTTTTTGATCATCGGGGTATCACACGCTCGTTAGGCTGACAAGAACCACCCCGTCCGACGAGCTTAGCTGCGCATGACGCCAGCATACCAGCGCTGTCAGTACGCGAGTAGTACAAGTCGGTTGCGCAGATGGAGCGCATTCGGTTTGTGTGTGATTCGGGAGTTCGCCACCGCGAATTCTTGAAACTTCGCATGTCACAAAATGGCGCCCAACGTGGGGCCCGAAGTGACTGAGTTTTTTTTTCTCGATCTTTTGTGTTCGTGTAGTAGGAATTCCATTTAGTTTTACTTTCTTTAAACGTAAGTCCCGTTGAAGTCGGTTTACGACTAAACGCGTTGCGACGGTAAAGTAATATTTCTTTCGGGATTCCCTAAGACGCGATGAATTGATTTAGTTTTTTTGAAGTTATATTATTGTTTTAGGGTGAACTATATAAGTCCCGTTTGAGTCATTTAGAGTCCTCAACGCGTTGCGATATAGTGAACTTTACACATAATATAATGTTTGTTCTGTGAAGAGTCTTAGTTGATCTTTTATCTTTTCGGCTAATTGCTTCTTTCACTGATATTTGACTTTTATTGTTTGAACTGTCAGTTAACAATAACTTTAGTACGTTGAAGTCCCGGTAGTCGAGTTTAATTCCATCTATCGCGTTGCGCAAGTATTTTAAATTAGTTCGGCGGCTGTATGGTGACGATAATTTGTTTTTTTTGCTTAAAACTTATTTCTCTTTTTGTTGGAGTCTTAGAAGTTCAGGGACTCTAATTCTCCATCTTTCTAATTGCTACTAACGCGGGAAATGTTTGTTTAGGTAAAGTTTTAGTTGTTTAGCATCAATGTTATTAGCCTTTCACCTTATATGCCAACCTAAATTACTGGAAATAATTTTTTTAGTACCTTTTTCGTTTTAATTATTCTCTTTTTGCAGCTACCATACAATTTTGATTAAGTTTTGAGTCGAAATTTAGATTTGATATATTTTGATTTAGTTTTTTTTCGGATTTAAGTTTATTTGATTTAGTTTAATCTACGATAATAAAAAAAAAAAAACAAAATAGAGAAAAAAAAACTTATTGAAAATAGGATTAAGGATTTATTTTCTTTAGATTTTATTACAAATTTTTGATAATACAGCAGGGTTTAATATTGGATTGTTCGATGCCTGGTGTAATATGAACCTTGAGTTTCCGATTTGTTTTCCTTGATTTCTTTGCTTGTTTCAGCTTTATCGTACCATTGTTTTCAGCAATGATGAATCTTGGGTAATCGGATACGACTTTTAGTTGACCTTTGTTTTTGAAAGCTACGTTTTGCGTTTTTACTTTTTGGGAGATTTTGATCGGCGTTAGATTTTTTTTTGATTTTTTTTCTGTCTTCGTTTAACGTGTACGGAATTTCACCATGTCTGATCCTATACCGGAACAATCTGGAGTAAACCTGAGCACCGAAAGTACTGACAGTGCACAGGTTGGTCAGACTGCAGCACCGAGAGGAGCTACAGGTCACATTCCACGTTCATCGGCCAGTCCACCAGCGGCGTTCAGGGAAGACATTTCAGGTTTCGCAGGTTTCAACAGCACTGGAGTATACGGAGCAATAGATGCAGCTGTAGGATTATCACAGGCGAACATGTTGCAGTTAGTACGTACCGAGATGCAAGCAGCGATCCGGGAAGCGTTTTTGCAGCAGCCAACGCTGACCAACAATCTAGGAGTTGCACCGATCCGTGAGGAACAGCGAGATAACAGCGTTAATTGGCCAAGGAGTTTCCTGCCAACAAGTGCAGCGACAAATCAAAATGGAGATGGAACTGCAGAGCCACGAAATACATCGAACAGGCAGTCTAACCAAGGAAACAGGACAACGTATATAAATCTGGATAAATGGGGAATAAAGTTCGATCCAAGGAATATGTTGATCGAGGATTTTATCTTTCGGATTGAAAGATTACAGTCCATTTATAATTGCACATGGGAAGAAATTACCAAAGGATTTCACCAATTATTAGGCGAAAGCGCTTCTAGGTGGTACTGGTTGTATCTTAGAAATAGACCTAATGTAATCATTCAATGGGAAACGTTGCGGTTAGATTTGTTGAGAGAATTTCAACAATTTCATGCAAATTGTGATGTTTTGCGTCAGATCATGGATAGAGTCCAGGGGAAAGACGAAAAGACTGGAGAATTCATTGACGCAGTACTGAGCCTTCGTACGCAGCTGAGACAGCCTTTGTCAGATTGCGAACTGGTCGAAATCATTCAAAGGAATTTACAGCCGCGTATTTTAGCGCTTGTGTTTGGAACAACTGTGTATACGATGGAACATTTTCGAACAGTATGCAAAAAGGCAGAAGATGTAGTCGCGTACCAATGGCAGCGGAAGTCACAGCAGAGCTACCAGCAGCGCAATGTTTCAGAAATCGAATGGCAAGGCACAAATCAGCCAACTCACCGACAAACATACCCGATTGAAAATCAATGGCAACAAAACGCACAGCCAATATATCAACAACCGATAATGACAGCCACGCAATGGCAACAAAATCCATATGTTATGTACCAGCAGCCGAATGTGACAGCAATGTCACGGCAGCCGAACCAACCGATAATGTACCAACAACAAAATATACCTGGAAATGAATGGCAAGGCGGGCCAACGAATACAAACCAGCAACATCAACCGGGAATGCAAGAAAACGGATGGCAAGGAACAACAAACCATCAAAGCCATCAAACCCAACCGAAAATGCTAGGAATAGAATGGAAGGAACCAACAAGCGAACCCGAAGTGGACGCTATACAAACCGGTTCAAAGGTTCAATGTTGGAACTGTAGACAAATAGGCCATATTTTTAATGATTGTCCCAGCACTACAAGAAAATTGTTTTGCTACAAATGCGGTTTGGATAACGTAACCTCTCCGAAGTGTCCTAGATGTCAGGGAAACGGGAGGTACCCTCTGTCTTCAACTGGGGAGATACGGTCGACACCAGTATAAGTCCAGTCAATGATACATCACCTGTAGCCTTCGAGATCATACAATATACACGTGAGCCGAAAGTTTTAAAACCGCGTGTAAATAATCTTGAAGTAGAGAATGAGCGAATAACTATCATGAAGAATGACAACAACAACACTAACGTAACGAAGCCCATATTGAGAGAACTCACGCCGATACAAGAGCGAATCAAAAAATACAAGGAAGTGAGAAATAGAATCTTTGGAGAAATTTCGAATAAAGTAAGGAAAGCTCGCGAGAGATATAAGGCCCGAAAGAAGCGAAGGCGAGAAATAGCCGCAGCAACCTTATTCGAAGGTGAAGATTCAAGATTCTATTTAAAAGTCAACATCAATGAACAGATGATAGAAGGATTGTTGGACAGTGGAGCCACAATCACATGCTTGGGGAAAAATTGTCTTGATTTTGTAGACCGAGCAAATTTGGATGTAAACCATTTCGCTTCATTCATCAAAACAGCAGATGGAATCGCTCATTCAATAATAGGACGAGTACGTGCAAAGGTCACATTCAACAAGATGACCCATGAAGTAGTTTTCTATTTAGTTCCCAGCCTTAACCGAGAATTGTTCTTAGGCGTCGACTTCATGAAGACTTTTAAATGTTTTGCAAATTTGGAAAGCTTGACGACGAATGATGTAAGCTTATGTGAAGAAACCGAAGATAGCACAGATCAGGAGATGCATGCATTGACGAAGATACAGAGACAACGTTTGAATGCAGTGATTGAGGAGTTTCCTTGTTTCACCAAAAGGGGTTTAGGCAAGACAACGTTGGAGATACATGACATCGACACTGGTGATGCCTTACCAGTGAAGGATCGATTCTACCCTGTATCGCCCGCAGTGCAAAAACTAATGTATGCCGAACTTGATCGCATGCTGGCTTTAGGCGTCATCGAGGAAAGCCAAAGTGCTTGGAGTCATCCAGTCACCTTGGTCAGGAAAGGAGAAAAGAACAGACTATGTTTGGACGCGAGGAAGCTGAATGCGCTTACAGTCAAAGACGCATATCAGCTGCCGCACATCGATGGATTGTTGAGTCGATTAGGAGACACATTATTTATTTCGAGCGTCGACTTAAAGGATGCCTTCTGGCAAGTCCCGCTGGAGCAGAGCAGCAGGGAAAAGACAGCCTTTACTGTGCCTGGACGTCCTTTGTACCAGTACACCGTAATGCCGTTTGGACTCTGCAATGCTGTTCAGAGACTGTGTCGCCTAATGGACAAGGTAATTCCTTCGTCATTGCGGGAGCGAGTCTTCGTGTATCTAGACGATTTGCTTGTTGTTTCTCCAGACTTCGATACTCACGTGAACTTATTACAGCAAGTCGCTGAATGTTTGTCTAAGGCAAATTTGACAATTAATGTGAGCAAATCGAAGTTTTGTTTTCGAGAACTTCGATATTTGGGGTATATTGTGGGAAATGGACAATTAAAGCCCGATCCAGCCAAAGTGGATACGATCAATCGCTACACCTATCCGAGAACCACTAAGCAGGTGAGGAGTTTTATGGGAGCAGCGGGATGGTACCGGCGCTTTATTTCAGATTTCGCCACGATAGCCGCACCAATTTTCGACACCTTGAAGAAAGGTAAAAACTTTGATTTTGGGAAAGAAGCGGAAGCAGCGTTCGATTACCTTAAGCAAGCGTTAGTTACAAGTCCAATATTAAATCATCCGGACTTTAGTCGGCATTTTTATTTGCAATGCGATGCATCTGATCTGGGAGTGGGTGCAGTTCTGTTCCAGAAAGACTATTCGGGTGGAGAACATCCCATCGCTTACTTCTCTCACAAATTAACGTCAGCCCAGAGAAATTATTCCGTGACAGAACGGGAATGCTTGGCCGTAGTATTGGCAGTGAAAAGATTCAGACCCTACATTGAGCTGTTACCTTTTACCGTGATCACGGACCATAGTAGTTTAAAGTGGCTGATGTCACATAAAGACTTGAGTGGAAGATTAGCTAGATGGAGTTTACATCTGCAATCTTATGATTTTACGATTGAACACCGAAAGGGAACACAAAATGTTGTACCGGATACGCTATCCAGATATGCTATGGATGAAATTGCGACAGAAGTGCTGCGCATGATTGATTTAGATTCACCAGCATTCGATAGTAAAGAATACCAAGATTTAGTGACAACTATCAGTGAGAATTCAGCTCAGCTGCCCGATCTCAGAGCATTGGATGGGTATGCCTACAAAAGGACAGTGTCTTTTGACGGCGTACCATGGAGCGAAGAATTTGCCTGGAAGTTGTGGGTACCTTTGGAACTGACAGAAGGGATTATTGAGAAGGCACATAATACTCCTCAAGCCGCACATGCCGGATTCGCGAAGACCTTGAAAAGAATCAGGGAATATTTCTTTTGGCCAAACCAAGCTCAACAGGTTAGAATCTTTGTTAAAACTTGTCAGGTGTGTAAAGAATCGAAGCCAGCTAACAGTACTCTTAGACCACCAATGGGAAAAGAGCGGATAACTGAACGTCCTTTCCAAAGAATATTTGTGGATTTTCTTGGACCATATCCTCGGTCTAAGTCGGGAAATTCATATATTTTTCTAGTGCTAGACCACCTAACGAAATTTGTCCTGTTGAAGGCAATGGTCAAGGCGAAGGCGAGCCACGTCATTAAGTTCTTGATTTCCGAAGTATTTCATAAATTTGGTACACCTGAAAAATTGATGTCCGACAACGGAAAGCAGTTTGTGTCAAAGGAATTTGCAGAAATGATTGATAGTTATGGAATAAAACATGAGCGTACGGCAATCTATTCACCACAAGCCAACGCTTCGGAACGCGTGAATCAATCGATTTTGTCCGCGATTAGATCATATTTGTCAGATGACCATCGACATTGGGATAGACATTTGTCAGAGATTGAATATTCTCTCAGATCATCGATTCATGGTTCAATTGGAGTAACACCCTATTTTGCGCTTTTCGGGATGAACATGGTGAGCCATGGTAGCGTTTACAAACTGTCTCGTAAATTAAAACTGTTGGATGATTCTGAGAGCAATATCCTCCCTGAGAACGTGAAAATGGAGCTTGTGCGACACAAGATGCGAGATAACTTGCATAAGGCATATCTCAGGAACGATCGAAGTTATAACACCAGGTGTCGAACAGTTAAATTTATCCCAGGTCAAGAAGTGTATAGGCGAAACTTTCAGCAAAGTGAGTTTAGGGACAATTATAACGCCAAGTTGGCGAAGAAGTTTTTGAAATGTAGAATTGTTAGACCTGTGGGAAATAGCTTATATGAAGTAGAAGACCTACAGGGTAAAATCTTGGGGATATTCCATGGTAAAGATCTAAAACAGTGATGAGTTATAGTTGAGTACAGCTGTAAGATAGGAGATACTTTCGAATCGATCTCAGGCGAATAGAGTTAAGATTTCCTTACCGATGCGGGTGGTACATTTGAACTTCGGTGATATTTTCCATACCCCTGAATATCGGATGGTTACGATAACTGGAAGCGCAAGAGATGAAGTTCGAGGTTGAGGTCGAGTACTCTCCACTGTCTTGTATGGTATATTTGGACTTGGTCTCATTTTGATACTCACAAGACAGAAGAGTACGGGGACTTTGAGGTTGTGTAGATGACGTCTAGTGTAGTAGAGATGTCAGTAATCTGCTAGTTTTCGTTTTAGTATTTCTTAAGCTGTTCTGAACAGGGTTATACCTTTTGCCTCTTTTCAGCATAATATGGCGGCACGAGCGGAATGTGCAATCTGTCTGTTGGCAATGGGCGAAACGGACGACGAAGCCTACTCGACAAGCTGTGGATATGTGTTCCACCACCGTTGTACCAGATATGAGCTCGATGTGTCCGGTTTGCCGAGTCACTGGCATTACGTTGCACCGACTGTTCATCCAGCTTGGTGAAGGGCACCCTATAGTCGACCTTTCTGCCACCGAAAACCTGGAGGCAGAATTACGACGCCTGCCAGAGCAGCAGGAAGCCGGCTACGCCGCTCGAGAGCTGCAGGTGAGAGCATGCCAGAGAACTCGCGGCACGCCAGAAAACTCGCGGAACTCAAGAGCTGCGTCAACAGCAGCGTGACCGAGTGCAAAGACAGGAGGAAGAAGAGCGATTGCGAGCCCGCAACCAGAGACTGCAGCTGCGGAACTCAACCCTAATGGAGGATAGCGAGACCATGCTCTCCACTATTGGCGAAGTTCACTCATCGACGAGCCAAGGCGCATGGGCCACCGATAACTTGACCATCAGAGGCTTCGAGGGATCTGCAGTGAGCGATCCGCAGCAGGCAATGCGGCGTCGCCTGCAAAAGGTGATGATACCCTGCGGCATGGCTAGGTTTTCAGTGGAATCGTGCGCGGAGCTGAAGAAGCACCCTGGACAACACCAGATAACGATCCAGTGCGTGGACCCCAGGTTGAAACTGGAGCTGCTGGCCAAATCCAGGTCTACCAACTCAGAAACCCAGGCCGCATTCGCCCGCCTACAATTAGTAGATAACGTCAAGTTCGGCAAGGTCTCCAAGTACGCGAACGCAACGTTCCGTGGGAACACAGGGTGGCGTCTCTGAACATGCGTGACCATCAGATCCTGATTCAGATCTCAGGGATAGAAGCGGTTTCGGAGTTAAGATCCACGGAAGACGTGGATCGGATGAAGCAGGTTTGGCAACAGCGTCCACAGGTCCCAGGAAAAAGACAGCAAACTCGGCACCGCAAATAAATTGTGCGCGAACGAGGAAAGACTGTAGCAAGGACAAGCTCCTATAGGATAACGACAACAACAAAAACAACGACAACATCAACAACAACTAAAACTACGAGTAAACGAACACCAGCGAAAGAGGGGAAAACGAGTAGCCTGCCCGTGTAGGGAAATCTCAACTGAGGATTGTGTTGAGGGGAAACTGAAAAGGGTCCCTAGATAGCCAATGTTTCACGAGAGAGTTACCCTCATACACGGAGAACAAAACCCGCGGGGGACAAACTCGCGAAGTTGCAACAGTACTAAAGGTGGATCCGTCCTCCCATCCTTCAACATGAATATTTCAGGATGGTTGGATTTGTGACGTTTGCAAACCACTCAAGTTCGTACAGCACCATCTACGTGTTTTCACTGTCTGAAAGATACGTAAAATCTCACCACTAGCGCCACCGAACATGATCATGTACGGGTACATGTGTGAATCTTACGTTTCAAGTTTTGGTGAGTCATAACGTGTTATTTTTTACAACCTTTTCATCCACGGGAATCCAAGTGGATGAGCTGCGAAACAACACTAATTCCGAAGAAGATAAAAGTAAATCACGAGCGAAAAGGCTGCGGTCAGGAAAACACCCACGGGCAGGAAAGATTTTGGTACCACGGCACATTTCGGCCGCCAACATATCCTTCGCACTACCACTTTTAGAGGCAGCCATCACAGGAAGACGTTTGGTCACAGGGGCAAGAACATCTTGGCGAGACACAGCGGTCAGCACCACCCTTTTTGGGCCACAGCGACAAAAACATCTATGTGACACAGCCGCTTCCACCAAACAGTATAGCTGCGACGTCCAGTAAACCACCGTTGGCCATAATCGAAAGACGCCACAACAACCTCGTCGTTGGTCGCAGAAGTTGCGCCACACCAAATTCCTTGCGCCACAGGAGCAGTGTCAAAATTTTGTTTAACGGCCACAGCAGCCGCCAACTAGTTAACGGCCACAGTAGTCGCATTAACATCATCACACGGCCACAGCAGCCGTCAACTATTTACGGTCACAGTAGCCGCTTCAGCAAACACATCATCAGCTGCCCAATAACAGCCGCATCCAGCAACATCAGCAGCACAACAATATCAGTAGACACATCAGCAGACCAACAGCCCGGTAACTACAGTTCCAGTACCCAGGTAACCTCTTTAATTTATTTGTATATGGTTCCCTTGGTGAAACCTGTGCCAACGTGAACCCAGTGGTACGCACTACATACACTGTGTGACGTCGATCACTGGACGGACATCCCGTCTAGGGGAAACCCTAACCGACGCTGAAGTGCCATTACACGGCACCCAATTGCAGCCCATTATTGGGGCACAAAGGCGCAATTCAAAATTAACTAGTTATTTAATGATCATTTTTCTTTGTTAACGTTTTGTTCATCTGTTCATAAATTCTAATTTAGTGTTAGTAACCTTGCCTCGAATTCTGTAAACCGAAGTGGCAATTGATAGGGTTGACGACTAAATAATAAATAGTGAAGTTTAATAAAACTTTCCAGACGAAGACACCTCCGACGTTTTGGGCGCTCAAATATCTTCGGGTAGGTTTCGTTTAGGTTTATTTTTGAATACTATTTAGTAACCCAAAAAAAGGGGTCACTGAAAACACCAACCCTAGGGGAATTGACTACAAAGGGTCTAGTAGAGGATTTTTAGCCAGTAAGTCGGAAATGGAAGGAACGAAATTTTACCCTTCTAGGAGAACATAAACAAAACTTAGTACTTCAAAGAAAACTCCAAGCAAAATGTAATTCTTATAAGCAAACACAGAATAACATTTAGTCTTTATAAGAAAACCAAAACGAAATTTAGTTCTTATAAGCAAACACGAAGACGAAATTTAGTTCTTATAAGCAATAAACCAAAACAACATTTAGTTCTTATAAGACAACCAAAACAAAATTTGGTTCTTATAAGAAAACGTAGAACAAAATTTCGTACTTATAAGAGAACATGAAAACAAAAGTTAGGCATTATAAGAGAACATAGAACAAAATTTGGTTCTTATAAGAGAACGTGAGACAAAATTTAGTTCTTATAAGAAAACGTAAAACGAAAATTAGCACTTATAAGAGAACATGAAGATAAAATTAAGTTCTTATAAGCGAACACAAAACGAAAATTCAGTCTAGCTTTAGTAATGCCCGGGAGGGAATTTAATTCTATTATTATTACTGATCCAAAACTGAACATAAATATATTATTATTGATAAACGAAAACTGAACATAATTCTATTATTAGTGATGAACATGAACGAAATTTATTGCTAATATTAATGATGAACATAAACTAAACATAATTCTAATATTGGTAATGAACAGAACAAAATTTAATTTTCTTTGAAACATAGTTATAATTCAGTATACTTAGGTTTGATTTCCTTTTTGGGCCTATATTGGTCATTGGATGATAGAAGCATAATGTGAATAAATTCATATGATTAGAATTAGGTTTGTTTTTCTGAATATTTAGTCTTTCATTATGATGAAAGATTAAACGGGCAATATGGTAGTTGCAGAGAGAGGGGTATAATGGACGAGTGAGTATTTTTTTGAAATTTTCAGGTTTGGGACATCACCCTAAAGTCCGAAAGGTAATGTCACGGAGTGGACCAGGATTGGTCTACAGCGGGAGGGCACGGATACAGGCAGAACACCAGCCGAAGAAGGGGCATAAGGGTGGAAGAAAAGGGCTGACGATAATAATGATAATAATACCAATACGGATGATATTAATAATGATAACGATAATTAGAATAATAATAATAATGATAACGAAAACCATAACATTGATGCTAGTACAATGACGCGCTTGTTTTTTTTGTTTCGGTCATTTTCGGGCTCCATTTTTTTGTTTGTTTTGTCTCGTTTCGTCCTCCTTTTTTTGTATCAGTCGAAGCTGTGAGTACAGAGTCGACAGCTGGTATGAGTTTTTGTTTTTGATCATCGGGGTATCACACGCTCGTTAGGCTGACAAGAACCACCCCGTCCGACGAGCTTAGCTGCGCATGACGCCAGCATACCAGCGCTGTCAGTACGCGAGTAGTACAAGTCGGTTGCGCAGATGGAGCGCATTCGGTTTGTGTGTGATTCGGGAGTTCGCCACCGCGAATTCTTGAAACTTCGCATGTCACATATTGTATTTAACACAACTAGTTTGCCACAAAAACACGAAATTCGGTTGTTGTTCCTTTGTTGATCGCTGTATACTATTGCCACTATCTGGTATTATTGAACCCATATTTCTACCATCCAATGTTTACTTTCCATCGTACCTATGACGTTTAATTTATTGAGCGAATAAAAACTTCTATGGTATGTATTATTCTATGATGTTTTCCGTCCAAAATATAATCAAATTTAAAATAAGTGACAGACTACAAAACATTACACTGAATTTTTATAGGAACAAAAGAAAACAATATCTTTAGTCGTTGAAATCACAAATATGATAGTCGTCGTTTTGGTCCTTTTTGCAGCTCTCTTTGGTCCATGGTACAAATAAATGGTAGAAGCACTAGCCCAGCTGATTTGAACTTTTTTCTGGAGTGAGTATGAGTAAGTTTTCCTCTTATGTTAAAGTTTGTTTACATTTGCTTGTCTACAACCCCCGTTCGCCTGCAACTGCTGTTTTTGAAAAGTTTTCTCTGTGATCATAAATCACATAAAAACGTTCTGATTTTCACACTTAAGCACTTTCAGAATATCAAATAAAACACAAGCATTTTTCAAATGGCACTTTTTCCAATTTTGTCAACAATTTCGGTATTTTTCTATCAGCTGACTTGAAACAATACAGACACTGAGCAAAAACAAAATGCCTGCTGTTCTTGGCTTGTTGCATTTGTTGTCGTACTGCATCATCTACCATTATATTTGTACCATGCTTTGGTCCTAAATTGAAAAATGGAATTACCAACACTGATTTGTACACTCTTTTGATTTCAACTCCTTATAAATACTTTAGTGTTTTTTTCTTTTTATCAACCGTTAAATGTTGTTTGTTCCTCAATCTAATTAGAATATTGGGGCAAAGTGCGTGTAATTGTCAAAATAATCTTTAAATTACTGTTTATTTGCATTCCTTTAAAATCAATTGCATTCAATGAAAAGTACAACAGATTAAATAAATCGGTTTAAATAAAATGTTATTACGAAATAATTATCGGGAAAAGTCGGTAAAATGTAGTTCGATTGGTATTTGTTTGTTATAACGGCCGGGTTATTCCGCAACACTTTGTGAGTATAATTGAGAGAAGTGCAAATTTACAGAGAGTTCATTTTCTCTGTATCGAGTAAATTTTAGTATTTATTTATGTACATGTGTAGTAGTAAAAGTGTAAAAACGTATACAATTTTGTTACAAATGCTGCATGTTTACATGTTACAAATTCTGAAATTTCTAGAGTTAACAAAGTTGTTATTAAAGATAAATTATAAATTTATAAGCTGAGAGTCGAACCAATGTTAAATGTGAACTTTAATCATAATGAGTAACACATTAGACATTTTCCCGTTAAACGGCAATTTAGGAGTTAATGGGTGTAAGTACATACATATACATATATTTTTCTATTCTTAATATGTAGTATTTAATTACTTTTGGATTAAGGTGGTTAAATGTAAAGTTTGGTCATGCTGAATCCTCATGTTGTACCAGGGGGTATCCATGGCACAGCCTATGAAGCACGACTATCAAGTAGAGTTGGGTAGTTCATGAACAATCTAATTTATTTAGGGTGACCAGACATTACCCTCACGAACACAATGCACATGTTCGATATGGCGAGTATGTTCGTGATTGTCATGTCCGGGCACCTTAAATGAACGAGTTCGAGAACTAGTGAACGATTTCGACAAAAGTCTACTATGAACTAGGAAATTGGTAGAAAAGAAATTGTATAAGCGAGAGAGCGATAAACAACCAGAAGCAACCCATGCAGCAAACTTAGTTTAAATAATATTTGATTGATACTAATGACAGCTAAATTGCATCGAACGACAATACGGTTTCCCTTTTCTTTCTGTCCCTTTTAGGTCCAACCAAAGAGTAAAATACAACAGCAACTCGAACTTGATGAAATGACGTACTACCTTGTCGTCATCAAGAGAACATGAAGAGAGGGATATAGACTCATGTTTATTGCTCTCTGGTTGTAAATAATTTTGTTTTTTTAATAGGGTAGAAGTCGATTAGAATAAGCCAGATTGCGTTATAGAGCAGTAGATAACAGTCACCATCACTCTCTTTTCGTTCTCTCCATGGTGACGAGGTAGTAGGTCGTTTCATCGAGTTCGAGCTGCTGTTTTATGTAACTTTTTCGCTGGACATAAAACGGACAAAAATAAAAGGGAATGCATATTTTCGTTTGATGCAACCAACATAAAACATAACTTATCTGTCATTAGTACCAATCAAACACAATTTAAACTAGAGTTGGGTAGTTCATGAACTATTTAGTTCATTTAGGTTGACCAGACATCATCCTCAAATCAAATTTGTCATGTTGGTTGGGTTGAGTACCGTGAAATTTAAACGCATTTTGGACTTTTTTGTTATCTTTTGCTCTTAGTAGTATACATTTGCATTGTATTTAACACAATAGTGGTCTTCATGAAAGCTCAAAAGAACCTCGTAAACTCGAAAACATCGTAAACTTGCACAGCAAACGTCAAAACAAACAAATTTCCCATACAAAGCGACTTGCTCAAAAGTGGAAAGTTTTCGAGGCAAATTTGCTGCGCAAACGTGGGATGGAGAAATGTGTAAACTTTTGACATTTCGTTGTCATCTGACTAGGATGGATAAATAAGGTGATAGCACTAGAACAGTAGAAAAAGTACACATACATAATACATGCAATTGCTACTGCTACCACCCTATGTATCCATCTTGGTCAGCTGATATGGTTTTGAGCACAACTACGCTGAGCAACTTTACCTGGTGCCTCATGCAACGGTGCGAGGGAAACTTGCGCTGAGCAAAAGTTCTCGGCTTTGACGTTTGCATGAATGCCGCTAATAACTCTTTTTGGTTAGTCTATCTGGTATTATTATTGCTAGTACCGTGTAAGTACTTGTACGTACCATGTACGAATGTAATTGGTTTTATGGGGAACTACAGATTTTTAAAAACTTATGTTAGAACTTTGTGAATTTTGTCCGTTTATGAGAGATTGTATTTAACAAAATGGTTTGAAGATTAGGGTCCAGTTAATAGCGCGTCCGGTTATTATAATTCTATTTCTAAGGAAAAATTAATGCAATAGTTGTGTCCGTGAAATTTGTCCGGCTATTGAAGCTGTACGGTTATAAGGACTGTCCGTAACGAGGAATTTCACTGTATATATAGATATATATATATATATATTAGTCTGTGGGTAAACCAGGGAGTTTCTATCGCACAGCTGACATAAGACTTACTCTCGAAAGTTTGAGAATCCAACAGAAGTGGAATAAGGCCATAAATATCGGGGGTTTCAATAGGGTCATAACAATGTTGTATTTAAATAAATCACAGAATAATTGAGATATTGGGCGGAAATTGTCAATATATCAGATTTAATTATAGAATTCTATTTCATTCATATGACCACCGCGAGCACGTTTTCAGCGATCGATTCTTTGGAGGTAATTTTCCACCACTCTTAAACACATATCGGCCGTAACGTTGGAAATTTCGCCTTTGATATTGTTCCTGAGCTTCTGTAACCTTTTGTGGATGACTTGTAGTCCATGAAGCACATGTTGGCTTATTGCTGACCAAAAACTTCTATTTTGGTTGTTACCAAACCATTCAGACAGACATGAGCTTCATCGCTGAAGATGATTTTTCGACAAAATTCATTATTTTCTTCAAACTTAAAGTTGCGACCACTGACTGAGAATTTTGATGGTATTTTTTAATAATTTCCAAACGTTCCTCATTCGTGAACTTCAGTACGATAAAAATGTGAACATTGACTAATGTTTTGACATTGCCAGGTCATAAAAAAAATGCTAGAGTGCGTTCGTATTAAAATGCAAAATTATTATGTGCTTATTGAAACCCCTTTTACAAAAGAGGATAGAGACAACACTAGTCAGTATATTCTGTGATTTTATAAAAGCAAGTTAAGTGATATTAGGCTTAGTTTATGAACTTAGTTAGTTCATTTGAAAAAAAATTGCCTATTTTTTTTATTCACTTGACAATTTTGACTTTGATTATATAAATACATAATCAAATAAGTAAGTAACGTCATTACAACAACAGTTATGTAATTATGTAATTTTACAGAATTATTCAAGAATTTCGCCCCTGAACCTGAACCTGGTCTGGTCAAATATTCAACATACAAAGCATCACCAAGAAACAAGAAGCATCACCAAGAAACAACTAGTCAAATCAACAATTTAAGTTTTCGCCTGATAGTTACTATAATTAAAACGTACCTGACGAAAAATTTGTGCTTTTTTTAAATATAAATACATTTTTGGCATTTCAGTTAGCATGTTTATAAAAAAAAAATTCACAGAATTCTGATAAACTTAGACGTTTATAATAATATTATTGATTTTCCATGTTAGGGGGAAAGACAGGCAATTTTATTCCCTGATCGAATAAAATACAAGTCAGGCTATCAGAAAATAAAAAAAAAACACATTTAAATTAAAACTTTTGCAAAGTTTTAGATTTGGAAACAAATTGAAGAATTTTTGAAATCACATTTCGTAGGTAACCTTCAGCAGTATTATTAACATAATATTTTGCGGTTATTGTATTTTAACAAAAACCGGAAAAATTAAGCAATTTTGTTTAAAATGGAATTTTTGACAATTATTTTAACATTCCTACCAAAATCGAATTCGCAAATACGCTAAAACGTATAAATTCAGCGCCCTCTGGTGGCTCCAAAAAAAATTAAATCCAAGAAAGACTTTTTCATTTGTATGGGCTGTTAGCTGTTGAGAACTGTTGCTAATTTTATGAACATATATTAACAAGTTTTTGATGTGTTAACATCTATAGGCGCGGGTAGGGACAAACTCACAAAGTGAACACATCCAAATACAGTATATCCGACTGCGATCACAGATTGTTTGGCGTTAAACTCCTCCGAAACGGCTGGACCAATTTGACTGAAATTTTCTGTGCATATCGGGTAGGTCTCAGAATCGGCCATCTGTTTTTCATACCCTATATGATAAGGGTACGAATGGCAACGAAACAGTCAGTTACAACGCGTGTTGCGAGTGAGCGGTACAAGAAGCTGAGAAGGGAGGAAAACCAACTATTTTGGCGGAAAAATGGCAGTGGGAGCAGAGAGATAGAGAGAACGTACTGAAATGTGAAGGATGGATGGTGAATCCCGAAAGTTTTCCAGAGGGTAAGAAGATGAAATAACGGGCCTAATAATGGGCTGCCCTCCTGCAAGGAAGAGAATGGTAATCTGGTGACTGAGAAACAGTGTGTGCTCAAAATGTGGAGAGACCACTTTCCAGCACTACTCCACTCAGATTCTTCCACTGAAGATCATCAGAAGGTAATGATAGTGCAAGATAGTGTAGATTGCAAGAAATACAAAGAAGCTTTCGATAGCCCCATACGGCGAAAACTGTACGAAACTATGTCTGAACTTGGTATTCAGGCAAAACTGATTCGCCTCTGTAGAATGACGCTCACTAACACCAAATCAGCAGTGAAAGTGGGGAAGGACCTCACTGAACCATTCTGTACCAAGCGAGGACTTAGACAAGGCGACACACTTTCGTGCAATCTCTTCAACATCCTAATGGAGATAATAATGACAAAGGCTGCAGTAAATACGAACAAGACCATTTACACGAAAACCTATATGTTGCTGGCGTATGCTAACGACATAGACACCATTGGGCGAAATTTGCGAGAGGTTACTGCAGTATTTTCAAGAATCGAAAAGGAATCAGCGAAGGTGGTTCTTGCTGTTAATGAGGGCAAGACAAAATTGATGGTGTCAACGACTAGAGAAACCTCTCGACTTGGTCCGCACTTGAACGTTGACAACCGATTTAATTTTGAAGTGGTAGATGAATTCATTAAAGGTAAGTAGTCAGAAATGTATACGATAAAAATATTTATGGTTTTGCGTTTGTTATTGTCGGTAAAGTGCCGATAGTGCCTTTGTGATACGAATAATCCAGAAAAAATCCACACCCTTAAGACTAATATCGCCTGAGCCATTCTTGAGGTGGAACCAGAAACCGTCAGCAAAGTCTTGAAAAATTGGACTTACAGGTGGAGCTACTGTGAAGCCACGTGAATTAAATCGTGTTCTATAAATAGAGGGAATATTTATTATTTATAATATTATTATTTATATATTATTAATAATAATATACCATAGGAAATTAAGTCTAGTTAATTTTATTTAATTTGTAAAATGATACTTGTATTTGGACCACCCGTATTTATGTTGGAGTCTCATACTACTGAGAACCATGTTCTTTGCCGAGGGGAAATCGAGTTAAGTTTTCGGAAGTTGGTTCAGACTTGTGCACAAGAATGCCTTTATTTGGAATCACATAGTAGGAACTACGTATAAGTGGCCGATTTAATCCCATCTCTATACCCAAAACTTCAAAAGTATCTAAAATACGTATTTGTAACCATTTTGTTGTTTGAACATGTTGTAGAAATTCATTTCTAAATTGTACTATCGTCATTGCTAATTATTCCACGATACTCTTTAAAAAGTATTGTACTTGTTCTGTGTACCCTTTTCAATTGGTTAAATGTAATCAATGGTATACTATGACCTCTTCATTCCAAATTTAATTCGACTCATTCGTTATTGATGTCCTTAAGTGGTTTGTTTGAATACAAATTAAGTACTAAATGTTCAAATTTGTATTCAAATAAAACATTTTTTTTATCTTTCTCCCTTTCGGTAGAGTAGCGTTTTTAAGGATGGATGGGGTAAAAGTGAATTTGAAAAGGGAATTTATATCTGCTGCGGAAGCAAATATGCATATTCTGTGCGGATGAATAAGAGCTGTGGAAACTAATTAGTATATCCATCTAAGTTAGCAATTAATTACCGGGAGGAATTACATGTTTTCCTCGGTTACGCGTATTAGAAGCACCTTCATATGTAGAGCAAATGGGAGGATGTAAATGCTTCGAGTAAGCAGGAGTTTAAATTCTTTAAACATAAAGGTCGCACATTTCGATTGAATTAATTGCACCATATTTAAAATATTGTTTTTGCTAATCTGGTGGTTCTTTAAATTATTTCTATTTATTTCGTAAATTCATTGTCGATTACACTCACAGAAAAATTCGGTTGAGACAGCCGAATTAGCCGCAACCGAATTAAGAGGTTGTCTCAACCGAATTAGAGGTTGACACAACCGAATTAGAGGTTGACATAACCTCAGTAGAGGTTGACACAACCTCATTAGAGGTTAACACAACCTCATTAGAGGTTGTCACAGCCGAATTAGAGGTTGACATAACCTCATTAGAGGTTGACACAACCTCATTAGAGGTTGACACAACCTCATTAGAGGTTGACACAACCTTATTAGAGGTTGACACAGCCTCATTAGAGGTTGACACAACCTCACTAGAGGTTGACACAACCTCATTATAGGTTGTCACAGCCGAATTCGGGGTAGTTACAACCGAATTTAGATAGTGTCACAAATTAATTATTAACGTTTTTTATTATTAAATGATGATTTATTTTCCTGTATTCTTATAAAAAATTCAAAAAGCGAGAAAGTAAAGTCATACATATTGGGTAATCTACATAATACTAAATTTGTTGTACATGCCTCTTCCGACCTTTTTCAAGTCCCGGCCATCACGGGACACCGCACTAATTCTGACATTCGGCTGATGTATCGGTTGATTTAGGTCCTAAACAATTTTGTGTACAGACGATTGCAGCACATCTCACATGACTGACCATGAAAAACTAGAAAACTGTTGATATCTGCTTCAAGAATTTCTGCAAAATAAGACGTTTTAATACAAAACATATTGTACTTACCTTTCTTAATACCAGCAAACAATTTTGAAATTTTTTAATTCTTTTTAAAACAACATTTGATTATAGAATTTTAAACGTCATATGTTAAATACATGGCATTAGGTCGTGGTAACCTACAGAATTCATGAGAAATTCGGTTACAGCAACGGAATTGACGCCAAATTCGGTCGTTGCAACCGAATCAAAGCTAGATTCTGTTACTGCGACCGAATCGATACCAAATTCGATAGCTACAACCGAATTGATGCCAAATTCGGTTACTACAACCGAATTAATCCCAGATTCGGTTACTCCAACTGAATTTGGTACCAATTTCGGTTCTTGCATCCGTATTTATTTCAAATTCGGTTGTTCCAACCGAAATTTTAGAAACTTTAGTTGACTCAACGAATATAATTGGAGATTCAGTTGTCACAACCGAATCAAATAAGAAACGGGGTTGCTTCAACCGAATTTCGGTTGTGGGGACTAAATTCGGTCGTAACAACCTCAATTCGGTTGTGGCAACCTCAATTCGGTGGTAACAGCCGAATTTATGGTTGGTACAACCTCTTTTCAATCAATTAGTTATCTGAGTGTATAGAGGGGCATTTCAAAAAACGGTCGAAAGGAGGTAATTAAAATTTTTAGTTTTAGTAATTCATATCTATTTTAAGGGACAAGAATACCGATACAGGAAATATACAGTTTTGTGTGAGGATTACAAATATGTTGTTTCGACTCAATGTCACATATGATCCATGCTCTTTGAAATTGACGCTTGTGGTTCTGATCATCTTGTTTCTTCGTAGGTTGTTCATATTCATGTTCTGAGTCTGCATTATCATCCGAGTTGGACATAATATTCAAGGGCATGTTTTGTTCCGTATGTCCACCAATTTCAGTGTCATCTTCATCTTCGGTGCTTTCGTCTTCAAACGTCATTTTATAACTGCACTAACAAACCTCCGCAAGCAATGCATCTAATTTTTTGCCTTTGAATCGCTTTTCCATTCGCTTGGAAATGCATGAAATGTAATTTTAAGGTCATGGATGCATTAATTTTTTCAAAATACTACAGAAACTTGTCCACTCGTGTCCGCCCTTTAATATAATGCCTTGTATTATGTTGACGACCTTTAGATCACAACAAATCTTCCATTTGTGTACATTGTATTTGATTTTCTCCAAAATTTCCTACTGTAATGGACGGGTTTTTTGTGCAACAGCACAGCCTTCAAACTTGAAACTGAACCGTCGATGAATAAACGCCAGTCGCCAGCGATATAATACATTCCCAATTTTTTCACTAAACGAGGGATATTATGGCAGTAAGTGAACGTATTTACTTCGTCAACGGAGTAAACTTTCTGAAAATCAGCTTGGCGTTGTCGGTATGATCTTGCGCTGACATTTTGTTGTATGAGATTTGTACGCTTCAAAAATGGTGTCAAAATTTCGGAATTTTTTTGTGATAGTCCCATCTTAGCCACAATGTAATCCAATTCGATTTGTGTTAGCGAATATGGAGGTTTAGGTGGATCGGTAACAGCAGCGCGTTGTAAAAGAGGGAATGTATACTTTTGTTTTCAATTTTTTTCTGTTCAATCCATAACCAGAATTTATGCATGCGTAGCACCTGGATTCATCATGTCCAGTAAGGTCTTGCACCCAAATTACTGGCTTCACAAAAGAAAACTGTACACCGTTTCCATGTATCCACATTATCAGGGTATTATAACAACTTTCGCACACTGTATTCTGCGTCACTTAAATCTGCTTCATCAAAATAATGACACTACGCTCTTTTGAATTCCTCTGTAAACAAGATTTTTCGATCCTGTTTGCCTATTTTTGGGACGATATGACCGCAAACGTAAAATAAATCATCCAATTTTGGGAACTTATTATTTTCCATATTGAAATATTCGATGTTATTCTGGTTTTAAAATGCACAGCTTTCAAAAGCCGACTGAACAAAATTTGAATTTATCATTAATATGAAACCTAGATTGAGACAAACTCCCCATTTAGATTACGTTTTTCAGGCTGCAATTATCACGCTATTCTTTTCAAAAAGCCTACGTAACTAACGATTACATAACATTCTGCGTTTTGGCGTGCAACCACCCCTGCAGTTTTTAACGTTTAATCGGCTGGTCTCCCTCATTCTTACATTCGTAAAAAATTGTAAAAGTGGTTTATTCTAATTAAATTTATCAAATAAGGGAATTATCTGTGTTGAATTCGTAAAAGTTGTAAAAGTGGTGTATTCTCATTTAATTTATTAAAAATTAAATATTTGTACCGATTGATAACACCTTTTCACTTTGACATGAGAATTAATATGAAACAAAATGACAGAAATACGAAAGTGACGAGAGAGAAACGTCAAAACTCCCCACAAATGTTCGTATCGTGCGTGAAAGTCTACTCCGCCAGCAACAGCACACCTCTCACCAACAAAAAGCGATAGACTTGCATCGAACACGTGCGTGAAAGCCATAGTGTAATGATGCTCATAGAGAAACAAAAATTATAATCCCGTTATCATTCTTGAGAGTTGAGAGACTTATCATAATATTTGAGTGATATTCTTACAAGGCACTAACAAAATACAAATGTATGTAACGGGGACAGTAGCGCTTGAGAGCAGTGTTACCATGTTGGCATAATTTGTGCCGTTTTGGCACAATTTTTTTAGTATTGGCACTCGTTTTTTGAAAAATTATGCCAAGTGCCGTTTAGCACAATTTCTCCAACATTTTTGCAATTTTTTTCAATTTAAGTGTAATTTTTTAGCACAATTCTTTTGCAAACATCACATTTTTTCGTACTGAAATTTACTCCCATTAATTTACCTTTGAAATCTGTTTTACAACATAAGTATTTGTCGATATCTTGTGGTACAATATCACATTTTAAGGTTTCCACTAGGCCTTAGCAAGAGTACATATTACAAATACGTCAAGTCATTCGCAAACAATGTGATCAATACTATAAAGCATTCAAGGGTTGAAAAACAAATACAATAAATATTGTATGATATCGACATGCAGGAAGCAAACTTGACTAGATGAGCGGGTAAAACAATGTAAATAAAAATTCTCTCAATTTACTGTAGTTGATATTTGAGTTATTTGTTAAAATACTCGAGTATTTTGCATTTCGTTTATTGAATTTGTTTGAATTGTAGCACACGAAAATGCAAGAAGCACCTTCTTTTATTAGTAGGTACAGATGAATAAGGAACAAAATTGCATTTTCTACTATTCGTTTTTATTTAAAGCACCACACAGTGCCTCGTACCCATACAAAAACAAATTCAAATAAAAAAAAACCAGCAGATAGTTGTCCGAGGCCTTCGGTCACGGACTGTCCCTGCAGTCTGTGTCAGAGACACGGCCATTAAGTTTAACGTAGAATAGGCCATCCGATAAGACAGAAAACATATATACATTGTTGATGTTGCGCCTACAAATTAATTAACACTTTTAATAAAAATATATATAAACAAGCGAACACAAAACTTACTAGGGTATTTATTTCTCTGCATAACAACCACTCGTTGCTTTCTTGTATTTCGTGTAGGTGCCATTTTTATTAGTAGTTTTTATTTTAATTTACTAAACGTCAACTGTCAGCTGCTGTCAAACAGCATCAAGCAACATTGTTATTTTGCTTACTTGGCACCTCTTTCATTTAACATAAAAATGTATGAATTAATTTTTTCATATACTTTTTCTAATTGTATGTATATCCATGTTAAATTCAAATTCACATTTAACATTTTGTTTCACTTAAATACATAAGTAAATATACGAAATTTCAATATTTCATCAATCAAAACAACAGCCGTAGGTTTGCGTCCACACTGAAACAGCAGCATAGTTTGTGTTCACGCTACAAACTCATACACTCAACCAAACACCACACATATGTTTGAATGTCTGTGTTTAAACAGTTTTCATTTGAGAAATTTAAATATTAGGAAGATATCAACTAATATGAAATGTATATCAAACGAAAGATAACATCTTCGTTTACCTACAAAAAAATTTTTAAAAAAAGTTATCTCGCCGTTTCCTCATAATCAATGAAATAAAGATTACAACAATAACAATCTGACATGACTCCCTATACCGTAAGGTAAGACGTATTCTACGCCAAAACAAGTGCTGCAAATGTTTTCACAAATATTACAAATGTTTTTACAAATATGTACTCCAAGTATTTTTTTCCTACTCGGCGTACTTTACTTTTTTTGTAGCTTACATTTGTTGTCTTTACTTTGTACAAATAGAAGTAAATACAAATATATTTGTTTTATTCGATTTTGATTTATTTGCTTTCGTTTTACACTCGGTCGTCGAAGAGTATATTTAAAAGAAGAAGAGTAGTTTAAAAAAGCAAATGAATTTGAATTCAAATACATTTGTTGCAATGCCCTAGTGTCCACACTCCTAAGCGAAGTTTCGACGAAGCGTTGACTTGATGTGTCAATAAAGTACGTGCAAGTAACACGTACATATGTACTTGTTATGTACACATAACTTGCAGACAGTGTTCAAATAATTGAAGTATAAGTATAATTAAGTTTTATACAATAATACCAAAAAATTAATAGAAACTTAAAAATAACATGTTAGTTTATGAGAAAACAATTGTTTGGGACCGAAATTTAGACTTTCCGACTACTTTAGAAAACAAATTAACTCGACATGCGTAAATTCAAGAAACGAATAAATGAAATATCAGAAATTGATAGACCATTTAAAAAATTTCCGTATACAGATAAATGACAAATTTCCTTACGAATTAATTATTAGGGATCCCAAATGCTTTCCTGACATCACGAGTGAAAAACGTACCTTCAATATCAATATGTGTTTTTTAAAATCGTTTAAATCCGATTCTTCCCGAAACTCCAGTCATAAACTATGGGGAAATCATCTCCAGGTTAATTAAGAGAGGAGAAAAAGATAAGAAATTATCCAAAATTTGGGTAATTTTATTCCAAGAAGATTGAAAGAAATTGTTAAAAACAATGAATTTCAAACAAAATAATAAATTAAATTTTTGAAGTTTTATTTAAAAAAAGTGGATACTTATTAGAACTGAAAATCATCCAAAGTTTAGATTTAGTTGTTGTTGGTGAAATTTTTAAAAATGTTTAATATTTTTTGACGTAGAATACGTCTTACCTTACGGTATGAGGAGTCATGTCAGGTTTTTATTGTTGTAATCTTTATTTCATTGAATTTGAGGAAACGGCTAGATGAATTTTTTTAAAATTTTTTTTGTAGGTAAATGAAGATGTTATCTTTCGTTTGATATACATTTCATATTGGTTGATATATTTCTAGTATTTTAATTTCTCAAATGAAAATTGTTTAAACACATACACTCAAACATATGTGTGGTGTTTGGTTGAGTGTTTTTGGTTGCTCAACATTGCTTAGGAACATGTATCTAGTAAAAAGTGAAACGAACAGCAAGCTAATGTTGCTTGGCAACATGTATCTAGTAAAAAGTGAAACAAACAGTAAGCTAACGTAATAAAGCTTTTTTGCGAAAGCTTCAATAAAGCTGTTGTAACATTAATTTTGAATTGTAAAGCGTAAAGCTTTCACACACGCTCGAATGCTAATGCGAAGACTCGATAAGGTAAACCTTTTTCAATATTAGGGCGGCCCTCTCAACATTCGCAGAACTTATTTCAATAAAAATATTAATTAAAATACATAAATTAAATTAAGTTTAAAAAAATTGAACATAATATTTTTGTTTTAAACGGACTTGAATCAAATGCCGTTGGTAAATATAAAAATTACAGCAGACAGTTGTCCGAGGCCTTCGGCAGACAGTTGTCCCTGCAGGCTGTGTCAGAGACACGGCCATTAAGTTTAACGTAGAATACGCCATCCCATAAGACAGAAAACATATATAACAATAAATGATAAATAATATAAGCAAATGAATTTATTGTTATATATGTTTCTGTCTTATCGGATGGCGTATTCTACGTTAAACTTAATGGCCGTGTCTCTGACACAGCCTGCAGGGACAGTCCGTGGCCGAAGGCCTCGGACATCTGTCTGCTGTAATTTTTTGTATACTATAACAAATTAAAACAATAATAATTGTAATTTTAAGTTGAACAGTTACGGTAGAACAGCTGTTTAAAGGCGAGATGAGCACCCATTTCTTACAGTGACTGTATGTGTTCTGGACTCAGAATTAAGACTAAAAAACTTCTTTTAAGCATAACGGTTTTGCAAACGGCACATTTTTTAAGGACATTTAGCATAATTTTTTTGTTGGTCTCTGGCAACACTGCTTGAGAGTCAAGCGAAGTATATAAGTATTTATATGAATTAGAAACAAGTTAATGAGTAACACAAAACAAAATAGCCAAACCAACTGACCGATAATTATTCTGTGATCACTGCTCTTAAGAGCTGAGGATTCAAACTGTTAGACTAAATGACAAACAAATTTAAGGAGTACACTCGAAAAAAAATAAAATTGAATGTTCAAAAAAATTATATACTATTTAAGTAAGTGGTATTCTACATTTAGGTAATAATTACAGTTGTTGCCGCTACAAATTTCATTATTCTAATTTGTGGACACATTTCACGTTGAGATCTGGAGATTGCGGGGGGTGACCCAACTTTGATCGCACATTATACATCAGCCATTCTTTAACCAAGTTAGAACTATGCTTGGGATCGTTGTCATGCATGAACATATACATAATTTCCTATTAATTATAGTTTTTCAATACTTGGTACGAAATTTGTTTGTAGCATGTTAAAGCATTGAATTTACATTCCTCCGTGAAAATGATACCAAAAGTTTGGATCTTCAATATGCTGTTTTTTATGCTGTTTGGCGTATATAAGTCTCTTTTTTTCTGTTCACTTCACTTATTAGTGGTTTCTTCCTTGCAATTCTAGAGGCTAAGCCTGCCGTTTTCAAACAACGCCGGATACATTAAGCATTTACTTCAATTTCGTCGGTCTCACGCAACGTTTTGGCTAGTTTGACGACACTAGTTTTCGGGTTTCCTCTGCATTCGTCCATCAACTTTGCTGGGCCGACCACTTCTTGTCTTCCTCTAGTACGATCGAGTAATATTGTAATTTTTAATTATTGTTTGGCCGGTAGCCTTACTAAATCCCAAAATTTCACGTATTTGAGGATAAATTTATTTTCTTGTGGACATTTAAAGGCAAATTTTTTACATAAAGCACACAATTTGACTTTGCTTTTCCTTTTCTTTAACAATTGAACTACTACTGAAGAAAACGTGGCAGTGAGCGACCACGCTACATATCGCAACTATAGTTCACTTTGACGTATGTAGACTTTCGTTAAATATTTACAGAGGTGCTTTGTCAGTTTTAACATTTAACAATTTGACAGACAAGACATTGCAGAATTTGGCTCTGCATTAAGGTGGTAGGTATATTTTATAAGTAATATATTAAAATTAAAAAAAAAAAATCCAATTTTTTTACTATATACATACATACAATCGACATCTTATGTAGATTTGTAACATGGTGCAACTAACTGCCATTAAAAACCAAGTTTTGCGCACCACTCACAAAATGCTCACCCAAAATAGTACCAATGTACCAACTTTGCCCATCACTATGTATTTTAAACGCATTTCCTTTTCTTTGCTTCCTCACACTCAATCTCATCGATGGGGGAGAGGAGGAGAACTTTTAACGAATGACATTACATATTGTTTACTCTCACGTTAGTTTTCTTTTGGTTTTCGGCACGTGCGCAAGTAGCTCCACAGCATTTCGTTTTATTTTGTGAAAATAATAGGAAAAATTAAAAGTAATTCTAATTAAAGTGTAAATTAATTGAGAATAAGTTATTTTAACTTGAATTAATACGAAAAACTAGCAAATTTGAATGTTTTAATTCGGGTAAACCGGTAAATGTGCAATGGAGCACCGGTCGGCTGGTCGTTGAGTTGTTTGTGTGTTGGAAAATAAGAAGAAGCAATGTGTTAGAAAGTGTGTTTGTGTGTGTGGGTTTATGAAAACTTAAAGAAATTCAAGGAAAAAATAAAAAGCGATTAGAAAAATAAATGCAAAATAACTTTTATAATGAAAAAATTTCAATTGTTTATTAGGAAAAAGAGAGAAAGAGCAAGATTATCGCAAAAATTAAAATAATGGTACCAAATTAATGGAACATCAACCTGATGCTTTGGTAGGACTGTGGGCAAATGGGGTAAGTAAATATTTAAGTTGGATTTATGACTGCTGTAATGCAAGTATCATCTAAGTACTGGTTTTTGTGTAATCCTTGAATTGATCATGCATTGTAGATTGTAACTTTATTTCTAAAAACTGTCAGGTTTACAGAATTTGTTACGCCAAAACTATCAAATTCCAAACAGGTTGCAAAAAAATCGACATTAAAGTAAAATATAACGACAACAAAATTAAAAAATTATTTGTCCAAACACGGGTCTCGAGGACGATTTTAAAAAAGTACCGTCTTGATGAACTTTTTAACCCCAAAATATGATGAAAAACGAATGGACGTATTTCGATAACTCACTTAGTTATCGAGTTATCGGAATATAAAATTTCGGAAAACGGGTCTCGAATAGTATTTTAGAAACTACCTTTTGATGGCCATCTTTTGTAAATGCCTCAAAATATGTCGAAAAAATTAAAAAATTTTTTTTCCAAAACTCGCGGAGTTATCGGAATATAAAGTTACGAAAAAGCCGGTCTCGCGAACTATTTTAATATTTTAAAAAACTGCCGTTTTGATGACTGTTTTTGTAGAATACCTCAAAATATGTTGAAAAATTAAATAAAATTTATCGATAACTCGCTTAGTTGTCGAGTTATCGGAATTTAAAGTTTCGACAAATCGTTTTTTGAGGACTTATAAAGAGTGATAGTTTTATGACCTATTTTATAAAACATATATCCTATAAGAAACGTTTCGCTAGCTTGGTTTGTTATCGTGTTATCGGAATAAACAATTTGAGATTTAAAAGGCTAAATTTCTTCTCAAGTTTACTCTAGTCCTTCCGCTCCCATCAAGTGGCAATTTTGGCATATCCAACGTTTTATCTAATAGTCTAGCACAGCCTTAAGTTGTATGAGCACGTGTAGAATTTTTCAGATACAACAAAATCTCTACCTTTGAGAATAAATCCCCTTCTTACCCACAGACACTATTTTTTGTAAGTTATCAATCATTCTAACCCGATTTTCTGCCTTGTTGAAGTTTAACCATTTTCCAATCATTCATATCTAATATTATTTGAAGTTTTGCGATTTGTCCGCAATTTTATGATAATACACTATTATTAACACATTCCCACTGTTTCCAAACGATTATTCTCGCATTTCCCAATTTTACGCCTTTTTGACCATTTAGCCTTTTTTATTTAAATATACAGTGGTTCACAGCTTATTCCGTGCAGTACATCCTTTAATATTCAAGCCGCTAGAACATACAAATGAAACATAGTAACGCCAAAGTGCAAGTTCAGTTTTGTAGACATTAATTTGTGATATAATAAATACTTTTATTCATAACAAAAATTAATTTATTAATAACAAAAAACAATGAAAACTGAAAATAGCGCTTAATTCAATGGGACATCTTATTTCGTGCAAGTCACTACAGTCTTACTATTCTGAATAACTTATTGGCAAATGCTTAATATTAGTATTTGGTATGACCGCCTTTTTGATCAATAACGTCGTTTTGGCAGCGATAAGGCTCATTTCTGGCTGAATGGCTTCGTCAGTAAGCACAATATGCGTTATTGGTCAGACAGCAATCCACACGTAATCCATGAGTCATCATTGCATCCCGAAAAAATTACGGTTTGGTGCGGTTTATGGGCCGGCGGCGTCATTGGGCCGTACTTCTTCCGTGATGATCAAGACCGGCACATTACTGTGAATGCGAATCGCTACCGTTCAATGATAACCGAATATTTTTGGCCCCAATTGGATAATATGGAGTTGGAGGACTTGTGGTTCCAACAGGACGGCGCCACAAGCCACACAGCGAATGCCACAATCAATTTATTGGAAACCAAGTTTGGTGAACGTGTTATCTCTCGAAATGGCCCAGTCGATTGGCCGCCTCGGTCGTGCGATTTGACGCCGTTAGATTATTTCCTGTAGGGCTACGTCAAGTCTATGGTCTATGCCAACAAGCCAGCGACGATTGATGAACTTCGTACGAATATCGAACGTGAAATTGCAGCAGTATCGGCCGATTTATGCATGAAAACCGTCGAAAATTGGGTTCAGCGTCTGGACTTCTGCAAACGTGCCCGTGGTGGCCATGCAAAACAAATCGGGTTCCATACATAATGGCATCGAACGTACTTTCACAGGAATAAAGAACTTCATTGGTGTCTAAAACCGGTTTTGTTTTATTTAAAAAAACTTTTGTAGCGCTCTTATTGAAAAACCCGATACATTTGGATAATAATTATATTTGTTGCCGCTACAATTTTGTAACGAAGTTTCTTATCGCACGTTGTGGGATGGGGGCTAAATGAAAAAATTTTAAACAACTTTTTTTAACCAGTTTATTACAACCCGTTATTATCAACTATATTGGGTACTTTCAGAATAATTTATTAAATCGCTGTCTGAAAGCTCAATATACATTTCTACATTAATTTTATGAGTAATGAAACATATCGGAGTAGGACGATAGCCAAAAGCAGCCCATATCATAAGCCAACCTCCTTGAAAATTTCTTCTGAAACGGCATTCTCGTTCGCGCGGAATATCAGTCCAATATTTTCGTTGTCCATCAGGAGCATCTAGATTAAATTTTTTCTCGTCGCTAAATACCACAGATCTCCACTCATCGTCGCGGAACTTGTGCTTTTCCGCAAACAGCAATCGAGCGTGTTTATGCCGTCTTTGTAGCATAGGTTTTGCAGACACGTTTAACATATTTGATATTTTCATCATTCTTCAAAATTTGTTGAATTCTGCGTGTGGATTTCGGGAGGCTCATTTGGAGCTTGATATTCGAAGGTGAGACGTGTGTATCTATAGCTAAACGCTTTATCTGCCGCATAGTCCTCTTCTTTTAGAAGTTCCATAAATGTCTGGATTCCTTTACAAAAAACCCGATATCAACACTATTTTTCATAAATCTAATTTTATTTTAGAAAATATTCAACAATTAACGAACTTTAAAAATAGGTTCAACCCAATCGAAATTTTAAAAACCACTGTCAACATAAATTATCACATTTGTACGCTTTACTTACTTCGCTCTGTATTTATAACTTCTTCCAGTTATTTAAAGATAAAGGTACAATCTAGAAGAGAAACCTCAAATGATCTATGGAATCTACTAGTACACTATTCTTCCATGAACTGTGTAATGGAAGAGAGAAGAAATTACATGACTGAGAAAAATAATGCCGAAGACATTTTTGTATGCTATATTAATTTCGTGGAGTGTACTAGATATTTGTAGTAAGAGAAGAAAAAACCCCGCAATTTGGCAACCCTAGTAGAAGAGAAACAAAAAAGTCGACCCGATTCACCCAAACGCATTTCTTTCCCGCGTCCTAACTTGATTCTTTCATACTTTTCACGTACTTTATGTAATTTTATGTAAATATGGTTGGAATTTCTATGGTTAGATAGAATATCATCATCAGAAAACTGTTCGTATATTGAAATATTCAACGAAGAGAGTATGAGAGCGAGCAGAGAAACGAGTAAATTTTCCATGAGTAAAATTTCTTCTCTATACAATAGCTGCTTTATGTTTGTAGAGAAGGAGTCAGGCTTTCAGAATATTACAATTAGAGGCACCCTGTCGCAACACAGTTGGTGGCACAGGGTGTCAAAGTTTACCACTTTGGTGCTGTTGCAACTTTCAAAGCCTGGTCCTTCTACAATTATAGGCCGATTTGAGAGATTTTTTACTTTTGATAATCTACTAGGCAAGATAAATACAAAATATGCTAATTGTTGTGGAATATCTTTTATCGTTATTAAGATATTATCTATCAAAGTTTAAATTGTAAATTTTTTTCAGCTTTTTGTTAATAACTCGGTCATTTGAGGGAAAATAATATTTCTGAAAACTCCACTACAATATATAATATGTATTGATTTGATTGGAATAAATTTGACATACTCGTCAAAGAATACAACTCAATATAGAAACTGAACGACGACTGCATAATATGTATACTACATAAAAATTGTTCCTAACTGAAATAAATAAATGGTTTCCCATTACATCCCGTGAAAGAATTGGGGAGAGCATCTCACAACTAGTGAGCTGTGCGCTTTCTAGTTTTACACTCACTGATACGGACCTAAAGTTTCTACACCGATTCCGAACGGTATTTTGAGAAGCCTTTTCATGGCTAAATACTCGATAGAGTCGCCGTCACTATGTGATGTCACCGCCGCCGAAGAAATTTAAGGTGGCCATCAGAGCGGGGATCTAACCCAGGACGGCTACAAAAGTTGTTCTTAGCTCAAATAAATTATATAATTATCATAGTACTAACTGAATGACAGGTAGATATCGGTCAAAGTCAGAAACTTTCAAAACTCATGAAGTCGACCTACTCCCTCCATTTTTTCGTAACTGGTGGTATCTGAAATATGATTAATGTATTTTCATCCTAATCTGACAGAAGTTCGAATGTATAAAGATTTTGGCCACATTTCCAGCCACTCAAAGTTAGAAAATGTTAAAAAACTGCTTGAAGATTTCGCGTGGTTCATCCTAGAGAATAGTGGTTACAATCTACAATATAACGGGTCCGCCAAATAATTTTTTTTGAAAATGCTATAAAAAAAACTACTGAATATTTTCTCTAATTTCTTGTTTTATTTGAAAGTACAATCCTTCCGGTTAATAATGTAAAATAATTTCATTCAAATGGCTGCCTCGGCTGGCCATGCAGTAGCCTACACGATCGGTCCAATTTTTAAGCACATTATCGATTGTGTGCAGCTGTATTTCACCAATGGCTTCACGAATATTGTCCTTTAAAGCGTCAATTGTCTCTGGCTTGTCGGAGTAACACTTATCTTTGAGGGCACCCCACAAATAATAGTCCAACGGTGTCAAATCGCAGCTCCGAGGTGGCCATACGACATCAGCTCTGCGGCTGATAATGCGATCTTCAAAAACAGGGCGCAAAACATCGAGTGTAGTTTCGGCTGTGTGACACGTAGCGCCGTCCTGTTGAAACCAAATGTTGCCAATATCCTCCTCTTCAATTTTTGTGAACAAAAATTCGTTCAACATGACCCGATAACGATCGCCATTGACTGTAACGGCCACTCCTTGTTCATTTTCGAAGAAAAATGGCCCAATTATGCCTCTGGACCAAAATCCGCACCAAACAGTGACTCGTTTTGGGTGCATCGGCTTTTCAATGTATGCGTGCGGATTTTCATACCCGCCAAGATCAAAATAAGCTCCATCTGAAAAGATGATTTTTTTTTGACAAAATCGGCATCTTCTGTAAATCGATCGCAGGCCCACTTAGCGAAGCGGAAACGCATTTTATGGTTAGTTGGCTTCAACTCTTGAACCAATTGGACTTTGTATGGCGCCATATCAAGGTCTTTATGCAAAAATCGTCTCAATGATGTCTCCGAAATGTTCAATTGTTGAGAACGACGGTGAATTGATGTTGATGGCGCTTCACGCACACTTTCTGCCACTGCAGCAATATTCTCGGGTGTACGCACTATTTTTGGCTTTTCACGGTTTGGTTTACCGATGAGGATGCCAGTTTCTTTCACTTTTTTCACAAGATATCGAACATACGGAGCTGACGGTGCTTCTCTTCTTCCAAAATCCGTACGCAATTTTCGCACACATTCTGCAACATTACCATGATTTTCAAAGTAATGTCGAAATATTTCCCAGCGTTGTTCAAGCGTATACACAACCATATTCGTTCAGCGGAAAGATTAAACTAATTATCTGTCGAATCAGACATGAGCTAAGTTTTACCATTCACGAAATAAACACTAGTTGAAAAAAAAACGTTAGATGGCGGACCCTTTACAATCTACAATCTACACACTTAGTGCTACAAACCTCTAAACTCTTAATTGAAGATCGTTTTTTTGGCACTTTTTGTATTTTGGATGGGAAAACCGTGTGCCTTTACGAATGGACAAACTGAACAGAGTAGTTTGTACCACTAACTAACCACTACCAACATTTTGATATCTACCAAGTTGGTGTCACTTTTATACGAATTCGTGAAAACCATATTTTAATCGAGCGAGCCTATCGCCGCCACTGTTACCCGCCCCTACCGACCGAGAGGGCCGAGACCCCATAACGTGATGACAGCGTACACACTATAGACCGGTCTATAAGGGGAGTGCAAGGATTATAAGTTCACACGTTGCAACCAACTACAGAAATTCTTCACCAGTTGGTATTACACTAACATAAATAAGTATAAAAGTACATCACGAGATATTAATGTAACAAAAACTTCATAATATGTAATAATTGCGAACAAAACAAAATTATAAATCAGACCTGAGTGTAAGGAGAAAGTGAATTTGTATATGTAAAGTAATATATAGCACTAATGCAACCGGTTCAAATGACAAATTATCCTAGACTTTGTAGTTTCCCAACTACCAGTGAAATCAATAAACTCAAGTAGCTCATTAAAGTCACGACACATTCTCCTAACTGGACTAAAGGACGCATAATTCGAACGGTGAAACTCGATGTGAATGAGTTTATAGTACCTCGTGGGTCTCAATGAGACATTTATGAAAATCTTAGATAACTGAAATTCAGAACATATACATCCAACAATTATCGTCAAAACTGTATTAGAGTTTAGCATGGTATGTCTACTACTAAGAGTCAGCAATCTGATCAACGCTAGTCTACTGCTATAAGAAGGAAGATTATGGTTCCATTGAAGGTTTCTCAGACAAAAAATCAGAAACGGTTTCTGGACCGACACAATAATATTAATACCAAAATTGTACTGAGGGCTCCAGAAAACAGATCCGTATTCGAGAATTGAGCGGACTAGTGAAGTAAAAACATTTTTCGCAACGTTACTTACTTATCCGGTCACGAACAACCCCGGGGGGGCAGGGACCTTACAAAACGAAGATAACATATTTCGCTAACCAGTTCGATTTGTGTACCAAGTGTACGCAGGGATTCGTCAACCTGGTCCTTCCAGCGGAGTCTTGGTCTGCCTATTTTTCGTGTTCCTTGGAGTTCAGTTTCGAAAACCCTTCGTGCTGGTTCGTCTTCATCCATTCTACTGACATGGCCTAGCCATCGCAATCGCGTTATGTCTATGTCGGGATATTCCTCATACAGCTCATGGTACATGCGTCGCCGATACTCGCCGTTGTGCACTATAGGGCCATACATTTTTCGGAGTATTTGTCTCTCGAAGACTCCCACAGATGTTTCGGCTGCTTGCGATAAGACCCAGGATTCTGCTCCATAAAGCAAGACCGGTTGTATGAGAGTCTGGTATAGTTGGACTTTTGCTACTCGAGATAAATTCGTTCGATATAAATTCGTCCACTACCTCGAAATTACAACGGTTATCAACGTTCACACTTTGGTCTAATAGCGTGGAGGACCTGTTCGTTGAAACCATTAATTTTGTCTTGTCCTCATATACCGTCAGACCCACTTTTCCTGACCTAATTCTCGAAAACACCGCAGTAACTTCTCTAACTGTGCGTCCAATGATATGTATATCATCAGCATACGCGAGTAGCATGTGACTTTTGCTGCTGAAGGTTTTATTCATGTTGACTGCAGCTTTTCTCAGAATAGTCTCTATTAAGATGTTAAAGAGATCCCACGATAGGGTGTCACCTTGTCTGAGGCCTCGCTTAGTTTCGAAAGGTTCGGTAAGATCGTTACCAACTTTCACTGCGGATTTGGTGTTCGTCAGGGTCATCCTGCAAGGCGTATGAGTTTTGCAGGAATACCAAGCTCAGCCATTGCTTCGTAGAGTTTCCCCCGTATCGGGCTATCGAAGGCCGCCTTATAATCAACAAATAGTTTATAGGTGTCGATTTGTTTTTCGTGGGTCTTCTCCAGGATTTGGCGTAGCGTGCAAATATGGTCGGTTATCGATTTTCCAGGCCTAAAGCCACACTGGTATGGCCCAATCAAGTCAGCGATAATTGGTTTTGGTCTTTTGCACTTTATACTTGATAGAACCTTATATGCTATGGATAAAAGGCTTATTCCACGGTAGTTGGTACAGAGACTCGGGTCACCTTTTTTAAATATGGGACATAGTACACTGAGACTCCAATCGCCGGCCATGTATTCATCTAACCAAATTTTGCTAATGAGCTGATGCATGCACCTTATCAGCTCATCGCCGCCAGCCTTAAACAGCTCCGCCGGTAATCCATCGGCTCCTGCGGCTTTATTGTTCTTAAGCCGGGCAATAGCTGTTCTGACCTCGTCTGGGTTAGGAGGGGGCAATCGATCGAATCGAATCGAGTAGGCAGTGGCTACCTCTGGTAATTGCAGCTTTCCGATGTACAGCTTCCTCTGCGTCTGATTTCGTACGATTTTAATCTTGTGCGAACCTTGGCTGCTACCAGGTAGTTATCAGAATCAATGTTAGCTCCTCTCATCACTCGCACGTCCATTGCACTGGATGAGTGCCTTCCATCAATTACCACGTGATCAATTTGATTCTTCGTTCTTTGATCAGGGGATACCCAAGTAATCTTGTGGATGTCTTTATGCTGGAATTTTGTACCACTAATGACCATGTTTTTTGCCGCGGCAAAGTCAATCCGTCAACCGTTTCCGGATCTGTCAGCATGTAGACTGAAATGGCAATCGCGTTATGTCTATGTCGGGATAAAGCTCATACAGCTCATGGTTCATGGCTCGCCGATACTCGCCGTTGTGCACTATAGGCCCATATATTTTTTGGAGTATTTGTCTCTCGAAGACTCCTACAGATGTTTCGTCTGCTTGCGATAAGACCCAGGATTCTGCGCCATAAAGCAAGACCGGTTGTATGAGAGTCTGGTATAGTTGGACTTTTGTTACTCGAGAGAGGGCTTTATCTCTAAAGTGCTTGTTTAGCCCAAAATAACATCTATTCGCAAGCACAATTCACCGCTTGATCTCAAGGCTGACGTTGTTGTTTTTGTTTACGGCAGATCCGAGGTATATAAATTCGTCCACTACCTCGAAATTACAACGGTTATCAACGTACACACTTTGGTCTAATCGCGTGGACGCCCTGTTCGTTGAAACCACTAATTTTGCCTTGTCCTCATTTACCGTCAGACCCACTTTTCCTGACTCAATTCTCGAAAACACAGCAGTAACTTCTCTAACTGTGCGTCCAATGATATGTATATCATCAGCATACGCGAGTAGTATGTGACTTTTGCTGCTGAAGGCTTTATTCATGTTGACTGCAGCTTTGCTCAGAATAATCTCTATTAAGATGATAAAGAGCTCGCCCGATAGGGTGTGACCTTGTCTGAGGCCTCGCTTAGTTTCGAAAGGTTCGGTTCAACTTTCACTTCGGATTTGGTGTTCGTCAGGGTCATGCTGCAAAGGCGTATGAGTTTTGCAGGAATACCAAGCTCAGACATTGCTTCGTAGAGTTTCCGCCGTATCGGGCTATCGAAGGCCGCCTTATAATCGACAAATAGAAGATAGGTGTCGATTTGTTTTTCGTGGGTCTACTTCAGGATTTCCAGGCCTAAAGCCACACTGGTATGGTCCAATCAGGTCAGCGATAATTGGTTTTAGTCTTTCGCACATTATACTTGATAGAACCTTATATGCTATGGATAAAATGATTATTCCTTTATACCTTTCCGATTACACCTTTATTCCGATTATACCTTTTTAAATATGGGACATAGTACACTGAGACTCCAATCGCCGGGCATGCGTTCATCTAACCAAATTTTGCTAATGAGCTGATGCATGCACCTTATCAGCTCATCGCCGCCAGCCTTAAACAGCTCCGCCGGTAATCCATGGGCTCCTGGGGCTTTATTGTTCTAAAGCCGGGCAATAGCTGTTCGGAACTCGTCTTGGGTAGGAGGGGAGCAATCGACGTCGTCGTCCAAATTTAGATCGATTGTCTCGTCGTTGGAAATCTCAGGTACCAATAGCGCAGAGAAATGATCTCTACATATTCCCAACATACTCTGCACATCTGCGGTGAGATTTCCGTCCTTGTCTTTAAAGAAGGGGGGCCTGAACCATGTCTATTAGTTCCGTTTTTGACTGTTTGGTAGAATTTTCGGGCTTCGTTCTTCCTTCTGTATGACTCAATTTGCCAAAAGTTGCGAGAGCTTCCTTGAGTAGGCTATGGCTACCTCTGGTAATTTCAGATTTCCGATGTCCAGCTTCCTCTGCGTCTGATTTCGTACGATTTTCGCTCTATTTAATCTTGCGCGAACCTTTGCTGCTACCAGGTAGTGATCAGAATTGATGTTAGCTCCTCTGATCACTCGTACGTCCATTACACTGGATGAGTGCCTTCCATCAATTACCACGTGATCAATTTGGTTCTTCGTTCTTTGATCAGGGGATACCCAAGTAGCCTTGTCGTACCACTAATGACCATATTTTTTGCCGCGGCAAAGTCAATCAGTGTCATACTGTTGTCGGAACTGTCATCATGTAGACTAAAATTGCCAATAGTTGGATGAAACACATTCTCCCTGCCTACTTTAGCATTAAAATCTCCTAGTACAATCTTAATGTCATGGCCAGGGCAACGGTCATACGTTTCGTCGAGGAGCTCTAGAATATGTCTTTGGCATCATCATCTATATCTTCTGTCGGGGCATGCACACAAATTGGGGAAATATGCGGATTGTGGCTATACTTTCACTCACAGGATTGAACCTAGAGACTAGATGTCGCAGTCTTTTGCCAACTACAAATCCGCAACCAAATTCATGTTTTTTTCATTGGTAACTGTAGTATATTTCGCAGTTTCTTTTTCGTGTGCATCCATGTCCTGTCCATCGTATTTCCTGGATTGCGGTAATGTCAGCCTTATAACTTTCGAGGACATCTGCCAATTGGATACTTACACCGGATCTGTATAGAGTTCTCAAATTCCAGGTGCATATCCGTAAATCGTGGTCCTTATAACGTTTGCGGGGGTCGTCAACAAATAGCGGTCGTTTATGTTTTATCTTTCGTTTTCGTATTTTCACTGCCATTATGAGCGGTGGCGGAGGCAAACCCAGTCCACCGGGTTTTTGCATTTTACCTACTGCCAGGATATTTGATTGCAGCCGCCCATTATGGATCAGACGCTGACCAGGATGCAATATGTCGAACTTGGTTTTTGTTCTTTTGGGTTTTTATCCTCCGTTGGCCCATATGTTTGGCTCATCCGCCTTCTAAAGGACAAAAGAATATGCCCTATAGCATGATGAGATTCAGTGACAACAGTCACCTACTAAGGCTGAGACACTTGAGTGATCGCATAACCAAATCAGGCTGCTCATTTATTTTCGCCTTCTCACTCTAGCTAGCTAGATAAAGCCTGATTTTGGAAAAAAAATCGGCCCGATGATGCCGCCGGCCCATAAACCGTACCAAACAGTCACTCTTTGTGGGTGCATTAGTTTTTCGACAATCACTCTTGGAATATCATTCGCCCAAATGCGGCAATTCTGCTTATTGACGAATACACTGAGGTGAAAATGTGCCTCATCACTGTGCACGATATGCATTTTGATTTGAACGCCCATTTCCATAATAAGCCTGAATATCTTTAACGCGTTGCTCGATTGTGTATCTTTCCATGGTTCAAATTGAGTTAGTCTGAAATGGAGAAATGTTAAATGAAATGCTGAAAAAAACTTGACGTTTAGGTGTGGTTCACATCAGAGATGTGCATGAATACCATTCAAATGACATATTTATTATTTTGCAAAAGTGAAGACTGAGCTAGCACTATACATAAATTAAACCAAAGCTGTCATTGCATGATTCACCACATCAAGTGGTATGTTACTAAATGTATGTAATTGATTGCATATTCTTCAAACTCTTACCATTCACAAAAGCATTGAATCAAGATGAGTGTTATGAATATGCGCAGAGCTTTTTGAGTAAATATACACTCTCCTATATGAGTCTGTTTGAATGAATTTAAGACTGTATTTAGGGGGAGTTTTTTAGCATATTGTTTTTTATTTTATTTGTTACTGCTTAAACCATATGTGTTATAAATAATAATAATATCATATTACAGAAAAAAAAAATATGTGTAACAAATTTCAGACCTTTTTCAGAGGTTAAGATAAGAAATAAGGTAATAAATGGTCTGCATAAATCCATTTGTATTTGCGAAGTACACGTGCAGTGGCAAGCGATGAACACTTATCCGAAGTGTCGCAAAAAAAAGGTCCTCATTTTAAGAGAACAACAAATCGTCGAATAACTACTTATTGTTACTCGTCTGTGGTCACTGCCAGACTGTATATGTTCCTTTTGGCGTAGAATACGTCTTACCTTACGGTATAGGGAGTCATGTCAGATTGTTATTGTTGTAATCTTTATTTCATTGATTATGAGGTAACGGCGGGATAACTTTTTTTAAAATTTTTCGTAGGTAAATGAAGATGTTATCTTTCGTTTGATATACATTTCATATTGGTTGATATCTTCCTAATATTTAAATTTCTCAAATGAAAATTGTTTAAACACATACACTCAAACATATGTGTGGAGTTTGGTTGAATGTTTGAGTTTGTAGCGTGAACACAAACTATGCTGCTGTTTCAGTGTGGACACAAACCTTCGGCTGTTGTTTTGATTGAAATTTCGTATATTTACTTATGTATTTAAGTGAAACAAAATGTTAAATGTGAATTTGAATTTAACATGGATATATAATTATAAAAAATATAAATCAAATTGATTTGCGTCTGTTATTTATCATTTATCCTTACTTTTTTAATTTAAAAACATATTGATCCTATTTTTCCTACCATAAGCTTATGTATATTATCAAAAGTAACTATCAAATAAATAAATTCATTTGCTTATGTTATTTATCATTTATTGTTATGGCGGTACGAACTAAGTCCCCAATGAACTAAGTCCCCAAAACGAAAATGAACTAACCCCCCAAAATTGGGGATTTATTTCATAATGAAATAAATCCCCAATTTAGAAAATGAAATAAACCCCCAATAAAATGAAATAAATCCCCGAAATAAATAAAATAAAAAATTCAAAAATTTTCTGTAAAAGGCGCATAATATTCTTCAAAATATTTTTAATGCGCCTTTTAAAGAAAATTTTTTTAATAACCTTTAGTGATACGATAACCGTACAGCAATTATTAAAGAATTTTCGCCAAGTTTTCGAATATTTCCAAAATTTATTTGTAAAAGGCGCATAATACTGCAGTTTTGGGGCCTTTTTTCCTTTTCATAAAAAATGTTTAAATTTTTTGGGGCATTTTTTCACTTCGGATTGGAATTGGAATGGAATTGGGGAGTTGGTTCATTATGAACTAACTCCCTAAATTTGAAACTGAAATAAATCCCCAAATAATGAACTAAGTCCCCAAAAAACGTTGTTGTTTCCTCCTGTATAAAATTTTGGGGAGTTAGTTCATTTTCGTTTTGGGGACTTAGTTCATTGGGGACTTAGTTCATACCGCCATTGTTATATGTATATGTTTTCTGTCTTATCGGATGGCGTATTCTACGTTAAACTTAATGGCCGTGTCTCTGACACAGCCTGCAGGTACAGTCCGTGGCCGAAGGCCTCGGACAACTGTCTGCTGATTTTTTTTTGATCTTACTCAAACATACCGAGAGCGATCACATCGAGTATGCCGCGACGTGTAAACTGAACGTAGTACCACGAAGTAACTACATGTACAACGTGCAGTTTGAGAAATTCAACATAATTTTCTGGTAGTGTTATACTACAGTGAGCAAAGAAAATAGTTGTCACTACTGGAAATCAAGAAAATTATAATGCAATGTAAAAATTATTTAGTGTAGTATTTTAATTGGCTATATAAAATATAATATATATGTATATAATATAAAATATTTTTTTATGTTTATTTCCTAGCACAATGTGCAATAATGAGACATTGGCTGTAAATTATTTTAAATAACAGAAAATTTATGCAAAACATTATCGTTATCATCCACAACACTGTACATAATTTGCAAATACTCGTGGTACCACGTGAAGTGAACATAAATCGATAGGGACAGCAAACGACGCCATATTTTTTTCCGCTCTTTTGACATTTCTCTTCAGTAAGGTTTGCCATTTCATCATGGAAAGATATACGAGCCAACAACGAGTCGAAATTATTAAAATTTACTACCGAAATTTGGAGTCAGTGGCCTCAACTTTAAGTTCAAGAAAGCCCATTGTGTCTCTCACACGTCGTTCTCAAGCGTTGGGCATCTCTGTGACGTTGTTGTGGCGAATTTTGCGAAAAGATCTTGGCCTACATCCTAACAAGATCAAATTGGCGCAAGAACTGAAGCCGCTTGGCCACTCTAAGCGTCGTATGTTCGTGAATTGGGCTGAGCAACAACTTGAAAATGATTCGGATTTTCATCGGAAAATCATCTTCCGCGATGAGGCTCATTTCTGGCTGAATGGCTTCGTCAATAAGCAAAATATGCGTTATTGGTCAGACAGCAATCCATGAGTCATCATTGCAACCCGAAAAAATTACGGTTTGGTGCGGTTTATGGGCCGGCGGCGTCATTCGGTCGTACTTCTTCCGTGATGATTAAGACCGGCACATTACAGTGAATGCGAATCGCTACCGTTCAATGATAACCGAATATTTTTAGCCCCAATTGGATAATATGGACTTGGAGGACATGTGGTTCCAACAGGACGGCGCCACAAGCCACACAGCGAATGCCACAATCAATTTATTGGAAACCAATTTTGGTGAACGTGTTATCTCACGAAATGGCCCAGTCGATTGGCCGCCTCGGTCGTGCGACTTGACGCCGTTAGATTATTTCCTGTGGGGCTTCGTCAAGTCAATGGTCTATGCCAACAAGCCAGCGACGATTGATGAACTTCGTCCGAATATCGAACGTGAAATTGCAGCAGTATCGGCCGATTTATGCTTGAAAACCGTCGAAAATTGGGTTCAGCGTCTGGACTTCTGCAAGCGTGCCCGTGGTGGCCATGCAAAAGAAATCGAGTTCCATACATAATGGCATCGAACGTGCTTTCACAGGAATAAAGGATTTCATTTCAAAAAACTTTTGTAGCGCTCTTTTTGAAAAACCCGTTAAATCTCTGGTTCACATTCAACATCTGCCCTTAATATTTAACCACCCGTTACTATACCAGTCAGTATCAAAGACAAGAGTATTTAAAAGTATAAAGTTCGCACGCGTTAAGCAAGGCGAACATAGGATGAAGAGCGATTGCAACCAACCTGCATGGTATCATATGTATAATTAATTCCCAGCGTTGGATGATAACTATCCGCAGGAGAAATTAACGGCACAATTCGAGAAATATCAAAGTTGTTAGAATCATCCACTAAATCTGGATCAAGGACTCGATTCATAGAATTGGGAATGTCGTTCAATTGAATCAAGCCAAGTTCGGATATATGTATGTATGTCAGTTAAGTCAGAGTATAGGTATCGGGTAGAGACACCCATGTCACAGAAACTAGTTAAAGCCATCTAGGAAAAGAAATGTTATAATAGTCCACTTAATTTTATTCCAATTTAACATCAAAGGCGTTGTTCAAATTTCGTTGAAATAATGTGTAATCTATGGTATTTTTAATGCCACGTAACAGTATCGATGACAAATTGTACACATTTATAGTTTGGTAACTTCACAACAATTTTAAGGTATATTATATCCGGAATGTCTCGCACAGTGACATCCCAGGCGCTGAATGAAAATCGTCCAAATATACGGCAATCGAAAGGATTTCTTATCGCGCATCCCAATTCTTTTGGCACGTTAATCACAAATCTGAACTGTATTATTTACGCATAAAAATGATAATCAATCGTATTAATAATTAATATAATTACTAATTAATACTGTCATTTCAAGGAATACACAATATTCTAATGATATCGCAAAACAAATTCAATTGTTTGCATAATTATGCTACCATTACTGCACAAAGTAAAAAACTCAACGATGTCACTTTGATTTCAATTTCAAATACAATTTTGTTAATCATGTTTCTAAATTCTAAATTTTTGATACGAAAATAAAATATGTTGTATTAATAAAAGTGCTTTTATATTTTTATAGGTTGCTTCTGGTAAAGGTATTGACATTGTTATTTTTGTGTTTCGTTCCTTAAGACTGTTGTGTACGCGAATTAAAACGATTGAAGGTTGGGGATAGAATGACTTTATTTAAAATGGTAGAATTAACATGAATAGTAGTATAAAGAAGAATAGGATAAGTAAGATGTGTAAAGGGTTACCATGTAATATAGTTATACACATTACATTCCTTGCCCTTTTTAAATAGGTAAAATATTTACAAGTTTGCTTATATACATAAATAAAGATGATATTTACTTTATTAGTAGTTTATTTTGTACCTACGCTAAAATCCTTTCGTCAATCTATCCCTCTCTCATTTTCTTTGATTGGCTTCTTGTTATTCTAGCAGTTGCTGTATCATCCTCAGATCGTAATCTGTTTCTATTTTCTATACAATAAGTGATAGGTTGAAATGGAACGTGTTTGACATTGGTCTTTCTCATCTGATTAATATGAGCGTGTTTTGACTGCCATTAACTTTAGCAATATATCTTAGTTTCGTTATAATTTCGTTATAATTTTTATAATTTTTAGTTTCGTTATAATTTTTCCAGGAATCCATTTAACGTAATTAGAAAATACATCTCGATACAGAACTTCTTCGTTTTCTTTAAATATTCGATTTTGTGATAATTTATTTACTGGCTGGTATTGATTAGAAATACTCTGCCTTTGGTGTAATTTCCTCTTCCCTTTCTTTTTGCACAAAAACATCCAGTAGAGTTCTAGGTTTAAAGTTAAACAACAAGTTAGCTGGAGATTTGTTTGTAACTGTTGATGGAATATTTCTATATTGAAGAAAAAAATTATGTAATTTCAAATCCCAGGATAGAAATTTTGTTCTGTTGTCGATCATAAACTTCTCAAGTGAATGTTTTACTGTCTGCACCGCACGTTCTGCGCTACCGTTAGACTGGGGGTGGTAGGATGGTGACTTTAAGACTTGTATTCCATTGGATTCACAAAATTTAATAAAGCTGTTTGAATTCAATGGCGTGCCATTATCACTAACGATAATACTAATAATGCCAAATATGACGAAAGTTTTTCTTAAATACTGACACACTTCTTTTGCATCAGTTTTCTTCATAATTTCACAATCTATCCATTTTGAGAAAACATCAAATAAAACCAATATGGTCACGTTACCAATTTCTTTCAAAAGGGTAGTTTGAATGTTTCCATTTTGTCAAAATTTGCTTTGGTGATTTCTGTAGGGTCTGACATGGTTCACATCTATGCACTAAATTTTCAATATCATAGTCTAAACCAGGCCACCATACGTAAGTACGGCCGATACTTTTCATTCTAACAATGCCCAAATGACTCTCATGCAACAGATCTAATACCCTATTTATTAATCTTTTTGGTATAATTACTCGGTTTGCATAAAAGAGACAGCCACTCTCCGTGCCAAGAGAGTATCGTATTATAGTAGGGAGCCAATTCTGGACTCAATTCTTGAGGCCACTTTTCTTTGGAAATGTATGTAAAAACGTCATTTAGCAGTCTATCTGTTTGCATTGCATTTCTAACATCATTCAATTTAAGTGGGAAAATACTGATGCAATTTATACAGATCTTTCCGTAGGATAATCTAGAGGTAACCTCGACAACCCATCTGCATGTCTCATTTCGGAACCTTTTCTGTAACAAATTTTATAATCGTACATTGACAATATTATAGCCCAACGTTGAAAACGGTTTGCCGCTACTGCTGGTACATCTTTTCTATCTCCAAAGATAGCACGTATTGGCTTATGATCCGACACAATAGTGAAAGAAAGACCATAGATGTATTTGTGGAACCTTTTCACTGCAAACACTATAGCTAGTGCCTCTCTATGTAGTTGCAAGTAATTCTTCTCGGCCTCCGAGAGTGTCCTTGACACAAACTGATGCAATTTATACAGATCTTTCCGTAGGATAATCTAGAGGTAACCTCGACAACCCATCTGCATGTCTCATTTCTCAACCTTTTCTGTAACAAATTGTATAATGGCACATTGACAATATTATAGCCCAACGTTGTAAACGGTTTGCCGCCACTGCTGGTACATCTTTTCTATCTCCAAAGATAGCACGTATTTGGCTGATGATCCGACACAATAGTGAAAGAAAGACCATAGATGTATTTGTGGAACCTTTTCACTGCAAACACTATAGCTAGTGCCTCTCTATGTAGTTGCAAGTAATTCTTCTCGGCCTCCGAGAGTGTCCTTGACACAAACATAACTGGTCTCTGTTTGCCCTCAATTAAGTGTGATAACACAGCTCCCACTCCATATGGGCTAGCATCACATGATACGATTATCGGTTTTGTCGGATCATAATAGACCAAAGTGTCTATATCTAATATCAAATTTTTACTTCTCTGAAATGCTCCTGAATGGCGTTTATCCCATTGCCACACGCAGAGAAAAAACTCGTTTGTCCCAAACGAGTTCTCAGATAAAAGAACTTCGTTTGGGGAACGTAATTGCGGGAAACGAACTTCTGTTGAATCATACACGGGCTTTCGTTTGAGATAACCGAAAAACGTTTACAACAAACGAGTTTTGTGAAATTCAAACCGAAAAAACGTTTACGAGAACCGAAAAACGTTTACAATAAACGATTTTTCTGAAATTCAAACCGAAAAAACGTTTACGAGACCGAAAAGCGTTTAGCTCAAACGAGTTTTGTGAAATTCAAACCGAAAAAAAGTTTACGATAACTGAAAAACGTTTGCGTTAAACGAGTTTGTATAAATCAAACCGAAAAAATGTTTCTGATACCCGAAAAACGTTAACGTCAAACGAGTTTTGTCAAATTTAAACCCAGAAAACGTTTGCGATAATAGAAAAACGTTTACGTCAAACGAGTTTTGTGAAATTTAAACCGAAAAACCGTTTGTGATAACCAAAAAACTTTTGCATCAAACGGCTTGTCTGTAAATCAAACCGAGAAAACGATTATGATAACCGAAAAACGTTTGCATCAAAGGAGTTCAAACCGAAAAATCGTTTACGGTAATCGAAAAACCTTTGCATCAAACCGAAAAAACGTTTACGGTAACCGAAAAATGTTTGCATCAAACGAGTACCAACCGAAAAAACGTTTACGAGAACCGAAAAGTGTTTAGATCAAACGAGTTTTGTGAAATTTAAACCGAAAAAAAGTTTGCGATAACCGAAAAACGTTTACTTCAAACGAGTTTTGTGTAAATCAAACCTACAACGTTTATGATAACCGAAAAACGTTTACGTCAAACGAAAAAACGTTAAATAAAAAATATTTAATTTTTGTTTATTTGGATTCTAAGTTGTATGTAATTAGTGGCCGTCGGTGGTGCAATGGTTAGTGTGCGCGGCTCTTGTAGATGAGATCCTGGGTTCGAACCCGGCTCTGACCACCTTAAAATGTCTTTCGGCGGCGGTCACCTCGCATAGTGACGGCGACACTATCGAGTATCTAGCCATGAAAAAGCTTCTCAAATTACCGTTCGGAATCGGTGTAAAGCTGTAGGTCCCATTCAGTGAGTGAAAACTGGAAAGCGCACAGCTCAGTGATTGTGAGAAGTTCTCCCCAGTCCCTTCATGGGATGTAATGGGCAACCATTTATTTATTTTTTTTTTATGTAATTAGAATAATTTTGTATGCATATTTTATATATTAGCACATACGATTGATTCATATTGAATTTTACTTATATTTATTGCTCTGACGTTATTTCTTATAATATGTTCTTTACAAATAAATGTAAGATTTACAGATTCAATTGGATCAGCAAAATACTCATAGTTTTTCTCAATTACATACATATAAAATGGTAGTCGAAATAAACTATTTCATAAATTGACATTAAAGCAAAGAATTTGTCGTTATAATCTCATAATCTGAAGCTATCGACACTAGGTCATTACAAAATTATATATTTTTTTTATTTTGTCATACTATCTAGTAAATAAGAATTAGTTTCAATTTTATTTGATATTTTACAGCATTAACAATTTATATCCGTCTGGCTGTTCGAGTGATGGGTAACATTTAATATAATCGACAGTGGATACCCCGCCTTTTAGCTTTCCTTGCCGATGAGAAAAAGTTTTCTTCCAAGCATCTATGCAAGAATCTAAAACTACCTCCGTGGCGAGTATCTTCAATGCTCGGTCGATTATGTCTTTTGCCACCACATTTGTAGAAGCTGTAAAATAATTACAATACCAATATAACAACTGTTCGCACATATGCAGAGTTTGATTTTTCAAACTAAATTAAAATCTGTATGTACCTTCATCCAGATCCAGCGGGTTACTAAGTGGAGTTTTTGATTTCGGTCGTCGCACAATCACTCCTGAATGTGCCAAGGCTGACCTGTAATTATTGTACGCGTCGTCTAATTTGCCAGCTGCGTGCCGACCTAGACAAAATTTTTGGTAAAATGTGTTTGGTAATTCTCCAACAAACACCTCTGCAATCAATTCGCTGAGAGTTTGCAATTCAGAAGTCGTTAATCTGTAAATGAATTCTATTATTCTTTTAGTTTTTAAAACGCATGTACAAAAACCCAATAATAAGGAATATTTATTACATTCTGCAAGGGTTTGTCCTCAAATGTCGTACGATTCCTTTACTTATTTGGATCCTCTCCGTATTACTGAGTTTGTTTCTTTTTTTAAAATTTTCGACGATACAATGGTGGTGTTGCTCTAGAAACGCTTGTAGGTCCTGCGGAAAACAAAATGTTAGTATTTCATTATTACAAAAAATCAAAGTTTACCTACCTCTTTAGTATTTAAATTTTGTGACGACTCAAAGTTTACTATGTCGTACGAACAAACCAGGTTTTCCAAACCGGAAGACGAGGGCGAAAGAAAGCTTAATTGAGTATTGTCAACTGCAGCTGGAATATATTGATTATAATAATAATATATGCGTCTAAAATATATATGCGTTTTCTGTATATACACATTTCTGTAGAGAAATTTTGAAAGAAAAGTTGCTAATAAATCTTAACGACAGATATATTACAAAATTTCTATACAGAAATAAATATATATATATGCGGAATTTTTAAAAGAAAACTTGCAAATAAATAAACCTGAAAGACAGATAAATTTAAGTTTTTTAATGAGAATTTAAAATATGTGCGAAATTTTTGAAAGAAAAGTTGCAAATAAATCTTAATAACAGATAAATTACAATATTTCTATACAGAAATGAAAATATATACGACATTTTTGAAAGAAAACTTGCAACTAAATCTGAAAGGCAGATAAATTTAAATTTTTCAATGAGAATTTGAAATATATACGAAATTTTTGAAAGAAAAGTTGCTAATAAATCTTAGCAAAAGATAAATTGCAATATTTCTATATAGAAATGAAAATATATGCTAAATTTTCAAAAGAAAACTTTCAAATAACTCTTAGCAACAGACAAATTGTAACATTTCTATAGAAAAAATAATATTTAAAGAAAACTTGCAAATAAATCTTGGACAGATAAATTACAATATTCTTATAAAAAAATTCAAATATATGCGAATTTTTTCTCAATTGTGTGTATATCATTAAAAGATTTCGTGGAGAGTAGTACTTCCAAATATGAGCGTTTTTTTTTGGGTAGTAAAATGTATGTGTATTGGTGTTGGCCATGAGAAGGTTCTAGGAACCCCAGCTGTAATACATACATACACACAGTTGTGGGAGTGAGCAAAACAATTATTAGAATCAAATACAGAACATTCTAATGGTACAGTTGCTTCACAATTTGTGCGTGCAGTACTGTAACAATATTTTGTTCGCACCCACCCTAACCAATACTTACCTTTTAAAAAAAGGACAAAGTTACTGTCACATACATATTGAGATATGTAGTCGACCACATCTTCTTTTGGTATTTGGACTTCATTACTCGCATAAAACTGAAAGTCTTTTATATCCTTGTAGTTTTTTTTTTATGGCTTCCACAAGATCGATGAAGTTAAGAGTTGGTATTTTAATCAATTGGGTTTTACCCATATAATTTATTTTCACACAAGTTGGCATTTTGGTTCTTATTTAATTTTTTTTTTTGATTCTACCAACACTTTTTATTTAGTTAACTAAATATAATTTTAAAATTACCATTTATTTGTATTACAATTTTTACTTTTTTATTAAAACTTTTTGCACTGGCACGTACGTACGTCTCTTACTGCTTTCAAACGACAACTAAAAGCGCTGCAAACTGGATCGCGTCAATTGTCTATTGTTAGTGTAAGAAGTCAGGGATGGTAGATGATATTGCCGGAATGGTACAAAACATATACTAAATAAGTACTTTTTACTCAATAAAGTAGAATTATTGGAATATACATTTTCTAATAGCATAATATAGGCATTTATATAGGTACGTATGTTTATTTTCTATGTGAAGAAAATGTATACTAATATACTAATAATATAAATACGTATTTTGAAAATAAATTATGTCATATTTCTGCTGTTCTTTATTATTAAATTATACGAACAAGAGTTATAGTTTACCAAATCATTGGTATTGTATTTTATTTGATAGTTTATCGTACAATAACAATTTATTTTGATATGAAGAATGAGGAACAGACAATATTCCTCGAACGATATTTGAAAAATGTGGAAATATTAATTCGTTTATTTCATTTTGAATTCCGAAACTTTGAACAAATAATAAAAATATTTTTGCCAACATATTACAGATTTTAAAAATTCAAGTTTAGCTTTAGGTCGCAATTTTATATTATTAAATTCAAAATAATTTTTTTAATATAAACACGAAAAGCGGTACAACAGTAATAGGGTTTCCTATCCAATAGTAATTTTGTTTGCCTCAAGTCTTCAAATAAAACGTCATATAAATTTGTTTTTAATTTACTTTTTAACTGCATATTCGCTTTTATTTATGTTTTATTTCGAAATCTAATAGTTATCCAATATACTTTTAAATAAAAAAATACATCCTATAAGACAATAACAATTTAAAAGTAGATACTAGTATGTTCATTTAGATATCCTCCCATTGCATTTTCACTAAACGTATTAGTACATATATTAGTCAATCAAAAAGGTACCAAATGTGGCGCGGGGTACCACGGTACTTGTTAAGTACTAAAGTGTATATTCCCGGACCGAAATCAGTTATACGACAAAACACAGTACATGTTCCTCTCTCCATTTCTGACACTCCCTGACAAAGAACAATTTCATGGCACAATTAACAAGGTAAACGCAGTAGGATTTGGTATGCATATTATGGCAAATTTTGTGTTCGAAAGGGAAAGGGAAGTAGAATAAGCAAAAACAATATTCATTCATATTGCATAAGAGCGACACGTATGTAAAAAAATATTGGAATCAGCTGTTCTAACGAGGTTACCTTGTTTATTCTACCATTTAGGAAATGTGTGGGTAATGTGTACAGAAGACAAATTGCTACTCTTGCTCGTTGCGAATATCAAATGAAGTGGGCGAAATTCGAAAAAGGGTCCCGAAACTGAAAATCTTAAATTGCGCGATTCTGAAATACTGCTGGAAATTGGGGATAGTAAATTCAAAAGGTGCAACTCAAGGGCTATCAGTGGGTATATAGTTGGTTCGTGGTTGAAGCCGCATTTGGCCACAGTGTTTATTATGTACTTTAAAAACTTGAAGTTTTTGAAATACAAAATTATGTACTTTGCAACATGTTTTTGAATTACTACATTAACAATATAAATTCCGAATATATAAGCTTTCTAATTTCTAAATTTGACTTTAAAATATTGTCCTAATCGGCTAGAAAGTAATTATTTTTATATATTCTCCCATTTTAAGCGCGTTAACATAGATCTGTTAACACAATAACAGTGCTCAGCTAACTGAAGTGGTTTGTGTCTTTGCTAGTTATATTCGAATTTATCTTCACGCACATGCGTGCACTGTTAATTTTTTCCATTTAACTTATACAAGCACGCCAATTCGCTTGATAAATTTGGGATACATTTGTGACAAAAGTTTAACATACCTACATATGATGACAACTGGGATTTATCTATCGGTTCTGGTGCTTCCAATACAGCGTTTGTGCCTTCTGTATTTGGTTTAATACCACGACTACTAATATTGAAACCCAAGTATATTAGTTCCTCAGCAAAAAATATACATTTTTCTTCGTTTACTCTAACGTTAAACGCTTACCTTTGCAAGATTCTATTTACATTCTGTTTTATCTAACCTCCGACCAATATGTCATCAAAGTATACATGAACCTTGTCTAAACCCTTCAAAATCACACACATTATTCCATTGAACATTTGTGGAGCAGTCTTAAGACCAAATATCCATCTAGTGTATTGAAATACACCTACAGTGGTGTGCGATGAAATAGACTCAACACTAATCAACACTTTCAAAACAAAAACAAATGTAGGAAAATTAAATTTTGTTTATAAATTTTATTTTTAATTGTTCAATTAAGAACTAGATATAACATTTTAGAACATTAATGTCGTAATTTAAAATTGAATCATTAGGTATAAATCAAAATGCCCGGTTTTGCCTGTGAATTAAAATAGAGTCATCGCGATTCATCATCTGAACTAGAATAAATAGCTGTGTGAAATAAAATGTATGTTTCGTTAATCCTTTATATTATCTCAGTACTTTATGAAATAACTATTATTTTTTACCACAGCTAAGCAACGCCTTGACATTGAATCATCAAGTCTCCACAAGTCATGTTTTCCACGCCGATTGTACCAGTGTCATAAGCTCATTTTTATTAAATTGGTTTATTCCTTTGATAGACACTTTAATGTCCCGCCACAACTTCTGAATAGGATTTAAGCCCGGCGACTGCATAGACCATCTTAAAACTATGACACTATTATTCTCAAACGAAGCTTTTTCTCGCTTCGATGTGTGTTTGGGGTCGATATTATGTTGAAACACCCATCAAAGCGGCATTTCCCATTTAGCACAAGGCATCATGATGTTTTTTTAATACAGTGGTATAATATGCAGCGTACATTGTCTGCTCAATTTGGAATAAAGGTTCTGTCCCAATGTAAGAGTAACAACCCCGTACCATTACGTTTCCGCTACCACGTTTAACTGTTTGGATTGTGTTCTTGGGCCTGAATTCGGTGTTGGAAGGTCTTCGTACAGGAACATTACTCTTATCATAATTACCCAATCTCACTTTAGTTTCAGCTGTCCTCAAAATATTTCGCCATTTGCGTAAGGACTATTTCACATGCTCCTTGGCAAAATGCAACATTTTTTGAATGTTCCGTTTGGATAGAAATGGAACTTTTCGGACACTTTTTGCCTTTAAATTGTTTAGTTAAAATTTTTCTTAATGTAGAGGTGTCAACATTCCGATCGTATTGCCTTTTAAGGCCGGAAGAGGTAACAAAAGTCGAACTCTACGTGGCGCAATATTTTTGGTTCCAAATGTCTGTTTCCTGGATTGGGGTTATATTTTATTCCGGTCTCCAACATTTTCTTTGAGCATCCAATTATGTCAGTAATTTGTATGTAGCTTCTGAATTCTTTTATTGTCTCTTTTATTCTTTCTTGGCGCTCATGATCGCAATATTTACATCGGCCCACTTTGGAACGTCAATATTGACAATTTATTAACGCTACTAATAAACATTAATCATATTTAGAAGCTAAACTCTGTTTTCAAATTCAAATCCAAACTACCATTAATCATTTCAAAAAAAAAATATTATTTTGTAACTGACTCTATTTTATAGCACACGTCATTACATATCCTTTAAAATACTGACACTGACCTGGAGAACAGTAGCGTACAAAATTTATTAAAAATTACGGCATTATATTCAGCAGAGGACCGGTCAATTAGGTTCAGAATTTCTTGACATGAAACATCTTGGACCACTGATTTGCAGAGAATACAAGTTTTGACGAGTGTGTGACTCTATTTCATCGCACACCACTGTACATATATGGGTGTTAATGGTCAATAATTCACGTGCTCTTTCCGACACTTCCACCTGAGGATATGCACCCATAAGATCTATCGTTCCATCGAACCATGTTGGCAAATATGTCGTCCATTCTAGGAATCGGAATGTCTTAGCTAATAACGATTTTATTTATCGTTCTCTTGCAATTAACGCACAATCGAACTGAACTATCAGGTATATGCGCGATCACTATAGGGCTGGCCCACCTACTACGAGTGACTGGTATTAAAACACCATCACTACATAATCTTTTTATTTCCTCTTCAACTTTAGACCTTAAGCCATAAGGTACTACACTGTCCTTACAAAATGTTGGGTATGCATCTGGTTTCAGTCCTATTTCTGCTATATACGATTTTATAACAACATTATTGTTCTTTTGAAATACACAGTTATACCTATTTAGTTTTAATTTCATGTACACCAACCATATCATTTATATATACATACATATTAAAAAAAAAAAAATAAATGGTTTCCCATTACATCCCATGAAGGGACAGGGGAGAACTTCTCACAATCACTGAGCTGTGCGCTTTCCAGTTTTCACTCACTGATTGGGACCTACAGTTTTACACTGATTCCGAACGGTATTTTGAGAAGCTTTTTACAACATGCCAATTCCGGTTCATTAAATGTGAAAAAAATTACGCCACGCAAGAACAAGTATGTCCAACTAATTTCTTCCATGTAGCAGTGTTGCCACTTTCTGGATAATTATCCAAAAATGGGACAATTTAAAATTTTTTGGATAATTTTTGGATAGTGAAATTTTTGTGCAATTTCACTATAAATTTTTATAAATTATAAATTTTTCCTAATAGTATATAATTGTCTTGTAAATTATGCATAGACAACACTGTTGTTAGCTATCATTATTATGCAAGACTTATTTGTTTTTTTCGCTTTTCAACACATGGTAGATATATTGTGTGTATGTATCTGTCCTTGTCTCACCCATTGAAAATAAAAGAACACATTTTCTCATGAAGTTATTTTACAGATATTTTTTGTATTTCTTTCTTTGGTGTTAAAAGAGAAACAGCGATTGAAGTAGAGTTTCTCATCACGTTTTTCGCACATTTACCATTTTTCATCGAACCAAAAGTACGAAACACATCAACTGAGAGTATTTTTGTGATAATTAAATCGAGAAGAAAAGGTAAAGGTACAAGTGAAAAAAATAAAGATGTAATGAAGTGTTAGAGTAAAATTATTGATAAAGATGCAATTGAAATGCAAATTGTTTAAATTAAAGTTTTTGCTCATTCTTTATGAGAACTCCAAGTGTTTGACGTAATTTCCAATCAACTCTTGTTCTATTACTCTTTCTGCAGTAGTCATCAACTTGACAAAAAAAATTTAAAACTGAATGCCCACAATACAAAAATAAAAATATTTTCACAATCGTAAATGAGAATGTAAGTACGAAACACAATTTGTTCTAAAGAAATGTTTAATTTTAATGTATTTTGTTTACAGTTTTAAAGGTCATGGATTATAAATTTCGCAACCAATGGCTGGACGAGCGAGCCTTGCTTTAAAAATTGGTTGCAAAGGAAAAAAGAAGGTGACACAGATGTAGGAACAATTGGTGGCACATAAAAAGGTGTTGCTAAGACACCATTCTTCATTACTACACAAAAGATCAGCTAACGCCATAAATCATACAGCTACAATACCTGAAGCTTTCAAGAAAAACAGGAGTTTGGAAGACAAAATTAAACGAGCTGAACTGAAAGTTGTTGGAATGTTAGCTGTTAACAACCTGTCATTCCTATGTATTGACAACATTATCCCAACGTTAAAGCAGTCACTTCTTGACTCGGATACCTTAAAACATTTAAATATGCATCGAACGAAAGCGATAGGTATTGTAAAAAATGTTTTCGGGCCGTGTTTTTCTTCGGAATTGTATGAGAAGTTAAAAAGAGTTTTTTTTCAATCATAATTGATGAAACGACTGATATCAGCGTAAAAAACAAATTGCATTCGTTGTAGTTTTTTATGACGATACCTGTTCTAAAATTCAACATTCTTTTTGATGTGTTAACATCTATAGCGGCGTGTTAACATCTATAGCGGACTAAATCTATCAAAGTCAAAATCTGCTAAAATCAGATTTTATGCTGCTGCTAAAACCAGATTTTATGCTGCTGCTAAAACCAGATTTTATGCTGCTGCTAAAACCAGATTTTCTGCGACTTTGAAAGAGAATAATGACGTGTTAAACAAAAATGAGCGAGCAAGAGAGCAGTGAAAGAGTGGTGTGGCAGGGGTGAGGCAAACGAAATTGTGTTTATAGCGTATGTATTAACATAATAATGTATGTATGTACATGTGTCTGTTACTGTTGTTGAACGGAGATATATTGCATAGCCACGTAAAATTTCATTTGCAAGCGCATGGGCTTGCGCAGTCGACGCTATGGTGACATACTAATACGTCAGCTACTTCGTACAAAGTATGTGTGATGTTGTGTGTTTGGTTGTTTCGTTGTTGTTGGTATGGCCAAACAAAGCGAGTCATTTGATGTTCAGCATTGCCCGGTGTATACAAAAACAAGTAGAAACGGTGTTAAGTTCGACCGAGCCGAAGCTTATATACCCTCCACCATGACAATTTACGCAATCCACTCTTTGCATTCCCTTAACAGTTTTTATTTTAGGATGAGACAAATGGCGGCTCTACTATAAATTTACTCTATGGTAGTAGTAGTAGTAGTTGTTGTTGTTGTTGGTGTTGTGGTTTTTTTATTATAGTGAAAGGTAAGTCCAATAAAATGTGGGTGCGGAGCACTTTCAGAGCAAAGAGAGTAATGACGTATTATACGTATTTAAAAATGAGATAGCAAGAGAGCAACGACAATTTTGTGAACTTGTGTAGCGTATGTACGAATATAACAATGTATGTATGTATGTATATACAAGTGTCTGTTGCTTTGCATTCTTTGACTTTAGTGGGAATAAAACAAAAAGTATTGAGCAAGAAAATAATGACACATGTGCTTGCACTGGGTCTTTAAATAATTTTAAGTATTAATATTATTTAACTGTAACGTCATCATATGATTGATGTTTTTTATTTTCCTATGTAACATTTACGAATGTGTTCATAGAAATCGAACAGGTACCGTGTAGCAAATAGGTTCGAACACTCATTGGATTTTTTTTTTGATTTTAAAGAATGTCAAGATTCAAGTGCTAAGTCTGGTTCTAGACGTGCAATTGTAATTGCTGCAATTCTTCATGATTCTCTTTTGGAATTGCAATTTGCTTTTACACGCACGCAATTCTGTTTGTGCAATTCTGGTTTTTATTATTGCTGTTTCTGACATTCGTATAAATCTGAGACATATGCAGACTATTCGTGTGAAATTTTTACGAATGAGTAAATAAAAAGAAATGTCAAATTATTCTGCAGCCGCCATTACTAAAAAATTGCGAATGAGAAGAACTGAAAGAATTGCAGAGTTCATGCAAGTTTTTTCCTCGTTCCATTCATTTTACCTCTCTCTCCTACGAACCCATGAATTGCAGCAATTATAATTGCACGTCTAGAAACAGACTAAAGAAATATTCATGCTTTTAAAACAAACGATTTTAGATAAGGGAATCCCATTTGGAAACTTAGTTGGATTTGCCGCGGACACACCAAATGTTATGTTGGGTAACTATAACTCTGTTTGTAGCCACTTAAAATCAGAAAACCCATCAATTGTATTTGTAAAGTGCTCTTGTCATTTGATTCATTTAGTGGCTTCTAAATCTACTTTAAAAATGCCAACCTATTTAGAAGATTTGTTGCGAAATCTTGGAGCTTACTTCAATCGCAGTTATTTGCGACAGGGAATTTCAACATTATTTTCAAAAAGAGGCTCATATAATTTTATCACCTGTTACAACTAGATGGCTGTCATTAAAATCTTGCATTGATCGAGTGCTTGAGCAGTATGAAGTTTTAAGATCATTTTTTAGGCTAGAGGTAATTGAAGATCCTTCTAAAGTAACCGAATCTATGTTTTCGCATTGGACAAAAAATCTACAAAGCATATTTAGAATTCTTAACAAATGCACTTAATATTTTAACATCTTTCAATTTAATTGTTTAATCAGAACTTCCAATGCTACATAAATTAAGGAGAGAAGTGACACAAATTCTTCAAATATTTTTGTCAAATTATGTAAAACTTGATATCTTAAAACAAAATGATTTATGGGCAATTGATCCCACCAACGAATCGTTTTTTTTACAACAAAATGAAATGTATATTGGCTTAGGTGCGCAAAATACCATTTCATTGTGTTCACATGAAGAGCGAGTCGAAATGTATAATAACTTTAGAAATTTTTATATTGAAGCTGTTGTCCAAATTAAAAAAAGATTTAATTTCGAGGACGGGTTTTATGACATTTTAGATATATTAGACCCAAAATTTGCAGAATCATTTGAAAAAAAATCATTAAATATTTTCAAGAATAGATTTCCTTTTTTTGAAATCGATTGTCAACAATTAGATAATGAATGGCGTGAACATGCTTTGTTGGACCATAATAAATTAGAACTTTATGATAGTTTGGATGTCGAAACTTATTGGTCAAAAGTCTTAAAAATTCAAAATTGTGTTGGCAAAAACATTTTTCCAAATTTAAGTATTGTTATCAAATTTCTTTTAATATTGCCATTCTCAAATTCCTCTGTAGAAAGAGTATTTAGTAAATTAAACATAACTAAAACAGACCTTAGAAATAAATGGTCTTCAGATACAATTGCAGTAATAATTTTTACCAAAGAAGATATTGATAAAAATGGAGGTGCTAATTTTGAACCTTCTATTGAAATGCTGGAAAAAAGCTGGAAAATAAACAGCAATACAAGTTCTTTATAAAACAATTTGTAAAAATGCAAAAATTAGAAATACGATCTCCTATGTATTTATATAATAAATATACATACATATATATAATTTTGAATTTTGTTATTTTTCTAAATGTATAAAAATACGTTCTTTTGTTTTTTAATATAAAAAATATATATGTACAAAATATGAATTAAATAGAAAAACGTTATTTAGTTAAAAATAAATTTTTGTGTAATTTCAAGCGTTTTTGAATATTTTTTGATAAGTTGCTGAACATTTCTCAACTCCTCCGAATTTACCATATGCATTTAATATACCTAGTTACTTCTAAGTTGAGATTTTGATTAAACACAACAAAATTTACTTTCATTTTTCCAAAGGTATTCAAATAATCACCAGAAATTAATTTAATTTTTCTAACATCTTTAACCACCCCCAAATTCTTAAAATAATTTTCAAAATAATTTAAACTAGTATTAGTTACGCAGTATTAGTCTACTTCGAATTCTATCCAGTGATTTTCAATCTGTAATTTTACTCTATGTGAGAAATCACCAGAACTTTTGCAATTACTTATGTACCCATGCAATTATTTATGTATGCTTTGCCGCTTTTAACAATTTCTTTTGATTTGCTCGTATGCCCAGGGGGATTCTATGGCACAGCTGATCGAAAAGGTACTAGGCCGATTATGGAGAATGAGAGAGCAAAGAAGACAGGAACTAATTTTAAATAGTGTTTATTGATACTAATGACAGCTAAATTATGTTTTATAGCCGTCGGTGGTGCAATGGTTAGTGTGCGCGGCTCTTGTACATGAGATCCTGGGTTCGAACCCTGCTCTGACCACCTTAAAATTTCTTTATTTTATTTTTATTGTTTGCATTGAACGAAAATACGCATTCCCTTTGATTTCTGTCTGTTTTATGTCCAGCGAAAGTGTAAATTTGGTAAAATACAGCAGCAAATAAAACTCTATGAAATGGCCTACTACCTCGTCGTCATGAAGAGGCATCAAAGAGAGTAATGGAAACTCTTAAGTATTACTCTATGGTATGCCCGACATTCGTAACATTTCAAGTCTCGTTGTTTTTGGTAGTAATTATATTGCGTATTTGAGTAATTCCTCCGTTCTCTATTCTAACTAGGGCAACGCTTTTGACTCATGTTTCTTTCCCGATATTCTCTTTGTCCCAATCTACGCTGTTGATTGTTGTTGACTGCATTCACGTGAACTTCTCCAGTATGACCCTTTAACATGTTAATATCGGTATTTGCCATCTCCATTGCTATTGCTACCTCCGTTGCTTTATCAAATTTTTTAATTTTATCATCGTTCAAAAGGTGTTGCTGGATTTGGGAACAATTGATACCACAGACAAACTGGATTAAAAGTGCCCTGTCCTGAAATGTATCAAATTCACAATGCTGAGACAACTGCTTCAGTTCAATCACATATTTTTATAGAGGTTCATCATGGTTCTGCATTCTTTTGAAGAATTTGAAACATTCGGCAATAATGTTCTTTTTTGGTGCAAAATTTCTTTTTAATTTTTGGATTAAATCATCATATATAATGGACACATCGGTCTCAACTTTGGGAGCGATTATCCCAAGCTCACCAAAAAAGAAATTTTACAACTATTATCCGTAATTTTGTTGAGTGAAAGTATATGGTTCAGTCTTCTGACGTATAACGAGAAATCTTCGCCCAATGTGGAGAATTCGATAGTGCCAACAAACACTTGTCTTTCAGCCATTTTTGTCTTAATATTTAATTCATTTATTGTAAATTAATAGAAGACACAACCTATTACAACTCTATTTTGCCTGTTGGACTGGAGTTAGGTTTTTTTATACTTTTTACTCGTCGCCAAATGTTATGTACGCGAATTATAGCGATAGAAGGTTGTGGATAGACTGACTTTATTTAAAATGATAGAATTAACATGAATAGTAGTATAAAGAAGAATAGGATAAATTAGATGTATAAAGGGTTACCATGTAATAGAGTTATATGCTTTACAAAGACTAAAGGTGTGAGAGCACTATTTTTAAAATTTTAAATCCAATTGTTTTAACCGGAGTTTACACTTTATATAAAAAGGGAATTTCTCCACATATTTTTTAGTGTATTTCCGTAAATCCTTAAGATGGACCACAAATTTTGGTATATGGCGAAATGTGTCAGCGAGCCCTACCATTCCGTACCACACTTTTAAAAATCATAATTTGAAGAATTTTTTAAAATAAATATAAAGGAACTGCTATATTTTACGCGTGTCTTGGAGAAAGTTATTCAAGCGAACACATTTGACATGTCACTCAAAATAAAAAATGTCAACATTTTTTCAACCCAAATTTGAAACCGTTTTAGCTGTGGCCCATATACACATTTGCGACGACAGCGATGTAGTGGCTTGGTGACTGGCTGAAAATTATGTGAATGTCATTCCGCATTTATAAGTCGTTGCTCCTTCCATTTCTTAGCATCATAATTACATCGCAGATGAAATATATCCTTTCGAACAGCAGGCGGAAAAATAATAAAACCTCATGTTTAACTTTCATACAATCAAGGTACTCGTATTTGGTAAATTTTAAACGAAATTTAAAATTGACTATTGAATTATAAATGATTTAATGTTGTTTTGCAAACTTCAAATTCTCTGCAAAGTAACTTTTTGCACAAAGTAATTTTAAATCACCACAAGAGGTCGCAACTTCCTCTCGAAATAACTTTCAGTATCTACATACATATTTGTTTTGTGTGTTTTTGTTCCGTGTGTTTTGGGTACTTCGCAAAATTCTACGCTTCATGTGGTCCTAAGATTTAAGAAAGGAAAAAATTCATAAGTTTTGTTTAAAAACACAAACAAATGCCAGATACGCATGCAAAGTGTTAAGTCAGGGAAATATACAGTGACTCACAGTAAAAAAAATGTAAATTTGTTGGAAATGTATACAAATTTAAAACAGAGTGTTAATATTTTATAGTTTAGTTTATATTCTATCGCAAATACTAAATATTTCACAAAAATGTGTTAAAACAAATATAACCCAATGTTCAAATAAATGAAAATTTTCAAAATTTATCCTCACAGTGAAAATGGTCCACTTATGTTATGATGGATAGGGAAACAAATGGATATAGAAACAAATCTTTTTTATTGTGAACTAAATTAGTGGCAATCAATATTTATAAATTAAATATTTAAAAAAAATTTAAACTAAATTTCATATGTTTTTTGACGTAATTTTTCAGCTAATTTAATAGCTTTAGATAACTAATTTATCCAATTTTTGGTGGTGTTGGGTTGGCAAGAAAGTAACTTCGGTTTTCTCTTATAGATGGTGCTTCTGTTGTTTTTAAAATGCTTTTGATCAGCTGACTAAATACTTTGTTAAACAGCTACGCAGCTGAAATTTTAAGCTTAAATTTGTGATATGTCACACTATTTTCAGTGGTCAATTTTCATTTAAAAAGTTTCTTGGGAATATGGATGATCAAAATTAGCATTTTCACCAAATTTTGCTCTTTTATTTCACTTTTTTGCTGTTATGGAAATTTTACTTTCAAAAATGAGGTTGACGAGGATGAAATCAAAACAGTTGTCGAATCTGACCGCCACGTTTATGTTCGAGGAGTTGTAGATAAGCTGAAGGACTTGTCAGAAAGCTTGATAGTTGGGTTTCGCACGAGCTTAAGGAAATCCACTTGTATCACTCAGTAAGAATGCACTTTTTCATTTTAGAATAAAAAAACCTATTTTTTGAGACAGTTGTAATTTTGTTATTGGATTGTAAAGAAGACATGTTCCGACTCACACTCACAGAAAAATTCGGTTGAGACAGCCGAATTAGCCGTAACCGAATTAAGAGGTTGTCTCAACCGAATTAGAGGTTGACACAACCGAATTAGAGGTTGACATAACCTCAGTAGAGGTTGACACAACCTCATTAGAGGTTGACACAACCTCATTAGAGGTTGACACAACCTCATTAGAGGTTGACACAACCTCATTAGAGGTTGACACAACCTCATTAGAGGTTGACACAACCTCATTAGAGGTTGACACAACCTCATTAGAGGTTGACACAACCTCATTAGAGGTTGACACAACCTCATTAGAGGTTCACACAACCTCATTAGAGGTAGACACAACCTCATTAGAGGTTGTCACAACCTCATTATAGGTTGTCACAGCCGAATTAGAGGTTGTTACAACCGAATTTAGATAGTGTCACAAATTAATTATTAACGTTTTTTATTATTAAACGATGATTTATTTTCCTGTATTCTTATAAAAAAATTCAAAAAGCGAAAAAATAAAGTCATACATATTGGGGAATCTATATCATAATAAATTTGTTTTACATGCCCCTTCCGACCTTTTTCAAGTCTCGGCCATCACGGGACACCGCACTAATTCGGCTGATGTATCGGTTGATTTAGGTCCTAAACAATTTTGTATACAGGCGATTGCAGCACATCTCACATGACCGACCATGAAAAGCTTGAAAACTGTTGATAGCTGCTTCAATAATTTCTGCAAAATAAGACGTTTTAATCCAAAACATATTTTACTTAACTTTCTTAATAACATCAAACAATTTTGAAATTTTTTAATTCTTTTTAAAATAACATTTGATTATAGAATTTTAAACGTCATATGTTAAATACATGGCATTAGGTCGTGGTAACCGAATTGAATATGAATTCGGTTGTACCCACAGAATTCGTGAGAAATTCGGTTACGGCAACGGAATTGACGCCAAATTCGGCCGTTGCAACCGAATTAGAGCTAGATTAATGGCAGATTCGGTTACTCCAACTGACTCCAATTTCAAATTCGGTTGTTCCAACCGAAGTTTTAGAAAATTTAGTTGACTGAACGAATATAATTGAAGATTCAGTTGTCACAACCGAATGAAATAAGAAACGAGGTTGCTTCAACCGAATATCGGTTGTGGGGACTAAATTCGGTCGTAACAACCTCAATTCGGTTGTGGCAACCTCAATTCGGTCGTAACAACCTCAATTCGGTGGTAACAGCCGAATTTATGGTTGCTACAACGTCTTTTCAATCAATTAGTTCTCTGAGTGCAGTATGGAATAAAATATCCGTCAAAAGGCCCCACGGCTTTGGTGACAGTACTTTACTCTTTTCATGAAATTTTTAATGACTTTATCATAGAGATATCTCCCGATGACGCACTGGATCTCGGACTTGAGCTCAGGAATTGTTTCTGGTTTATTCGCACATATCCAAGATTTGACAAATCCCCAAGGAAAGAAATCGCACAGCGTTAAATCTTATGATCTTGGTGGCCAGTTGACATCAGAATTTCTTGAGTTAATTTGTTCTGGAAATCGTTGCTGCAATAAATCGATTATGTCATGCGCGGCTGCTGAGGTTGCGCCGTCTGCCTGAAACCGTATGTCGTCCAGATCCCTGCAGTCCAGTTGAGGCTACAAGAACTCCGTTATTATGTTCTGTATCGAATGCCGTTCACAGTCACTACAATTTTGATCTCATCTTCAAAAAAGTAAGGCCCCATCACGCCACCTGGCCAAAATACACATCAGACAGTTGCTCGTTGTGAGTGCATTTGTTTCCCATGGATTGCATGAGCCCTAAATGCGAAAATATTGTGTATTTACGAAGCCAATCATATGGAAATGCGCTTAATGGGAGAAGATGACTTTTTTGAAAAATTGGGATTGACTTCACTTTGCTCCATTACCCATTGAACGAATTCCCTGCCCTTTCCATGGTCTGCTGGTTAGAGCTCCTGAGTAAGCTGAATTTTCCACGCATGAAGGTGACGGTGTTCTGTAAAAATTCGCAGCGTAGTGCTTTCTGAAATTTGAAATTGTTGAGAACGATGCCGAATTGATGTTCTCGTTGACACTCTCGTTTACAGAAGCAATGTTTTCAAGTGACCGACCGGTTTCTTCAAATTTTCTGACAACTCTTCGAATGGTTGACACATTACGTGCACTTTCTCGGCTTAAAATTCTTCGAAGTTGATGAGCGGTCTCAGCATAACTTTCCAAATTTTTGTAAAAAGTTTTCTCAATTATAACCCGTTGTTCTTTCGTAAAGCTCTCCATTTTTAATAATCGGAATAAACATGTGTGACAGCAGTCAAATCTCAGAGGTGGCACTTGCACAAAAAAAAAATACACTAAATTTAAAAGGGCAATCTCACTGAACCACCCTTTACATGCGATTTATTGCTCAAACGAAAGAAATAAAAGCACCAAAACAAGGTTATGTTGTCCATTCGGCACAACAGGGAGCGAGTAATTTATTTTGAGCGGCTTCCTAAAAGCCAAACCATAAGTTCCGACATCTACTGTCAGCAATTGACTAACCTTGATGGGGCACTGAAAGAAACACGACCTGAATTGGTAAATCGCAAATGTGTGGTTATCCATAACGACACGTTACGCCTCACACATACTTGCAGACGTGGCAAAAAATACTATTGCTTAGATGGGAATTTATGACACATCCACCTTATAGTCCTGATCTGGCGCCTTCGGATTTTCGATTATTAAGGAGTCTGCAAAACTTTTTGAATGGAAAATCTTCAATACCGAAGAGGACCTATAAACCGAGTTGTTCGCTAAAATGTGTGGGACGGGCCAGTCATTCTACGAATCTGGGATCAAAAAGTTGCCTGAGCTATGACAGAAGGTCTTTCAACAAAATGACGCCTAGATTATGGATTAAAATTAATTATTTAAATAAAATAATTAAAATTTACTTTGAACAAATAAACCTAAATTACTTTCTTAACCACCCAATAGTATCGACATCAAGTACTAAGTTTTTAGCATTTGAAAACAACTGAATATGGAATGGTTGTTTGTATTTTGGTCAAATGTGGACAGCCTTTGTGGAATAATCCTTGTATAGTTTAGGGAAATGGATATAATAATTTTATTAAGAAACTTAAAAACGTCGCTGTTTGGTCAACTACATCAAACAATAGTAAATACTTATTATTTAAATCGATAAAATCTGGAGATTGCGGAGGGTGACCTAGCTTTGATCGCACATTATACAGCAGCCATCCAAAAATGTTACCAATTTCTGAAAACGAAATTCCCTCATGTTTAAGTTTTACAACCACTTCCCGTAGTTGAGCAGAAATTACTTTTCTTGTGGACATTTAAAGGCAAATTTTTTCCACAATTTTTACAAAAAGCACACAATTTAACTTTGATATTCATTTTCTTAAAGCAATTCAACTACAGATATACTACGGAAGAAAACGTGGCAGTGAGCGATCACTCTACATAACGCAACTATTGCTCACTTTGTCGTATGTAGACACTGGTTAAATAGTTACAGAGGTGCTTTGTCGCTTTTATCATTGAAAATTTTGACAGAATAGACATTGCAGAATTTGAATCTGCATTAAGGTGGTAGGTATATTTTATAATTAATATATTAAAATTTAAATTATCCAATTTTTTGACTGCATACATACAATCGACATCGTACGTAGATTTATAGCATGGTGTAACTATGCCATTATCGAAAATTTTGCGCACCATCCAAAATAGTACCAATATACCAACTTTGCCATCACTATTTGAAACGCATTTCCTCTTCTTTGCTTCACCACACTCATTCTCAACGATGGTGGAACAGGAGAGCTTTTAACGAATTACATTATTCTTTACGCTCTCGTTAGTTTTATTTTGGTTTTCGGTACGTGCGCAAGTGGCTCCACAGTATTTCGTTTTATTTTATGAAAACAATGGGAAAAAATAAATAAAAATTGAGGATAAATTTATTTTCTTGTGGACATTTAAAGGCAAATTTTTTACATAAAGCACACAATTTGACTTTGATTTTCCTTTTCTTTAACAATTGAACTACTACTGAAGAAAACGTGGCAGTGAGCGACCACGCTACATAACGCAACTATAGTTCACTTTGTCGTATGTAGACTTTCGTTAAACATTTACAGAGGTGCTTTGTCAGTTTTAACATTTAAAAATTTGACAGACAAGACATTGCAGAATTTGGCTCTGCATTAAGGTGGTAGGTATATTTTATAAGTAATATATTAAAATTAAAAAAAAAATCCAATTTTTTGACTATATACATACAATCGACATCGTATGTAGATTTGTAACATGATGTAACTAACTGCCATTAAACCAAGTGTTGCGCACCACTCACAAAATGCTCATCCAAAATAGTACCAATGTACCAACTTTGCCCATCATTATGTATTTGAAACGCATTTCCTTTTCTTTGCTTCCTCACACTCAATCAAAACGATGGGGGAGAGGAGGAGAGCTTTTAACGAATGACATTATCTATTGTTTACTCTCACGTTAGTTTTCTTTTGGTTTTCGGCACGTGCGCAAGTAGCTCCACAGCATTTCGTTTTATTTTGTGAAAATAATGGGAAAAATTAAAAGAAATTATAATTAAAGTGTAAATTAATTGAAAATAAGTTATTTTAACTTGAATTAATACGAAAAACTAGCGAATTTGAATGTTTTAATTCGGTTAAATCGATAAATGTGAAATGGAGCATCAGTCGGCTGGTCGCTAAAATGTTTGGGTGTTGTGTATTGTAAAATAAGAAGAAGCAAAATGTTAGAAAGTGTGTTTGTGTGTGTGAAAATTGAAAGAAATGCAAGGAAGAAATAAAAGGCTAATAGAAAAATAAGTGCAAAATGGCTTCCAATGGTTTATAGAGAGAAAATGTCAATTGTTAATTAGGAAAAAGAGAGAATGAGGAAGGTTATCGCAAAAATTAAAATAATAGTACCAAATTAATGGAACATCAACCTGTTTGCTTTGGTTGGACTGTGGGCAAATGGGGTAAGTAAATATTGAAGTTGGATTTATGATTGCTATAATTTAAGTATCGTACTTATGTAGATAATATTGGTTTTTGTGTAATCCTTGAATTGACCATGCATTGTAGATTGTAACTTTATTTCTAAACACTGTCAGGTTTACAGAGTTTGTTAAGCTAAAACGGCAAAACTATCAAATACCAAACAGGTAGCAAAAAAATCGAAATTAAAATAATTAAAAAAAATTTTGTCGATTGGACCCGTGGGGGTCACAGGGTCGAAACACTCGTCTCGATTACGATTTTAAAAAAGCACCGTCTTTATGAACTTTTTTTACCCAAAATATAATGAAAAAACGAATGAACATATTTCGATAACTCACTTAGTTATCGAGTTATTGGAATATAAAATTTCGAAAAACGGGTCTCGAATACTATTTTACCGTTATGATGGCCGTCTTTTGTTGAATGCCGCAAAATATGTCGAAGAATTAAATATTTTTTTTTAAAACTCGCTGAGTTATCTAGTTAACGGATGTAAAGTTACGAAGCGAGGACTATTTTAAAAAACTGTCGTTTTGAAGACTGTTATTTGTAGAAAACCTCAAAATATGTTGAAGAATTAAATAAAAATTGTCGATAAGTCGCTTAGTTGTTGAGTTATCGGAATACAAAGTTTCGATAAATCGGGTTTTAAGGACTTAAAAAGTTAAATTTTGATGACCTATTTTATAAAAAATATATTCTTATAAAAATGTTTCGCTAGATTGTTTTGTTATCGTGCTATTGGAATAAACAATTTGAGATTTAAAACGCTAAATTTCTTTCAAGTTTACTCTAGTCCATCCGCTCCACCAAGTGAAAATTTTGGCATATCCAACGTTTTCTCTAATAGTCTAGCACGGCCTTAAGTTGTATGAGCACTTGTAGCATTTTTCAGATCCAACAAAATCTCTACTTTTGAGAATAAGCACCCTTCTTACCCACAGACACTATTTTTTTTAAGTTATCAATCATTCCAACCCGGTTTTCTGTCTTGTTGAAGGTTAACCATTTTCCAATCATTCAAATCAAATGTTATTTGAAGTTTGGCGATTTGTCCGCAATTTTATCAACATACACTATTTTTAACACATTCCCAATGTTTCAAAACGATTATTCTCGCATTTCGCAATTTTTTTACCATTTAGCCTTTTTTATTTAAATATACTATTTTCAACATATTCCAAACGATTTTTGCGCATTTTTACATTTTACCCTTCTTTGACCCATTATACCAAAAAATAATATTTAAAATCAATATTTTTCTCGTATATTCATGTTACCCTTTTTACGCACAAACACACAAAATTCATGTAATGATAGCTCTTGGTCGAGCGCAATCATGGAGTAATACTTAAGAGTTTCCATTACTGTCTTCGATGCCTCTTCATGACGAGGAGGTAGTAGGCCATTTCATACAGTTTTATTTGCTGCTGTATTTCTTCGCGAACAGATTTATTTTTTTTTCAATGTAAATTTCCACAATTTGGGAGCATTGTTAAGTGTTGTTGCAGCGTTAAAATGTCAACACTGTTTGACATTCCCAGCTGTGGAACCATATTTATCGATATCGATATTTCGCATGCAGCTAAAAAACAACATTTACATTAACTTCTTACTTATTTTGCTTGTTATTAGCTTACACTGTGTGTAATTTTTTAAGTCATGGCAAAATAACCATTTACCGACACCACTACGTGATAAAAGAGCAAAAAAAAAGACCCCTGTCTCCCAGTTTTGCCTAAAGTCCTCCAGGTTTTTTTTATGGGCCCCCAAAGAAGTGGGGCCTCGGTGTCATTTTTGCAAAAAAGTGATAATTTTCTCAAGCTCATATCTTGCAAACCGTTCGGAATTTTAATTTACTCTCTGAGGCAAAGTTGTCATAAAGAACAAAAATTGTAAACATATAAAATCAAAAAAAATTCATCTTCAAGGTCAAAATCGCGAAAAACTATAAAAAATGATCGAAAAATCGGCCAAAAAGCGTTTTTTTTTATTTTCCGCTTTTACGAACAAATTTACTTTATGAAAACTGCGCCAATTTTCTTTGGCCTGGTAGGGCTTACAGCGCTGATTAGAACCCGAAAGTTTTTTTAAGGAGGCCGATCCAACTTGAGCATATAATCGCTTATATCTCACCCATTTTTCATCCGATCTGGTTGAGATGGGTATCACTGAGAAGATCTCTGAAAACGCTATAAATCTGTTAATTTGTATTAACTCATTGGGGAAAATTAAAAAAAAAAATATTCTTTAACCTCACTTGTTTAATAAAAATCTGGTTTTCTCAAAAAACAGCCCTAGGAAACTTATTTCTTCCTAGACTCAGTAAAATACAACACTTCAACCTTTTTTTAATGGTAAAATACTCCGCATTAACCCTTCTAAGACCGGCGATAGTGAGGTTTTTCTAACAAAAGTACTTTCTGGGAAACAAAAATATAAAAAATACCTGGAATCACATTGGAGCTCTTGTCATAAAGATGAAATTGTGAACATATAAAATCGAAAAAACTCCACATAAAATTGGGAATTGTTAAAAAAATCATCGAAGTGGCCGTTGTAAATTGGCCAAACGCATTCGACTATTTGAAAAGCGTTTTCCCAAAGCGTAGCGATGACAAAATTAAAAAAGGTATTGTAGTAAATTTAAAACGAATTTTTGTTCACCTCAGTGTACTATTTTCACTTTGTTAATGTTTTCTTTTCTGTCTTTATTTAACAGGCGTACTTAATGGCCCTGACATTAGAAAGCTATTCAAGAGCAACTTTGAATCATCGCTTCATGATTATAATCATACAATGGCATGGATTTACCGTCAGCGTGTATGCACCAGAGTCTTGGGAGGGGATCGAGACACGGAACTGGAAGCAAGAGAATGGGTGAAAGAAATGCTGTATTATTTTGAGAAAATCGGCACATCGATGACATTAAAGCTGCATTTTCTTCATTTTCATTTTCACGATTTTATCAAACAACTCCCTATCGAATCCGATGAGCAAGGAGAACAGTTTCACCAAACCACAATGCCCATGAAAAAACGGTACAAAGGCAAAAAAACTCGACGCATTGCTTGCAGAGGTAATATCAATTCTATTGATGCATTGTTTTGCATTCCTTTTTTGATTTCTTTTCTAATTCATTTCAGGTATGTTGGTGGAGTCACAAGATCACCCTGTATGATGTTAATGAAGTATCTGAAAAAGAAAAAGCTGATGATGGAGGGCAATCTGGAAGTAACGTGCCTGTGGACACCATAAGTTCTGAATCAGAGACAGATTCGGACGACGATTTGGATCCACAACTTAAGAGAGTGCGATTTGCAAGTCCAGGGCCATCAACATTATAAACATAATACGAATATTTTTTTTTATAATTTTTGTAATAGATAGCATAGTATTGTAGTGCCAGCCCTGCTGAGACTACTAATCCCTACAACACTGAATCATTATTCAGAATTAGACGACCAGAAGATGAGCGCAAGTTGGCAACCCTGGTAAAAGAGAACCAAAAAGTGCTAGGAGTTCACTCAAACGCATTTCTCTCTCGCGTCATATCTTGCTTATTTCATACTTTTTGTATAGTTTATGTAATTTTACTTCAACATGCTTGGAATTTGTATAGTTATATGCAATAAAACTATCAAAAAGCTGCTCCTGTATTGAAATATTCAATGAAGAGAGTAAGAGAGAGAGTAGAGAAGTGCTAGGGTTTCACTCGTTTTGTTTATTGGCATTTGAGTGAAGAGAAATTTTGTGTCTACTTGTACATCGTTTTTGATTATTACTAAATATCCATGCTACTACTCTTTGTTACAACCCCAACTCTAAATGTAAACCCATACCACCTAAGGACTAAGATGAATAAAATCAGTAATAGTATAACAATGAAACCTGCAACATGCCTTTTCACTTACGGAAGAAGGCTTTATGGTATCTCAATGTTGAAGTAAAGAAAAAACAAATGAAATTAAACAATTTTCGGGAAATTTTTCACTTTTGCGGCTATCTAAGGGCTACCTAAACGGTGTTAAGAATGATTCCTAGGAAGTTCATAAAGTTGTTTATTGAGATCTTAGGATCATTCTTGTACTTGATTGTTTCCTTGAATTTTGATTGGTTTGCTACCTATGGACCTGAACAGGGGAAAAGGTCAAAAAAATTGAATTTTTTAAAGTTTTTTGTGATTTTGACTTTGAAGATGAAGTTTTTTTTTGATTTTATATGTTTACAATTTTTGTTCTTTATGACAAGAGCTACAACTTTGCCTCAGAGAGTAAATCAAAATTCCGAACGGTTTGTAAGATATGAGCTTGAGTAAATGATCACTTTTTTGCAAAAATGACACCGAGGCCCCACTTCTTTGCGGGCCCATAAAAAAAACCTGGAGGACTTTGCCAAAACTGGGAGACAGGGGTCTTTTTTTTGGTCTTTTATCACGTAGTGGTGTATATGGTTATATTTTTTCGTGTTGCATTGTGTTATTTAGATATAACGTAGGTTTCGTCACTGTGAGAACAAATTTTGATTATTTTTTCTTAAATTTAAGAAAAAAGCCCGGTATTCAGTTTTTATGAAATTTTCGTTACCATAAGAAGTACGTGTATAAAAATAACGAAAATTTCATGAACCGAAAATTTCGTTCACTTTTCATTTGCTTGGTACTCAGCTGTTCATTTAACGCAAAAATAAATTTTTTTGGGACATTGAATTGAGTAGTATGACATATTCTTACCGTGGTTTGTGAGTCTTACAACGATTTGGGATATATGGTCGAAAATGTTTTGGGTAAAATAGCGCTACGCCTATTCAAATGGTTTCCCATTACATCTCATGAAGGAATAGGAGAGAGCTTCTCACAACCAGGGAGCTGTGTGCTTTCTACTTCTATACTCACTGATTGGGACCTACAGTTCTACACCTGTTCCGAACGGTATTTTTAAGAAGCATTTTCATGGCTAAATGCTCGATAGTGTCGCCGTCACTATGCGAGGTGACCGCCGTTTGTCCACCCCTCAAAATGTACCTTGTTTGTTTTCTGATGATTCCAAACATATTTCGTATCTAGCATGAAGATCCCGTGAGCTGGACCGTTTTTAATAAAGGTATTTTTTTTAGCTTTTTAAAGAAATTTGTGAAAGGGGGTCTTATGGCGCATCCAACAGACCAATATAAAACACGTCAAAACTTTTTTCCCCACCATACAATGTGAGTCGGTCGAATATACGTTCTTCCAAACACCGACATGAATAACGCATGACGGAGGTCTATTTGTCTCTGGGCAGGTACATATTAATAAAAGCCCAACAACGAAACGACCACGAGGGCGAATGTAATTTTTGCCAGAACCCACATTTTACATGGTGCAACTTTTTCGCGCTATTACTCGTACAACTTAAAAATATAATGTGTTAATAGTTCTCCCTGATTCCTTCTAGGGATGTAATAGGAAACCATTTATTTATTTTATTTAATAGTTCCCATAATATCCCGAAAGTTGTAATATTTGATGTTTTCGGTAAATTTCAAGGTCGTTGTAGGGGGGCAGAAGTTATTTTTTGACAGAACCCAAATTGGACATGGTCGTTCTAGGTCACAATGTGCAACTTTTCCGCTCTAATATAAATTAAAATAATAATGTGTTAATAATTCTCAAAATACCCGGAAAATTCTAATTTTAGACGTTTTTGGCAAATTTTAAGGTCGTTGAGGGGGGCGAAGAAAATATTTGCCAGAACCCAAATTCTACATGGTCATTAACGGCACAATAAGCAACTTATTACTAATACAAATTTAAAAAAAAGTATTTTATTCACTCCACCCTAATACTCAGCATCAACATTTTTGAAAAATTTTCGAATTGGCGATGATTTCATCCACGGAATCTTATAAAATTTACAGTTTTGTCGACTATTACATTTTCTTGGTGTACTAAAAAAGGTACTTCATCAAACGAGAGTACCGTCTTCTACTAATTTTACAAGCTTGTGTTGTTTACCGAACATGGATGGGACATCATCCATAACTACCCCAGATATTGGGATACAAAGAAAATCGCGTTAATTTTGTTTCATATAAATCTATTGATTTTGTCGTCTCTTTTATGGCACTAATGAAGCCATTCCTTCAGTTACACTATATTCATGATTAATATCTCTAATTTTATAGTGTCTTCTCGTCTTTTAATTTTGTTTTAACTTTTTAACGAAAAAATAAAATTCTATTTTAAATTTGTATGAAACAGTTAATATTTCTTCAAACCATTCATACCAGCTTTCAATTAAAAAATTAAAATTCCTAATTGTATTAGTAGCATCGGTTTTTTCGTCCTGGTAACACTGACTTAAGCCCCCAAGTGCCAAACAACCGATCAGCGTAGCTGACCGAATAATGCAAACAGAAAATGAATTTACTTTCTGTTCTGTTCCTGTTGTTTGTCACGACAGCTTTAGTACGAAAGCGCACAAACACAAAAATCATTCCTCCGGAAAATGTAACTTTAATTTTATTTTCCGTGGGCCTTGGGTTTGACATTCTTGGTCAAAGCTGTCATAAACAAATATCCAACTCATAATTACAATTCAATAGACTTTAAGCAACGCACACACTCTTCCGCCGCAAATGTTATACGGTCTCAATCAATGGAATGACTAAGCATATAAGTATATGGACAAAACTAATGCTATCCATATACTTATACAATGAACGATGAGGTTTATATCAATTTTTGTTCTGCCTTATTCCGTCCGACTATTGGAAACACCACAGGTGGTCATCCAACGGTGGTGGTGATTTTTCCGTTTGTTGGCCACAAGAACGCTAGGTAAGCCATTAGACCCATATTTTGTTAATGTCAATGTGAAAATAGAAGTCGATTTTGTCGACAAGTTGTTCGTATATACGTACACACCTTTTATTCTTTGACATGATTATTATCGTGAATATTATTGTGGTTTTATTGAAAAACACAATATATAATATGTTTATATTTGTATTAACATATTTTCCAATGTATAAATATAAAATTGTTGCGTTACTTACTGACTGACTGATTCATCAGCGCCCTATCCAAACGGCTAACGGTAGGATAATGAAATTTGAACTGTATACTCCTTTTGGGGTAAATATGCGAGATAAGAAGGGATTTTATGAAATTCGTACTCTAAGGGACAAAAATGGGATAAAAGTGATAAAAATGTTACTATACTAAAATCCAAACGGCTGAAGAAAGAATCACGAAACTTTGTGTGTAAATTGTGCTCTTATAGAAACGTGGGGAGAAAGTGATTTTTAAAAATTTTTACTTTTAGGGAGAAAAATAGTACAAGCCGGGACGAAAATGATACCACAGTGAATACCAAACGCCTGAAGACCGAAATATGAAATTTGGGTTGCACATTCCTCTTATAATACATCATACAAAGATACGTGATTTTCAAGATTTAAACGGTTGGAGATACAAATAGGGCAAAAAAGGGAAAAATATAGTACTTTCGTCAAAACCAAACGGTTGGAGATGGAATTATGAATTTTGGGGACTACATTTCAAAATAAATGGTACTTTTTAATTACTTTTAGGGTACTTTTTTGGTACCGTCTTGGGTACTTTTATGGTACCATTTTTAGTACCTTTTGCTTCCTTCTTTGCTATTTCTTTTATAGACTGTTTGTGGTCCCCTGTACATTTTTTCGTACTTTTTGGTACGTTTTATGTACTTTTTTAGTACTTTTGGATCGAAGTTCCTTATCGCACGTTGCGGAATTGGGGCTAAATGAGAAAATTTTAAACAACTTTTTTTAACTACTTTATTACAACCCACTATTATCAAATATATTGGGTACTTTTGGTTTAACTGGAAGCTTTCTAGGTGGTGCCTGTTTATTGCATAATGTAGTTTTCAACCCAATAAAAAGTAAATTTAGAAAAGCCAAAGTGCAAGACTGGCAAATTCATGAAATACAACCCTGAGCATGGATTTACATTTGGCAGCACAATTACTCTTATACTCTTATTTTTGGTTTGTGTCTAGACTAACAAATAGGGTAAACTTTTTTGTTCAATGGGAAATGTTCTAGGTGGAGCCTGTTTATTACATATTGTACTTTTGAATCGAGTAAAAAGTAAATTTAGAAAAGCCAAAATGAAAGAAGTTTAAAAAAAACATTGTCTTAAAAAATGTAAATTTTATCAAAAAAATACCTACTCATATTCTTAAACAGAGTACCTTTTATAAAGAGTACCTTAAATAAGTAAATTTTCTTACAAAAAGTACCTTTTCTTAACGAAAGAAATTTTTTTAAATAAGTACCTTTCCTGAAAAAAGTACATTATCTTAGAGCAAATTGCCTTTTCTTAAAAAACTACCTTTTCTTTAAAGAGTACCTTTTATGTAAAACAAAATAACTTTTCTTGCGATAAGTACCTACTCTTAAAATTGTACCTGTTCTTTAAAAAAGGGCCAATTCTAAAAAATTATCATTTCTTAAAAAAAACCTTTTCTTCAAAAAAAAAAATACGTTCTCTTAAAAAAATAAATTTTATACAAACATTCCTTTTCTTCAAAGTACCTTTTCTTAAAAATAAACTAATACCGCTTCTTTTCTTGAGATAAGTAGCCTTTCTGAAAATAAGTAAATTTTCTTAAAAAAATAACCTTTTCCTAAAAATAGCACCACTTCCTTAAAAAGTACCTGTTCTTACAAAAAGTACTTCTGTGTAAAATATTCATACTCTTAGGCCTTTTCTTACAAAAACTACTTATTAAAAATGGTACTTTTTCTTAAAAAAAAACATTAGCTTTTAATAAAGGAAGTACCTCTCATTAAATACATATTCTTACAAAAAGGACCTAAAAATATATATATTTTTTTTAAAACACATTCAATAAAAAAAATTTCTTAAAAAAGTTTATCATTTTACAAAGCGTATCTTTGCTTAAAGATCCATTTAAATTATAGTATTTTTCAAAAGGCGCCTTAGACGTGTTGGAACTACCTAGTATATAATATACAGCGAAAGGAACTTCGTTCCAACCGGGTGTCCCCTAACACCTCATGTAGTTTTTTGTTCCGTTTGGCAACATCTATATGATCATACTTGGCTTTTCTGGGTATCTTTCTCCGTTCATTTATTGTGTTATTAACAATTTTTGTACTTTTTTACATTTTAGTAACTTTTTGGGTACTTTTTTTGTTGGTTTCATCACTTTTTGATACAATTTGTCAGTTGTTGTCACTTTGTTGGTACCATGTTTAGTAGCTTTTGCAACCTTCTAGCGATTTCTCTACGATAGACAACCAAGCAAATACTTGCAATAATAAGATATCAGATCAGATTTGCAAATATTCACCTAAAAACTCCAGATTTTGACCCAACGTCTCATTGTGGCTTTTGTTGCAAGAAGTAGTATTAGATAGGGGCCATTTTCACTGTCTTCATTCCATAAAAAAGTGGATGCCTTTCGTTAAATTATATTTCAAAATTTTTAAAGTATCATGTTGGTAAAATCACGAAGATAAAAAAGTTCGAAACAAACGAAAGATTAGGTTATATTTGAGGCTGGATAGCCTGTTTCCGAATTTTATGAATTTTTTTATTTTAGCTCTTTTCTTTTGTTTTATTTTTTAAAGAAAACATTTGCCCATGTATACAAAAGCTCTTCCTTTTTTTGATTTCACACACTGTGTTAGTAGATTAATGTATTACAATGGGTAGTTGTTGAGCGTCGCTATCTGGTGGCGAATTTAAATATTCAATCGTGTGATATCTTTCAATCATATTTTAGATATCATGTTGTCAGCACTAATCTTTAATCTATACTTAAAGTGCGTCGACTTTGCTATCATCCTTTTCTTTTGGAAATTTATTTAAAAAATGATATTTAGAAAAATATATTTTAAAAACTCTATTGTTATACAAAGGAGAAAAAATGCAGATTGTAAACGAAAATAGACTAACTTATAAACGAAAATAGACTAACTTATAAAAAGCGGGGTTTTCACCAAATTGCTTCAAATAAACTGTTTTCTTTAAATACACATCAGTGGCCACCTCGTGGTGATAGGTATTCAATTTGGTTATGCCCCTATTGTACAGTTTGTTAAAAAGATTTTATTTTGAATCAAAAAGCTTCTGAAATCGGATAATAAATATAAAAGTTATTAAATTTGGAATTTTGGGCGTTATGGCATGATTTTTTGGGCAATATGACATTTTCCCAAGCCAACAACGATCCATGACACATCCCCCAAAAATAATAGAAATGACACATTTGTAAAAGAAATTTACGCAAATTTTCTATGTAATTTGTAAATACTACATATTTATATCACACTGTTAATAGAAAACTAAAAAAACGTCCTTGTTAGATCTGGAATGCTTCTATAACTTCCAGATATGTTTTTGGGGATTTTAAAAAAGTTGGCGATGCAAGTCTTTCCAGAGTTCTTTGTACCCGAGAGTAAACCAATTTTTCAGTACTTTCCTGATTCCTGCAGAAAAAATTTTATTTAAAGACAATTATTTTATTTGACTCACTACTGTTGAGCCTCGCAGCGTGGGAGGATGGGTGGCGAAACGCGCGGGCGCGGCCGTCGCAGGCAAGAGCCATCCTCCCACGCGGCGAGACTCAACAGCTACACGACAATTGCAAAAACGACTCAGGAATGCACCAAACATTACTTCTTCAAACAAAAAGCCCTCTAAATTTACTGCTTAAAATTATAAGCACCCTACTTCATTGGATTGGTCATTCGTTTTCACACCATAGGTTAGTAGCTCATTCCTACAACGCAGGGCCTCTGAGGTGTTCCAAACATAACAACTAACCAGCATGTAGCATAACAACTAACCATGATGTAGGGTGCTCTTACTGCTATTCCGTTGTGGTAATATTTGTACAAAGTAATTCTTTTTGTAAATGACATTTCGCCCAAAAAATGTGTACGTCAATGTTTTTGGGCGATATGTAATTTTATTTTGGTTCTTATGTCATTTTAGTAATTAGGGGCTTGGGCGCTTTGACACATTTGGGCGTTATGTCATTTTCGTCTTAGGGCGAAATGACATTGGGCGAAATGACGGTACGCCCTTTTTAATTAATGATCATTATTAATATAAAGAGAATCATATTCTCACTTCTATTTTTAGGCTAATGCAATTGAAAGCTTATTAAGTAAAGTCGAATAACTATTATCATTTACAATTTTATAAAGCGTGGTCGTCGGTGGTGCAATTGTGGGTTCGATCCCTACTCTGACCACATTACATTTCTTTCGACAACGTTCACCTCGCATAGTGATGGCAACACTATCGAATAATTAAGCTGTAGGTCCCAATCAGTGAGTCTCAATATAGCAAGCGCACAGCTTATCGATTGCTAGAAGCTCTCCGCAATTCCTTCATGGAATGTAATGGGATTTTTTTTTATTTTCTATGGTATAGGAACAAAGTTGAGTGTTTATATCAAATAACATATGCAATTAAGTCGATTTTCAGATTTATTTCAGCATTTACCCTTAAGGAAAGTATTTGTCAGATAGTTATTTATGGCTTTTGTTGCAAGTCAAAAACCTGACCAGCCTTACGAACAGGATTTTTTCAATTTCTTGAAAAAAAGGACGTAGTACTAAATATTAAAAACATTAAAAAGTTATATTTGCGGGTAATAATAATTTTATTTTTCTAATCTATTCAAGTGCATCAAAATCAATACTTTTCTAGGCAGAACGAAGTCTGCCGGGCCAGCTAGTTCTTTATATAATTCTATATACTTATACATCCTATGTTAATCCTGCCGCAATGTTAATCCTCCAATTTCGTTTTTGTATATCTTTTTTACTAAATTAACAAAAGCGATTTCGAGCGATGGAAATCTTTATTTGGACCTTCACAATTTTTTTCTGTTACGTGGAAAAAATCATATCCCTTAAGTGGCTGCCGCCAATGTTGAAACGCATTTATGCCTTTTTCATCGAAATTTCCCTGACTTTCCGTAAGATTTACGGTGATATCTGTTCGCATTCCTATCGAATATGCTCCGTAAGGTTTGCGATTGTCTGAGGCTTGTTGGCATAAACCCGCGACTTTAAGTAGCCCCAAAGAAAGAAATCAGGGATGTTTGAATCTGTCAATCTTGATGGCCTTGCCAAATCGCCAAAACGATAGATTACGCGACCTGGAAACGCTTCCTTCATAATATCCATTGTGGCTCGTGCTGTGTGTGCGGTTGCACCGTCTTGTTGAAACCACATGTTCACCAAACCCCACTAATGCAATTCCGGCAGTAAAAAGTCTTTTATTATGGCCCTGTAGCGTTCGCCAGTAACAGTGACCGTATTGCCGATGGCGTCCTCAAAAAAACACGGCCCAATCACTCCTGAGTGAGTGTCGCACCACACAGTTGTTTTGAGAGGATGTAATAGCTGTTCGTGCATCAACACGGATGTCTGTGCCCCGCAAACGAAGATTTTGCTTATTGACATAAAATCTTAGGTGGAAATGCGCCTCGTCGCTCACGATGAGTTTCGACACAAACTCGTCCTTTTCGTTGTTGAGATTGAGGATGGCTTGACAGCAATTCACACGCGACTGACGATCAGCACGCATTAGCTAATGCACTGTTTGCAGTTTGTACGAGAACATGTGTAAGTCTTTCACTAAAATCCGCTGTAGGGTGATGTTTCATCGTTCTCAGCGACATCGGCAGCCATAGCCGCGATACCAGTCCGGTGGCGGGCCAAACTAACAGTTCGTGGGCGGCCACGCCTTGCAAGGTCCTGTGTGATTCCAGTCTGTTCGAGTCGGACAGCTAAGCTCTGGATTGTTTGCCCAGTTGACGCGGCAAGATTAGGAAATCGACGTCGAAATTCACGCTGCGCCAACACCACCGACCAAAGAAAATCGACGCAATTATTCCACGCTCTTTCAGAGTAAAGCGCTCCGTTAATTGTCTGTTTGTACACCGCCGCTGTCTAGTTCATAAATACCTAATATGATTGACGTACGACGCAATTTGGAAAAATTATAACATCTTCCGATAGTGTGATTGACTTTGCGCCACTTTGTATATCCCAACAAATATGCGTTTTAAAATGAGAATATTAACAGGTACATATGTAGGAAATAAATTAATAGGGATTTATGGCTACAACACGGAATTTCAACACCAGCAATGTACGAATCAGAACTGATTGAGCAACAAGGAATATAAAGATCAATTACATTCAATATAAATGTTACAGAAATATAAGAACTACCACATCTACTTGTCATAGTTCCCAAATAAAAGAAATCATTTGAACTTTCAAAGTCCACTGATTTAAAGTGTGTGAAGATTAAAAAAATTATTTATCGTAGACTAAACCCATTTATACCAAACTTCTGAAATCTGAATTTTCGCAAAAAAATATTTGTACAGAAACAAGAGCAAACAAGCCTACTGAGCCGTGTATGTTATACACAGCACAGCCTATATGCTCTGATTCGATTTCAGATCGGAGATATAGTCAAGTTGATGAAGCGGTCCATATCATTAAAAGAAATAATGATTGCGAGCGCTAATACTGGATGCTCCTGATGAAAGTGAATGAACTACCTGTAAATTCGAAATAAACTCCAGAAGATCAAATAATATCCCCACCCCAAATATATCCCGGTTCAGATCGGAGATATATTCAACTTTATGAAGCTACCCATGTCAGTCTATCACATAATTATTTCCAATGTCAATATTGGGCACTCCTGATAAAAGTGAATGAACTACCTGTATATATGATTTTAACCCCATGGGAGAAAATAACTTAACGATCCCAAAACTATCCTGACTTCATTTCAGATCGGGGACATAGGCAAATTTATGAAGCAACCCAGGTCAGTGATGGAAATTGCCTTCGAGTATCAATATTGGGCACTTGTGATGCAAGTCAATGAACCACCTGTTTATTCCAAATTAGATCTATAGAAGCAAATAATATATATTCCCACCCCAAATATATCCTGATTCGATTTCAGATCGGTGATATAGTCAACTTTATGATGGGACCAATGACAGTCTTAGAAATAATAATTTCGAGTGTCAATATTGGCTACTCCTTATAAAAGATAGTGAATTAGCTGTATATTGGAAATTAGGCCCATGGGAGTAAGTGGCACCTGCATCACAAATATATCCTGATTCCATTTCGGGTCGGAGATATAGTCAACTTTATCAAGCGACCCATATCAGTGAGGAAAAAAATTATTTTGAGCGTCAATATTGAGCACTCCTCATAAAGCGAAGGAACTACCTGTATATTCAAAATTAGCTCAAGGGAGCACAAAACAGACCCATCGCAAATACCTCCTGACACCATTTCAGAAAGGAAATATAGTCAACTTTATGAAGGAACCCATGTCATTGACGGAAATAATGATTTCGAGTACCAATATTGGACACTCTTGTTAAAAGTGAATGAACTACCTGAACTATATTCAGAAGTAGCCCCATCGGAGTATATAATATCCGCATCCCAAATATATCCTAGTTCCATTTAAGGTCGCAGATATAGTCAACTTTATAAAGCGACCAATGCCAGTGATAAAAATAATAAATTCGAGTACAAATATTGGACAATTATTATAAAACTGAATAAACTATCTGTATAATCGAAATTAGCCCCATGGGAGAAAATAAAATCTCGATCCCAAATATATCCTGATTCCATTTCATATCAGAGATATATTCCACTTTATGAAGCGACCCATGTTAGTGATACAAATAATAAACTTGAGTGCCAATACTGGGCACTCCTGATAAAAGAAATTATTGGAAACATATTGGAGATATTGGAAATTAGCTCTATGAGAGAGCATAATATCCCCATCCCACCAATATACTGATTCCGTTTCAAATAGGAGATATAAACAACTTTATGAACCGACCCATGTGAGTGTTAATAATAATAATAATTTCGAGTGTCAATATTGGGCACTCCTGATAAAAATGAATAAACTACCTATATATTAGAAGTTATCCTCATGGGAGCATTGTGCCGCCCCATCCCAAATATATCCCGATTCCTTTTCAAATCGGAGATATAGTCAAATGTATGAAGCAACCCATGTCATTTACAGAAATGATGATTTCGAGTGTCAATATGGAACACTTCTGATAACAGTGTATATAGTGTATATAGAAGACGAAGAAGAAGTACATAACATACCCATACAACATATATTCTGACTCCATTTCAGATCGGCGTAAAGTCAAATTTATAAAGCCATGGCATTGATAGAAATAGTGAATTCGAGGCCGAAATGAGCTCAATAGAAACAGGAAGCGTCCCTACGGATGGAAAATGTGTACGGGCTCGATTTTAGACCAGCGTTAAGTAAAATTTGTATAGCCATGTCATTGATAGAAATAATGAATTCGATTCCGAAATTATATATTTAGGCAAAACTTCATGTCATTTTGCAATTGAAAATGGTCAATTTTGCGCTTCCATTTTTGGACCTTGCCGATAACAGTGAATGATACCCTTCGACAAAACAACCCATCTTAATGAAATTTGGTACTGGGCAATATTTTGCCAAATGCCATCTGTTATATTCAAAATTGAAATGTTCGAGCGTTTTATTAAATAATTGTATTTTCCAATATTTCGCTGCTGTGCTACCTAAAGGGAAAATTATGATCAAATTACCCAAATTGTTTGGAAAAATGGCCAAACGCTGAAAATTTTGAATATAATACAAAAGGTCGGATAAATCATCACGTTTTGTTGCCATCTGCTATAATTGAAAATAGGCAATTTTGCTACGCATATTTTGGTACTTTCATACAAAAGTGTGGCTGGAAAATACAAGATTCTTCCTATATTTCTTTATTTCTACATTTATCGGTCAACAATTCTAAATGAAAATCGGACCCTATGAATAAATGTGAGAGTACGAATTAGTCGATTCATCCGACAACAATTTCTGTTCCGGTTTCAAAAGATTGCAATTTGTAACCAAGAGGAAAATTTTCAAAATGCTACAAAAATAAAAATTTTTATTTCTGGTTTTATTTTACCATCGCAACAACCCGTCTTCAATATAAAACAGTTTTGAAATTTGTGGTATTGCGCCAAATGGAATAAAATTAATTTTTAACTACTATAGTCTAAAATTTGTACCTACATAATTAGTCCTATAAACTAAAAGCGCCAAAGTTCGTCAAAATTTTCCAGTTGAAATTTTCCTACAGACATCAACGGTGACTAATAAGTGACACTTCAGAGTCTCTCATGATACCCCACCATGACACCCCATAACATTTTCATACATTTGGTTAAAATTCAGCAAAAAACTTCCGCACTTTGTCAATAGTGGTTTTCACCATATGGCATGTACTCAAGACGTCTCTAAATGTGGTGATCATGTGTCATCTTCTAGGTGCTTTTAACGTAGAATACGTTATACGGTAAGGTAGGGGTGTTGATCTGGAGCACAAAATTTTGAGAAAATGTTTGTCACTTTCATTATAAGTTTTTAATACTTTATGCATGCATTGAAGAAAATTCAAGTATGGTCGTAACATATTTAATATGTCTTCTTTTGATTTGTATTTAAATAATCATATTACTACATATAATTTTTTTGATTCTATAAAAAAAAAAAAAAATTTAACTCCTTCAAATTTTGTATTAATTTTCATATGCTTTGTATTTTATGTAAGTATTATAACATCATGTGTAAGAGCAGCACGATTATCTGTGTGTTCATCACAGAACCAGTGTGAGAAAGAGAAGAAGTATAATGACAATGCATATTTTATGTGAACATTACAGAACCAGTGTTGCCACATGCAGTATTTACACTTGTTTTCAAAAGTGCATCGAATTGATATAAAGTGTACCCAAATTTTGTTAAAAACTATCCTAAATTTTTAACATAAAAATTAAAGATACATTTGATAGATTTAAATCATTTATCAAAAATTATATTTAAATCATATATTTTAATTGCAAAATGACTAACGTATTCTACGTCTGACCTATGCGCCCGTGTTATCTAACACAGGCTTCATATTTTTTTTTTTTTATTGGAAGCAGTGTATATATGCGTGATCTTCTGACCGATATTGAAATAAAATCTGAAAGACAACATAATAAAAAGTGGGAATATACACACTACGTATTTATAATGCCCTTAAATGTGCTCATTGTTTTTAGAATTTTCAAATATTTTTGAAATTAATTCTAATTCTAAAAACTTACGTTTCAGAACTACAAATGAATATAAATTTTTCAGACTCAAGTTTTTTAAAATCTACCAAATCTGCTCAAATGACTCGCATTTGACTAATGAGAAAGACTTCTTCTATCGACATTAAGAAATCGCCTTACTAAGGGTCAGCCAAGATTGTCAGCCCCGTCATAATTCATGCCATCTCAGTCATGATATGTCAAGAACAAGTCTTTTATATCTTACCGTCATCTATTGAAGTGGTCCTATGCAAATACTACTAACAATGTCGTCCGGACCAAATATACAACTGGTTTAATATATAAAAATGTTTAGCAGAACTTATATGATTTTCTAGCCTCTGAAGAATTTCATCTCATGGATATAGAACTTCAAGTCCACAAATATGTCCTTTTGGGTTTCCACATCTTCTAGCATTTATTGTTCGAAAAAATTAAAAAAGCAGTGGCTCAACCAAATCTTAATTTGAAATTCAATGCAATGTGACATTACAATTCTGCTTTACACTACCACTACAACCAAACTCACAGTGAATTTTTTTTTTTTTTGGATTTTCACATTTTAATTTATAACGAAATTCACTGACTGTGCAAGAATCAAATGAAATCACGTTCAACAAATTACGTCAGAACTTGGATACGTCTGTATTTTTTTCAGAAATCACTGTAGTCATCAAAATCGTAGGGAAATAATTTGAAATTTGATACTTTACCATTGCAGTAGATAAATCAATCACAAGTGACGCTAAATTATTTTGCACGTTTGATGCACAGAGCAAAAACGACCAGTTAGAAAGGAAGAAAAAATAATGAGATTTCTCTATGGTTTTCATTCAAAAAGATTGTCACTTTAAAACCATAGAGACGATCTCTTTGTTTTCTATAACAAGTAAACACATATTAAACGGAACGCCTCTTCTTATTTTTAATGTCAATCTCTTTGGAACAATGTGGAAATCCTATACGAAAAATATGAAATCAATTTTATTTTAGGCGAAAATCATATTATTTGCTAACAAAAATAAGTTATCACATAATATCAAGATAAAACCATATTGTTTTTAAGTGATTCTCTGAAATGGTATACAGAAGCCACCTAAAAGAATGTAATGAATGTGGCGCCCACTATATCGATTTTGAAATAATATGTGGATATCTTATTCAAAAACAATGTACTAAAGTAAACTCTCTCTCTCTCTTCATTGAATATTTCAATACTTACTTACTTATCTGGTCTTTAACATCCTCGGGGGGTCAGGAACCGTACAAAACGATGATAACCAGTTCGATCTTTTGCCTTATCTCTCAAGTCGGCAATACCAAGTCTTCGCCAAACTGATCCCTCCAGCGGAGGGATTTTTCCTATTTCCTATTTTCGTCCTCCTTCGAGTTCGGTTTCGAAAACCCTTCATGCTGGTTCGTCTTCATACATTCTAGTGACATGGCCTAGCAACGGAAATTGCGTTATTTTGATCCCCTAATTATGTCAATGTCAGGATATAGCTCATGGTTCATGCGTCGCTGATACTCGCCGTTGTGCACTATAGGGCCATACATTTTTCGGAGTATTTTTCTCTCGAAGACTCCTACAGATGTTTCGTCTACTTGCGATAAGACCCAGGATTCTGCGCCATAAAGCAAGACAGGTTGTATGAGAGTCTGGTACAGCTGGAATTTTGTTACTCGAGAGAGGGCTTTATCTCTAACTTGAGAGAGGGTTTAGCCCAAAATAACATATATTCGCAAGCATAATTCTCCGCTTGACCTCAAGGCTGACGTTGTTTTTGTTTACGGTAGATCCGAGGTATATAAATTCGTCCACTACCTTGAAGTTATAATGGTTATCAACGTTCACGCTTTGGTCTAATCGCGTGGACGGCCTGCTCGTGGAAATCATTAATTTTGCTTTTGGTTATTTACTGTCACCGTCAGACCCACTTTTGCTTACTCCTTCTCAATTTTCGAAAACGCCGCAGTAACTTCTCTAATTGTGCGCCCAATGATGTCGATATCATCAGCATACGCGAGCAGCATGCGACTTTTGCTGCTGATGGTCTTATTCATGTTGATTGCAGCTTTTCTCATAATAATCTCTATTAAGTTGTTAAAGAGATCGCATGATGGGGTGTCGCCTTGTCTGAGGCCTCGCCTAGTTTCGAAAGGTTCGGTAAGATCCTTACCAACTTTCACTGCGGATTTGGTGTTCGTTAAGGTCATCCTGCAAAGGCGTGTAAGTTTTGCAGGAATACCAAGCACAGACATTGCTTCGTAGAGTTTCTCCCGTATCGGACTATCGAATGCCGCCTTATAATCGATAAATATATGATAGGTGCTGATTTGTTGGCGTAGCGTGAAAATCTCGTCAGTTATCGATTTTTCAGGCCTAAGGATACACTGGTATGGTCGAATCAGGTCCGCGATAATTGGTTTTAGTCTTTCGCATATTATACTTGATAGAACCTTATATGCTGTGGATAAAAGGTGAGTCACCTTTTTTTTTAAATATGAGACATAGAACATTGGAGTCGCCGACCATGCATTCATCTAACCAAATTTTGCTAATGAGCTGATGCATGCACCTTATCAGCTGTTGTTTTTGTTCTTAAGCTGGGTCCAAATTGTGGTCGATTATCTCATCGTCATTGGATATCTCAGGTAGCAGTAGTACGGAGAAATTACCTCCATATTCCTACATGCTCTGCACATCTGCGATGAGATTTTCGTCCTTGTCTTTACAGAAGGTTGCCCTGAACCATGACCATTAGTCCGGTTTTTGACTTTTTGGTAGAATTTTCAGTCTTCGTTCTTCCTTTTGTATGTCTCAATTTTCTCACTCTCGCGCTTTCTCCACTGCTATTTCTTACGTCTAAAGAGACGGTTTACCTCCTTTCTTTTCTCCCTACACCGCTCAGTCGTAGCTCGCGTTGCAATTGACTGAAGCATTGCCATACGTGCAGCGTTCTTTCAATACACGATCAGTTTTTTTATGGTGTTATTGTATCTAACTATAGAAATTCCATCCATTTTTAAGTAAAATGACCTAAATTTATTAAAAAGTATAACATAATCAAAATATGACGATAGATAGAAATGCGTTTGAGTGAATCGTGTCGACTGTTATGTTCTCTTTTAAGCGGGTTGCAAAATTGCGCACAACTTCTGGACATAGCTTTGGACATAGGGTATGCTAGATAGCATATATATTTCTCATTTCAATACTTATCACAGGTTATATTTAGTAGATAAAAATGTTACCGGGCAAGTTAGTACACCCAATTATGCGATCTCTTCAACATATTAATATATAACATTATGAGGAAAGTTGCAGTCAACACGAATAAAACTAGTAGCAGCAAAAGCCAAATGCAGTTCGCGTATGCTAATGTTTTAGATACAATTTGGCGAAATTTAAGAGAAGTTGATCGGATGACCGACATATACCCATTACATGCCATGGGGGTATACTCACTCATTGGCACCAATAGTATTATGATATTTTGAGAAGCATTTTTCGGCGTCACAAAGCGAGGTGACCGTAGTCCACAGGAATGTACTGTGGTCAGAGCAGGGATCGAACGCACGTTCTCAAGTACAAGAGTCGTGCACAATAACTATTGCCCCACCAAGTTACTACAGTTACTAAATCGAGAAGGAATCAGTGAAAGTGAGAAAGGCTGAATTTATTATTATGTATGACGCAGAATCCCGGATCATATCGCGCGCTGACGAAACATCACTGGGAGTTTGCGAAAGCAAAATGTTTCGAAAAAATATATAAGCATATTCTAGAGAAATAAGAGTAACAAAGATGTATGAACCGCGAGTTGTATAAAATGTTTCCCAACATCGACGAAGTTAAACGAAACAAAACAACGCGGTTACGCTAGCTAGACCATGTCAGTAGAATAGATCCAAATGAATTAGTGCGAAAGGTATTTGATGGCATAATCGAAGGACGACCAAGAGTTCTCTGGATAGACAAGGTGAAAAAAAGTCTGCAAGAGCTCACGTTATGTGAGCACCCTAACCTCTCTGGTTTGTTTCAGGACTATTAAAAATTTTTCTTTCATTGTTTGGATGTAAATATAACGTGTTTGTAGCTTCCCTCAAATATAGTATACTTGTGTCCAAACACATTGTGTATGCTATTCAATATATGCTATTCAATATATTTGTGATCCAAATGTGGATTTGTTTGTTGAAACCTGCTGAAAACACTGATGTCTGTCACAATAAAAAAACAAAAAGCAACTGATTTTTAATTCACGAAACCAATGCTTGCAAGCATGTACATGATTCCAGCAATATGTTGCTGGGGTCGTTATTTTTCAGCGTGTATAAGTAAAATTTCCATGGCTAGAGTATCTCAATAGTGTTGCCGTCACTAAAGGACGCACAGTGGGGATGATTTCAAAACATTGGTACTACTATCGAAACTTCTAAACTATGGGTTGGTCAGAATGTTTTCGATATACCAGGTGGAGGAGTAGAGGAGGAGTTAGACCATCAGAATTTGATAGTTAAATGCACCCTGTTTCAACATACATTGTGCTGCAGACTATCCAAGAAGACAATCTTGGTGATGTTCAAACTCTCATGCCTTGTAACTTATAAACTTGTAAGTCGATTGACTGTTTGTTTGTGTTTCTGAGAATATAAGAAGCAGCACAAACAATAAATAAGCGAAGTTGTGTGTAGTGTCTTTTTGGCGAATTAAATTAATAAAAAATTATAAAACTGGCAAATCGTATAAAAAACTTTACGAGCTTTCAGTAATAGTGCCACAAATCTTGAACAGCTTACCAACCAGCATTATATTTTAGTTCAATGTATATAATTATAGAAAGGACATTAGCCCAAATCGAGGATTCTTCGCCGACTAAATGTTAAGACATGGGACAATACTAAATTCCATATATCGCTGTTCTGAAATTTCTCTGCAACATGGGGATGGTAAATTTTGAAAGTATGGTGAAAGTTTGATCCGCGGAGAATTTTTAGTTAGTCTCTGGAAGTAAAAAATGTGCTATAATGTCTGACATACAAACAAACAAATTTCAAACATTTTAATTCCAAATATTTTTACAACACAACTCTGTATTTTTGACAATGACTGAAATCGGCTTACACGTTTAGAAGTTACAGGCCATGAGAGTTAGAACCATAGATCAATTTATATACATATTTGTTATTCATCTCGTCTGACGTTTCTCTTTGCGCTTCTTCAACGAGGAAACGAACTTATGTCTGCTGTTTTTTTGTTTAATTACAACAATTTGTGCGAACATCGAACAAAATCCTCCACGTTTAGATTTGTGCGTTCACGATGTTCATATATTTACATATTTTGAACATTCATAGTAACAATTTCAGCTGTGTTTGTCAAACCTCAGCGACAGAATTCTTCTCTTGACGTTCAAACTTGCAACTTCCACTAGTTCGCTTCCCTTCAATCAGTCTACCGATGAGCGAGTTGACAAATCTATGTATAAATTAATCTACGGTTTCAATATCTAGTTTGGCACCCTGCAGCAATGCGTACGTTGAAACAGCGTAACTCCTTTTTTAATACCTAGTGCAATCAAAAACAGTCTGATACTATCACCACTTTTTTTTTGCAATAGGCCTACTGTGCGACGTTACCTTCGCTGTAAGTAATTAAAGGACTGTATTAAAGATTAGGTATTTTCTTTGCACGATGTATCAGTACTCCCTAGTCAATAAGGGAAAAGTACACACGCAGATATCGTATCGCAGAATGTTTGCCGCAAAAAAAATTATTTTTTTGCGTATTTCCCCAAAACTCCAACATAGGAAACAGTTGTGATATGTGTAATTCTAGCATACGCCGAAAGCAATCGTTCTCTTGAATTGCTTCTCTGGTCTTTCAATAATAAACTTCAATAAGCAGAGAAATACTAATGTAAACATTTTTCTTTTGTCTACCAGCAATGCGAGCGGACTTACAATCATGGTACCTTGGTTCAACTCCATTTGGGACAGGTAAGTACTAAAATAAATTTGCATTTCATATTCAAAAAACTACTTATATTTGGAACGTACAGTTCCATCAAAAATGAATGATATTCAGCGCAATTTGCATATATTTTATTGTGGTATACAGTATCAAGCAAATTCATGAGTTCAAAATCACTGTGCAGCCCCCTTTTTCTAGTAAAATTTTAGCCATTGTACAGTTTTCGTTTCTCGTAAACATAAATAGTAGTTTGACAAATGAGCTAAATTATGTGTGTTCAAATTTGCTTGTGACGAACGTAGTTTATATTTCGCGTGAATTATTTGCATTTCAAAATTACAAGACAACTCCAATGCCGAGTTTCATAATTGTCATTCAAAAGCAGAATATAAAAGATCGCAGAACATTTTCTTATAAAGTGACGTGTAAATGACAATTATCGGGTATTTAAAGTTAATAATAGTGGTAAATAACCCATTGTGAAATATAGCCTAAATAAATCTGAGGATATACTGTAAGAACAGAAAATCCTCTGGTGCTGAGCTGGAGCTGTTTACGGCTGACTGATATGAGTTGGAAAGACGCATGTACAAGCTCATATAGAAAATCTGGGTGGACGATTGCATGTCCGACGATTGAAGTCTTAGCATACTGTCTCCTGTATCCAACATAGGCGACCCGAGTATATGTACAATCTATCGTGGAATAAGCCTTTTATCCTCGCATACAAGGTCCCCTCGATCGTAACGCGAAAGACTAAAGCTGTTGGCTTTAGGCGTGGAAACTCCACTGTAGACCAGCTATTCACACTGCGACAAATCCTGGAGAACACCACGAAAAACAAATCAACAGTTACCACCGCTTTGTAAATTAGAAGGCTGCTCTCGATAGCCTGATTCTGGGAAACCTGTGACCTGTAAACTGACACTAACCGACTCCTCAGTTAAGTTTGGTAAAGATCTCACCGACCCATTTAGTACGAGGCGAAGCCTCAAGCATGGCGACACCCTATCATGCGATCAGTTCAACATATTACTTGAGATCATCGTGAAAAAAGCTGCAGTCAACACGTGTAAAACTATCAGCAGTAAAAGCCACATAATGCTCGCATATGCTGATGACTGAAATGTGCGAGAAGTTACTGCAGTATTTTCGGGAATTAACAAGGAATCTGCAACAGTTTGAACAAGACAAAATTCATGGTAGCAAAAAGCAGATCATCCACCCGATTGGATGAAGGGTGAACGTTGATAACAGTTATAATGTCGCGGAAGTGGACGAACTCATTTACCTCGGATCTGCTGTATGCAGAAGTAATGAAGTCAGCCTAGAAATATATGTAAAATTGTGCTTGAACACAGGTGTTATTTCGAGCTAAACAAGCACTTCAGAGATAATACCCTCTCTCGAAAAACGAAGATCCAACTATATCAGACTCTCATACAACCTGTCTCGCTTTCTGGCTTAGAAGCCTGTGTTATATCGCATGCTGGTGAAAACTCACTGGGTGTCTTCGAGAGAAAAACTCTCCGAAAAATATATGGTAATATAACAGAAAACGGCGAATATCGACGACGGACAAACCACCACCTGTATAATCTGTTTCCCGTCATCGTCGGAGTTATGCGCATCAAAAATCGCGTTTAAGAACAGAGCAGTAGACAAGAGCCTCTATCCCTCTTTTTACGTTCTTTCGATGACGACGAGAGTTCGAGTTGCTGTTGTATTTTACTCTTTGGTAGGACATAAAAAATGGTTTCCCGTTACATCCCATGTATGGATCATAACCATTGAGCTGTGCGCGTTCTAGTTTTACACTCACTGATTGGAACCTACAGTTCCGAACGGTATTTTGAGAAGCTTTTTCATGGCTAAATACTCGATAGTGTCGCCGTCACTAAGCGATGTGACTGTCTTAGAATGTAATTTAAGTGGTCAGAACAGGGATCGAGCCAAAGTTCTCATGCCCAAGGGCCCCGAACTACCATTGCACCACCGACAGCCACCACCATAAAACCGACAGAAATAAAGGCAATCTAGCTGTCATAAGTATCAACCAAACAATATTTAAACTAAGTTTGCTGGATGAGTTGCTGCTGGTTGCTTATCGTCCTCTCGTCCATAGAGCAATAGATAAGAGTCGTCATTCCTCTCTTTACATTCTCTCGTTGATGACGAGGTAGTAGGCCATTTCATCGAGTTCGAGTTGCTGCTGTATGTTACTCTTTGGTTGGTCGTAAAACGATCAGAAATAAAAAGCAATGCGTATTTTCGGTCGAAGCAACCCTCATAAAACATAATTTAGCTGGCATTAGTATCAATCAAACGCTATTAAAACTTAGTTTGCTGCATGGTTAGTCTATCTACTCTGTTCTCTATGAATTTCCTACTTCATGATCAGCTGTATCATGAATACCCCGGCAGAATATATCAGAATTAACCAGTGTGAAAGGTATTCGAAGCACATCGAAAAATAGAACGACGAAGACTTCTCTCAAAAGACCAGATGGAAGATTGCCAGGGAGAGCTTGGTGTTACCAACTAGAGGAGAAAATCTGAAGATCGAGGCAGTTGGAGAAACAGGCGCCTGGCTCCTTTGGGTTGTTTGAGGGTACCTAAGTAATTTTTGTTACCAAAGATTGAATTAAAATTTAGATTCCAATTCATTTAATATATCTAGTATAGTCTGGAAATAATCCTTACAGACTAGTATATGGAATAAAAATACAATTTTATACAAACGAATTATATAATGTAAGCATATCTTAAACTTATTTGTTGGTAAACTGAGAACAAATGGAATTAAAATGCTTCATATGTCTAATAATAGGTTCATTCGAGGCATAATTGGTAAATACATGCCAATATTAAAAGTATCCAAACAATTTGGGGACATTAAATCAGATTATTGATAGTAGCTCAGGACAGTCAATAGAACCAGAAGTAAACTACCATGCAGAAATAAAATGGAGTGCTTGATTCCAAAGTTGTCAAAAAAAAGAACACACAACGACTTTCATAAGAAGGCATAGGATCGGAAAATTCGAATAGATTAAAGCTAATTTCAAAAACGATTTGCAACTTCATATACACAGCTTTCCAAATGAAATTGATAATTTCGCATTTTAATTGAGTTTCGTGCTGAAAATTAAACGCTAAAACGAAACATATCAGTCAATTTAAAATTCCCCATTTCGATGTGTTAACATCCATAGGCACGGGTAGAGCAATCTATCGAAGTGAGCACATGCAAACAAAACAAAGCGTTAGCATTACATACGTGGTTAGTGTACAACAATAGTCTCTGCCTGAAAATAAGTATGATGGTCTTGATATACCGGCAGCGAACAAACAAGTAGGTCATCGTCGCCAAAGAGTATTGAATAGTATAGAGAACTCATGGATCGAATTGTCTGACTCATAAGCACTGGCGAATAATTGAAAACGTATTACTCTCTTTTTGTCATAACTTGGGCCATTCATAATTTTGTCATTAAACATTAATGCCTTGTGAAACATGTATGCTTTTTGTATTGTTTTATGTAATAAAATTGTCGAAATGGTGCATTTATATTGAAATATTCTTTTAAAGGAAAAGACTCGTTTATGTCCTTTTAGTCAGACTACGTGGGAGCGGAAAAAGAGTGCAATAAGTTCTCTATACTACTCAATACTTATTGTCGTCGCTCGATTTATGACAAAACAAAATCAATTGTTTCAGTTAGCTAAATATTGATTTTTATTCAGTTGTATGCCAGCATTCAAACAAGCAGGTCGTCGTCGCTCTGTTTATGATAAGACAAAAATAATTATTTCAGTGAGCTAAATATTGCTTCCTTTATTTTAACAATATTGCATCTAATGTTAAAGCAGATGTAAGGAAACAGAAAGTGCAATAGCAAAAGAGCTTTCAGCACAAAAACTATTCTTTTTTTATTTTCCAATGTAACATTTGGAGTTCGAACACTCGTGAGTTCGAACACTCATTGATTTTTTTCTTGGGATATCGTTAGTTTCCCAACGATCCTTCTTTACCATCTAATATACATCGTTGAGTCGCATTAGGTCCATAATTTCTGCTTAAATTCAAACAATAAAATTATTATTTTCGTAATGCGTATATGCGATAATATTATACGGCCCATTTGTGGTTCACCAATCTTCTGCCAGATTACAATTAATCTAACCCTCACATAGTGCGTTTGGCAATACCATTGGCCAATAGTACCATTTATGAATACAATTGCTAATCACGAATCCAGTGCTTTAAATGCCCCAATGTATTTTAATAAGTATTCGGTCATAATATTACGTTTGCAAATTAGAGTTTCATATACATTTCGCATACATGTGTTATGTACAGAATCAGACAATGACCAGATATAGGCAGGCGCTAAGTTAAAAGTAGCCAATCTTATATTCGGCGAAAACCGACTACATTAAACCCTACAGAATATTGCGTCCTTGTCAAAACTGCATTAGAGATTGTGTTACCCGTGATAGAGGTTGTCTAAACTGTGTTAGAGGTTGTCACAACTGCATTAATGGTAGTCACAACCGCATTAGAGGTAGTCACAACTGAAATCATGGTTGCCACAACCAAACTAAGGGTTGTCACAACCGAAATAAAGGTTACCAGAACTGAATTTATAGTGTGTCAGAACCGAATTTAGATGGTATCACAACCTACTCAAATTATTCTTCTATTAATTATAACCTCATTCAGCGAGAATGTTCCATTGATATTTGTATTTCCTATGTCCTGATAAATAATTACAAAACGAAGAATTATTGCACAAACGATTTTTAAATGCCATTTCCGACAGGCCATTTCAAGCCTTCAGCCGCCAATGCAACAATTACGATGTGTTGTGTCCGTCGATTTAGACCTCAAGCTCGACCATTTCAAATTAAAAAAAGAATGTTATTCAGCTCATCTCAAATGATCGACCTCGAAAACATTCCAAATTTATGACATCTGCTTGTTCTGAACGCTGATAAATATGGGCATTATCTTCAAACAAAAACTTAGACGTAGACGCAAAATCTATAAATACAATATACTTACCTACCTTTGTTAATAATCCAAAAAAACAAATTTGTTACACCGCGACGACAACAATTCTACTTTCTTTTTACTTTTTTTGAACGAAGTTCCTTATCGCACTTTCCCGGTTGGGGGTTAAATAAAAAAACATTAAACAACTTTTGTTTTAACACTATTATGTTGCAACCCAGTATTATCAGCTATATTGTTTACTTTTGCTTTGGTTTGTGTCTACACTAACGACTTGAATCATAGAGAAAGAAATTAACTAGAAGCTTCACATATGTTGGGACTTGTTTAATGGAAATTTTCTAGGTGGAGCCTGTAACCAATATTTAGTATATATTGTAGTTTTGAACCCAATAAAAAGTAGATTTAGAAAAGCCAAAGGGAAAGAAGGTTAAAGAATAACATTTTCTTAAATAAGTACATTGTCTAAAAAATAGTAAATTTTCTCAAAAAAAAAATATCTATTCGTATTCTTAAACTAGGTACCTTTTTAAAAAAAAATACCTTATCTTTAAGGAAGTATCCTGGGTTAAAAAAATAAATTTTCTAACAAAAAGTACCTTTCCTTAAAAAATGTTTTTTTTTTTAAAATAAGTACCTTTTCCTAAAAAAAATAAATTTTCTTAAAAAAATTACATTTTCTTACAACAAATTGCCTTTTCTTAAAGAGCTACCTTGTCTTTAAAGAGTACCTTTTTTGTGAAACAAAATAACTTCTTTTGAGATAAGTACCTATTCTTAAAAGTTTACATATTCTTGAAAAAAAGACCAATTCTAAAAAAATTCCCATTTCTTAAACAAAAATACATTTTCTTCAAAAAAAATACGCTCTCTTAACAAATAACTTTTTTTACAAAAAATTGCACATCTTAAAAGTACATTTTCTTTAAAATAAAATAATACCTTTATTTTTCTTTTCTTGAGATACGTAGCCTTTCTGAAAAGAAGTACATTTTCTTAAAAAAATAACTTTTTTCCAAAAAGAGTGCCACTGCTTTAAAAAGTATATATTCTTAAAACATAATTCTTTCTAAAAAAAATCATAATGTTATGGCTTTTTCTTACAGAAAGCACTTCTTCTTAAAAATAGTACCTCTTCTTAAAAAACATTACCTTTTAATAAAAGATAATACATATTCTTAAAAAAAGGTTCTAAAAATATTCTTTTGTTTTAAAAACAAATACTCTATACAAAAAAAATTCCTTCAAAAAAGTTTATAATTTTACAAAAAGTATCGTTTCTTAAAGATCCATTTAATTTATCGTATTTGTCAACGGGCGCCTTAGGCGTGTTGGATCTAACTAGTACATAATATATAGCGAAAGGAACTTCGTTCCAACCGGGTGTCCCCTGACAGCTCATGTGAGTTTTTTCATATAATAACTGTTTTAAGGATTTTAAACGTCAGGGTTGAAATAACGGGTTTTTCAATAAGAGCGCTACAAAATTTTTTTTAAATAAAACAAACCCGGTTTTAGATACCAATGAAATTCTTTATTCCTGTGAAAGTACGTTCGATGCCATTATGTATGAAACTCGATTTCTTTTGCATGGCCACCACGGGCACGCTTGCAGAAGTCCAGACGCTGAACCCAATTTTCGACGGTTTTCAAGCATAAATCGGCCGATACTGCTGCAATTTCACGTTCGATATTCGTACGAAGTTCATCAATCGTCGCTGGCTTGTTGGCATAGACCATAGACTTGAAGTAGCCCCACAGGAAATAATCTAACGGCGTCAAATCGCACGACCGAGGCGGCCAATCAACTGGGCCATTTCGTGAGATAACACGTTCACCAAACTTGGTTTCCAATAAATTGATTGTGGCATTCGCTGTGTGGCTTGTGGCGCCGTCCTGTTGGAACCATATGTCCTCCAAGTCCATATTATCCAATTGGGGCTAAAAATATTCGGTTATCATTGAACGGTGTAGCGATTCGCTTTCACAGTAATGTGCCGGTCTTGATCATCACGGAAGAAGTACGGCCCAATGACGCCGCCGGCCCATAAACCGCACCAAACCGTAATTTTTTCGGGATGCAATGATGACTCATGGATTACGTGTGGATTGCTGTCTGACCAATAACGCATATTTTGCTTATTGACGAAGCCATTCAGCCAGAAATGAGCCTCATCGCTGTAGATGATTTTCCGACGAAAATCATTTTCAAGTTGTTGCTCAGCCCAATTCACGCTGTCCCTATCGATATACTTTTGTAGCGTCTCTGTTGAAAACCCCTTTATATAGAAATATGTTGTGGTAACTGAAATGAGTATAAATTCGCTTGCAATAAGTGCATTCATGAGAAAATTAGTTGCAGAAACCTAATTTTTCTTAAATACGGCTGTTGCAACAGTTTTAGCCCCGATCGACTTTAAGCCAAACTCAGTATTTGCGGCCGAATGCGATGTTTGCAGAATTTGGCTGTTGCAAACGACCTGATGCCAAACTCGGTTGTTGCAACCGCAGTGATTCCTAATTCGGTCGTTGCAACCGAAAATGTAAAATATTTCGATAACAGAACAAACAAATTAAAACTTTAGTTGTCACAAACGAATCGATTATGAATATTCAAAGTCTTAGTTCTGAGAAGAGTGTGGTACAATTTGTATTGGGGTCATATCAAAATGTAAAGCATTGTCGTCAAATTTCAAAAGCGATCATAATTGGTTTAAGAAAGCCATATGTACAATATATCGCTGAAATCGGATATTCGTAACTTCTGAAGTCGATAGAACCAAACCTCGTTGGTACACTTGTGTTGGATATATACCAAATAGTGAACAGCTATGGCCTATTTTCAAAGATTAATATCATTGGCCTAATAAAAATGTACGTACGCATTTCCACTCAAATATGAAAATGAAATGCCACTAAAATCGGTTTATTTATGAAACTTCTGGGGTCGATAGTGCCGAGCTTTTATGGAGTCTATTAATATTTGGACAAGTGTGACATATTTTGAACCATGTGTCAGCTCAATGACTAAATAAAAAGTGCCTTCAACAGCCCTAGGACCCAGTTTGGGAACTACATTTGAATGGGTGTTCTTGGTCCAATCAAAGGCTTAATACAAAATTTTTTTGAAATCCTTTCGTATTTGACAGGAATATTTTATCCGCTTATATACGAGTATTTATAACAAACCACCAGCACTAACCAATAATACCCACTTACCACAGTGTGGTGTAGGGTTTACACATACATACATTGAATTCATATACATACATACGTACTTTGAAGCAAGAGATTTTTTCGCAATGCAAGATTCCTTTGTTGGGGATGTGCAAGTTGTACCTTTGCAAATTATTGCTAAGAAACGAGCGCCTAAGGTCTTCTAACTTAACTACACATGTTATGGTTTGGGTGGCAATAAACTTTAAAAATTGAAGTCCTCCGTCTTTTGCTTAGTTTTATGATTCAGTATACAGCTCAACTTCAATCACCTTTTCGAGCGATGTTGTGTAAAATGACTTAAGAGGAGGACGAAAGTGTTGAGGTAACAACATGAGAGACTGTTGATATACAAGTGATGATGAATACAAAATTTCGTACTATACAAAACTCGTACGTCATTACCATACATGTAGACATACGTTGGCATGCCTGAGAAAAAAATGTTGGTTGTAATTGCGTGTTAACCGCCTTTTTTACGACTACTGAATTGTGTGCAATATCCCTTTTCTCTCACAAACTGAATCTTTTAGTAATGAAATAATAAAACAAGAACAACGAATACCTTTTTTTTAATCCAATATGCACACTTCCTGTTTTGGCATATAATAATATAAAAAGACGGAGTGACGAATGAAAAGTATTCAATACGAGACGAAGGAAAAATATTGAAAAAGTTTAGAGGACCACGACGAATACAGAGTATACTTTTCAATACATTGATTTAAGAACAATGAAAAGGGTGTTGCGTGTTTGGTATTAAACAGTTTACTTTTGTAGAAATACATATAGCAGAATATAGCATCTTTAATTTTGGAGCAAAGTTGTATGAACGAGAGGGAATATTTTTTTTGCAGGAGTTCATTGACCTGTACACACTGAAAAATAACGGCCCCACTAACATATTTCCCAAACATATTCTGCAGGAACCATGTATATGCTTCATACATTCATATGTTTGCAAGCCCCTAACTTACTTGTATTTAAATGCAAACAGTATCATGTTTACTGACAAACATGTATGCTTTTACGTGGAAACATATGCGTTCTTCATCCCAAACATCCATATACTTACGTGGAAACATTCGCGTGTTTCCCCTAACCATACATATCATCATATGAAATCAAAAAAGGCGTAAGTTACCAAAAATTCAAAATCGACTTTTTGATTGATTACTCTGCACCGCATCAAAATACATGTACCTGCTAAGGTTTACAGTCATGCGACTAAAAACGACAATTTTATTAACAAAATTTTATTAACAAAATATGACGTGGGGAGAAAAAAAGGTGTATGTAACAAGTCAAGTGAACGTTTTTGAAAAAGCACGAAATGGGAAAATTATTTCACGGCGATCGCTGTCCAAACGTTATTATTTGAAAACTAAGACAACTCGTATTAAAGTTTGCCAGCAAATGTTTATGTCAACTCTTGGAATAACTGAAAAAATTATAAGAAATTGGGTAGATGGAATCATTTTAAATAAGGAACAACCGGATAAAGTAATTCCGAAAAGAAAAACCTCGATTAACGATAAAAAATACGAGAAGCGTCTAATCATTTAAAAAAATTGGTTAAATGATATTCCGAAATTTGAATCCCATTAACGAAGTCAATATACCAAGAAACTTTATTTGCAAACAGATTTTAAATCATACAGCCAATTTTATAAATTATATTGTGAAGAAAGCGATAAAAATAGCGATGATGAAGTTTCAGCAGTATCGTATCCCAACTTTATGCTTACAATGAAAGAACAAATCATTATTTAAACCATGGAATAATATGTGTGATACTTGTGTATCATACGAGTCAAGAAACATAACTGAGGATCAATATATCAGTCATAGATCAGAAGTTGATGCCATGCGAGAAGAAAAAGCAAACGATGTCGAAAATATGGGTGTGAAGATAAATTCGAATTTAACTAGCAGAGACATAAACCAAATATGTTAGCAGAGGTCTGTAATTACATTAACAGAACTAGGTAAGATAGCTAAATTTTGGAAAGGTTATAGAAATTACCGATTTTCTCGCGCTAAGACAAATATATATAACCAAAAGTTAACCATTTTATAGCAAGGACTTATTAAAGGACATATCAGGACTTCAGACAAAGTTATTCTTTGCCAGGGTGAAAAATATGAGGGTCTTACATAGAAAATCTTGGGAAGAGTTTGGGGCCATAGCGCCTAACTGGGAAGAGTTTAGTGATTGGGACTAGTATCAAATTACAGCTATTGACATCTATTTTGATTATTTAATACCCTCATTTCCGAAAAAAAACTCCAGCATATCAAATTCGACGAAGAATTTAAGAAATTGGTGTTTCGGAAGGACAATATGCGTCCATCGTGGCCACCAGGAAAAAGTTTAGTGATTGGGAGTAGTATCAAATTAAAGCTATTGACATCTATTTTCATTATTTAATACCATCATTTCCGAAAAGACCTCCAGAATATCAAATTCGACGAAGAATTTAAGAAATTGGTGTTTCGGACGGACAAGATGCGTCCATGGTGGTCACCAGGAAAAAGTTTAGTGATTGGGACTAGTATCAAATTAAAGCTATTGACATCTGTTTTCATTATTTAATACTCTCATTTATGCATGAAAAATCGGGGTTTTAACCGGTTTTCGAGATTATCGGGGTGTTTGGGAAATTTCTCAAGCAGATTCTGTATTCACTCGACAGCATCTAATAGAAAAATATTATCACTTCCCCGTTATTTTGGGCAAATAGTTTTATGAAATTTAGATATATTAGCATCGATGGAAGATCCATAAGTACCAAATCACACTCTGAAATGTAAATTATTGCTACACAAGAGCAGCAAACTTTTGTTGTCCATGTTCTTCTTCCTTCGCATATTCTCGAAGAGCTGCAGTGCGTACCTACAATGTAAGGATCACATGGTGTCCTATGTCGATTCATCATCAGACTGTACAAGAGACGGAAACTTTAACCCCCCCTTTAATTACTCCAATGTGTAACCTTTCAGAACGCCGATACACGTAAACTTTATTTTTACCCCTTGTACTAGAATCCGTTGTCAGAACCTCGTCATTTTCGAAAAAGTTTAATTTTGTTCTACAGTGTAATTGCCTATGCCAGAAATATAAATTAAATTAACAAGAGATGTATCGAATGGTGTTTTGTCTGAACAAGCAACAAAAGAAAAATCAACTTGTTAATTAGGAATTACGGCCTTTGTTTCTTAGTTGACGTTATATACATATATAGTGTTTCATTAAAAAGTAAGAAAAGGATTAACGCAAGCAAAAACATTATTTTCTTATTCTTATTACAGAACGTTAAAGGTCACTCTTTAAACATTATCTAAATCTAAATAACCATCTACAACTTAAGATACAACAAAAAAAGGAAATCTGTGACGATATGAATATCAGTTAAGTTCATGACATTATACCCCTATCAAGGATATCTTGTTTCCTTGTCGTCTGACTTGGCAAGCAGTTGCATCGAGTGTGTGAAGTCTGTTTAATGTGTCAACATACAAATGTTGAATGTATATAATTTCTGTTCCAAGAACTGAGTGTAAGTGTGTTATGAGTGTATTTGTATGTACACACATGAACTCAAAATACAAATGTCATCGTATCTCACATTTGAATCTTTGATTGCTTTTTTCTTTGCACATTTTTGAATGGATTCAGTGAATAAGGCAAAATATTAAAAAAGCCAACTTCTAGACACTTATACAAGTGCAAGAGAGTTGAATGCACTTGCTTTAGCTAGACATTTGTTCATTTGGGAAATCATAACGTAGGCACACCCTACATCTAACGCAAAATGCACTGCACTTAGCGGAAAAGTTTCGTCACAGGGATGCAAATGTTCATCACTCCAACAGTTTTTATCATCGAAGGTAACGTAACGTACAACTGCATCCCCGCTACAAAAATGTGTTCACCAACTGCAATTTGTTCGTTACTGTGATGAAAGTATATTTGTTGCTGAAATGAATTTGTTTCATTAATGCAACGAATTTGTTTCGTTTCTGCAATGAATTTGTTTCATTGTTGGAATGAATAAGTTTCATTCTTACAATGAATTTATTTCATTGCTCAAATGAGTGTTTCATTACAGCAATGAATTTGTTTCATTGCTGCTTTGAATTTGTTTCATTGGTGCAACGAATTTGTGTCGTTGTTGCAACGCATTTGTTTCATTACAGCAATGACGTTGTTTCATTACTGAAATGAATTTTTTTCATTGCTATTTATTTTATTTATTATTTGTCAATTGCTGGTATTTATGGTCAATTGCTGGTGTTTTCGTCTATTATGATAACAACTTCTTTAATTTTTGTTTTGGAAATTTACTTAATGTGCTAAATATTTTATATCCATTCCACATTGATATATTCGTCTCGAGGAAGATTCTGGTATTCGAGGTGTTGGCTGTTATTGTGACCATCGTATTCAGGCCATGCAATTAAAAACAAATATGAGGAATTTATTATTACTCCGCAATGGGTTTATCACAGCAGTTGATACACAGGGTGATTCAGGAAGTTCCGGACAAATTTCTCCAGCATGTTCCTTGGCTCATTTCATGAACAAAAATCCACTAGGACCATGTCCGAAAATGCAAGGGTGCGAAATGGCAGCGGGTTCTAAATTTTCGGATTGGTGGTCGGAGGGTAGTAGGGTAAAGTTGCTAACTTCTGAGCCAGGGGTCGGATTTATTTCGTTATTTCGCTTTATTTCGTTATTGTGCTGTTATTTCGCTTCCAAAAACAAAAACAAACATTTTTGCATTTCAGTAAAATGGTCATAACTTTGGAACGGTAAGACCTCTGGGCTTCGTTTAGGTCATTTTAGAAAGGTAAGAGGTATGGCTATCTTTCAACAGAAAAAAACAATAAGTTACCTGCCATCTGGCTGAGCCTCTTAAAGACCTTTCCAACAAGCCCAAAAACAAAAAAATCCGACCACTGGCTCAGAAGTTAGCAACTTTACCCTACTACCCTCCGACCACCAATCCGAAAATTTTGAACCCGCTGCCATTTCTAACCCCTTGCATTTTAGGACATGGTCCTAGTGGACTTTTCTTCATGAAATGAGCCAAGGAATACGCTGGAGAAATTTGTCCGGAACTTCCTGAATCACCCTGTATGTATTTTCAAAACTTCCTTTAAACACATTTTTTTTCGGTTTGTAAAAACCACAACATTTTGTTGTTCAGTTACATATTTCGTTGTAGTTTTTCTGCTATCGGTGCGTCACTTTCGTTTGTTATCATGTTGCACCTTGCTTTCTGTTTATTTTTCTATTTGATTTATAGATATTCAATTTACACAAACGATCACAGCAAACACATAAATTCACACAATTTATTTTTCAGAATAAAAGATTATTACCAAGTATAACTAATTAAAATAAATAAATAAATGGTTTCGCGTTACATCCCATGTTGGGCTTAGGGAGAGCTTCTCACAACCAGTGAGCTTTGCGCGTTCTAGGTTTGGGACCTACAGTTTGGGACCTACAGTTTTACACCGGTTCCGAATGGTATTTTGCGAAGCTTTCTCATTGCTAAATACTCGATAGTGTCGCCGTCACTAAGGGAGGTGACCGTCGACGACAGAAATTTCAGGTGGTCAGACAGGGATCGAACCCACGTTCTCATCTACACATGCATGTGCAACTACATGGCATGTGTAATTAGTCTGTTTTAAAAAATTTATTTAATTTATTCCGATTTAAGATGTGTACGCGACCCACCAGTCATGCACACCATTTTCTCTTGCTGTCCTCTTTTTTACGCACCTCATTTTTTCGTTTCCTTTCCTTCTTGATCTTCATACAAATTAGTTTCGTTTCATTAAAAACTGATTCATTGCAGTAACGAAATTGTTTCGTCAACTATAAATGTTGGCAAACCTCAACAATAAACAAACAATAAAAATAAACCACAAAATGTAAGAGGTAACCCAAATATCAATAGGTTAAATCTCATGCACTTACTTTTTTTTTAATTTGTAACCCCTTTTTCTACAACATTGAAGCTAAATAAAAAGGTTGCAGGAACGAAAAATAAGTTCTTGCAGCAACGAAATGAAAAATTGTCAAAGAAATCATGTATGAAATTTTTCGTTGCAGCAACAGCCAAATTGTCAGCTTTACGAGACTTTTCATTGTAGCAACGTAAAACCATTAACGAAAATGTTTCATCCTTGCGACGAAGTGTTTTTAATTTAGTGTATATTTAACGAGACTTCAGGAAAATTTAGTTCCACAATTTAAATTTTTTTTTGGGACGGGGAACTCAAAAGATGCGTTTTAAATGCTGACTCATAGAGCAAATTAGAATAGAGAAGTTTATTCTCTCAATAATTTTAACTTCATAGGAATGGTTGCAAGTAAACTTTGGAAGCATGAGGTCAATAATAGCAGATACAGGCATTCGTACAAAACATCAAACAAGACAACACCAAAGTTATTTGTGTATACGGTATATATGTATTATGTATATTTATGTATACGAACAATAAAAGTCAAAAGCCAAACAGAGAGCAATAAAAGAAACAAAAAAAGTGCAACATATATTTAAATTTCAAAGTTATATTTTAAGAGGATATGCAAAAGTTAATTCAACCGTTCCTGCAACTCCACCTGGTGTTAGTTAATTTTCGTCGAATTTCTCTCATTTACACAAACCTACAACGAAGAGTGTGAAAGGAAACGTCAGATGAGAGAAATTGTTTCTCTATTCCAATTTGCCCTATGGCCGCATTCATAGAGGAATTGCGGGTAGAGTATTTTATTCCCTCATATGACGACTAATTTCACACTCTTTCGTATTGGCTCTATGTGGTATTATTGAACCTATGTTTTCATCCATCCAATGTTCACTTGCCGCCATACATACGACGTTAAAAATATTGAGAGAATAAATTATTCTATCCTTAATTCCTCTATGGCCTGATTACAAAAACATCAAACTTTCTTTTGTACGAGAGTACTTATAGCCCAATACTGGCTGTTGAATTTTCGATTGGTAGTGTATTTGGGTAAAAAGAATTATACTTTTTGGTCAATATGGGGCTCAAACCACGTGCCGTTAAGAGCATAAACAGAACAAAATATTTTAAAAATTTTGATAGTTTTTTTTTTTGAAGACAGCATTTTGAAATTTTCCCAATTTATCAACTAAATTTTCAATTTACTCCTTTTTGTGAAAGTTAAATGAAAATACTACCAAATATATACAATAAATATATTTAAAACCTAATTCTCAAACTATAATGAGAAATATGTGAAAAATCTAAAAAAAAATATGCTTGATGAAGACTTCAAAATGCTGCCGTGGAAAAAATTTTCTGTCATCACTGTATTTTGACGGTCCCATACACTGCTCTTCAAAATGCTTGCTACGAGACCCCCATAAATGAAATTCCAAAAAACGGGGTTTCCAGTGCTCCCTATTACACATTATTTATACGTTGACATTTTTTGTTATTGTTTGGATGCAAATATAACGTGTTTATTGTTTGTTGCATATATAGTATAGTTGTGTCCAAACACATTGTGTTTACTATTCAATATAACATGTTTGGGACACAATGATGTATATATATTTGCTTGTAAATGCTTGTAAACATGTACATGGTTCCTGCAAAATGTTGCTGGGGACGTTATTTTTAGCGTGGAGAAACATGAACATTTTTCTTAGGCCTTTGGAATTAAATATATTGAAATTTTTTTTGCATCGTAGGTTTTTATTGTGCAAGTGATCGAAATTATTGTTCAAATTATTCACTAAAGTTCTTACTTACGTATAACATAGAAATAGCGCGGCCGTTGCGAATTACTGATAATAGGTGCTGTCCTGTACGTACAGCAATCTAATATAATTTTAATAATAGTTTTTAATCGTAATTTTCACTGACATGTATTCAACGCTGTGGGAGAGTTTGTACATACATATAAGTAAAATCTCAAACCTAAATAACTAAAGGTGAGGTCGTAAATTGAAACTGAATTGAAATTACATGCAATAATAGTATCGGTTTCCAAGATATGTGATTAGATTAACTGATTTAATTTGAGTCATGACGTTATGGTTTCCACTCCTAACCTATCATTGGCGCAGATTTTTTAAAACATTTTGGACTGGTTGTGGATTTGAAACGTGGAGAACTCATAGATAGTATTACAGGTTTGACTTCGAAAGAACGAATGGGAGTAATCTCAAACTACAAGGAAATCAATTCATCTCAATATCACGAATTGCTTTCCAGATTTCCTGAACTGGCCAATGCCTCGGTAGCTTCTAAGAAAGCGATGCATTCTATTGAGCATGTCATTGAGATCAATGGAGCCCCAGTTGCTGCGCGACCTCGCCGGCTTCCGCCCGAAAAGTTGGAAGTTGCAAAGCGCGAGTTTCAATTCATGGTCGAACAAGGTTTATGCCGTCCATCGAAGAGCAGTTGGTCCAGCCCTCTCCACATGGTGCTTAAGAAAAATTGTCAATGGCGTCCATGTGGCGATTATCGTCGGTTGAATGCGCAAACAATTCCCGATCGCTATCCCATCCCGCATATTCACGACTTTGGTCATGGTCTACAAAGGAAAACGATTTTTTCAACAATCGATTTGGTCCGAGCCTACAATCAAATTCCAGTCGCTGCACAAGATGTTCCTAAAACTGCAATCACGACCCCGTTTGGCCTTTTGGAGTTCACATACATGACATTTGGGTTACATAATGCTGGTCAATCATTTCAAAGGTTTATGCATGAGGTTCTTCACGGTTTAGATTTTTGTTTTTTATATCTGGATGATATTCTTGTGGCGTGTGGAAGCGAAGAAGAACATTTCCAACACCTTCAACAGTTATTTGAACGTCTTCAGGACTTCGGAGTTATCGGTAATGTAGCCAAATGTAACTTTGGCAAGCCATTGGTGAATTTTCTTGGTCACGTAGTTCAAAAAGATGGTATCAGCCCTTTACCTGAAAAAGTTGAAGCAATCACTAACTACCCGCAACCGAAAATTGTCAAAGAAGTGCGCCGCTTAGTGGCCATGGTGAATTTTTATAGAAGTTTCATTCCGAATGCTGCCGCAATTCAAATGCCAATTCACGCTTTCCACAAGGGTAATAAAAAGAATGATAACAGCCTGATTGTTTGGAAATGCAAATTGTTCGAGAAATGCAAATTAGATCTCGCCAATTCAACTCTTCTTGCTCATCCCTCTGAACATCTGCCTATTTGCGTGATGGTTGATGCATCAGACACGGCGGTTGGAGGAGTTTTGCAACAACAAACCATTGATGGATGGAAACCTGAAAGTTTTTTCTCTAAAAAGTTTAACAACGCGCAGCGCATGTACAGCACATACGATCGGGAGCTACTGGCCGCCTATCTAGTAGTCAAATATTACTGTCATATGCTGGAGGGACGTAAGTTCATCATATTTACTGACCACAAACCGTTGACATTTGCCTTCAGACAATCTCTTGAAAAAGCCAGCCCTCGCCAAGTACGTCATCTAGATTACTTTTCGCAATTCTAAACTGATATACGTCATATTAGTGGTACCGAAAACGTCGTAGCTGAATCTCTCTCTCTCGCCATCGCCATCGGCAATCAACTATGAAGAACTAGCTCGAGAACAAGAAACCGTCAAGGATTTGCAAGATTTTTTAAAATCTCCAGATTCATCATCAATTATTTTGAAATCTGTACAAATTTCTGCTGACACCAAGCCTTTTTACATTGACATTTCCACTGAAAGAGCAAGGCCGTTTGTACGATCAGCTATGCGACGTCAAGTATTCGATGCTTTTCACAATCTTTCCCACAATGGAGTGAATTCAACAACCAAAACTATTCAAACTCGGTTTGTTTGGCCAGACATGAAGAAGGATATTCGAAGTTGGGTAAGAAACTGCATAATGTGTCAGCAATCTAAAATTCATCGCCACACGCATAGGGAGATAGGAAGCTATCCGCCACCAGCCGAGCGTTTTGACCACATCAACATTGATCTAGTGGGTCCTCTTCCATCTTCTCATGGATTCCGCTACTTATTGACATGTATTGATCGTTTTAGCCTATGGCATGACGCGATTCCAATTTAGGACATTCAAGCTAAAACAGTTGCTGAAGCATTATATCGTGAATGGATATCACGGTATGGAGTCCCGTCAAAAATTACGATTGACCAGGGGCGACAATTTGAGTCCCAGCTTTTTCGTGAACTCACAAATCTTCTTGGAGCTCAACGCATTCACACATCTCCATACCATCCCTCGGCAAATGGAAAGATCGACCGATGGCACCGGTGTCTTAAAACAACCATTATGTGTCATAATTCGTCCAACTGGATAGATGTTCTTCCAACTGTTATGCTGGGTCTGCGAGCAAGTTTTCGTGAAGATATTAGTGCTTACGCCATTTGAGCTAACATTTGGTACCACCATCAAGCTTCCGGGGGATTTGCTTTATGAACCATCCGAAACAACTCCCACAGACGAATTTGTGATCTCACTCAAGTCTAAGATGAATAATTTGAAACCAGTTCCACCCATTCATAAAACTAATCGTACAAAATTCGTTTCAAAGGGTTTGGACAATTGCACTCATGTTTTCCTTCGAATTGATAAAGTGCGCAAATCTCTCCAACATCCTTATGAGGGGCCGTTCAAAGTTATTCGACGAAATGGTAAAAATTTCGAGTTGGATATTAAAGGCTCTATAAAAAACATTAGCATTGATCGTCTAAAGCCTTCTTATATTTTTAACATAAACTTAGAGGAAGATCGAAGAATAATTCAATTTTGCAAAATCATTGATTCAAGTACTCCAAGGACTGGTGCACCTAGGCCCAGTCGTATTCCCCGCAGAGGTGGTCGCAACGTTAGATTTAAATAAATATATCTACATTTTTAGGGGGGAGTATTGTGGGTAAACACTGTACACGTCAAACACTTTGTAAACTTGTTTTTAAAATAATTTAAAAATTTACGACCAACGTTGTATCATAGTTTTTTAAGTTGTCAAATTGAATATAATAAATGAATTGTTTTCGATAAGGTTATTCGCATCGGTCGTTTTCATAATGAAAAGTTAAAAATCTATTGTCTTGGTTTTTATAATGTATTTTGGTTGTGTAGTTTTTCATTTACCGATATTGTTGGAATTCGTTTGTGTTGAATTTAACAAAAACAACATGCCTGTTAATGACTTCAACAATACCTACTGTTATCACATATTGCAAATACATATTGCAAGGTATAGGTTGTTGTGACCAAATATTATAATTGTTGCTTTCAGATCTTTATAGAATATTTCCCATTGAACAAGAAATTTCCCAAAACATGTGTTCGGCGAGAGCTACCCACAGTCAGAGAGTTGTGCGCCATCTACTTTTATACTCATTAAACTGTAGGATCCACTGATACAGTAATGTAAAAAGAGTGTAAAGAGCTGTTAAAACACTCAGCCTATGGCACAGAGCATGTTGAAATTTCATCGAGTTTGAGTCGGAATTCACAGACCTAGCATCAAGCATAATTTAAATGTTATTGGCATCAATTAAACAAACTTTCAAATCCATTAGTCTCAATCGAGCATAGTTTGCCTACCGACCATTCGTCCATCCACCATCTTCACCATGATAATCCAACCTCATAGACGATCAGCTGTGGCAACGAAACCCCCTGACCCCACTTCATGCCAACTCCGAATGGTTTAAGTCTCCATTCCATTGCTGTTTGACTACGAAGTTGGAAACTCACAGACAACAGCGTGGATTTATTTTCAATTACGTTTTGTGTTAGCTTCCCAACCAGCTATCCAACCAACCAGGTATCCATGACACTGCTGATCGACTATGAATTAGGAAATTGCTAGAAGACAGATTATATAGGCGTGAGCGATAATTTTACAATATAATTGATATAATTTAAATAATACAATATAATTGACAGCAATTGTAAATATACGAATTCCCTTTTATTTCTGTACGTTTTATGTGCAACCACAGAGTAACAATCAACAGCAACTCGAACTCGTTGTAATGAGCTAGAACGTAAAGAGAGGGATGGCGACTCTTGTCTACAGCAGTATGCGATAACTCCGCGAAACTGCAAGTACCTCATTGACATACATTGGTGAAATTTGTACATGAGGTACTGAATTTTTTTCACTTTATTTTCATTAACCACAATTTCGTTACAACAAAATACTTGTTTTACTAACACTAACTGTTTGGCAAAACATAATTTGAATTAAGTAAAATATTGAAAACAGTTAGAGAAATCCCAGATATGCTTCGCTGCAGCAACGACAAAATCGTAGGATGTACACAACTTTCGATTCATCATTAGTTCATCCGTGCGACGACGCGATTTTCTTTTACTGTAATGAAAGGATAAACGATAGCGTCTGAATGTTAAGCTTAAATATATTTGTACCTCACTTGAATCACAATTACAACAACAACTGCACACCATTTTACAAGTAATGAAATGGTGACTAGTAGGCGTCATAAGCCGATTCATGTCTTCTATTTGCTCACAAATGTAAGTACGATATACACACTACAAACCCCAACCCAGCGCACATCGACGCACCTGAGGGGGTTTTGATGAATAAAAGGTAATGGATACATTATGTGCCCAGAGATCAACGGCACAAGTTTGTCTTTAGATTTATGTGCTTAAGCGACTCGAAATCTTAATACCACTGTCAGGTTGCCTGTCTGCTTTACCGACCACACTATCACATATTGGTTTGTGTTGTTCATAATAATTCGCGCACTACTGTAAGCGAATTATGCTAATTACTGATGCAAAATTTATAACGAAAACTAAAAGATCCAACTTTCGTGTGTTGGTTTTTTGTGCAAGGTACTCGTACATTCATACCCGTCTCATTGAAAGCCTCATTAAGCGAACATTTTTAATCTAAACTTTCTTTAATTGAATCATATCTTGTAAAGATTTGATATTTTGCTTAACTTGAGCTTAGTTTTTTTTCAATGCTTTGAATTGAACTTAGTCACGATTTTGTAGAAAGAAACATGATTTGCGTTAACTGTTTGGAAAATGTAAAATCTCTTCGTGATTAAGTGAACTTCATTCAAATTTTTTGGAATGAATGGGTGAAAAGTTTTTGTATTTTTTTCATATAGATATAAAAGCTATAACATCGTCTCTTCAGTGTGGCCTGACAAATCTTCTTAATTGAATTTATCTATTTCTATATTATTTAGCTGAGTATATTTCTTTTAGGAAAACACCTTTATTTTCATTTTGCATGCAGCAACATAAGATAATAACGTTATAAGCATGACTCGAATGCCAACAGAATTTGTAGTTTTTCGGTTTATAATCTTCAGACATCAATCGAAATTATTGCAGATTTTCGCACACAGAAAACAAAGACGACTCAATTAAATTTTTCAAATTACTCAAATATTGAAATGAAAATCGATAAATGGTACCAACAACAAAATTCATAAGAAATACCCCAATATTTAACCAAGTAAATACGATACGAACAATCAGACCCCTTTCACACTCGGCAAGTTACTTGCGCAAGTCAGTTTTTCAACTTTCCGAGTACAAGCAAGTCTGTACTCAAAATTTATTCCCCTATCCCGACCTTACCTCTGTCATCAACAAACCAAGACTTGGGCAAGAGACTTGCGCAAGTAACTTGCCGAGTGTGAAAGGGGTCTCACACAACTTCAGTAAATACGATACGAACAACCACACAACTTCAGTTAGAGATAATTTTGTACATGCAGTCGGTAGCGTAACGTGCTAGACGCTTCCCGAAACGACGCTTTGTCACAAACATCGAAGCGATCTTCCAGTGGATGTGAGTTCGAATCCTATCGCGGCTGTTTCATTTTTTTTTTTAATAAACAAACTTTCTAAAAATACCTCGGATCGAAGACAAAACGAAAACTGCGATACAATTTAGTTTGTTAATATGTGAAATTCCTCATCGACTAAAAACGAAAATATTTTTGATAAATAACGTTCAAATATTTTCGTAGTTGGGTGAAATTTTGCATCGATTGAAAAATAATATTTTTCCAATATACAGCCTACAAATATAGTAGCTGATATGTGTTTTTTTTATCACAGGATTTTCAATTAATACTTTGTTTGAATTTTCGAATTTTGTAATTGAATTGAAAAATCATTTTTTCATATATACATAACGATGGCTTAATATAAAAAGGGCCTAACTCGATTTTTTGTTACTTGACTGGAGAAGGAAAAAACTTAATAAAATCCGTAAAATTTTAGATACAAAAAAAGTTTTAATGCAATTTTTAATAAGAAGAGGCAACACATTTTTGGAAATGGCATTAAATTTTTTTGTTGTATCTTAAATTTTACGGAGTTTATTAAGTGTTTTCCTTCTCCTGTCAAGTAACAAAAAATCGAGTTAGGCCCTTTTTATATTAAGCCATCGATAAGCTCACAAAATCTGGCATGACGCCATTTAGTAGAACAATCATGAATTTATTAGTGTATTGACAATTAAAAACAAATTGTCTCCCATTAAGGAACGGGAGAGATATAGTCACAATCAGTGAGCTATGCACTTTGTAAATTTAAAATAGATCGCCTTAAATCGATTTTAGAGAAATGTAGGTCTAGGTTAGGTTAGGTGTTGGTGATATTCGACGGCTTTGAAACAAAACTGCCCAAGTTCACTTTTCTAAAATGTCCTTCTTTTAGCTCTAAGGATTTAATGACCAAAACTTCCACTTGAAAGTTCATATTGTAATCCGGGAGTCGTATGAAGGTTTCGGTCGCCGGATTTCCTATGAAAAATCGCAGACCTGTTCTTTCCTCTAGCTTTGAACCATGCGTATAACAGCAGTTTCCAATTGGTGCTTGTACCACACGGAAAGAAAAAACTCGTTCCTCTCAAACGAAATCTCAGATAACTTAAGTTCGTTTGGGGACTGTAGTTGGGAGAAACGAACTTCTGTTAAGCCATACATATCATTTCGTTTGGCAGAACCGAAAAATGTTTGCAGCGAACGAGTTATGAAAAACATAAGCTGAAAAAAACGTTTACGAGAAACGAAAAACGGTTCCGCCAACTGTTCCCTCGTTTACAGCAACCGAGTTGTAGTTGATCCTAACGAAAAAAACGTTTGCGAGAACTGAAAAACGTTTGCAGTAAACGAGTTTTGAAAAATTAAAGCTGAAAAAACCTTTGTGATGAACGAAAAACGGTGCCACCAACTGTTCTTTCGGTTACAGCAACCGAGTTGTAGTTACTCTATTCAATACATTACTTAAAATTTATATTTATGGCTTCCATAAAATCTTTTTTGTGTAAATTTCCAACTTTTATGATTTTGTTTTTACCCATAAAGTTTGTTTTAAAAAAAGTTGGAATTTTTGTCTATCTTTTCAGTGTCTACGAACACGTCCGTCTCGACTTGCATTAAAATAACAACTAAAATCGCAGCAAACTACAACGCGCCAGTTGTCCATCCAAGATATATTGACAAGGCAAAAGCCTTGTATGTGTATGCGTGAGTGTGTATGCCAAGCGAGTGGACTGTGTATACAGTCGACAGAAAGAGAAAATGAGAGAAATTTACGTTCTTCGTACTCATTAGAAAAATGGCTAATTTCAGTTATCGCAAACGGGTTTAACTTGCGAAAAATGTAATTTTGTACTCGGTTAATGCAAACGAGATCTCGTTTGCAACAACATGATACACATTTGCGATATATGAGTTTATTTGGGAGAACTACATAAACGGTTGCGATTAATAAATTAATACAAATCAATCAAAGTATTGTTGTGGCAACCGAGCAATAAACGTTTTTTTTCTTTGCGTGCAGGGTCCCATCCTGTCGATAATCCCTAGATAGCGTCATGGTCACGTATTTCGCAGTAGGCCTTACTTTGGTCGGATTAACTCACCTATTGCATGTATCTTGCCAAGGCCTTCATTATCCGGTGGTGTTTCGAATTGTGGTCCCTGTTTGTCCATTCACCTATCGCCTGTAGGCGTTTTGCCACAAGGGCAAGGACAATAAAAATTTAAATTCTAAAAAAAAATTCTAAAAAAATTCCCTTGTCGGGGTTGTTCTCATTGCACCGCTAACCCCATGGTTTAATCTCGTAACTTCTCGTTGATTATGATACAAAAGGCGATCATTTATGGTAGGCATTGACTACTAATAAGTAGTGACTACTAATAAGCTTCCACACGCAGGAAAACTCAATATGAAATGGTAAAGATTTTGCTTCACAGAGATGTGAATGTTACTTCAAGATTGAATTATTTAATTGTCCCACGCTTAATTAAACACCTTCTCAATCGAAATCGTTTTGTTGAAATAACAGGCATAGCTCTATGAAGCAAACTCATTTCCATTTCATGTTAATTCCACACTTATTTTCATAGCTATGTTGAAGAACAGAGCGTCCGAATAACTCTTACATACCTGCAATTTTGATAGAAAAGGAAGGTAGACTAAGTAGCTACCCTGAATCAAATTAGTACAATATTAGCGATTTAGCATCCAAGATATTAAAAAAAGCGAACTGATAGTCCACTACAGTTGAAAAAGGTGTATCAGCCACATCTCTACCCAAATAAAAGACCTTTCTCAAAAGAACAACTAAAGAGCTTGACGGATTAGATGAAATATATTCCGCCCATATTATAAAAGTTTTAGGACAGGTCTCCAGACTAAGGAAGGTAAATCGGTTCATAAAGACAATAATAAAATTATTGTAGTCGAAAAACGTATCAACGTTGTAGTAAATTGTATTGGTTACAGGCAAGTTTCCTGAGTTGATAGGTATCTTTGAAAAAATCTATTTTTACCAATTCTCAGATTTTACTGCACTTTTTTTGAAAACAAATATAATTTTACACTGTTCGAATAAATTTAGAAGAATTTAGAATTACAATACCTTTAATCTATTCTTATATTATTTCTCAATGCAGTCAACAGTTTCGCAGTTATAAAAAAAAGTATGGTGAAAAAATTAAATGTTTTTCTTAAAAAATTCAAATATTTTATTTTTATAAAGTCATGAAACATAAGAAATGGCAAAAAGTGTAAAGTTTTACTAGTTTATCCAAAAGTCCTATAAACCTATAAACAAAATGAGACATGCTTCCAAACCGGGGCTAATGAAATTAAGCGTAAGCCAAACCGGAGATCCATTTTGTTTGCTCCAAGAAGCTCAAGATGTAGTCTACGTCTTTTTGAGATAATTCTCCCCAGGTCCCTTAATATGTAGGATCACATAGTAGACATTAAAGATGTGCTTGAATGTTTTGATTTTCTTCCACTGAGAATGAAGCGAAAAGCGAACTCTAATTGAGAATGCATCCAACGATCGAATCGAATATATTCTCCCTTTGCAGAGAGGCAAGCAATCGAAACGAAACACACACTCTCAATAAACGAAGAGAAACTATAGTTGTGCGCGCAATTTACTCTCATCTTTCCAAATTATTATGGAAATATTCAACTGATGATAAGATGTTTTGAATGGTTTGATTTTCATTTGTGAAAGAAGGAAAATGTTTTGGTTGATTCGTTCCAAAAGGAGAAACAAACAAAACATGTACGTCTATAAAAATTCGGTCTAAAATAATTATTTTTTTTTTGGAGAGACAGAGAATTTTTGTTTCCTAAAAATTGGAAAATATCCAGACAAAAAATAAATTTTCATTTAATTTGCTTCTAAAACCAATATTTTCAGTTTGAAATATTTTTAAAATTTTCTTTGTTGAACGAAACAAACAAGCACTAGAGTGATGTTGTATTCTATTCGCTCCCTGATGTTCCATTTCTCTCATTTCTCCATACTCTCATATCTTCATCTCCCATGTTTCCATTCTCTAACAGGAACAACTATTTTTTGAGTTCTTTTTTGCTCGTTTTGCTTTTACAAATGCTAGTAGGAAGACTGGTTGAAAATTTGAGCATGCGTTGAACAGCGTTTCAAGCATACTCGTGCAGATATTTAGTAGACATCATCCTGTCGGCTAGTGTTGGACACGTGCAGAGAATATGGTCTGTGTATTCCTCTTCTTTCTCATCGTTACTGTAACTCTAACCTTTATTCTCGCCGCATGTCTACTATCACACAATGTACCGCCACAAATGAAACAAGCAATTATAACTTGAGCCTGGCTAGAAACGAAAGCTTCGTGGATCTACTGCAAGCCACTATCGGCAGGTTTGTCTTAAGCATATTCAATCTGTGCCCCTCTCTCATCTCTCCAGCATGATTAGTTTTTGCCCAAAATTTATATATATGCAATTATAATTTTAACATAATTATAATTGATGTCTCCAATTAACCATAAGCGTGTGTGTTGGAAACCGTCCATGTAAACCTTGTGATCGCTTTCGCACTTATGTAAACTGACCAAAATACGCGCTTGGATCCCTCACGACATGCTTGCACACGCTGAAAAAACTGCCTCTGCAATATATTCTCCCAAACATATTCTGCAGGATCCATTTATATGTTTGGAACACACTACAAACATTCATACGTTTGCAAGTCCCAAACACACTTGCATTTAAATGTAAACAGTAGCATGTTTATTGGCAAACATGTATGCCTTTATGTGGATAGCCATATCTTACATGGAAGCATTCGCGTGTTTTCCCCCAAACATATGCGTATTTCCTCCCAAACATAATAATATTTAAAATCCAATTATTCTTTGATTTCAATATATATGTATTATTTAGTATAATTAATTTTATCAATATAAATCCGTATTTATAAATAATTAATAGAAAAAATTAAAAGATTTAAAACAACCCTTTTTACAGTTACTTGCATCGAGGCATTATTTGTTTTTTTTCATGAAATGAGAATTTGCTGCTCTTTTGCTTCTTCTTTGTTGTGCCTCACATTTTTGATTTCAGAAGGTTTTAACTATGCGTTATCACCAACGTTATCACTACGCGTTGGTACACAAACAATACGCTTATATAAAAATCCAGTTCATGCAAGCCAATCGTTTAATAATTATTTGTCTTTCTTTATTATATTTCATAAATTGTCCGCCGTTACGATTTTTCTCAGTAAAGGCTCGTACAGACATCGAGCTCCACTTTGTTGCCCTTTCCAGCTTATTTCGTCAAAATTGTTTCTCAATTCACAAAAAAAAAACCTAAGCTACATTACAAACCATTTAACCGTCCGAGCCTTTGTTTATTCTTTTTCCACTGATCAAGCGCGTGTGATATCCTCTGTCCGATGAACCATTGACGACTGAATATATGAAACTTCATCTACAATTTACAGGCACATTCAGGAATTTTTATGAATCACTGACTGGGATAATAATGCAAAAATATCGATACACACTTACAAGATAAACTCCCTCGTTGTCCCACTTTTATTCTCTTGCTCTGGAGAGAGCATAAACAGTGCAACAAACACAGCTGTATTTGTATCACAAACATATATATATTTGGGTCGCAAACACATATATTATTACATATTAACCATTGTGTCTCAAACATTTAATATTGAATACCAAACACAGTGTGTTTGCTCACAAGTATATTATATTTGCGACAAGCTCGAAACACACGTTATATTTGCATCCGAACAACAATCAACTACAGATTTTTCAGCGTGCAATTTCAAATACAAATTTCGGGTTCGAAACGGATCCGCCAAATTGCAATTTCACTGATTCTCTTTTTTGTGTTTTTACGGGATCGTAACGAGTGCCTAACAGGGTTGACAACTCACATTTCCCTGTTAGAAGCCCTTGCGGACTCGTAAGGGGATCGAAAAGGATCCGCCTCCGTATTTATGAACATTGGGTTTGTATGATATTAAATGCACAGAAATACCTATTAATACAAATGCGAATTCAGAACAAATCCGATTCGAATCGGAAAAAAATCACAAAACTGAATCCATTTATTTAAACACAACTAACCTGAAACGGATTCGAATATGAAGCTTGTTGCAAGTTTGAGACGAATCCGAAAATCCCCAGATCTTTCCATTAATTTCGGATCGGGTGAATATCGGGTTTAATTCAAAAGTTCCACATTTTGTTCATGAATCCGATTATTTACAGCTCTGGAAGTTTTAATTGGAGCATTATCTTGATGGTAAGTCCATGCTATAGGTAAAAACTTCTAAGATCCTCTTGTACGATTCTCCAGTCATTTTTCGGATTCAAAAATCAAATCCATGGTTCCGCAGTAGGACATACGCTGCTGCGTCTTCGTTGCAAATATTTTTGTTCGTTTCATGGACTATCCATCTGGTCCATAGATATTAAATTGTTTCTCCGCCTTTGCATGGTAGCTTTTTACAATTTCCGACGAAAAATGAATGGGCATGAAGTACTGTACAAACACTCGCGTTAACTTCGCTGTCGCAATGAAGGTATTCGGGGCGAAGGTATTAACCCTAGGATGTCTGACTACCTTGTAGGCGGCCCAGTACACATTTTTACACATTGCTCCAGGTTGTTTTCTAATTGCAAGCTGCGATTGTGTAGAAGTATTGTATCACACTTTAACTTCATGTAAGCCTGATTAATTGTTGGAATTTATTAGAATTAGGAATGCATAATATTGTAATATGGGATTTTTTAATTGAATACCAGGTACGTTCTTCAGCCAAATACAACGAAGTGAAAAAATTATAAGCACGTTCAAAATTGGCCACGGTGGGCTTGAACTCGGCGTGAATGCATATGTTTAGCACTTCCAATTTTCTTTCGGCATTCGATTCCTGGATCCATCAGAAGGTCAGAAAAAAAAATCCACCGTAATTCTTAGAGCCCATTTTGAGAAAAACACGTTTTTCTGGACTATAATTTGTCTGGACAAAACACATGTATTAATGAAAAATTTTTAAAATTTAGGATTTTTATCGCACATCTTCAGGGTGAAGGATGGTTATTTGATTAAAAATAAGTTGTGTTGACATTGTCGAACGCTCAAAACTTACCATAAATACTGTCCGAAATAGTAATTATACTCCAGAGAACTGGATTTGTGAGGCAAAAATGAAGTTACTTGAAAACTGGTATCTTTGTAATTGTTTTATTTTTTCGACAACTGTTGTTCAAATAACATGAAATCAAAATTACAAATTTTTTATCTACCGATAACTGACAAATTACAAATGAACGCTGTTATATTCCTGAACCGCAGTCAGTAATTTATTACCGTAATGGGGATGGGTTTTCCTAACTTTATATTTTTCCCAGGTCATTTTAAAATCGTGATGCAGAGATTCCATGGCCTGTTGGCTAAAAAACCCTAATCCTTTTTTGGTTTTATCACAAAACTCAGGAACATGAAAAAATACAGCATGGACTTTTGGGGTGACACGAATCCGAAGATCAAGATAGCTTTTTTTGAACATTTCAATCGCTTCCAAATAGTTTGATTTGAGATCATTTGAAAAATACGATTCAACCACTTCTCTAAAATCTTGGAAACATTTGACATAATTCAAGCATTCCGGTCTACAAATTTCGCGCAAAATCTCAACTTTCTCCAACAGCAGTTTGCACGAATCACCCGCAAAGGCAGGAGCCCCGTGCACAAAGTCTTGGGTGGCATTGCACCTTTTTGCCCATTTCTGACACTCGACATCGTATTCTTCTTTCATCCGATTGTACAGAGTATTCACAACACCGAGCATTAAATGTAATCCAGGCGGTGCAATGATATCAAGGATTTCTCTAGTGTCATTCGTGCCTCTTGACAGAACGGGCGCATTTGAACAGTTTCTGTATTTTTTAGCAAGAGACTTTTTGAAGTTAATTTTCTCCCACTCCACATAGTTCTTTCGACAATTGTCCATCGTTCTTTTTTCACCGCATGTATCCAAGTTTTCTTTACCAGCAAAGCACCAGGTACATGGGAAGCAGCTTGAATGAGACATGATTCCCACTAATATATTAGCAAGTTTCAAGTCAGTCGCGACCGTTCCAGAAAAATTATTTATGTGCAAGAGGAACCATAAGTGATGAACATTTTCGTAGTTTTCTTGTGTGCCTGCAACTACTGCCAAAATAAATAACTTCTTCACGCCAGTATCCTTAAACTTTTTTGCAGCTACGCTCTCTACATATTTTTGGCGGAGATCGCTTACAACAGGCTCAGGTGTTTGTACTGAAAGGCAGACTCTCAGAAACCATGCTCCACCATCTATACCGAATTTTAAATGAGGATCGCTGAGGTTACGAGCTTCTTTTACGCAATTTATCAACCCCAGAACATCATTGCAATATACCAATATTTCTGTTGAACTTGTTTTCTCGCCCGCTTTAGATATTGTGGAAGGACATTTTTGGAAGTCGAAAAATGCATCCAGTCTATGTCGGTATATGGATAGCTTCTCTTTTAAATGTGGTTCGAACAGATTCCTTTTTCGAGAAGCGACACGCAAGTCTCGTGCCACTCCTTGGACTACGTTCCTGGAAAGACCATAATTTGTCCCTATTTTCTAAACTTCTTCTGCATAAATCTGTTGCGTGGAGGGAGTCTGGTCGCTTGGTTTTGGGACGAGTTCAATACTGAGAGGCCCACCTCGTATCTGAGATAACTGAGCAATTTTCTTTCCTGAAACTGTGCCACTTGGACCACTATTTCCAAATACATCTTTTATCAAACAACTCGCCAAATGTTCTTTTTGTTTTTTGGGTAGGGATTTGCTCACATGTTCCTGCAAACTTGAAAATTTAATACTGCAGAAATGTTTTTTCCCCATTGAGTAGGTGTGGCCACATTTTGCGCACTTGTTTCCCCTATTTTGCTTGGTATTCTCGTCAATCCGTCGAGTAAAATTATATGGACCAGGATCTCTTACCAATTCGCATAGTGTACAGTTACACAAAGTTTCAGCCTTTGCACGAGTCTTTGTTTGCAGAATTTTGAATCCGGTGAAATCTGGTAGCGTTATTCCCTGGAAATTATTTGACTTCACTGACCGATAATCGAGAGTTTTACAGGCACTGCACAGAACGTTTGGCAAACGTTCATCGTCTGCATCATATTTCACACATTTCTCGAGGTGGGTGCGCAAAATACCGCTAATTTTGACGAATTGCTTTTTCTTCTCCATACAGAGTAAACATATACGCTCCTGATTTTCTTGGTGGGTCCCCGCATGGCGCTTCGACTTACTGCACATTTTTTTTATCAAAAAAGAGACCACAAACGAAGAAGAGTATTGAACTACACCCTGAATGTCATTTGACTACTAAGGCTATTTTGCCAATAATTTTAATTGTCAATGACCTGCTGGCCTGTAAAGCGAATCAAGAATCAAAACAAAACGCTATTATTATTGTGATTTATTTTATTTGTGGGGGAGGGGGGCATAGGGGGTTTCAATTTGTGAGACTGGAGATTAAAGATATATTTAGGAAATGGTTATCTGATACAAAAGGGAGCTCCAAATTCACCAATAGGCAAGCCTGACATCGCATGCCCCTACGAAAATTGATATATCTCAAATTTTCCACAAAAACGTGTTTTTCTCAAAATGGGCTCTAAGAATTACGGTGGATTTTTTTTCCTGACCTTCTGATGGATCCAGGAATCGAATGCTAAACATATGCATTCACGCCGAGTTCAAGCCCACCGTGTGGCGTTTAGCATTATCCAAAGATCGGCGATACCTGCCGATTTGCTTAATGCACAACGAGCCTGTCGCGTGTTTTCATTGTCAAACCGAATGAAGCGTAAGAACAGCTTGAACCGGTTGGGGACCATCGTGGGTTTGTAGACGCCATGGTGGTATGGTCTCCAAAGGTCTTTAGCGGGCTGTGTATTTGAATTGAACATACTAGCAAACAATACTAATCCGAAAACCGGGTACATCTTATTCTCGTTTGTTTCAGTCCAAACTCTTGTAGTTGAATCCGGATGGGCTATATTCCAATCCCGTATGATGCCTCATGCTCTGCAATTTGTCTCTCGTCAGCGTCATACTCTACTTCATCAGATGGGATATAACCTCCATCAGTATCAGCTCGAATGGATCGTCTTCTACATCTTCGATGTTCTCACTCGCAAAAACTGCGGCAAGACTATTCTCAGTGAGGTGCTGTTGGTCTGCTGTCAATCCAGAAAATCGGTGACGCCAACTTAGACCTACATCGAGTGCTTCCCAGACCTCATCACTTATTCTACACATTGCAAGTAGTTCAATTCAAGAAAGCTACAGATAATAAAATAGGTAAAAATTCAAACCGAAGTGATCAATTCAAAAGAAAACTGCAGCAAACTTGTAAACACAGTTAACTTGTTGAGCTTTGACTAAATCTCAAATAATGAGATCTCAATTGATTGATCATGTTGAAGTGCTTTTGTATAACAGCTTACATAAATTTTCCATATGTTTAACGGACGGGCCTCATGAGACCAAGTAGGTACACTTGCCATCTTTTAACATATACTCATTAACATATGTACTCATTATGATCAGAAAGCACTAGCGGTAGTTGGCATAAAATATCTTCGCGCTCAGAGTCAAGGAAAAAATTTGGAGGCTATTCAAAGTCAAAATGGGCCTCGAAAGGCCCAGTTGAACATCCTAGGGTTAAAAAGGTCTTTATCCTGAATAAATTTAAAATATTAAAAAAAAAATACATTAAAAAAATTTAAAAAATTATTTTGCTACATAATAGTAACATTATAGACTTTATTCGTAATCAATTTCGTTATTCTCCTATATCCATTTTAAACGATATTTACGTTTAAAGTTTGCCAAAAATTTAATTCCTTGTTTAACTGATTCGCAGTTGCACTTCCATCAAAGTCTACAAATTGAATCTCTCTCACACACATTTTTTTTCAACGACTCAAATTCGTTTTATACGGGGTTGAAGTCTATCAAAACATCAATTCGATTTTAACATTGTTAGCAACCAACTACGTGTCATCAATTAGACATTTTCTAAAATAAACGACAATAGAAAAAAATGGGGATACATTTTTCCCCATATGTCACCTGCAGATTGTGAATATGGATTGGTTCGTTTTATTCACGTATCACTGAGTCCATTTTTTTCACTATTCATCTGTACTCCATCTAACAATAAGCATGAATGAACAAAATATGTCAAAATGATTGATGACTTTCACTGTGAAGTACTTGAAAACAGTTCGGGATATTACAATGCAATATAGAAAGCAACGATTTTTTTTGTGCGGGTCTGTCGAGGTAATGAAGATGTCATTTTTCTATTGTTTGTTAACAAATGCATTTAAAACAATGTTGTTAAAGTTTTCACAGTAGTGTTAACACCTCCTTTCCACTCAGCTGTATAATCCATTGAATGTGCTTTATTGTTATAAAACTAAATTTATTTTATTTTTTTGCTTTTTCGTGTATTCTCTCCCAGTGGAGCTTACATCATGTTAGTTTTAGTAGACACTTTTTTTTGCATCTGACAATTTTTTGCAGATACCGATTCAATCAAACTTAGATATTTAATAAATGTCTAGACAAAAACGTGGCAGCAAATTGGAATGCCTGGTACTCTGATAGTGGAAGCATTCAAATGCAGTGACTTGCAAAATTTCTATAGTGTATATTATTGAAGTACGTCAGACATTTGTGGGATAAAATACATTTGTTGCATGTTCAAACAAATAGACTGTTTGAAATCATTTTCTTTTACCTTATTGATTAGAGGCCACCTGTGAAATTATCTGCCAATGCCTCGAACTCATATTTTCCCAAGAAAAGTGTAAGTACTGAATAGCAAACAAAATGTGTTTGGACACAAGTATACTATATTTGTGACCAGCTACAAACATGTTATATTTGCATCCAAACAACAGAAAAGACAGATTTTTCCACGTGTACAATTCACAGTTGACATAATAAACAAAACTCAATTTAATGGGGAAATTTTAAAAATTTTCATATAGAATAAAACAAAAATGTGAAGAAAAATATGTCTGCTCTGGATTTCAGTCAAATTTATAAAAATTGTAAAAAAAAGTTTTATGACCTCCTAATAAACATTAGACAAAAATACTTTCCAGTTTTTGCATCGTAAAATTCGACTAGATTCGTCTTTGTTTGCTATGAAAAATATAAACTTTATCGCATCCATAGATAACATGAATTTCCACAAACATGCTTCAGGACATATTACTCCATTGTTTGATAAACAAGCGCACTAGCAGCCACCATCATCTCCTTATCTGGTGGAATGTTGTAACAATGTGGGCCAGCTAGATCCTTCATCCAATATACGATTGCAAGTGACCCTTTTCCCCACACAGGCGAACAGAAAGTAGTAAAATGCATGCATCGTAACGAAACCACACAATTAGTAACGTCTTCTCATATATATCTTTGTATCTACCTAACGAGAGAGACAAAAAAAGTCCCAAAAGATAAACTCCTGCCACTAGAATATCAGCTAATATTGTGCAGGTTTCTGTAAGGTGTAACTGCTGGAGTTGATATCTACTTTATGGGGGAATCTATTGCAAGAACAATTCTGAACTGATATAAAAAAAAGCCAAATAGAAAGAACACAAAATTGAAATTGTTACGCCCGCAGTGTGTTTAAGCTAACTATACTATGTAATATAGTGCACAGTGGTTCTGGCGGCTTGGAGCTCGGATCACAGCAGAAATATATTGAATATAACAAAATTCGATGAAATTTATTATTTTGAAATAATTATAAATTTCGAGACTAAAGTCGTGAAAACATATAAAAATAAACAAAATGGTTACAGAACTAATTAATGTTCTGTATGTGAGTAAAATGAATAGAATTATTAGTCTGAGCATTTGCAGGGTTTCATCTATCAAGTCCTTTCAGCTCAGCATAAGTCCTACAATTGTACTGCTTTCTGTGTAGCTCATATAATGCCGATACTCGCAAACTATTTCCATATAATTTTCCGAAATTTGTCAAACTCACAGAGCCATTTATATCTAGTGAGGTCGTAGCAACAGTAATCGTGGCGGTTGCAAATTAAATGTGTTTGCTACAACCTACTTATCCTGTCTCGGACAACCCCGGGGTGTCAGGGACCTTACAAAACGAAGATAACATATTACCAGTTCGATCTTTTGCTATATTTCTCCAGTTGGCAATACCAAGTGTACGAAGGGATTCGTCAACCTGATGCCTACAGCGGAGTCTTGGTCTTCCTATTTTTCATCTTCCTTCAAGTTCGGTTTCGAAACCCCTTCGTGCTGGTTCGTCTTTATCCATTCTACTGACATGGCCTTTGATCCGCTTAACTAACTATGCAATGGTTAGTGTGCGCGCCTCTTGTACATGAGATCCTGGGTTCGATCCCTCCTCAGACCAAGCACAATTCTCCGCTTGCTCTCAAGGCTGACGTTGTTGTTCCGGCAGATCCGGGGTATATAAATTCGTCCATCACCTTGAAATTATAACGGTTATCAACGATCACGCTTTGGTCTAATCGCGTGGAGGCCCTGTTCGTGGAAACCATTAATTTTGTCTTGTCCTCATTTACTGTCAGACCCACTTTTGTAGACCCCTTCTCAATTCTCAAAAAAAAAAACCGCAGCAACTTCTCTAATTGTGCGCCCAATGATATCTACATCATCAGCATACGCGAGCAGTATGTAAATTTTGCTGCTGATGGTTTTATTCATGTTGACTGCAGCTTTTCTCATAATGATCTCCATTAAGATGTTAAAGAGATCGCAGGATAGAGTGTCGCCTTGCCTGAGACCTCGCTTAGTTTCGAAAGGTTCGGTAAGATTCTTACCAACTTTCACTGCGGATTTGGTGTTCGTCAAGGTCATCCTGCAAAGGCGTATGAGTTTTGCAGGAATACCAAGCTCAGCCATTGCTTCATAGAGTTTCTGCCGTATCGGACTATCGAAGGCCGCCTTATAATCGACAAATAGGTGATAAGTGTAGATTTGTTTTTCGTGGGGCTTCTTCAGGAGATTGCGTAGCATGGAAATCTAGTCAGTTGTGGATTATCCAGGCCTAAAGCCGCACTGGTATGGTCCAATCAGGTCAGCGATAATTGGTTTTAGTCTTTCGCACATTATGCTTGATAGAACCTTATATGCTATGGATAAAAGGCTTTTTCCACGGTAATTGGAACAAAGACTCGGGTCACCTTTTTTAAATACACTGTGACTCCAATCGCCGGGCATGCATTCACCTAACCAATTTTTGCTAATGAGCTGATGCATGCACCTTATCAGCTCATCGCCGCCAGTAATTCATCGGCTCCTACGGCTTTGTTGTTCTTAAGCCGGGCAATAGCTTTTCTGACCTTGTCTTGATTAGGGGGGCAATCGACGTCGTCGTCCATATTGTGATCGGCTGTCGCAACGTCATTGTATATCTCAGGTACCAGTAGCGCGGAGAAATGATCTCTCCATATTTCCAACATGCTCTGCACATCTGCGATGAGATTTCCGTCCTTGTCTTTACAGAAGTGGGGACCTGAACCATGTCCATTAGTTCCGTTTCCTGCTTTTTGGTAGAATTTTTGCGCTTTGAACTTCCTTCTATGTCTCAATATTCTCACTCTCCCGCTTTCTCCACTGCCGTTTCTTACCCCTAAAGAGACGATTTACCTCTTTTTTTTTCTGCCTATTGCGCTCAGTACAACCACTGCAACTTAAATTCAATTCAATTGATTCAGGTACCACAACCGAAGTATGTTTTATTAGGTTAGTTTATATAGTTTCGCTAGGCCATTCCTTGACAGCAGGTTTTCTAGATCATTCTGGTAGTACCTACACTATCCGCGAACTTCGTTTTCGCTATAGTCGTTATCTGGTGACTTCCACCCGTTTCCAGAACCAGGGGTATTGCCGGCCCTTTTGATCTCTTAACGAATTTAATCGGTATTGCAGAATATTCGTCAAACTGGTTTGGCGTGGTGGTATATCCTGGTAAAGGTATACTTTCAGGCGCACCATTAATCGCCCTGTTATTTAAAAAAATATGGTTTCCCGTCACATCCCATGAAGGGATTGTGGAGAGTTTCTAACAACTGTGCGTATACTTTCAGGTATACTTTCAGGCGCACCATTAATCGCCCCGTTATTTAAAAAACTATGGTTTCCCGTCACATCCCATGTGCGCTTTCCAGTTTTGCACTCACTGATTTGGACCTACAGCTCTACGCTGGTTCCGAACGGTATTGTGAGAAGGTTTTTCATGGATAATTACTCGATAGTGTCGCCGCCACTACGCGAGGTAACCGTCGTCGAAAGAAATGTGGCCTGAGCACGGATCGAACTGCCGTTCTCATGTCCAAGATATGCGCACACTAACCCTAGCACCACCGACCGCCACCGCCCTGTTATTTACATTATGTTAATTATGTCCATAGAAACTTCAGACATTTGTTGAAGTCACAAAACTAATGGTTTGTAACGAGGTTGTAGCAACAGTAATCTTAGCTTTTTGAAACGAAATGTTTTTGCTACAACCGAATTTAGATTGTCACATTTGAATTTGGGTACTGTAACTAAAATTGAGGTGGAACTTCCTTGTTTTGTAATTAATTCAGTTTTAACAGCCGAATTTTCTATAATTTAGGTAACATAAACATAATTTTAATTATTTCGACTCAACAAACAATTGAATTTGTTCCTGATACAGTTGCACCAGCCATATTTTCTAACAACACCGTGTTAGCAATGAATACTTCCATCAATTCTATTACAACAATCGTATTATTATTAAATTACGATAATTTATAATTTGTGAATTTTATTTTTGTTGACGGGCTCTTTGATCAGTTTTCGATAAGAAGTTTAGCAAAATGCACCCTCCTGATTTATGGCAAATCGTATAACTATTTCTTTGTTAAAAAAAACTATATCTCTATTAACAGAGATATGGACTGGTCTTGAGCTTGAATAATGTAATTAAAAAAAGTACCAATGAAAAGGCCGAATAAATAAAAATCATCCCTGCTGCAATTGTTGCTGCCTGTAAGAATTGTGTTGACTTTAATCCAACAACAAAATACATTTCTAAAGGTAACCGATGGTTGTCTGCAGATGGAAAGGAGTTTTTTTGCAAATGTTTTCGTGTGTGTTTCGCTTGCGATATTTTTCGAACACTTGCATAGTCGAAAATTCACAATAGAAAATTCCCAGTTTTTGTTTGCATTTAGTTTGATGCATTTTTCAAAAGCAGCATTCCAAACAAGCGCTGATCAGGATCTGTGGCTTGATCTGAAATTGCTATACTGTTTGTCATGAGGATCCATTTTGCATAACTTCTTTGTTAAAAAACTATATCTCTATTAATAAAGATATGGAATCGTATAGAGCATGAATAATAAAATAAAAAACTCCTTAATCTTACGCTGAAAAGCCTACCACTTTAGGCGAGCATGAAATCACATTCGAAATGCTATTGCTGGAATAATGTCCCACATATTGGTCAGTCACCAAAATTGGACCAGTTGCAATTGGAGACCAGTTGAATGATGTGTTATTCCATACACAGTAGCCAATAAAGCCAAAATCAATTTGATATCCTACACCGTTATTGTTTTATTTAAATTTATTTTCCTGTCCTTCTTATCTATTTTGAACCCGATATAAAAAGGTAAAAACTGTGAACACTCGTCTTTTGAAAGAAGTAACATTATTTCTAAATAACAATTTTTTTACTGGACGATGCTAGGCGACTTCAGTTAAATTCGCTTACCTATTCAAACAAAATAATCAAATTGTTAGTTTAACGGGAATAACAAAAGGTACCAATTGTATTGGTACTTTGTCAACCAGTTTGTATGAAGAGTCGCTTAAAATGTATTAATATCCACATAAAGTGGTCAAATATTTTTGATAAACGAGGTAAAGAAAAAAGCAAACGGAAGAATACAGTTGTGAGAAAATGCATTATTTCCATGTTCTTTTCTCACCCCAAAAAAGGCACAACTTTGACGGGCCGATGACAGCATTTTTTAAATGTCGCCTCATACAAGTGCAACATTATTTTATAGAAACGAAATCACCATTAAATTCAAATACATTTCATTTATTTGTTATCGCCAACAAATTGAAAGAGTCAGGCAAATAAAGTACCAGTAATGAACAACAAATTATTAACAAATGCACAAACTTCAGTGGTAGACTAACGAATCAACTGAAACATACAAGGTGTTTCAAAAGAAGTCATCCGATGTTGTTTGGCTCTAATTTTTTTTCTAAATGAAAAACTTCAATTCTGTTTTTTGATTATGTTTATTTGAACCTTTAGAATTTTATTGGTTAAGTTGAGAAGATGATATCGGTTAAATGGGCGCCGTCACAATTGATTACCATACGGGCTCGTTTTATGGCATTTTTCATCACTTCGGCGAGAACTTCGGGCGAAAGATTCTGGCGCTCGTGTCGAATGTTGACCTTGAGGGCTTCCAGGGTCTCGGGCTTGTTCACGAAAACACGGGAGTTCAAAACAAGTCTGGAACGGTTAAATCGGGCGATCTTGCGGGCCAGTGCAAATCGCCAAAACGAGAGAGGAGGCGACCCGGGAACGCCGCCTTCAGAATATCGGTTGTGGCTCGGGCAGTGTGTGCCGTTGCTCCGTCCTGTTGGAACCACATGTCCTCCAGTCCTAATTCGTCGAATTGCGGCAGAAAAAACTCGGTTAACATGGCCCTATAGCACTCACCGTCCATTGTTGTCGTTTGACCACCGGCGTTCTCGAAAAAAAAATGGCACTTTGAGCGGGTGTAATGGTTCCTCGTGCATCACTCGTGGATTTTCGGTGCCCCCAGAAGCGATAGTTTTGCTTGTTCACGTACCCGCTGAGGTGGAAATGAGCCTCATCGCTCATTATGAGTTAGGTGGAAAAATCGTTCACTTCGTCCATGAGATTGAGGATGGCTTGGGCGTAGGTTACACGCGTTTGGCGGTCGACAGGCAGCAGCTGATGCACGGACTGGACTTTGTATGGGAACATGCGCAGGTCTTTGACCAAAATTCGCCATAGGGACGACCGGCTGATGGCTAATTGCGAGGCACGGCGTCTGGTATATGTTTCCGGCGACAGCTCGATATCCTCGGCAACAGCGGCGATATTCTCGGCAGAACGGGCGCTTCGGGGCCGGCCACTCCTGGCAACGTCTCGTGTGGTCCCATACTCTTCAAGGTTAGTGGCTAAACGGCGCAGTGTTTGCGCAGTCGGTGTCGGCCGGCCGGGGAATCGGCGACGGTATTCGCGCTGCGCCAACACCACAGGCGAATTGTTACGCAAAAAAATAGGCAGGATTATTCCGCGTTCTTGGGGAGTGTATCGCTCCATGGCTTGTTTACTTGTATTATACATCTGTCTAGCCCACAAATCTCAAAACAGATTTGACATTGGCGGCTAGTTGCAAAAATAAGAGTATCTTCCAATAGGGTGGTAACTTTTGAAACACCATGTACATTGGTATTCGTTTTATTTCATATGAATATATTCTATTCCAACATGAGTAAATGTTTATTCATTTTAGATTGTTCGACAATATAAAATCAACACAAAACATTGGCCTGTTTTCAATTAAAAAGCTTTTAAGTGAAGATATTATTGTTTAATTTTAATCGTATTTAAAATGCAAGAATCTGTTGGTATAATAAAAAAACTATAGTACATTAATATCCAAGTTAAAAAATTGTATGGGAAAAATGGTAATGGAATACTTCTAATACTTAACCTGTCCAACTGTTTTTGATCGAAAAGCGGGATTTTGACCCAAACAGCAGGATTTTGTTATTTTGAACAAACGAGTTAACATTTAAATATATGAAATTAAAAAATAGTTTAAATTAGATTTAAAAATAACATATATATTTTTTCGATTTATTAATCTTAATTAAATTATAAACTATATTATATAATATTTTTAAATTGATAAAAAAAATTATATTTTTATATTACAAATGATGACGTGAGAATGAAAAGTGGATATGAACCAGAAGTGTAATTTTTAAAAACAGTTTATAAAGGGTTTTTCAACAGAGACGCTACAAAAGTAAATCGATAGGGACAGCCAACGACGACATATTTTTCCCCGCTCTTTTGACATTTCTCTTCAGTAAGGTTTGCCATTTCATCATGGAAAGATATACGAGCCAACAACGAGTCGAAGTTATTAAAATTTACTACCGAAATTTGGAGTCAGTGGCCTCAACTTTAAGAGCGCTACGATTCGGATTTTCATCGGAAAATCATGTTCAGCGATGAGACTCATTTCTGGCTGAATGGCTTCGTCGATAAGCAAAATATGCGTTATTGGTCATACAGCAATCCACACGTAATCCATGAGTCATCATCGCATCCCGAAAAAATACCGTTTTTCTTGCGGTTTATGGGCCGGCGGCGTCATTGGGCCGTACTTCTTCCGTGATGATCAAGACCGGCACATTACTGTGAATGCGAATCGCTACCGTTCAATGATAACCGAATATTTTTGGCCCCAATTGGATACTATGGACTTGGAGGACATGTGGTTCCAACAGGACGGCGCCACAAGCCACACAGCGAATGCCAAGTTTGGTGAACGTGTTATCTGACGAAATGGCCCAGTCGATTGGCCGCCTCGGTCGTGCGATTTGACGCCGTTACATTATTTCCTGTGGGGCTACGTCAAGTCTATGGTCTATGCCAACAAGCCAGCGACGATTGATGAACTTCGTACGAATATCGAACGGGAAATTGCAGCACTATCGGCCGATTTATGCTTGGATTCAGCGTCTGGACTTCTGCAAGCGTGCCCGTGGTGGCCATGCAAAAGAAATCGAGTTCCATACATAATGGCATCGAACGTATCTACTATCACAGGAATAAAAAATTTCATTGGTATCTAAAACCGGTTTTGTTTTATTTAAAAAAAACTTTTGTAGCGCTCTTATTGAAAAACCCGTTATCTTCATAAAACTCATTTTAGCCCAAAATGGTTCATATCCACTTTTCATTCTCGTGTCTTCAATTGGTTTTGTTCATTTTTAATTTGAAACTAAAAAATTAACTAATTAAATTATGAAACATTTTCCTCTTAACCGGAATTTGTCGTCGGCGATTCCAGTGTAATTTAAAAAAAGTTCGTTATGAGATCTGTTTAAATATTTTGACCATAACTAGCATCCGATTCCGCTAGTTTTTAGACGCTTCCGAGTGTGAACAAAAATTAGATATATCAGATTAATGTGAAGCAAAATCTACAAAAACCCCTATCAATTTATTTCAGTTACTGACACATTTGACACAGATGTCCGTAGCTTACAACTAATCCTCTGATGATGAAGTTGACAAACTGGGAAACGGTCGTCTGACAATGCGAATTGAAAACCTACTTGAGACTGCTAAAAATTTTGTAACAAAAAATTTAACTTCCAAGCTAAATTATACTAAACTAGTTCTTAAGAAAAAAAAAAGTCACAAAGCGGGGCTTCTCTGTAAAAAGCGGGATTGTAATCCAAGGCGGGATGGTTGATCACGTTACTAATACTACAATGTTTTGAGCTGAAATATTTAAATTTCAATGAGTATCCGATTTGCTCCTGACGCTGTTATACCTTCTTTGGATACAAATATTCGCAATCGATTGCACCTTCGGGCTATTGACTTTATTTGGCAATTAGAAACTTTAAAATAAAAATTAATTGTTTTTACATTTTATTAAAAAACAACCCTGTTTTTTGAGAAAAAGATTGTGCAACGTTCATCTTAATGGGCACACGCAGAAAAACAGCTGTCTGCTATTTAGAATCCACTGTCATCCAGGATAATAATTGGTTACCCCCACACCATCAACGTCAATTTGACATATTTCTTATAAACACTGTTTCTTATAAACTGATTTACTTTATAGATAAAATCAACGATGGTCTCTCGTAGGAGGTAGTATATCTCGTTTATACGACTTTGTAACACGAGTATACTTAAGCCGTTTTGGTTTGACAAGCACGTATATTTATAAACACATTCTATAACTGTTTCCAACCAGTTAAGCGTGTCAACGAGAATCGAGTTTTTAATGCGAGTTAACGAATGCCAAACCGTGTTAAGCAGGCCATCTATAGTCGAATTTGTTCGACGAACTGTTCGTCGAACAAGAATTACATTTGCCCACTAACTAGTTCGAACATTGCTTGCAAACATTATTTGTAGAAAATTTTCAGCGAGTAAACATGTCAGGAGATAACGACACAGTCATTGCCTTGATGGCTATACATATTTATTTAGAGAAATAAAAGGATCAAGCGCAAAAAAGAAAGCACAGTATGTTTGAGTACGTGTTCACGCTTAGAAAACTTTTCACAAATGATGTTCGTGCCAACATTGCCATCCATTACCGAATTTGTTCGGCGAACACAGCCAAGATAGAATCATTATTATTTTTCTCGAACAAAACGTCGAACACGAAATTTGAACACGAACACTACCACCAACGACGAAAATTCCGTCGAACCGAACACATTCGCCGAACAAATTCGACAATGGATGGCCTGCTTAAGTGCCCATATAACACGCCTGTTAACAGCTGCTTTTTGTCTATTCTTTCGTAACCAGGGTACACGCTGAAAAATAATGAAATATTTTGCAGGATCCATGCAAGGATTGTTTTCGTGAATTCAAGATCTGCTGCTTTTTGTTTCTTTATTGTGACAGTGTTTTCAGCAGTTTTCAACAAACAAATCCACATTTGGGTCACAAATACATATGATATAATCTATTAATCATTGTGTCCCAAACATGTTATACTGAATAGCAAACACAATGTGTTTGAACACAAGTATGCTATATTTGCGACAAGCTACAAACACGTTATATTTGCATCCAAATAACAAAAATTACAAATTTTTCGGCGTGTATCCAATATGAAAAACTTTTATGTGCTCTCTTTCCGATTTCGAAACATGAAGTTCGAAGATTTTTTTGTTTAATTAAAATTTTAGTATGCATTCACGCTGATAAAACGGCCTCTGTAACATATTCTCCCAATCATATTCTGCAGGAACCATGTATATGGTTGGACCACACGTCAAACATTCATATGTTTGCAAGTGCCAAACTCACTTGTATTTAAGTGCAAACAGTAACATATTTACTGGCAAACATGTATGCTTTTATGTGGGTACATATGCGTTCTTCATCCCAAACATCCACTTACTTACGTGGAAGCATTCGCGTGTTTCCCCCAAACCACCATATACCTACGTGGGAACATTTGCGTAGTTAATAATATTTAGAAACGAATTATTCTTTGATTCCAACATATATATATTATTTATTATAATTAATTTTATCAATATAAATCCACATTTATAAATAATTAATACAAACAATTAAAAGATTTAAAACGGCCATTTTTACATCTACTTGCATTGAATGCATTATCTGTTTTTTCAAAAAATGAGAATCTCTCTTTGGCTTCTCATTTCTTTGATGTCTCTCACGTTTTTGTTTTCAGAAGATTTCAACTATGCGGTGGTACATAAACAATATGGTGCTATACAACTATGCAGACCAATCGTGGATTAATTACTTGTGTCTGTTTATTTATTATATTCCACAAATGATCCGCCGTTTCGATTTTCTCAGTAGAGGCTAGGTAAGACAAAGGGCTTCACGTTGTTTCCCCATTCCAGTTTCTTTCCTCAAAATCGTTTCTCACTGTGATAGAACACCTACGAATATACGAAACTTATACACAAAAACGAAAGCAACATCACAAACCATTTAACCATCCGAGCCTTTGTTTATTCTTTGTTCACTGATCAAGCGTTTTTGATATCCTCTGTCCGACGAACTATTGACGACTGAATGCACGAAACTAAAAAGCAATACATCAGCAAAAATAATAGACACTGGCATCACCTGCAATTTACACGTACATTCAGGAATATTTATGAATCACTGACTGAAAGAATAACGCAAACATACAGATACACACTTACAAGATAAACTCTCTTTTATTCTCTTGCTCCCCAGAGAGCATAAACAGTGCAACAAACACAGCTGTGTTTGTATCACACATATATATATTTGGGTCACAAACACATATATTATAACATATTAATCATTGTGCCTCAAACATATAATATTGAATAGCAAACACAATGTGTTTGGAGACAAGTATATTATATTTGCGACAAGCTCCAAACAAACGTTATATTTGCATCCAAACAACAAAAATCGACAGATTTTTCAGTGGGTAGGGATTAGCTACAACTCTCTGGTCTACACCAAAATTTTGCCATCGACAATATATGGACCTTTAAAGCTTGAGTACATAATCGGTCGTCGGTGGTGCAATGGTTAGTGTGCGCGGCTCTTGTACATGAGATCCTGGGTTCTAATCCTGTTCTGACTATTTACTTTCGGCGGCGGTCACCTCGTATAGTGACGGCGACACTATCGAGTATATAGCCATGAAAAAGCTCAAAATACCGTTCAGAATCGGTGTAAAACTGTAGGTCCCAATCAGTGAGTGAAAACTGGAAAGCGCACAGCTCAGTGATTGTGAGAAGTTCTCCCCTGTCCCTTCATGGGATGTAATGGGAAACCATTTATTTATTTCATTTAATCGGTCATATCTCAGGTATTTACGCTCCGATCTGGTTCGGGTGGACACCATTAGAGGTAATTACAAATTACTGTATATAAATATATTAACTTTTATTAACGCATTGGGGGCAAATAAAAAAAATCGCGCTAATTTTTTTAAATACTTTTGGTGAACGAAAAGTTCTTTGGTCTTTGAAGGGCTAGTGCTCAGTATTATATCTTTAAAAAATCTTGCGGTCTTGTCTCTTATCAGAAAAAACAGAAAAAAAAATAAGTTTACTAGGCTATTTTTGGGGAAACTAATTTTTATCAAAAAGTGGAGTTAAAATATATAAATTTTTTAATTTGCCCCCAATGGGTTAATAGAAATTAATATATTTGTATGCATATTAATGGAGTTCGTAATTACGTTTGTAGTGGTGGTCACCCGAACATGTTCGGAGCATATATACCGGAGATATGCCCTATTATATACTCAAGGATAAGGGGTCTATAGTATATCTATAACTTGGGCTGAGCGGAAAATGTTTTTTGCTCGATTTTTATCAGCTTTTTATGGGTTATCATGCCACAAAATTCCAATAAATGGGCGAAGTGTAGCCTGAAAAATTTAAGTAAATCTTGATTTACTTAGTCTTATGCAAAACCCATTAACTTCTTATTGGATTATAAGTATAAAGTAAAGTTAAGACACTAAATACTTATTTGTCATAGCGATTACAGTTTTTGACGACAGTTAACTGCGACGCTAAGAACATTTTTAACGTCGACAATTTATTTAGGTGAATAGGGACTGATACAAATGTCAACAAACACAGTAAACTAATATAGGCAACCCTGCGTGCATGACAAATAGTTCAAACTTATTCTCGTTCGTTTTTGCAATTCTCTGTTAAACTGCTCCAATACTTGCTGATGATCGTTTATATACTGCCAAAAGAGGAATCTTCGCTTTTTCGCAGTCGCTTAATTAAAAATAATAAAAACTGATTGTTTTGACTCAAATTTTGTAGCACAAATATTAAATGACTGATAATAAAAATGTCAATAAAAAATCAGTTGTTTTCATCAGAGTAAGTAGAGCCATTCCTTTTTAGTTCGCTCGAAAAATTTAAATCGGCAAGAGAGTTTAATTTGTAATTCTTTGAAGATTTAAATCTTTTAAATTCTCGAAGTTTTAACTTAAAAATTAAAGAACTTAAAAATGAAAGAAAACACTTGAAAATGCGAGAAAAATCTTTTGGAAAGGATAGGAATTTCGAAAAATTGGGAATATGTATAAGAAGGGTAAATAAGCGGCAAAATAGGTTAAATGTCAAAATGCGAGAAGAATCGTTTGGAATGATTAGGAATGTGCAAAAACATTGAATGGGGTTAATAAATGGGCAAATGGGGTAAACCTTGAAACTGCGACCAAATCGTTTGGAAAATTCCGAATGAAAAAAGTGTATGATGAGGTAAAGTTACAAAATGCCCGAAAATAGACTTTTTGCCCACGTGTACTATATTTAGCATATTCCAAACGGATTTTCGCGCATCTTGAAGTTGTACCCTTTGATGACCCTTCTAACGCTTTTTACCCACACACATTATTTTTTATCATTTAATCAATTGTAAATATTTTTGCCGTTATTGCAGGTTTTACCATTTTTTACCAATTTATCCCCCTTTTTACCAACTATTTTTAAACATTCCAACCGATTTTTATTACATTTTGAAGTCTAACTCTTTTTCGCAAATTCTTATCGGTTTTTAACCATGTACACTATAAATAAAATATCTTCAGTCATTGTCCAAAACAAATTTTGGTCTGCCTTTAGTAACTATATTTAAACTTATAATCCAATTACTAATGATCTCGTTACTTGTAGTTATTCACCACATATACAATTTACTTAATATAGGTACATTACCAATTATTCCCTCCGATTTGTTAGTCTTTTTATAATTCTGCTCATTCTGATAGACGTTTATTATTTTCTGCATCGTTCACAACATTCCAATCGATTTTTGTCGCAGTTTCCTCATATATAGAGATCCAAATTCAAAAAAAAATGCACTCGCGAGTCGAAAAATTCGGCTTCTCTTCACATAAAGCTCTCACTGCCAGTAAAGTAAAAATTAAACTCAGTATCGAATTTTTATATTTAATATTTGATTCGCTCGGGAGCGATTCAAATAAACAAAAAATTTAAAAATTAAATTCGCTCTAGATATTAATTTTTTTAAATTCGGAGTGAGAGCTTTATATTGCGGAGGAGCTGAATTTTTCGGCTCGCGAGCAGAATTTGTACTTGGTTGGTTGGTTGAAAAGGCTGCAAGACAGCACGCTGTCTAGCACACTTATAGCGTAGACAGACGACAGCGTTAATTTGCATTAGCAGTCTTAATTCAAATTATCTTGTGAATTATCCCCGTCCCAATGTGTATTAGCTTTGGCGTAAATGCATGAAATCAGAGTGCATTTATACTGCATTTAGGTATTTCAATATGGCAACACCGTCGACAATCAATCAGCTCAAGATGCTGAGGTGATAGCCGGAACACAGTGGGAGTGGAACTTTCTTGTGTTTGTTGTTTGCTTTGTTGATTTTATGTACTGATGCTTGACACCGCTGAAGTGGATGTTATTGCAACAACACCACCTGCTGTCACCATGTATTTGATACATCTTGAATCAGCTTTTGTTCAAAGTCAGCAAAGGAGAGTAATTTTAATTGATTTTTGCAAAAAATGAGAAATATTTAAAATCGATACGCATTTTTTCCATTTTAAGATTTCCAAGGGAAAGAAGCGAAGCGTGTGGTGTGATGGAGATGCGGAGGTTCTACATCTGATGTAAAAGTCCAAAAAATTACTTGACAAACAAACAGTTGTTTACAAACAAACAGCTGTTTACTAAATGCAAAAACTGTCGTCTGTCAGGTCAAAATGTTAATTCACATTAGTGAGCTTTTAATGCAAATTAACGCTGTCGTCTGTCTACGCTATTAGGCTAAAGAAGCCCATTGTGATACCTACAGTTTCCTCCATAGCAACTATTGACTAGTCGTCCAGCCAATTTGCTCTTTCAATAAATTTGTATATAAGACCTACAGGAATATACTGTAGGGCTACGGTGCTAACTAGATGTGCTCCGAATATCCTACTTCTCAGTCCTGCCAGAGCAGGGCAATCCAAGAGAAGGTGTTTTGTCGTTTCCTCGTCCTCTTCCGTGCAGCATCTACAGAGAGTGGAGTTTCTATGTGTCAATCTTAGGGCGTGTTTTCCTACAAGACAAAGTCCCGTAGGTGTTCCTATCATTGTGGATAACCTGCCTCTCGGAAAGTTAAGTAGTTGCCTAGTCCTCTTCCTGTCCACCTGTGGCCAGAGGACCCTGGCTTGTTTGCAAGTTGAAGTAAGTCTCCACTTGTCCTTGAACATATTATCGGCCCACTGCCTGATCTGCAAACGGCAAGTAGAGATTGGCATACTAACACCTTCTTTTGCCGGAAGAACCTGTGCCGTAGTGCCCTGTCTAGCTAACGCGTCCGTTACGCAATTCCCTGGAATGTCGCGCTGTCCCGGTACCCAGATGAGCATGATGTCAAAATACTCTGCCATCAACCAAAGTGATGAGTGGCATTCTTTCACCGTCAGGGACGTAGCAAACATGGCTTCCAGGGAGTTTATGGCAGCCTGGCTGTCTGTGTAGATACATATTCTCCGGAGGATTGTGACACTACTTTTCAGTAGTTCAGCAACCTCCAGTATGGCGGTAATTTCCGCCTGAAATACACTACAGTGATCAGGCAGCTTGAAGGAGATATTTATATTTAGGTCCGGTGAATGGACCCCACAGCCTACTTGCTCGTCTAACTTTGATCCATCCGTGAAAAATCTGATACTACTGGTATCCCCTTCCAGTGACTTTTCCCAGGTATTCCTGTTCGGAATAGAAGTCCTTAGATATGTCGCTGGTAGAAGTTAGGGGATACAGTAGTCCGTTTTTACGGGTATAGAGTTGATCCGGTGTAGTAATTCAGCGTGTAGAATTTGTACTTATAATCTGAACAAATGGTTTGTGGCCAAACAGTGGGTTACAATGGGTAGAAATGCAGAATTGAGTTTGAAAAAAGACTAAACACTTTATTTTGAACGTAAAAATTTGTAGAAATTTATTATGGGAGCTGACTACACAAAACATTTCATAATGCTTTTGGTGAGTTATGTGGATGATTACACTGTGCAACAGTGGGTTTCGGGCCTCAACCAAACCAACAAATTGTGAAAATACTTGGACGTAGTATAACAAAACCCCGCTCGGTTTTTCAGGTCAGGTCCCTATTTCAGATTGTACTGCAATAATCCTAAACAGCTAGAAATATTGCATTACACGCTTTGACAATATTGCAGCTATTTTCCCATTTCACAATTTCCTCTAATATATTCCTAAGGAAAATTACACTGTTAATCGATTATTTCACGAAACGTCATGAAAAATTTCACATATTTTATATGTTTTGACATTTCTTGCCTAACGGTAAATAAACTGCGGTAGCTGTCTTTAAAAGAATTGTAGCTTATATATTTCTTGATAACTTTTCTAAATGCACTAATCAACAAACATTTTACTTAGAGCTCAATAATTGGTGTAGAAATGTTGCGTTTAACCATATTCTTTAAATATTCACCTATATGTATTCAATATTAAACAAATTATAAATTGATCTGTTCTACAAAGTTGTAGTGCTTAAAATACTTAACAATATTGGCAAATACACTAATGAACAAAAACTACATTTTGGGTCCCAAAATGATTGTACCAATTCAGAAATGTAAAATTGTTTTAAATTTTCGCTTATAATTTCTATACTATTAACACAGGAATGTAATAATGTCCTCCAAAGTTGTACAACTTAACTATCAATTTGTAATTTGTTTAATAGCTACAGCTACCGCAATTTATTTACCGTTAGACAAGAAATGCCAAAACATATTAAATATGTGAAATTTTTCATGACGTTTCGTGAAATAATCGATTAACAGTGTAATTTACCTTAGAAATATATTAGAGGAAATTGTGAAATGGGAAAATAGCTACAATATTGTCAAAGATTGTATTGCAATATTTCTAGCTGTTTAGGATTTATTGCAGTAAAATCTGAAATAGGGACCTGAACCACCTCCAAAATTTTCAACGGCTTGTAAAAAAAAAGTTCATAAAGCCAGTGTCTAATGGTAAAGTGGCATACGAAAATTTGGTTGTAAACCAGTATTGCGGTGGATCTATAAAACTAAGTTGCCTATATAAAACAAACCAAAGGGAGGTGCTGTATACATAAGTATTTATAACCATACATGCGATAGAGTAAGAGTATGTATTTGATAATAGAGCACATGCATCTACAGTAAAGCTGTATGTAGTATTATACGAAAATACTACAAAGTATAATACCCTTGACGATTCCTGGATATTAGCTACATATATAAAGTAGACACTCGTGTGGCGCTTTTGCCATCACCTCTAGTTGCAGTATTGTAGTATTTAGTATTTGGAAGTAAAACATAACAGAGATGGGGATGAAACCAGAACAGCAACAATCTTTTTGAATAACGCCGTCTTTAAGATTTCCTTGATTTGATAATTTTGAAAACAATCCTTTACCTCTTGATCCCAAGTCGCTTTAATTTAAAGTATTTTAGTTGCTCACTAACGTCGTCGTCTTCATTGTGCTGCAGGTAATCATAGTATTAGTCTGTATAATTGATTTCAACTTAAGAAAAGAGATACAAGACAGAAAACACAAAAAAAAAATAAAATAAGGTAGACATTATTTTTAACGATGGATAAAGGAGTTGTTCCCTGTCTACGTTTTCTTTTTTATCTTCGCTTTGCTTTTGTGTTATGCCTCATTTAGCTTCTGTCGTGGTAAACCATAATAATGTTGCTGCTGTCTACCATAACCAACAATGTGTCAAGGTTGCGGTGTTTTTTAAAACTTATGTCTAAAAAAAATTCATTAACGCTTTAAACGAAAATGTTTAGGGTGTATTCTTACGGGAAGCTTTAGTAACGAGTCGCAGATAAAAATGCACAGGACAAGTTTATACCATCATTTTCTACGAGGTCCGATCAAAAAATTTTAGGCGGTTAGTAAAAGATAGAGCCATTAATACCTGGCACATTGAACCAAGTTAGAGTATGCGACCGAATATTCCAAAAATTTTTAGATTTGATTTATTTTCTATATTCTTTTACATATTTAGATTTACGATTTTAATTTATATACTTAAGTATATATATAAGACTTTCTAGCGTCCTTAGAACGATCTAGATTTACTAATTTCATATATTAAAATTCAAAAAAGCCGTAAGGCCAGCCCATTTTCTACATTGCAAATTACTTTTCTCATTAATTAAACACAAAATAACTTCACAGCTTTCAAAATAGGTGACACTGAAATTGTGTTGTCTAACTCTTAAAGAAACACAGTTTTTAGTTTTGGTTAGGTCAGGTGTTTGTTGCAATCGATGAACTACTCACCTAGGCTTATTAGTCCATTGTGATATCACGGGCTAACAAGATGAAGCGTTAGCCACAACATAGAACCATTCAGATTGCTCCATACAGCTCAAGATCTTGTCTGAGATAATTCCCCAGGTCTCTAAAGAGGTAGAATTCCAAAATAGCCCTCGTAGTGACGGCTAGATCTGTACTCATGCACAGAAGATGTTCAGTGGATTCTTCCTCGTCCTCATCGACACAGCTTCTTCAGATGTCATTTGTCCTTACCTAAAGTCTCGTCGTGTGCCTACCAATCAGACAGTGTCCCGTCAAAATTGAAAAAACTGTTAATTTGGGTCTGGGTAAAGACAGAAGATTCACAGACCTCTTGCAATCCACTATCGATAAAATTTGTATTGAACGTACATAATCTGTGCCTCTTGTACATTTCCTTTCCATCATGGTATGCCTACAAGTCGCTAAGGACATGCTAACACGCTCCAATTTCTGTGGAACCTATATGATAGTCCATTGAAGGGCTATTTCATTCTCTCTGTAGTTCCCTGAAATTTCACTGTGCTCTGGCACCTACCTCACGTGAATATCCTATTGCTGGACCATCTCATTAAGAGGTCTGCGGTAGTCCTAGGCAGAGGGTGAATTCAGGAATACTGATTTCAGTACTTAATGACCGTCTGACTGTTTGAGAATATATTAAACCCAAAGATTGGTGAACTATTATGGCTCAGCTCCTCGATCACTTCTGTAATAGCCAAACTTTCCCCAGATACATGCTACAATGGTCACAGAGTTTACGAGTAAGAAACAATACTAGTTCCCTAGAGTAGACTTCGTAGACTATTTGATCATTCATTTTCGAACCATCTGCGTAGACAATCGCATATCCCTCTATACCAGGAACTCTTGTTCCAGGAATCCCTTTCCGATATGAGCGTGTGGAATTCATTCATAGTCGACAACTGCAGGAATGTTTGGAAGAAAAAATAATGTGTGTTTGGAGGTTGTCGCCAAAATAGTATATTTTTGTTCAAACACATCGTGCTTGCTATTCAATAATAACATGTTGGAGACGCAATGAGTAAAATGTTATAATATATGAGTTTGTGCTCCAAATATTTCTGTGTTTGTGACACAAATACAGTTGTCTATGTTGCACTGTTAATACTCTGTCTAGTGCAAGAGAATAAAAAAAATTCTACATTTGGTACAAGCTACAAACACGTTCTATTTTCATCCTAACAACAAAAAAACACAGCGTTTTTCAGCGTGTACCTATCGCCGCGTGGAATGGCTAGCATGGGGACTGCGAAAAGATCTCTACGCATTACACACGATGATGGGTAATGGGCTTTCACAACAACACATTATACCCATTATAAATCTGTCTTTATTTGTTGATTGGATGGAAATATCACGTATTGGTAGCTTGCCGAAAATATAGTACACTTGTGTGCAAACACATTGTCTTTGCTATTTAATATTACATGTTGGAGACACAATGACCAATATGTAATAATATATGTGTTTGTGACACAAATATGACTTTGTTTGTTAAAAACTACTGAAAACAAAAACGTGACAGGAATCAAAGAAACAAAGAAGCAGCAGCAGGTCTTCAATTCATGAAAATAATGATTGCAGACATGTACATGGTTCCTGCTATATTTTGCCGGGGCCGTTTGTATATATGGAGAATGGCTAGCGGCATCTAAGCATTACCAAGGGCATCTAAGCATTACCATACACATGGAAAATGGGTAGAGGAATCTAAACCTTATCCACGGCGATAGGTAAAGGCTTTCTACAATTACCCAAGGGGATTGGAAAACGACGGCTACACATAACCCATGGTGAGGTAAATATGTAGCTAAGCTGAATATATGTTGGAAGTATATAACTTCGTATTCCGAACGGACTGACCAATTGGATAAAATGAAAAAAATCATAGATTTTTCTTCACATGGTGGAAAACTTAGTTCAAAATACCTGGTCTAAAAAAGGGCGGCTTGTAGTGGTATTGGGTGAAACTGCTCCGTATGGTGTGTAACATCTACCCTAACATATCCATGATAGGCGTATCAAATTACTATAGAAGTTAAAATTAACCATTATACAATGAACACATAACATTATAATTTCCCCTCCTCTTCTAATAATAGACACAAATTCACCAATATGACTTGTATGCGACTTGTTCACTTTTTATAGTTTCAAGAAATCCAAAAGAAAAACTTTCTTGTACTTGTGAAGAATATAAATTTGAAGTTTGAGTATTTTCCAAACACTAGTCTTGCTTAATAGACTTCCAAAATTGGAGAAGACGACAGTCAGGATCAAGTTGACGAATGTGCGAGTAATATTCTGAAGACTTGAAAATTAAAATAACTTTTCAATTATATACTTAATTGTTATTTCAACTAATCTAAATATATTTATTTTTTTATCTATAAAAACATGATTTGACATTGGTTAGATCAGCCACAACTGCTACAATGTTTGCAACTTTGTTTGCTTTTATTGCTCTCAACTGTTAAGTTGTTAGCTATTTTTTCGTATTGTCTCGATTTCAACTCATTCATTTCAACCAACACCTTCAATCGACAATATCAATGACCTCAAATGTTCACCTCATTTCCTAATTGCCAACCACAATTGTAGCTCAAACTACAAAAACTTGAACAAAAAAAAACAGCAACAATACAATGTATTTATTGCAAACATTAAGTTGGCTATAACCAACTAAGCCAAAAGTAAACCGTAAAGTCACTTTAAGTTATTCACTTGGTTCCCATGACTTATGGCACGTAATTTGGGTCATTGAACAAGACTTCCACTTCCAGTTTTAGCACCACACCACCATCAGTATCCCCTTCAAGTTAATTTTTACCAAATGTCCTGCTCCCTTCTCCCGGCTGCCTGAAATAAGTGCGTGAGTGACTTGTCATGTAGATTTCATTGGCTTTACCCTGACAAAGTATAAAACAATGTTGCACTAGTGGTCAAAAAAGAAAGAAACAAATTTGGAAATCAGAACATGAAACACAATTTGTCTTTATGACCCACTTCGTTGTGCAGATGGATAATGAATGAATTTGTGTTTCAAAGTTGGGTGAATGATTTTAGTCAATCAATGCTAAATGAAATGAAATTGGAAGAATTTACGCAAAAATTTAATTAACTTTACCTTACTCCTACTGTGGCAAATCGAATGAGAGATACACGATTCACATATGTATGTATATATAAAGGAATTACACTGTGCGACACTAAAAAAAATTATGGGGTTCTGTCAACGGATTCTGGTAGAAAGGTCTAAAAAAATACGTGTATCGGCGTTTTGTCAGATCTGATCGGTTTTTTAGGGCGGGTCAAAGTTTCCGCCCCGCGGAACTTTCCTGCAACATATCGGCATGCAAAATTGTGTGTTCCTTACTTCTGACGTACACAATATGTTCAGAAGTTTTATTCAGATAAACATTTTTGTGAAACAAATTAACCCTCTAACTGTCACGTATAACCATAATGTTCTACAAAAATTATCGCCATAAAATTTCACTATATGTGTCCGAACATTCAAAACACAAATCTTAGCCCAAGTTCTAGATAAAGATGAAATATGACAAAATTCATTATATTATGTGGACTATTTTTAATAGAAACAGCAAAATGACAAAATTCATTATTAACCCTTAGAAGGCAGAAGGAACAAACGGAGTTTTGAAATACTAAAATACTCGATAGTTTCGCCGGCACTAAGCGAGGTTGCCGGCATCCACCGAAATGTAATGTGAAATATTACACATATTCTCCGGCTCCAGGTCAGAGATACAAGCCGCCCGATCACGGCTTTAGTGCAGCCGAAAAACGAGCCGGCTAAACAACAAAGACGCCGATAATCTGTTCTAATTTTAGACTACAATTAGTTACTATTTCACATAACCTTGTGGAAACAATCAAATGATACTCTTTTTCGAATACTTTGGGAAAAAAATGTCATTAATAGACGCAAAAAAGTCCAGAGTTACTATAAAACGAAAACGCAGAATTACTGTGCACTCGTAATACCATAAACATCATTGATTTTTTTTTTATATGCGGAAATTGTTTCGTCCAATTCAGATTCAATTGTCGACGCGAATGCTCAGTTAAAGGACATGCATTATTATCAACACCTGTTGAAGAAGGCGGACCAGTGGAGCAGATGCAGAATGTAGGAAATATTTCGGACCATATTTTTCAAAATTTGTTTGAAAGAGAACACAGCAAAAATCATTCCTATTAACTAAAGGCGATTCACATAGTTGATGTTGATAGTCAATGTCGGCACTTTGTGAGGAAGATACAAATCTGTAGTTACAGTATAAGTTAGGATAGTAACAGTGGAGATCGGTTCACGGACTATATTATTAAAGATTTCTTTGTCAAAGTGTTCTAATATATTCCTTGTTCTGACAGATTTCTTGTAGTAAACGTTAGTATCACTGTGTTCCCTGCCTAATTGAGTGCCGTTTTCATAAAGAAAACATTGATTTGACAACAAAGGTTACTATAAGAAACTTGGACCAAAATGGTTTCTTGAAGAAAACTTTAACAACAAAGATTTCTGTGAGAAAACTTTGACAACAACGATTTCTATAAGACAAATTTGACAAACGACGATTTCCATGAAAAAAAAACAATTACAACAAAGATTTCAATAAGACAACTTTGACGACAAAAATTTCTATAAGACGAAGATAAATTAGAAACCAACACAAAAAAATTACAGCCGACAGTTGTCCGAGGCCTTCGGCCACGGACTGTCCCTGCAGGCTGTGTCAGAGACACGGCCATTAAGTTTAACGTAGAATACACCATCCGATAAGACAGAAAACATATATAACAATAAATTCATTTGCTTATATTATTTATCATTTATTGTTATATATGTTTTCTGTCTTATCGGATGGCGTATTCTACGTTAAACTTAATGGCCGTGTCTCTGACACAGCCTGCAGGGACAGTCCGTGGCCGAAGGCCTCGGAAAACTGTCTGCTGTAATTTTTATATTTACCAACGGCATTTGATTCAAGTCCAATTTTGATTCAATTTTTTTAAACTTAATTTAATTTATGTATTTGAGAGGGCCGCCCTAATATTAAAAAAGATTTACCTTATCGAGTCTTCGCATTAGCATTCGAGCGTTGTGTGAAAGCTTTACGCTTTACAATTCAAAATTTATGTTATAACAGCTTTATTGAAGCTTTCGCAAAAAAGCTTTATTACGTTAGCTTGCTGTTCGTTTCACTTTTTACTAGATACATGTTCCTAAGCAATGTTGAGCAACCAAAAACACTCAACCAAACACCACACATATGTTTGAGTGTATGTGTTTAAACAATTTTCATTTGAGAAATTAAAATACTAGAAATATATCAACCAATATGAAATGTATATCAAACGAAAGATAACATCTTCATTTACCTACAAAAAAAATTTTAAAAAAATTCATCTAGCCGTTTCCTCAAATTCAATGAAATAAAGATTACAACAATAAAAACCTGACATGACTCCTCATACCGTAAGGTAAGACGTATTCTACGTCAAAAGAAGCCTTTCTAAAAGAAACTTTGGCAACAAAATTATTTTAAAAGAAACCTTGACAACAAAGCTTTATAGTTGAAAGCTTTTGACAACCATGAATCACTATTTCTTCTAAACTCGCTCGAACACTGATACCTTTCGCAACAAATGATATGAATACACGCCAAAGATTCAACCGCCGCCGACTACCTTCAAATGGTCCAGCCGCCGCCGCCCACAAATTAGAGTCGGCTTGAAACTCTTGTGCCATCTGATCGATCATCTGATCGACTGCGTAGTAGGGAAATGTTACAAAATAGAGTGGAGGTTGAGAGAGCGTTAAGCAAACCGAAGCTAAGTTTAAACAGTGTTCAACTGATACCAACGAGAGCTAAATCATGTTTTATGTTGATTGCATCGAACGAAAATACGCATTCTCTTTTATTTGTGTTCCTTTTATGTTCAACCAAAGAGTAAAATTTAACAGCAACTCGAACTCGATGAAATGGCCTACTACCTCGTCGTCATCGAGAGAACGTAAAGATAGGGATATAATATCTTGTTTGTGTCTCTATGCTTGTGCCATACTATTCTCAGACATAGAGCAATAGATAAGAGCCGCTATTCCTCTCATCACGTTCCCTTGATGACGACGAGGTAGTAGGCCATTGCATCGAGTTCGAGTAGCTTTTCTAATCTGCTCTTTACAAAAAATAAATGGTTTCCCATTACATCCCATGAAGGGACTGGGGAGAACTTCTCACAATCACTGAGCTGTGCGCTTTCCAGTTTTCACTCACTGATTGGGACCTATAGTTTTACACCGATTCCGAACGGTAATTTGAGAAGCTTTTTCATGGCTAGATACTCGATAGTGTCGCCGTCACTATGCGAGGTGACCGTCGTCGAAAGAAAATTTGTAGGTGGTTAGAGCCGGGTTCGAACCCAGAATCTCATGTACAAGAGCCGCGCACACTAACCATTGCATCACCGACGGTGGAACTCTTTGGTTGGACATAATACGGACAGAAATAAACTTAGTTTGCTGCATGCTCCTTAATCTCTATGTCTATTTTGGTCTCTCATTCTACATCATTTCCTAGTACCTTTCCGATCAGCTGTGCCATAGAAACCCCCTGGAAGGTGTCAGCAAAAGAGAGTCTGAAAGTAACTGAGGATGAGACAAAATTAATGGTTTAAACGAGCAGGGCGTCCACTCGATTAGACCATAGCGTGAACGTTGATAACCGTCATAATTTCGAGGTGCTGGACGAATTTATATACCACACGATATATTTATGAAAATAAAGTTATTCTGAATATCCGACTCTCGGAACATATGATTTGCAATATTTAGTATCATCTTAATTTGACATGCATTTTTGCGAGACGACGTAGAAAAGTTTTTACATATTTTGATTTCATGGCTACTGAATTTTAAAGTTGCAGAGAAGCTTTTTTTCAAATATTTTAGTTATAAGGATGGATCATTAAAAAGCTAAACGCAAATTGAAGAAAAGGAGGCAATTTGCGAGTCAAATATACAAAAGGGTTGTAGAGAAAAGCAATTTCAAACAATTTGTCAGCAAAGGTTCTGAAAACAGCGTTCTCGGTGATTTTAAATATTCGACAGGAATTACGTTGAATTCGAGGAGGTCCACGATGAGCCCAATGTATTAGATATAATAAAGGGTTCCAAACTGAAATTATTGAAAGAGCTATATTTTTTACCATTTATACACTAGTATTATGCCCGTTATAAAATGAAAAGCAAATATATAAAGGAGGCCACATCAGATTAACGAAGCGTAATCCTATGTGTCGAACTCGAAACGTATTCAAATCGGATCAGAGAAAGCGAAATCTGACATGTCGATCCCGAATTGAATACGAACCCGATAAGCGAAAGCATAATCCGATGTCCGGATCCGCATCGGATTCGATACCGAATCGGATTGCATACAGCAAAATTAATTTAACAGGAAATGTGATTAGAAAACATGTTCATATAAGATATACGATACATCAATACTCACTATTCGTTTTCTTTAATTATCTTAGAAGAAACATTCAATCACACAACTACATCCTACTGCCAGGGAATGAAGCTAATACACACGGCAAAGATCGTCATCTTTTTGTGATTGGAAATTACTTTACCTGCATTTCATGTAATTGTTTTATTCGTTTTCATATTCACGGTTATTACATTTGCTACAGCTTTAGTGCACGATAATAATAATTGGAATCTCTAAACAAATAAAAGTTATACGGACAACATGTGAGCAAAGAGTTAACAATAGTGCTCACATATTTGTGACCACTTGAATTCTAAGTGTCATCAGCAATATTGGTGAGTTGTGTGTTGAAGATATGATTACGCAAGAAACCGCATTTAAAATATTTCCATCTTCCATTCTAAAAATGTTCAACCGCTTCACTGTCTACTCTTCACTTAACCCCTGCCCCTGGAAGATGAAGATTCTTATGAGGTAACCAGTTTCTACTTAAAGGTGCTTGTATAATGCTAGAGGAATTGTAATGAGATTCTCTATTAAAACTGTAAACTTTGTATTGACCATCATTAGCTCCATTATTATTGTCAGTCATTGCTCCATCATTCACCATCTCCGTATTGTACGACACACAAACAGGTGATACAGAGGAACAATGTGAAGTTAAGATTATGATGTGTGGCACAAAACTATTTTTGATTATTGACTGAATTTGACCAATAATTTGAAAGCTGCCCAAGAATTGGGAGTACAATATATATAAGTAAAACATAAATATTTTCACTTTTGCATATTTCGAATTCTGGAAACCTCTACGAACAACAAATCGACAATTCATACCTTTTTGCCGATTATAAAGCTACGTTCGCTGATTCAATAACAATAAGTACGAGGGTGGTCCCAAATCTTGCCGACCTAACAAAGAAGACACAAAAAATTTAGGAAAAAATTTCATAATTTTTCATCATAATCTCCTTTTAGCACGATACACTTTCCCCAGCGATATTTAACAGCTTCGATACCCTGTTTTTAGTAAGAACTGTAAAACTCCTTAAAATATTCATCAACCGCAGACTTCACCTCTTCATTGTTGGCAAATCTTTTTCCACCGAGCCATTTTTTCAAATTTGGAAATTGAAATCTAAATCTGAAATCTAAAACCTCTGATGAGGTTGTGTGAACCTCCAATAAGGTTGTGTCAACCTCCACTAAGGTTGTGTCAACCTCTAATGAGGTTATGTCAACCTCTAACGAGGTTGTGTCAACCTCGAATGAGGTTGTGTCAACCTCTAATGAGGTTACGACTAATTCGGTTGTCTCAACCGCATTTTTCTGTGAGTGTGGTTGCCACTTTTCACCAAAAAATTTTTTTAAACTACTGGACAAGATCAGCTAATTTTGGGACCGCCCTCATAGATCCGGAGCAAATATCCAATTGACAGATGTCCTCGAAAGTTGTAAGGCTGACATTACCGCTATCCAGGAAATGTGATGCACAAGAAAAAGAAACTGCGACATATACTACAGTTGCCATGAGAATAAACATGAACTTTGTAGTTGGCAAAAGACTGCGACATCTAGTCTATAGGTTCAATCCTGTGAATGAACGTACAGCCACAATCCGCATTAAAGCGAAATATTTTTCTATTTCCCTAATTTGTGTGCATGCCGCGACAGAAGAGAAAGATGATGATGCCAAAGATATATTCTATGAGCGCCTAGAGGAAACGTATGACCGCTTCCCTGGCCATGCCATTAAGATTGTACAAGTAGATTTTAATGCTACAATAGGCAGGGAAACTGAGTTTCATCCAACGATTGGCAATTTCCGTATGCATGCTGACAGTTCCGACAACGGTATGAAACTGACTGACTTTGCCGCGGCAAAAAACATGGTCATTAGTGGTACTATATTCCAGGATAAAGACATCCACAAATCTACTTGGGTATCCCCTGATCAAAGAACTAAGAACCAAATTGGTCACGTGGTAATTAGTGGAAGGCACTCAAACAGTGTAGTAGACGTACGTACGAGTGATCAGGGGAGCTAACATCGATTATGATCACTACCTGGTAGCAGCAAAGGTTCGCACAACATTAAGTAGAGCGAAAATCGTACGAAACCAGACGTAGAGAAAGCTAGACATCGAAAGCTGCAATTACCAGAGGTAGACACAGCCTACTAAACCAAGCTCTCGTATCTTTTAACACAGATCTTCTCCCGATTACGATCCTGATTTGCTGTTGAAACCCATTAAATTCATTTCCGACTCTATAAAACTGCCACAACAACCGTACTTGGTCTTCAAAACTCAACAAACCATGGTACGATGAAGAGTATCACATAGCAAATGATGAAAAGAACGCTGCATGTATGGCTATGCTTCAGTCAATTGCAGCTCGAGCTGCGAGGGAGCGGTATAGGGAGAAATGACATGAGGTAAGAAAGAAAGAAGCCGTAAGTGGAGAAAGTGGGAGAGTGACAATACTGAGACATACAGAAGGAAGAACGAAGCTCGAAAATTTTACCAAGAGGTCAAAAACTGAACTAATGGGCACGGTTCTGTAAAGACAAGGTCGAAAATCTCACCACAGATGTGCAGAGCAAGTTGAGAATATGGCGAGATCATTTCCCCGCGCTATTGGTACTTGAGATATTCAATGACGATGAGACAACCGATCACAATTTGGACAACGACGTGGATGGCCCCCCTCCCAACCAAGACAAGGTCAGAATACTATTGGCCGGCTTAAGAACAACAAAGTCGCAGGAGCCGATGGATTACCGGCGGAGCTGTTTAAGGTTGGCGGCGATAAGCTGATGAGGTGCATGCATCAGGTCATTAACTACATACGGTTAGATGAGTGCATGCCCGGCGAGTGTAGTCTCAGTGTTCTATGCCCAATATTTATAAAAGGCGACTCGAGTTTCTGCACCAGCTACCGTGGAATAAGCCTTTTATCCATAGCATATAATGTTCTATCAAGTATAACGTGCGAATGACTAAAACCAATTATCGCTGACCTGATTGAACCATACTAGTGTGGCTACTAGTAAAACTACCACGAAAAATAAAACGACACCTATCATCTACTTGTCGATAATATAGCGGCCTTCGTAGCACGATACGGGAGAAGCTCGAGACGACACCCTATCGTGCGATCTCTTTAACATCTTCATGGAAATCATTCTGAGAAAAGCTGCAGTCAACATGAGTAAAACCATCAGCAGCAAACGGAACAAGCTGCTCGCGTATTTTGATGATATATAAGTAGATATCATTGGGTGCACAATGAGAGATGTTACTGCGGTGTTTTCGAGAATTGAGAAGGAGTTGGCAAAAGTGGGTCTGACAGTGACAGAAAATGAGGACAAGACAAAATGAATGGTTTCAACGACCAGGACCTCCACGCGGTTAGACCAAGATTTAACGTTGATAACCGTTATAATTTCGACGTAGTGGACGAATTTATATACCTCGGATCTGCCGCAAATAAAAACAACAACATCAGCCTTGAGATCAAGCGGAGAATTGTACTTGCGAATGTAAGTTATTTTGGAAAAAGCAAGTACTTAAGAGATAAAGTCCTGTCTTGAGTAACAAAAGTCCAGCTATAGCAGACTCTCATTCAACCTGTCTAGCTTTATGGTGCAGAATCCTGGATCTTATCGCAAGCAGACGAAACATCTGTAGGAGTCTTCGAGAGAAAAATACTCCGAAAAATTGATGGCCCTATAGTCATAGACATAGGCAATATAGACATATGAACCACGTGCAATATGAGCTATATCCCGTCATTGACATTGTTAAGCGGATCAAAATAACACGATTGCGCTGGATAGGCCATGTCAGTAGAATGGATGAACTCGAAGGAAGACGAAAAATAGGAAGACCAAGACTCCGCTGTAGGGATCAGGTTGGCGAATCTCTGCGTACACTTGGTATTGCTAACTGGAGAGATAAGGCAAAAGATCAAACTGGTAGGCGACATATGTTATCTTCGCTTTGTAAGGTCCCTGACCCCCCGGGGTTGTAGGAGACCGGATAAGTAAGTAAGTAATATCAACCAAACATAATAAACCATAATTTGGCTATCGCTCTTTCATCCATTCACTTTATTCTGCGCGATTTTTCAACTTCCTACTCGATCTGCTGTGGCATAGAAACCACCCGACAATATTAGAACTTTTCGCATACGGAACATTCTTCTACACACAAACAAAGTATGAACTAAATGCTAGAGTAATGTATAAAAGTTTCCATAAGCTGTTCTGCGTCCTCTTGCAGTCACCGAGGTACAGAGTTGGAAATTTTATGAGGTTCGAGTTGCTGTAGTATGTCATTCTAAGGTTGTACATAAAACCAACAGAAATAAAAGCAAATGTGTACTGTCGTTCTATGCAACCAGCATTAACTATAATTTAGCTGTCATTAGTCTCAATAAAATACTGTTTGAACTTAGTTTGTTCATGGTTTGCTTTTAGTTGCTTAGCACTCATTCTCCTATCCACTATGTTCTCTATCAAATTGCAACTAGTACTTTGATCAGCTGTGTCGTAGACACCCCTGACCAACGAGTAATATAAATACAGTGTGCAATAGCTGATTATACACTCAGCGGATGGTACACAGCAAGTTGGAATTTCATCCAGATCGAGTTGCAGATGACAGAACTAGCATCAAACATAATTTCAAAGTTATTATAATCGATCAAACATAATTTGAAAGCTATTAGTATCAATCGAACATAATTTAAAAGGCATTCGTATGAATCAAACATAATTTAACCATAGTTTTCCTATCGTCCATTCATTCTTCTATTTTCTTCTTCATAATTTTTCAACTTCCTACACGATCAGCTGTGGCATCGAATTCCCCATGACCCTGACAAAATATATTCCTCATACCAAAAATAATTGCCGGGATGTGATTATTTGAAGTTTATTTGAAGCCACAAACTTGATTTTAAAGTTTATTCTAGGGTAATACGTTAAGTGTAATTTTTTTAAATGTTTGTTTATTTGTTGCAATGGGAATTTTCCCTCCCATTATTTTAAGACATATTCGGGAAAATTTAACCATATTTGAGAATTTCTTCAACTTTGTATCCTTAAGCTTTGTTTGTCATCAGAAAAACTAAGATGAAATCGTATGAAATAAAGTGTTGCTTTAATTTGACACAACATATTGTTATAATTTCACAAAATAACTTTATTTATTAAGGAATTTTAACCACCGTGCATCCAGATTAACTATCAGTTCCTTTAACACAATATGTATATAGTTTGCAGTCAAGATAAGCCATTCAATGTTGTTCGCCCTACTATCTGGAGTTCTGCAATCAAGTGTGTCTTACTTTGTATGCGTCTCTGTTTGGTAAACCTTGTCGCACACATTTTCTTATGAGGTTTGCGGTCATTTCCCCAAATACCCTTAAGGATTATCGTATTCTTTCGCTTCTTTTGCTTTCAATTCGGCGATGGGTTCTGCTGTGGACTGTAACGCGTTCATGATTTTATACTTCTCCTTTTGAAGCCATCATGTTGCGGCTGAAATATTATTTAATTTTGATTGTGCCTCACTTGCAGTGGCAGAAACAAAAGAAGAAAAACGATTCGAAATCAAAACAAACTAAAGTCAAAAATAATTTATATAAATGCAATTCTTTTATATTTATGCGCGAAATTTCACGCCATGAATGAATTTTTCATGAGTTGTGTGGCATCAACCAGCAAAAAAGCTTGTTGCCTCTTAGGGAGCAGCAAGTTACTCCAGTCAGTAGTATGGTGATACTGTTTTTCCGGTCGTTCTCCTTTTATATTTGGTATTTTTTACGCAGTATGGTTGGTGGCAATTTCTGCAGGGATAGATAGATAAACAGATGCAGCAACCAAACTAAGACCCAGTATAGAGATGATAGTCATCTATCTTTTCGCCATCTCCTTTTTGAAGTTTTCCTAGCATCGAATTGTATTTCAACTCTTTAAACTACATGGAGTATTGAAATCGGCATCATATTTGGAATGAAGTGCCATTGTACATGGATTGTGTGACGGGTGTCGATGAAAGTCCTACTGTTACTGTTGTAGGTTTACTGCAGTAGTGCAGCAACAGTTACATCAGCAAACAATGTAATGTGGTAAGTCCTTGCTGCAGCTAGGTTAGTTTGATGGATGCCAGTGCAGCATAATTAAATCCAAGGATGGAAGAATAGATATACATACGGATGGATGTTTTGATTTAACCCTGTTGCTTGCTTTGATAATGTGTGTCATTGTTTTACTCATAGAGAAATGGCATATAGAGCAGCGGTTTTACTCAGTAAATTTACGAAGTTTGGTGTATTGCATATGGACGTTGCATGTTGGAAAGAATTGCTTTAATAATACCAAATAGAGGCAATGGCTCAAACCAACAGCAACGGAATTTCGTTTTGCCGCAAAGGCATTTCGTTTTTTGCTTTACAATTTTTGTGTAAACACACCACAAGTAAAGTTTTTTTAAATAAAACAAAACCGGTTTTAGATACCAATGAAATTCTTTATTCCTGTGAAAGTACGTTCGATGCCATTATGTATGGAACTCGATTTCTTTTGCATGGCCACCACGGGCACGCTTGCTGAAGTTCAGACGCTGAACCCAATTTTCAACGGTTTTTAAGCATAAATCGGCCGATACTGCTGCAATTTCACGTTCGATATTCGTACGAAGTTCCTCAATCGTCGCTGGCTGTTGGGATAGACCATAGACTTGACATAGCCCCAAAGGAAATAATCTAACGGCGTCAAATCGCACGACCGAGGCGGCCAATCGACTGGTTCATTTCGTGAGATAACACGTTCACCAAACTTGGTTTCCAATAAATTGATTGTGGCATTCGCTGTGTGGCTTGTGGCGCCGTCCTGTTGGAGCCACATGTCCTCCAAGTCCATATTATCCAATTGGGGCCAAAAATATTCGGTTATCATTGAACGGTAGCGATTCGCATTCACAGTAATGTGCCGGTCTTGATCATCACGGAAGAAGTACGGCCCAATGACGCCGCCGGGCCGTAAACCGCACCAAACCGTAATTTTTCCGGGATGCAATGAAGACTCATGGATTATGTGTGGATTGCTGTCTGACCAATAACGCATATTTTGCTTATTGATGAAGCCATTCAGCCAGAAATGAGCCTCATCGCTGAAGATGATTTTCCGATGAAAATCCGAATCATTTTCAAGTTGTTGCTCAGCCCAATTCACGAACATACGACGCTTATAGTGGCCAATTTGATCTTGTAAGGATGTAGGCCAAGATCTTTTCGCAAAATTCGCCACAACGACGTCACAGAGATACCCAATTGGGCTTTCTTGATCTGAAGCCTCAGCGGCAGCAATATTCTCGACACTACGGGCACTTCTTTGTCTCACTGGCACAGGAATATTTTGTACTGTGCCTGTGGATTCAAATTTTTCCACTAGACGCTCAATTGTTGATCTGGTAGGACGATTATGACGACCATAAATTGGACTTAGCGCTCTTAAAGTTGATGCCACTGACTCCGAATTTCGGCAGTAAATTTTAATAATTTCGACTCGTTGTTGGCTCGTATATCTTTCCATGATGAAATGGCAAACCTTACTGAAGAGAAATGTCAAAAGAGCGGGAAAAAATATGGCGTCGTTTGCTGTCCCTATCGATTTACTTTTGTAGCGTCTCTGTTGAAAAACCCCGTTATAATGAAAGTACACCTTCTATGATAAATAGCACATCATACTCATTATGTCTCTATTACTGTATATGAAATGAAATGAATTTGATCGAATTTAACCTATTTAAATAATTACATTTAACTTCTGTTAAACGGATAGTATCAATAGCCTATTATATAAATAGTAAATGTACAATTCCGGTAACATAAACTACTCTTTTATAAATGTTCTAAGGATACAACTGCACCATGATCAACTTAGGACAATGACGGAAAAGGGGAGCGGCTAACGAAAATCCACAAATTAAATGCTCGTAACAAGATACAACTGTTGCTATAATAAAGACATTTGTTGGTTCTAAATAATTCTTAAGAATAGTACAATGATACTTGCATCATACCCGTATGATTCCATTACATTGGAAGTAGCCAATACATGAGAACCGTTTGTTGCCCGGACACGATGTGGATGTTGTGGCAATCAGTTAGTTATCTTGCTGCAAGACTTTACAGCTACTGCCACAAAATTTAGGTACTTTCTAAAAGTTCACTGCAGATTGCAGACAAAGAGGAAAAAAGGAACGAATGTGTTACTATGCTGTTTGAGGAGCGGAGGAAGAACAACAAAGAAGCAATGAAAACGAATTCAAGTCGACATTTAGATACACTGTATTATCAATTTTTTTGAATTTTATGTTTAGGAAATATCATTGAAGCTTGATGATAACCACAATAAAAATACTATTCTTTGAGAAAAAGAGTAGAAAAATGTTTAACATTTGCAAGAACAGTTATTGATCCTAGAGGCCAACCATTCACGTGTACATGAAATGACGGATTCCATCCTGTCCGTAATCGGCTTTAATCTTTCTGTCCATTCTAACAATTACAAAGATTAAAATAATGGTTCAAATGCATTGCATTTAATACATGCTATAAGTGAGTTATGAGATGGACGAACAAAATAGGTTTCTATTATTACTGCACGCTGAAATATGTGTCTTCATTTGTTGTTTGTATGCAAATATAACGTGTTAGTATCTTGTCACAAATATAATATACTTGTGTCCAAACATATTGTGTTTGCTATTCAATATTACATGTTTGAGACACAAAGAGTAATAGGTTATACTATACGTTGTTGTGATACCAATGTGGCTTTTTTGTTGAAAACTGCTGAAAACAAGAACGTAACAGACAACAAAGACAACAAATCCTGTATTCAGTAACAGGGAAGAATATTCGTTATATAACTACGGAGTTCTTGTAGCCTCAACTGGACAAAATGGATCTGGATGTCATGTGGTTTCAGCACGACAGCGCCACCAATCAACGATTGGAGCAACGATTTCAGACCCAATCATCTCCCGAAATTCCGACGTCAACTGGCCACCAAGTTCGTGCGATTTAACGCAGTGCGATTTCTTTCTTTCCGCTTTTATGGAATCTGTGGTCTATGCGAATAAACCCCAAACAGTTCCTGAGCTGAAGGCCGAGGTCTAATGCGTCATCACTGAGATATGTAGAACCAAATCTTTGTCAAAATGATATCGAAAATTTCATGAAGAGAACGGTGAAACGGACGTTGGACCGGTAAAAGTTGAAGATAACGAATTCTTGCCTTTGACAACCCCTACTAAAATTTTCTGAAAAACATTTTCGTAGAACATTTAAATGCCCAAAAGTTCCGTTTCAAGGTACTTTTTTGACATTTCTCGAAATAAGGGGAATTGAGGCACAGGATTGAAATATTTTACGAAAAAAGTCTCAATCAATGTTACTGAATACATTATAACTCCTAAATGTGCTACGCTTTTGACAAACATATGTTTTTGAATGTTTTTCTAATACAATTTCGGCTCAAAATAAATATTTAATCAGTCCCAAACAAAATAGTGAGACCTAAGAGGGGTCTGTCCTTCTGGAATTTTAATATACTCACCTAAGGCTTTCGTTCTGAAAAGGAAGCATTCATCCCCAGACAATGACCTCCATTTTGTTGCAATGTGCAAGTGAGACAACATTTTCAAAAGCTTACAAAGTTTGAGAAATTTTCCCGGTCCCTTCTTGGGCTCTAATATGAAACTTGACATTTGGAGAGGGTCAGATATGATCTAGATTGTAGCACCAATTTTAAGTGTTCCAAATTTCTTTGCAAAACGTGAAATGAATTGAGAAATGTGTCATAGAGCCGCCGTCCCTCTCTTTACGTTCTCTACATGGCGATGAAGTAATAGGTGATTTGTATGGTGATTTGTATGGACATAAAACGGATAGAAATTGGAGGGAATGCGTATTTTCGATCGATGCCACCTAATAAAACATAATTTGGTTGTCATTACTATATGTCAACCCCAATTTAAACTTTGTTTGCTGCATGGTTTGATTCTGCTGTTTATCACTCTCTCCACTATCTACTCTGTTTTCCGTCAATTCCAATGAATACATTTGCTCTCACTCCAGAATCCTTACTGCCAAATTAAGCCATTCATCGTGAGTACCTATTTGGATATTTAAGAATATGTAAGAGTTCCTATCAGCTGTTTTGCGATCTCTTGAGGTTAACGATGTACTTGGGAATGTTGTGCAGTTGGTCATAGAGTAATACTTAAGAGTTTCCATTACTCTCTTCGATGCCTCTTCATGACGACGAGGTAGTAGGCCATTTTATAGAGTTTTATTTGCTGCTGTATTTTACCAATTTTACACTTTCGTTGAATATAAAACGAACCGAAATCAAAGGGAATACGTATTTGCGTTCTATGCAAACAACATAAAACATAATTTAGCTGTCTTTAGTATCAATAAACACTATTTAAAATTAGTTGCTGTCTTCGTTGCTCTCTCAATTCTCCATCATCGGCCTAGTACCTTTTCGATCAGCTGTGCCATAGAATTCCCCTGAGTTGGTGTAGTTGCTGCATGTTACTCTTTGGTTCGACATAAAACGAACAGAAATAAAAGAGAATGCGTATTTTCGCTCGATGCAACTAACGGGAAACATATTTTAGCTGTCATTAGTATCAATCAAACGCTAGCTAGACTTATTTCGCACCAGTGTTTGCTTCTAGTTGTTTTTCACTCATTATCTTATCTATTGCACTACCATGCCGATCAACTGTGGTTTGGGCGCAAATTTATTTATTTCGCCACAACTACATTTCGTTTGCTAATTATGCCGATATCGTTTCTGAGAAAAAATTTAACAGTTTTCATGCCTTTGCCCTAAAAGTGCGTTCGATTGTGAAAAAGCACAACCCTACTACTAGGTTTTGTATTCGTTTCTGAAAATGTAGCACTCAAAAATTGCAAAAATATTGCATTCACTGCGAGTCACGGGCGAGAATGTTGCTCGATAAAATGGCTCACATTCTGTCTTTTTGTATCCGTTCTTTGTTCTTTCTAAGCCAATGTTTCTACCTTTTGTATGGGTCGCTATCTAACTTAAGCGACTTCAGTTAAAATCGCTTACCTTCGCAAACAAAGTGGTCGAAATATCAGTTAAGCGGGAAGAACAAAAAATACAAATAGTACTGGTACTTTTTCGACCAGTTTGTATGAAGAGTCGCATAAAATGGCTTAACTTACGCCTCCATATATACTGGTCTAATATGTTAGATAACCGACAGTTGTGAGAAAATGCAACATTTTTATATTCATTTCTCACCCCAAAAAAACCACAACTTTTAAGGGGGGATGGCAACATATTTTAAATGTCGCCTCAAAACGGTGTTTTTTTGGCTGCATGAGAACGATCGATATCGATAACTATGGTATCACAGCTGAGAATATCAAACTGTGTTGACATTTCTGTTCAGTAAGGTTTGTGCAAGTCATCATGAATCGTGTAAAGCTGCAACCACGCCTCCAAATTGTGGAAATTTACTTTGAAAAAAATGCAACTGTTCGCGAAGTTCATAGAGCACTTCGTCTATTTTGCGGTCAACATAATCGACCTAATGAGAAAGCAATCTGTGCAATCATTGATCGTTTACGCACCAAAAATTGGCCATTTAAACAAATTTACCATTAAAATTGACTGTTTGGTGCGGCTTCCACGTTGGCGGCATCATCGGTCCTTACTTCATTCGAAATGTGCAAGGATCTGCCGTTACGGTGAATGGCGAGCGCTATCGAGTCATGCTGGCTGAATTTTTGTTTCCAAATATTGATCAGCTAAACTTCAGCGACATTTGGTTCCAACAAGTTGGCGCAACTTCCCATACAGCGCGCTTAACAATCGATTTATTGAAAAATCAATTTGGTGACCACTTTATTTCCAGAAGTGGTCGTGTTCACTGGTCCCCTCGTTCGTGCGATTTAACGCCTCTGGGTAACTTTTTATGGGGCGATATTAAGGAACTGGTTTATGCCGACAAATAGGCAACTCTTATAGCACTGGAGGCCAATATTCAAGCCATCATTTAGGTCATACGGTCAGATTTATTGGAAAAAGTAGTCAAAAATTGGGCTGATCGAATGGACCATGTAACTCGTAGCCGCGGCGGACATATGCCACAAATCATATTTAAAAAATAAATGTCATGAAATTATGTACCAGATTGTAATAAAAAAAAATGATAAAAAAAATTTATTTAAAATGCATTGCTTGTATTTGGTTATAATTTACATTTGCTGAAAATTAAGAAAACCATGGACTAAATTCTTGTGTCAGTCCAATTTTACAAGATTTTGTTGACGGTTTCTGGTTCTATCTCACGAATTGATCGGACTAGTGTGTTCAAAAAACCGGGCTTTCAAAAGTGTCGGTTTTCTGTTTCTTCGAATATTCCGATTTTGGCGAAACCGGTTTTCGGTGAAACCGCGGTGTAGAAACCGATTAATAACCGTTTTCGGTTTTTATGACTAAATGGTAAACTATGCCTTTTAAAACATCGTTTATTTTTAATTCAGTATTTTTTATTTATTTATTTATTTATTTACAATATATTAAACTTATAGTCAACACAAGAATAATATTAAGATTTATAGCACTGGCGACTAAGGCCTTCAGTTATCAGCGTTTTTTAATTTTGAGAACAACTACCGAGTAGATAGTCATGAAATAGCTTGTTAAAATACCGCTCGGAACCGGTGTAAATCTGCAGGTCTCAATCAGAGTGTGTAAGCCTATGTCTTCATGGTGTGTGATGGGAAACTAAAGTGTGGGCCATGTAAAATTTAATATCGCTTTAAAAAAAAAACTAATATAGACACAGTACCTCATTCGACCAACCCAATTGCCAGTATATTGACGATTGCGTGGGCCTCTGTATCGTGTTTGAAGGCCTCAGTGTATGCGGGATTGTTTGCGACACACTTATCTTTCACGACTGTGCAGAGATAATTGTCTAAAGGCTTCAAATCGCAGCTGCGATGCGGCCAATGGACTTCCGAGTTTCGGCTGTGATCTTCGAACACAGTGCGCAAAAGATAGATTGTAACGTTGGCTGTGTGACACTTAGCGCCGTCCTGTTGAAACCATACTTCATCCTCTTCAACTTTATGGAACAAAAACCTGCTGATCATGGCACGGTAATGCTCGCCATTGACGGTAACAGCGGCTGATTACTACTCGTTTTCGAAGAAAAATGGGGCTATGATGCCACCATGCCAAAAACCGCACCAAACAGGCAGTCGTTGTCGATGCATCACCTTTTCCTCGACAATTGTTTTGTTAACGTAGCCCGAGGTGAAAATGAGCGTCATCGGCAAAGAAAAGTGAAAACTAAAAAAATGAAAACGCATCGGATGGCCACTAGGCGTCGGTTCTTGGACTATTTGAACTTAAGACTTCGTACCGAGGTCTTTATACAAATTGAATTTGCTGCGAACGGTGGCGAGTTGATGTTGATGGCTGTTCCAGCACACTTTCAGCTACAGCGGCAATATTTTCCACTGGACGAGCACGTAACGGAGTTATTTTGTTCAATAAGGACTGGGATTGACAAACTCGCTTTACAAATTGATCCACAATCGGCGCTGATGGAATCTATTTCTATCGAATTTATTTGTTAGATTTCTTACAGTTTGTGTCAAAGTATCAGAAATTTTGATGGAAATTGTTTTAGTTGGGCAAAATCATCGTTAAGTAAATATTCCATTGGACGTTTTATACTTCTTTCTGGATAGTGAATACGGTTTATTGTTTTATGAATTACTACTAATATACTACCTTGTGTTGTCATTAGTTCCGGAAATTACATCTAACTCATAGTTGGCAGATACACGCTGAAAAATAACGGCATCTTCAACATATTTTCCCAAACATATTCTGCAGGAACCATGTGTATATTTGGAACACACTTCAAACCTTAATATGTATGCAAGTCCCAAACTTACTTGCATTTAAATGCAAACATTATCATGTTTACTGACAAACATGTATCCTTTTACATGGAAACATATGCGTTCTTCATCCCAAACATCCATATACTTACGTGGAAGCATTGGCGAGTTTTCCTAAACCTACATATACTTACGTGGAAACATATGCGAATTTCCTACCAAATATAATATTTTGAAACGAATTATTCTTCGATTTCAATATATATATATTATTTATCATAATTAATTTTAAAAATATTAGTTCACATTTATTAATAATTAATACAAAAAATTAATAGATTTAAAACGGCCCTTTTTACATTTATTTGCATTGAATGCATTATTTGTTTTTTGTTCATGAAATGAGAATCTGCTGCTCTTTTGCTTCTCCTTTCTTTGTTATCTCTCACGTTTTTGTTTTCAGAAGGTTTCAGCTATGCGTTGGACATAACTATGCGTTGGAACACAAACAATATAATTGCATGAAGCAAGCCAAGCACGGATTAATTACTTGGGTTTTTTTATTACACTTATTTCACAAATGGTCCGCCCTTCCGATTTTCTCAGTAAAGGCTCGGACAGCCAAAGGGGTTCACGTTGTTGCCCTTTCCAGTTTCTTTCCCCAAAATCGTTTCTCACTTTGGTAGTACTCATACGTATATACGAAACACTTACACAAAACCCAAAGTAGCATCACAAACCATTTAACCGTCCGAGCCTTCGTTTATTCTTTTTCACTGATGAAACCTTTTTGATATCCTCTGTCCGATGAACCATTCCGGACTGAATGCGGAAACTAAAACGCAATACATCAGGCTAAATAAGAAACACTTCATCTGAAATTTACACGCACATTCAGGAATATTTATGACTCACTGACTGAGAGAATAATGCAAAATGCAGATACACCCTTACAAGATAGACTCTCTCGTTGACCCTCTAGACGGTGCAACAAACAAAACTGTATTTGTATGATAAACATAAATATATGTGGGTCGAGAACACATATATTATAACATATTAATCATTGTGTCTCGAACACGTAATATTGAATAGCAAACACAATGTGTTTGGACGCAAGTATATTATATTTGCGACAAGCTCCAAACACATTTTGTGTTTGCATCGAAACAACAAAAAAATTCAGATTTTTCAGAGTGTATAAACTCTCATAAAACTATCGGTGAAATGATTCGTTGGAAAAGTCTTTTGTGTCTATCTGATGGGGCCAGTAACCATTGTGACCTATGAAAAAGGATTTATATTTATTTGTAAGTAATTCTGAGTTGTTCTATCAGTTCTGTAAAAACCGAAAAAATCGGTTAATTGACTTAAAATAACCGGTAAGACCGGCTCTTCGAAAATAACACTTTATACAAAATTAACGTACGGTTATCCGGCAGGAATTCGGTTAACCGTTTTCGGTTTTGAATACACTTTCTCGGGCGATATTAGCATTAAGGTTGTAGATTAACTTCGCCACGGCGGCTGATAACACGATTACCGAACTTAGCCAGAATAAGATCAATTGTTTGCTGAACTTTGTGACATGGTTCGCCAACCTGCTAAAGCCAACGATTGCCAAAGTTCATATCTTCCAATTCAGCCTATAAAAAGTCCGTAATCTTGGCTCTGTAGCGTTCGCCTTTGTCTGAAATAGCGTTTCTAGCAGCATTTTCGAACAAAACCGCCAACACTTCAAAATCCACTTCAAACGTTCACTCTCTGTGAATACATTAACTTATCGGCAATGAAGTGCTGGTTTTTTGATCCCCAGATATCCCAATTTTGTATGTTGACATCGCCGCCTAGATTAAAATACGCCTCATCAAAAACGATGAGTTTTCGTCCGAACTCGACGTCCGATTGGAGTTCGCTATGGTTGCATAATTTCCTAACGCTGGTAAAGCGTAAAGCGAATCATTTTGGTTCGAGGAGGTAAAATACTGGCTGTTAGACAATATTTCAAATCGATGAGTGTCAACATATCATATGATATAAATATATGCCTTCTAATTTTACTTTTATTTCAGTGACCTTTAAAAGTTTACGTTTTCCAGTCAGAATTCGGATTAAATTCATATTTTCTATTAAAAATAATTATACCCCCACCATAGATAGGATGGGGGTATATATCATTTAATACGTAAAAAATGTAACACATAGAAGGAACCAAATTAGACCCTTAGTGTCTTTGGACGAAATTCGTTTTAGGACTTTTTAAGACGTTTGAGCCATATCCGTCTGTCTGTCTGTCTGGCTGGCTGGCTGGCTGGCTGGTCAAAACGATAACTGCCGTAAATCTTTACAGACAATATCGATACAAATCGACACATTTAGAATAAAATCATATTTCTTTCAAACCTTTCTTCTGGTAGATGTGATTAGCTTCAACTCTCACACCGGTTAACAATCTGTAAATGTCTAGTTAACTGGAGGAAATGGGCGAGATTGTCACGCCCATTCTGGTACCTCCCATACAAAACAGGGTGTTCGTCAGGGTTGTCAATGCGATAAATCGCGTGAAACACTTCCGACCTTAATGAAATTAGGTATAAAGCTTCACGTCATCAAACGCCAATCACCGAGTAAAACAAGGGTGATTTTGCCACGCCCATTGTGGTACCTCCCATACAAAAGTTGTTTGGCCGTCTGGTTGATCAGCACGAGTCCCGCAAAACCGAACCAATCTTTATGAAAGTTTGTACTAGTCAATATTTAGTTAAATAAAACTCTCCTATAGAAAATGAGCTGTTTTGCCACACCCACTCTGCTACCTCCCATATAAAAATTCGGCGGATGACCGGCTGATCGACACTATAATTCTCGTAAACTACAACCGATCTTAATAAAATTCGGTACTAGGCAATATTTTGCTAAAAGCTACTGTGTAATTAATATTTGACTATTGTGCCACGCTCAGTTTCGTACCTCCCATACAAAAATTGGGCGCATTTGGGATTTGCTGACTCGATATATCCATTTTAATAAAATTTGGTACTGATCAAAATTTTGGCACCAACTTGCCATGCTCATTTTTGTACCTCGCATATAAATATTGTGAGGGAAACTAACTAATTTGGCTATTCAATAATATTTAGCGCAATGTCGTCAATCTGCTGTTGAATGTGGTCACTTTTGAGTATGGGCGTTTTTTAATAGAACTCCCACGCCATGGATGAGGTACGGTATGGTGAGGGTATGATTAAGTCGGTTCACCCGACTGAAACTTATGTACTGGTTTTTAATAAAAAGTGCTTATAGTTATCTCACGAGGAAGTGAAATTGATTTATTCGGTGGATGGTTGGAAATACAGCTATTTCGATGCCCACCAAAGCATTTCATCAGCTCCCTTCTCCAAAAGTATTTAGGTATATCATCACACATTGTAGGGATAAACAATTCTCCATCCAAGATCAATAAAATAAAAGTAAAATCGAAAGGAATGCGTAGACGGTACACTGTTACGCCATATCATGGCAATCGTTGTTTTTATTTTGAAACAACAACTTCTATGCATTGGCTTTCAACTAAAGCCTACATAGAAAAGGAGTTGTGATTATTGATGTTTTCGGTAATATATATTTCTCGCACTAGTAGGTGTGTTGAAACAGTACTCGTTAATTTGACAGTTGTTTATCCCTATAATATGTAATGAAGTACCAAAATACATCTGGAGCAGGGAGCTGATGAGATGTCTTGGTGGGCATCGAAATAGCTATATTCCCGTTACATGCTGTTACACATAATTGTATGTTGTATGAACGCATGGTTGGTTTTTAGGTTTTCGTGGTTGCTAAAGATACTATTTAGCATCAATTAGTGTCCAGAGACACCGTTTTGCATACCACATCCCTCCGGAAGGTCCAAAGTACCGTGTCTATAACCAGCTTGTTAATCGGAGATACCTCATTAGATCCCCTAGATCTATCTCGTGTATCTCAGTAAGATTATGCAGGAAAGGACGGCCCATAGTCTTCAGGCGTCTATTCATCAAAGCCGGACAACTACAGAGGAGATGCTCCTCTTCTGCGTCATCGCAGGCATGCAGTGGTCATTATATGGCAGCTTCAACCGTCTTGCGTGATTACCGATTTTCCAGTGCACGGTCAGCACGAGAGTTAGGCTAGATATGCCTCCACGATTATGGCTGATCAGGGAGGTAGTTCGGTGAATGTTATATTCTGGCCATGTGTTTCTGGATACGCGGGACGTTTCCGTCCTATCCCATCTGGTCATCGCTCGTTCAAGGTAATGCAGGAAAATACCTCTTTTGACCAACCATATAAGCGTTGCGACTGACACCATATGAACTTCGGTGGAAGAGAATCCTGCCCTAGCTAGTTCGTCTGCCTTTTCGTTCCCTAGGAGACCCTTATGGCCTGGTATCCAAGTAAGAACCACATTGGCCAGCCGACCTAGCTCGACAAGTTTTTCCCTAGATTCACTAACGAGTTTAGATGCAGTGTTGTAAGATTTGAGTGATGGGAGAGCCGCTTGGCTATCTACAAATATTCCAATGCGCTCTGTTCTTCGCTGTAGTATAAGTGTGGCGAGTATCTCCGTTTGGAAAACGCTGCATTTGTCTGGGAGTTTGAATGATTGGCCAGCCCCTTCGGAGAAAACACCCGAGCCGGTCCCACATTCCATTTTGGATCCGTTTGTAAATACTTTGGTTTCAAAACCTGTAAGTGGTTCCCCTTTATCCCACTCTATTCTCTTGGGAAACCTGACATCGAATGTGCTGTAATCGGGTGTTATATTGAGTTCTCTTGGGATTGTCTGTAGTATACTCGCATGTCCATATGCGTTGCTCTTCCAGAGTCCAAGATCGTTTAGTCGGGTGGCACTCCAGGCCGCACTAGCTGTGATGTGAAGGTCGATTGGTATAATATGAAGCATTGCATTAAGGGCTTCAGCTGGACACGTCCTCATTGCCCCTGTTATGCCGATGCAAGCTGATCTCTGTACTCTATACAATAGTTCCATGGTGGACGTCTTCCCTGCGACAGACCATCATACCATTGCTCCATAGGAGAGTATTGGTCGGATTATGCTAGTGTACATCCATAGCACCATTTTCGGTCGGAGACCCCACCGGCTTCCGAACATTTTCCGGCAAGCGTAGTACGCGACGGTGCTCTATGTTACGCTTCCAAAAAAGTTTAGGGTCTAGAATAACGCCCAAGTACTTGGCGTGAGTTGACAGTGGAACCGTAAAAACGCATAATCGCAACATCATCTGAAGTCTGAGTTTGATTCATACAAAAGCCAAGTGGACATGCGGCTCACCGCAATTTACGGTACACCGTTGCAGCTCACTGATTTGTACTTACGGCTTCATCAGAAACACTAACGTCATCAAGTATTTTAGTATCAAAAAAAAGTTTGAGATCAAAATGAGATTAACTGTTACCAAAAGACCGACAATCATTTCTAACCACAGTCAGTTTTGTAGCGTCCAATCGACCAGAGATAAAGTAATATATTTTAAACACAGACAGACTAAGTGCATCCAAAAACCTCTTAAAGAAAACGCCTTTCTAATTGTATTGTTTTGGCCAAGAACCAAAATACAAAGACAATATTAATAAATAAAAAATAAAGATGGTTTGTTCATGTTGTTAAAATTTGAGCAGAGTCCAAGGGAGATGGTCGTAAACTATAATCAAATTGCTAAACAGTTCGAGAAAGACTTTCAAATACATTTCCTCATAAACATAAATTAACCGAATCGCAAAAGCACTTACAAGAATATCTATATTAACATACTTTGACATGGAAAGGCCTGAACGTTTTCAAAAAGATACGAATGAAGAATGAGCTTTACATCTCAACCGTGCCTAAGGAACAACATTCACGTACATATGAACTTCAAAGTGTACGTGGCATTTGAAATAATTTAAAAGGCGCCTATTAAAACCCCTCTCCAAGTTGTCTTTGATGTTTTCTGGTGCATTTAATAGAAATGTTTTAATCTCATTCCTCCTTCATTCCGTAGCATGAGACAGCAACACAGACAAAGCAGTATAAAGACACAGTGATTGCCAGTGTCGATGGCAGTTAAGATATGATAATGTAATTGTCTGTTTGAAAACCGACATATTAATGAGTAAATGTCAACAACATTCAACTTTTGCGAAATACGTCACACTTTGCTCCACATAGCTTAGAAAACAGGAACGTCTTGTCCTCTTCCGATTAAAAGGAATTGCGAATCATCTCGAAGTACAGAAAATCCTGCAACATACCACGATAAAGCAAAAAAGCCCCACATAAGGCACACAATTGTCAGGTTAACAACTAAGGGTCATATAACAAGTCCTTAAAAAACTAATGATACAACACAAATCTGTAGGAGAAGAAATTGTTGGATTGAAAATGTACTATTCGTCATTTTATTTCCTAACCAAACAGTTCAAATGTTTTAAAATATTTTACTTGGTTTATGGACTTACATTCACTGGCTCTAACTTCCCAGCTTTTCATTTTACTTACCTTCATCATTAGTCTACAATTTTAAACAATCTGCAAAGTAGCTCCATATCCAGTGGAACAGATAAGGAAGTTCCTTATCTTGCACGATCATCTGCTTTATGGTTTCCTAAAATTTTGCTGTGCCACAGCACCCATATAAGGTGAATACCGAACTGCTTGGTCATCTCATTTACAGATGCGTGGCAGTTGTGGGCAATTCTTGAAGTCAGGGAAAGAGATTGCAGATATTTTATAGCAGCCTGACGGTCACAATAGATTTTGATACTTCAGGCGGGGATGACTTTTCGTCCAAACCAAAGGGCAACTTCTCCGATTGCCAGAACTTCTGCCTGAAAGACACTTCAATGGTCTGGTAACCTTTATCCATGGTCTATACCCAGCTCTTTAGAATAGACTCCAAACGCTATCTTGCCACTTAGTTTGGAGCCATCATGTAGAATAATTCTATAACCTGCGCGCGTTATATAGCCTGGTAGGCGACCCTTCAGTCCCGTCGGTAAGAGGTATGAGTGGAGAAATTTCCCTCAAAGATTTAAGTGGGCCGCAGATCCCTCAAAATGTACTCATGACCGTATGGGCAGGTGATCCATTGCGAAGAATGTCCTAGGCGGATTGCCGACTTTGCCGCCATTTGCCTTCCCAGCAAATCTAGAGGTAGCAGGTATAGGATTACCTCCAAACTCTCGGTGGGTGTTGTGCGAAAGGGCACCCGTGATACACACCATTGCGTTTCTCTCGACTTTTCTCAACAAACTTAGGGAAGTGGATTTTTCTATCACTGAACAACAAACAACAATGCCATTTTGCCTTGGAGTTAATTTCATTTTTGTTTGGCTTTTATTTCATTCTTTGTTTTTGGATGTTAATTCTTTTTTTTGGGTTTATTTCATTGGGTGCTATTTCCTGGGCGTTATTTCCTGGGGGAACCGAAGACTGTATACAATGCAGAGAATAGCTTGCGTTGGCTGCTGTCAATACAATGACAGTTCCGATTAAACCGTTACCTCAGAGTCTAACAGCAAAGAGTGCTTTGCGGTTTAGAGAGTTGAAATTTTAGACCCAACAGAGCTATGGGCATAGTAGGATTCTGCGCAATTTGCCTAGTGAGGTCCCACCTAAAAGAGCGGACTATACTAGTCCTAGAGTTGAACATTCGATCCATTGCGAAGAATGTCCTAGGCGGATTGCCGACTTTGCCGCCATTTGCCTTCCCAGCAAATCTAGAGGTAGCAGGTATAGGATTACCTCCAAACTCTCGGTGGGTGTTGTGCGAAAGGGCACCCGTGATACACACCATTGCGTTTCTCTCGACTTTTCTCAACAAACTTAGGGAAGTGGATTTTTCTATCACTGAACAACAAACAACAATGCCGTAAAAAATATCGGGCGGACAACAGCTGTATACTATATCCAGTAAACTATTTTCGGGGATAGGCCTGATGATGTTCCGATGATCTTTCACACAAAACTAAGGCCACGGTGGCTTTAATGATCCCATTCATAGTGTTTGACTAGAAATTAAGCCTACTGTTGAGAATCACACCCAGATATCTTGCACTTTGCTCTAGGAAAATTTCTCTCCCAGAGGAGTGAGATCAGACTCTACCTTGGGATGTTCCTCTATTCATATTTCGAGTAAAGGTCGTGTGTCCCAGGATCGAGGTTATGCGCTTTCTTGTAAGTCAATCATACATCACATTAATGCTCCCGTGGTCTACATATAGTGCCGATAGATCCGATTTTATCGATTCTAGTAGGACGCTGTTCTCTACATCGACAAATGCGACACGAGTGTAATCTCTTAGATAAATAGATTTCTCTATGAAACTGACTAGCGCGTGCAGAGTGGTTTCCGTAAATTTTTTCTTGTTGTAAGCGATATGAGTCAATAATACTCTCGAATGCGTTCAGAAGCAAAGATGAGAGACTGATTGATCTAAGTCCTTTGGGCTAAAGTGCGATGAATTGTCTGCTTACGAAATGAATACCAGCACCTGCATATAACTGAAATATACGATGACTTGATACAGCTAGTATAAAGTTACAGTAACCAGGGAACCAAAATATGTAGTCCAATTTGTAGCTCCACTGGTGCTATGCTATTAGGGCCAGGTGCTTTGAATATCTTAAAACTTCATATTGCGATGACGTCATGAGATGGCATGGTTGTTCGGTGAGCCCGACCTTGGGTTTCACGATTATTCACTCGATGGTGTCCATCGCCTGTTTTCTTCCCTCTAACATCTCAGAGAGGTGGAAGTAGTCCAGAGGACGTTGCGCAGTCTGGAAGTATCAGACGTGTTTTCAATGCCTTTGCAGAAAAGTCTTCAAGACCATCTCTTTGAAGATCTTAACTCTTTCTTATATTCTTTCAGTCTTATTTTGTATACACTCCAGTCTAGATCCGTCCTAAATGACTTTGCCCTAATAAATAGATTTCTTCATGACATTCTCAGGATTTTGCAGAACCTTGTTCCACCACGGGGGTTTCTTCTTACCTCGGTAGGAATAGGAGGGGCATACGGAATTAACTGATATGTTCAGACCTGAGGTTAGAGCATCGGTAAGATCGTCGAACTCAACAGACTTTTTTTGGACATGGTGCAATTTGTTCTACGAACGTCTCTTGGAACTGACAAAACGGCGATGTACTGCGAGAGAGGAAACTCTATGTTCCATACCTTTCCATACTTTGATCAACCCAACGGTATCTCGTGGTGCAAAGGGTGACCCCTTGTATATTTTTGTTAATAAAGGTGGGCCCATTGCCCTTGATGCAGGCTTAATGTTAGTGAACAAAACATAATGTAGAAGTGTATTACCTCTATCATTTATATTGGTACTTCCCCAAACTGTATGGTGCGCTCTAATAAACTTGCTCAGCAGAAACGACGGGCGGGGTCCAATCTCCTCATTGAGCGTATAGGCTGACGCTAATCACATGTTGAAATTCTCCATCTTCAGAGTGGTAGCGGCAACGTCTCTATCGCAATAGTGAGATAAAATAAATATATAGCAAAAGTTTCTTGACAAGTATACACGTTCTCGCCGTGCCTATGGCTTTGACAACGACATGGTTGTAATCACGGGTCTTCAATCCTGCCATGATTTGTCCAAGCTTCTAAGATATGGAGCAGGAGAGCAGCAGAAACAGCTTTAGAATGGTGGAGATTTGTCTGTAGTATCGTCAACATGAGCAGCTAGGTCCCCCTCCAATTCCGTGTTGTTGGCTTCGTCGTCGGTGTCTTCCCATAGGCTATCTCACAGCTGATCATTGGGCTTTGGTTTGTTGAATGAAGTATCATCTCTCATTGTATCCACAGGGACAGCCTCATCTGTATTTCCTTTAGCATTCGCAGCTACGTTTCTCTCTACTAATGAGGTTTCGATCTTTATTCGTACAGTGAAGTAACTTCGCCCGCAGTATTCATACCGTTAATCTCATCCATGTTCTTCTCATCCACATCGTCAATTGACAGACTGGGCCTTATTGTGCATATGATAGACTATTTACTGTATTTGGTGGACGCTGGTATCCACCAGCGAACTTTTGGATGGGACGAGATGTCGTTCATAAGACACCAGATCAGACTTCTCTCACCTTAGCAATGGCTTCTCTGTATAGCTCAAAAGATCGCTTATTTTCAAACGCAATGAGCTTAATTCGCCTTGTTAGCAGCCTGTATCACAGCAGAGAGGAGGTGACACAGGAGAATCTCCACAGACCTCATAGTACACGGCGTTAAGAACAGCCAACTCACTCAACCTTCTATTCCGAAAGAAGGAAGATTGTTCCGTCAACATACCCTCTGACGATGACCACCATATTGAAGCTTCTTTCAGCACTTCACTAAACACCTGAGGTGTGGGGTTTCCGGTGACTTTAGTCGTTTAGACTTTGCAGGATCGTCGAATGATCATAAACGTTTCCTGATTTCATCGAGACGAATCATCGGCGTAACGTGGGCCCAGTTAATCGACGTTTTTGTTGAGAGATCTGCACTTGAGCTACATGCTGTGGTCTAGGCGTTAACCCGGATAAAACTGATCTGTTACTATATCTACCCTTATTCAATGGTAGACAAATAGAGTTGTCGGATTGGGCGAAGTATCTGGGTATAATTCTGTATCCGAAACTCAATTGTAAACTTAATACTGAACCCAGAGTTAAGAAGGCGCAAGGTGCCTTCTATGGTTGCAAGAAAACTTTTATGAGAATATGGGGTCTAAACCCGAAGATGGTATTATGGATGTGCACGTCAATGGTTAGAACCGTTCTCATGTATAGAGTATGGGGGTGGCTGGCCCTGTAGAATGATAGAAAACTAGGCTCCACGAAATACCCCCCAAGGAATTAACCCCTAAACGAAAAATTAATTAATCTGCAATGTTTTTTCACATAGTTTTGGGTGCTATTTAATATGAAAAAACAACCAAATTTTTTGGGTAGTATTTAATTTTTTTTTTTTAAGTATATTTCGTTTTCCATTTGGAAGTATATTTCGTTTTCCATTTCCAAATGGGTCTTTTACAAGAAATTTTTTTCGCCTTTGTTTCCATTTTGCCTTGGAGTTAATTTCATTTTTGTTTGGCTTTTATTTCATTCTTTGTTTTTGGATGTTAATTCTTTTTTTTGGGTTTATTTCATTGGGTGCTATTTCCTGGGCGTTATTTCCTGGGGGAACCGAAGACTGTATACAATGCAGAGAATAGCTTGCGTTGGCTGCTGTCAATACAATGACAGTTCCGATTAAACCGTTACCTCAGAGTCTAACAGCAAAGAGTGCTTTGCGGTTTAGAGAGTTGGAATTTTAGACCCAACAGAGCTATGGGCATAGTAGGATTCTGCGCAATTTGCCTAGTGAGGTCCCACCTAAAAGAGCGGACTATACTAGTCCTAGAGTTGAACATTCGGAAAAAAATCAGACCAATCATACATCATAGAGAATAGTGGAGGAGCCACTTGCCATTGCATGACGCCATACACACGGGTCTAAGAAGGTTAATGGAGTGGGAGATGGGATTTACTGATGGTCACTGGGAATAACACTATGAATAGGTCTCCCTGATTTTAGCAGTATCTTCCAAGTGAAAGTAGGGGCAATATTGGAGGCGTGTCGTCAGTTTCGAAATCATGCTTTTCTAGAGAAGAGTGGGGAAATCTTCTCGGATAGTCAAGCGGTGGTAAGGGCTCTATCGTCAGAGGAGAATAGATCAATACTGGTATCTGCTAGATTAGACCGACGCCACGACAAGAGTTTCCTTAGTGTGGAGTCTGGGTCATACGAACATACCCTGATGCGAAGCCGCGTATGAACTAGCCAGGAAAGGTTCAAGTGGAAATTCGGATGGACAAAACGTGATTGAAAGCCACCTAAGAGTGGTAGGTAACGTGATTTATCGCCGCTTCCACCAGGAGGCAGACAGAAACTGGAGAGAACTCACTACCTGTCGCACATCATATGTCTTGGTGACTTTGATCAGGATTACAATCGCCAGAATGACAGTAGTCATAACCGGTCGCTGAGCCATTGGTAGACATGCTGTTAACATGGGAATCCAACGCAGGCTTTACTGTCGTAGTTGCGACGACGAACGTATGGCGGAAACCCCTGATTACTATCTCATACAATGCCCATCCTTGGCAATAAAGGGCAAGATTGCACTTTTTAAATTTAGCGTATTTTTTTTGTGCAAGTAGCAACTCTGAAATTTGGCAGCTATCACATACGTCTATTCAGATTATTACAAATGGAGCGCTTTACGAGAGAACAATGCGTTGTAATTGTGAAAGCTTATTACAAAACTTTGGAAAGTTATGCTTAGGCCGCTCGCAAACTTTGAAGAATAAAGTAGTCGTCAAAGTGCAACTAATGTGTCAACCGTTCGAAGAGTGATCAACAAATTGGAAGAAAGTGGATCGGTTATGGACAGTAAGACTCCTGTACGTCAACGTACCGGTCGGTCTCCTGAAAACATTGTTGCTGCAAACGAGAGTGTCCCCGAAATCATGAAAACATTAATTCGGTATCTTTCTCCACAACTTCAAATTTCACGAAGCACTCCGCAGCGAATTTGGACAAAAGACATCCACCTTCATTTGTACAAAATTCAGCATACTCAGGAGCTCGACCCAGCAGACCATGGAAAGCGCCGGCGATTCGTTCAATCGGTAATGGAGTAAAGTGAAGTCAATGTCAATTTTTCAAAAAAAAATTAACTTCTCCGATGAATCGCATTTCGTGAATACCCAAATTATCGAATTTGCGGCTCAGCAAATCCTCATGCAATACAGTGGCCGACGCTGGCACAATGGTAATGTGCGCGGCTATTGTGCATGAGAACGTGGGTTCGATCACAGCTCTGACTACCTTAAATTTCTTTCGTCGGCGGTCACCTCGCTTAGCGACGGCGACACTATAGAGTATTTAGCCATGACAGAGCTTCTCAAAATACCGTTCGGAACCGGTTTAAAACTGTGGGTCCCAATCAGTAACTGCAAAACTAGAACCCGCACAGGTCACTGGTTGCAAGAAGCTCTCTTTAATCCCTACATGGCATGTAATAGGAAACCTTTTATTTATTTAATCCATGGGAGACAAATGCACCCACAACGAGCAACTGTCAGGTGCGGATTTTTGTTATGCGGCGTGATTGGGCCATACTTCTTTGAAGATGGGGCCGAAATTGCATTGATTGTGAACGGCATTCGGTACAGGAACATGATAACGGAGTTCTTGTGGCCTCAACTGGACGGCATGGATCTGGACGATATGTGTTTTCAGCAAGACGGCACCACCTGCCACCTGGCACACCGCGCATGAAACAATCGATTTATTGCAGGAACGATTTTCAGAACAATTTATCACCAGAAATTGTGATGTCAACTGGCTACCAAGATCATGCGATTTAACACCGTGCGATTAAGCAGAAACAATTCCTGAGCTCAGATCCGAGATCTCTGTGAAAAAGTCATGGAAAATTTCATTTAATGGCCTGTCATCAGAGCCGTGGGCGCTATTTCACAGATATTTTATTCCATACTTAATCGGAAAATGTCTTCTTTACAATCCAATAAAAATGCAAAAATATCTTAAAGTCGTGTTTTTATTTTAAAGTGAAAAAGTGAATTCTTACTGAGACACCCTGTATAAGGAGAATAACTTAGGGAAAGCCCTCTTTTTATGGGTGGGGAGTTTTGTACTCAGTCTATTTCTACGAGTATAATACATAAACCGAACTACTTGGGTAAAAGTGGGTAACCTCAATCTATGTATTACTGGCACATTATTTTCTTTCCAAGGTAACGTGGCTATTCAAAACGGCATCACTACTAGCGAGCTTCCTTGAGAGGAACTCCCAGTCACTCTAACCTACACTAACGATGTAACGAGTCTTATCTCGTCGACTAATCTGCCGGTAACACAACTATTGTACGGAAGGTACCTAACTGGGTATGGAAATATCACCACTGTATTAGTAGGCGATTGGCCTTTGGTAAAATTAAGCCTAATACCTAATTTCATAAAGATCGGCATTGTTTTTCGAGATTTATCGTATCGGTAAATCGAAAGGCCCCCAGGTTTGTATGGGAGGTACCAGAATGGGTACCGACAGCTGAGTTGAAGCTAATCACATACACCAGAAACAAGTTGTAGAAGAAACTTGATTTTGTATAGGAGATGCCAGAAGGGGCGTGGTTATAATGCCTATTTCCAATCCCAAACTAAGTTTATACAAATAAGTGTCAGTGGCGTAGTCGCTAGTTATCGTTTTGACCAATCAGACATGGGTCAATCGTCTTAAAAAGACAAAACCAATTTCGTCCTAAGATACTAAGGGTCTGATATGGCTGCTTCCATGCGTTACATGTTTCCCGTATTAAATGATATATGCTTCATCTCTATGGGTGAGGGTATAATTGATAATTAGCACGCAGACAGGAATACGAGAGTGGTGAAAGTTAATGTAGAATAGTAAATATTGTATACGTGCATGAAATATCAACATAAAATATTAAATATTTAAAAAAAATAATAGAAAGCCCAATAGGCGATATTAAAGGCACTAGAGTTATTAAAAGAGTTAGAGGCTGGTCGCATAAAATTAAAATAAAAATTTTCAATTCAATTTATCCTGAGATTTAAATTATTACTGAGTTTAAATTAATGCCGATTAAAGCTGATTATTTTTTAATATTTATCGTATTTTGTTAAACATCGTATTGTATTAATTTAATATAATTATTAATGATGATAAAAACCGTCGATAAACACCTGCGGTGTGATTCTCTTGAGGTCACTATTGTTATTAATTAAATTTTTGGATACGCAAGCTGGCGCATATTACAAGTTTATCTATGTGGATATCTGTAGTTGGTATGACAATGACTTGGTTTAATTTTAATTTCTGAAATGTTATAATACCATATAAATATACATATAAATATACATAATATATACATAAAACCAATTTGAACGTACGAACGAATAGGCCAAAACTAAAACGCAATTTAAATGGATTTCATTGGTCAAATGAGGCAATTCTTTTAGAAATTTATTACAGGAACATGAGAAGAATAAATATTATAAATAAATATATCATTTGGCCTATAATATTCGTGTTATTAACGTTTTAATTTTGGCACATTCGTTCGTCTGCTTCAATTCGTTTCATGAAGTCAAGCTGTTAATTTACTTCCAAAAACTTTACTGGCGAAAAAATATAATTTTAATCAGTAACAATTGTTTGGTATTTAATTTATCATTATACCTGATATATCAAATATTGTTATTATGAATTAAACGATTGGTGGTATGTTTATTGGAAAATTGGTTTCCCTGCTACGAAGGTGGATCAGTAAGTCCGTGCATTTTCGAACTTCCCTCGTAGTTATAGGAAATGCAACACTGCCGCCATCAAGTACCGTATGTTAATAGACAACTGTCAAATTTTGAACAAGTTCCGTCATTTTTTTAACGTTTAAAAGCTGTTCAAAACATACAACCTCAAGCATTTCTTAAAAATGGAAAAAAGTGACTTTCGAGTGCTCCTTAAACATTATTTTTTGCGAAAAAAAAACCGTCAATCAAACCAAGGAGAAGCTTAATAAATAAAGGGTTTTTCAACAGAGACGATACAAAAGTAAATCGATATGAACAGCAAACGACGCCATATTTTTTCCCGCTCTTTTGACATTTCTCTTCAGTAAGGTTTGCCATTTCATCATGGAAAGATATACGAGCCAACAACGAGTCGAAATTATTAAAATTTACTTCCGAAATTTGGAGTCAGTGGCCTCAACTTTAAGAGCGCTACGATTCGTATTTTCATCGGAAAATCATCTTCAGCGATGAGGCTCATTTCTGGCTGAATGGCTTCGTCAGTAAGCAAAATATGCGTTATTGCTCAGACAGAAATCCACACGTAATCCATGAGCCATCATTGCATCGCGAAAAAATTACGGTTTGGTGCGGTTTATGGGCCGGCGGCGTCATTGGGCCGTACTTCTTCCGCGATGATCAAGACCGGCACACTACTGTGAATGCGAATCGCTACCGTTCAATGATAACCGTATATTTTTGGCCCCAATTGGATAATATGGACTTGGAGGATATGTGGTTCCAACAGGACGGCGCCACAAGCCACACAGCGAATGCCACAATCAATTTATTGGAAACCAACGTTGGTGAACGTGTTATCTCACGAAATGGCCCAGTCGATTGGCCGCCTCGGTAGTGCGATTTGACGCCGTTAGATTATTTCCTGTGGGGCTACGTGAAGTCTATGATCTATGCCAACAAGCCAGCGACGATTGATGAACTTCGTGCGAATATCGAACGTGAAATTGCAGCAGTATCGACCGATTTATGCTTGAAACCGTCGAAAATTGGGTTCAGCGTCTGGTCTTCTGCAAGCCTGCCCGTGATGGCCATGCAAAAGAAATCGAGTTCCATACAAAATGGCATCGAACGTACTTTCACAGCAATAAATAATTTCATTGGTATCTAAAACCGGTTTTGTTTTATTTAAAAAAACTTTTGAAAAACCCTTTACTATGGGGACTCTGCACCATCGATTGCAATGGTAAAAAAAGTGGGTTTCCGACTTTCGTTGTGGTCGCACAAGTACAAATGACGCTGAACGTTCTGGACGGCCATTTGAGGTCAATACACCCGAAAATGTTGCAAAAATCCACAATATGGTGTTGGACGATCGAAGCGTAAAAGTGCGTGAGATTGTTGATGCCACAGGCATTTCATATGGCAGTGTAGTTTCGATTTTAAATGATCAGTTGGGTTTAAGAAAGCTGTCTGCAAGATGGGTGCCGCGTTTGCTCTCAATTGACCATAAACGTAATCGTGTGACAACTTCAAAGGATTGTTAGGAGTTGTTTACCCGCAATTCGAAGGAGTTTTTGTGACGTTTTGTAACTGTGGATGAAACATGGATCCATTACAACACTCCGGTGACCAAGCAACAGTCTAAACAATGGGTTTCTCCGGGTGAACCGGCTCCGAAGGAGGTCATGGTAAGTTTGTCGGCCAATAAGGTGATGACAACAGTTTTTCAAAACAATAAACGGGGAATATTATGCCAACTTATTGGACCGATTTAACGAGGATTTAAAAAAAACGAACCCATATGGCCAAGAAAAAAGGTATTTTTCCATGAATTGGGCTACAAATTGGTACCTCATCCTCCATACACACAGGGAAAGATTAGTTGGAAATCAATTCAGGCATTGACAATTCCATGATAAAGTCTATTTTTTGATTAGAATTCATAATTGTCAAACATCAAAATTAGTTGTCGATGTTACTGATAGATTAAAAATAGGTCTTACTAAATATAAGTTGCTGCTACAGAAGTTAAGTTGTATTAACCAATTTGAGTATTTCAAAAACCTCATTCATCTGAAATGGAAGATACAACTAATAAAAAGTATAATATTAGAATTCGTGTTCAAATATTAGTTACTGTAATCATAATTTAGTTTCTGTTACAGAAACACTTGTTGCCAAGTTACGAGTATGTATTCGATTTTTCACAAGAGGCTTTGTTGTTAAAAAGAAACTACGTATAATAGGAATGTTACACGAGGACTTTACAGAAAAACTAATATTTTAAACAGAAAGTGATAAACAAAGTTGTGAAAAAGCAATAAAGTGTATAGATATCAGCCAGCGAAGAATACATATTATCATAAATGAAGTGAGACTTTTAAACATAATCGTTGAATATGACGCCACTATTGACGCCTTTTCACAAACACATGCAGACAATTGTGGACACTTGGCCGGAGGAACTATTATTGTGGATGACACAAATTAACTTAAACATATGTACATATGATACCCAGTGTAACCCTTCCCCATTTTTGATCGAAAATATGCAAAATTTTGTTTTTCGATTGGACGCTCCGTTTTCGAGATATAGAAATTGTTTCATATTTTCGATAAAAAAAATGGGCACTAAACACGAACCCTGATTACAAATCATAATAATTTTTTTTATATTTAAATACAAAATACACAATTTTAATAAAAAGTTATTTTTTTTACTTTTTTTCTATAAAATTCATAAGGGGTTAAAGCATCACCAAATGGTTGTGACAGCCATCAAATGCAAGTAATTACTTTAGTTGAGGATACCACCATATTATTTGGTACAACCGAATTAGTTTTTACAATTTTTGTTCATCCAACTAATTGAATATTCACCACTACAGGATAATTTGATTGCTTGGACTAAAACTCGATTGACAGATCACATTTATTTATTGTTGCTGTGGCTTCAACTAAATATTTCAGTACTTGCAACCAAAACTGAATTACAAATCAATTGATATGCACAACATTTGATGATACTGAACACAATTATTGGTAATCACAACAGAATAATGTGATAGTCCAATGAATCGCAAAATTTTAGTTGGCTGTAAATATAGTTGTGTTAACGAATCTCTTCTCTGTGTGTCTTCTCAGGAGTTAGCCCCCAGTGACTATTACCTATTTCCAAACCAAAAGAAATAGCTCGGTAGAAAGAGATTTAACTCCAACGATGAAATTATTGATCAAACAAATGCCTATTTTATGGACCTCGAAAAATTCTATATTTTGGAAGGGATACAAAAATTGGAGAAACATTGGACTAAGTGCATTGAGCAAAAAGGAGATTATATTGAGAAAAAAAACTTTTTTTTGCAAAAAAAAACTGCGTTTCATTCAAAAACTGGGTTTCATTCGCTACTGGGTTCCTCTTCAGATGTAACTTCAAACATATATTCATTTCGTTTTTCGACGTTATGTAGATAGATGCAATTCTTCGAATTATTTTCTTCTAAAGAAGATGTGCTATAGCTTTGGTCCTTATTTATTTACGAGAAGTGTGCTAGTGACAAATCATTCTCGCCGTCGTATTGATCAGAGTCCCAATTCAAAACAAATGCACTTCCATATTTCATTGCAATTGACATCCGATTCCACAACCTGCATTTGCATTCCCTGAGCAGATGCAAATGCAAAACGTTTTAATGGCCATTGCGAACAATGGTAATTCTTTTGCATTTGCATTAGATACTGTAATGCAAATTAAAAACCAATGCAAATTAAAAAAACCCATGTATGCTTTAAGAGTTATGTCTATTTCTATGTTTGTCGCTGGTGATCACGAAATACTGTTGCTTTTGCGATTAGACGCACCGTGTAGGAGTTATGAGCATTTGTACTAATATCGGATTCCCATTGCATCCCAGGAAGGGATTAGGGAAAGCTTCTCAAAACTAGAGAGCTAAGCGCGTTATAGATTTACACGCACTGATTAAGACCTGCAGTTTAACACTGGTTTCGAAAGGTATGTTTGAGAAGCCTTTTCATGGCTAAATACTAGTGTCCGAAACCGAAAAACTGGTGAAACACCTTAACCGGATTTTTTGACATTAACCGTTGGCGGGTGTTTTTAAAAACGCATGTTTCGAACAAACCGAAAACCGGTTATTTGACGCCGGTTAACTGGTTTACCGGTTTCTACTCAATTTGTGTTCATATCTTTAAAACAAAATTAATAATAAATGATACGATTTTCGAATTTTAATGAAATTTTGAATTAAGAAACATGATTTATATTTTCAAATATGATTTAATTCTTCAATAAGTTCTAAATAACATTTCCTAATAATGTTTTTATTCAAATTTGAAAATGATTTTATGATTTCAATGAGAATTTTAGGTTTTTTTTCAAATTTCATAACTTAAACTATTTTACAAGAAATGTTTTGAGCTAAGAAAGATTTTCATACATGAAAATTTCTTTCAAAATTGGAATTCGGAATTTAAAACAGTATAATATGAATTTGAATAAAACTTTTAAATTTTATACTAAACACGCAGTATAAATTGGAATATGATTTCAATTTTAATTTAAAATTAAACCGTGATTGTCAAGTTTAAATAGAGTTGCAAAATTATGAGTTTTAAACTGGAATAAGTATATGAAATGGTCCCTAAACAAATGTATTGGAAGTGCTACTGTGTAATTTAATTTAAAAGAAAAGAACCGGTTCAACCGGTTTTTGACAAAGTTCAAAACCGAAAATCGGTTTCTTGACAACGGTTTCTTGTGGACGCTACTAAATACTCGATAGTATCGACGTAACTAGGCAAGGTGACCGCCGCCGAAATAGATGTAAATTTGTCTGAACAGGGATCGACCACACGTGCTCATATATAAGAGCTGCATAGACTACAATTACACCACCGACGGCCACATCGTGGAAAGTTGTGTTGTTCTACGAGCAGTGCATTCAAAAGTAGTAGCTGATGCATCTTAGTTGTGGTCCTCGATTCTCTGCTCTAACTTCGTAAAAAGAAGTCAATTGAACATATTTATTACTAGTTATCACGAAATTCCGTCCTTTTTGCTATCAGACGCACCGTGTAGGAGTTATGGTCATAGTGATATTTGTCATTGGTTATGAAGAAATACTATCCTTTTTGCGATTAAATGAACCATTTATGAGTGCATTTGTTATTGGTGATCACGAAACATCGCATTTTTTCTATCAGACGCACCATTAAGAAGTTATGACCGCTTTTATATTATCACGAAATACCGTCCTGTTTGCGATTAGATGCCCCGTTTAGGAGTTATGCTCATTTTTATATTTGTTATTGGTGATCATGAAATATCCCCTTTTTACGACCAGACGCAACATTTAGAAGTTATTGGTGACCACGATTAGACGTGGTCGGGCGCTTTTATATCTGTTATTGGTGATCACGAACTACCGTCCGTATGCTATTAGACGTACTGCTTAGCAGTTATGGCAATTTTTATAAAAGTGTGACGCATAGAAGGAACAACATTAGACGCTTAGTATCTTTGGACGAAATCCGTTTTGTCGTTTTAACTGTCATACAACTTTACCGATTACAATGAAATATTGTCAGTGACTGTTATTTGTCCAAACTTAGTTTAAGATTGAAAATAGGCATTGTAACCACGCTGGTCACTTCTAGTACTTCGTATACAATTGGACACATTTAGTATATCAGATTTCTCCTCCAACTTGTTTCTAGTATATGTGATTAGCTTCAACTCAGCTATCGGGTAATAATCTGTAGCATTTGACTTTACTGGAGAAAATTGGCGACGTTGCAACGCCCATTCTGGTACCTCCCATACAAAATATGGGGGGCCGTCCAGTTTGCCGATGCAATAAACCGCGTAAAACAATTCCGATCTTAATGAAATTAGGTATTAAGCTTCATTTTACCAAAGGCCAGCCAAGTATTCAAACAATGATGATTTTGAATCATTCGTTTTGGTACCCCAACGGGTATCCATGACACAGCTGATGGAGTATGAAGTGGAAAATTGAGATAGAACAGAGTAGATAGGCGAGAGAGCGATAAACAACCAGAAGAAAACCATGCAGCAAAATAAATGTAACTTGTGTTTGATTGATACTAATGACAGCTAAATTATGTTTTATGTTGGTTGCATCGACCTAAAATCAATCCCTTTTGGTTCTGTCCGTTTTATGTCGAACCAACGAGTAACATACAACAGCAACTCGAACTCGATGCAACTCATCGTCATCGAAAGGACGTAAAAAGAGGGATGGGGAATCGTATCTATTGTTCTATGATAAAACCAACCTTCATGATATTTGGTATTAGCGAATATTTCGTCAAATGTCATTTTGCTGTAAAAAAAATCGTGATTTTGTCACTCCCTATCTGGTACTACGCTTAAAGAAAATGGGCGGCTGTCCAATATTTTGTTACGTCGAATATGGATAACTTTGCCACGCCCATTTTCTACCTCCCATACAAAATTTACGCGGCTGTCCGGTTGATTGACACCATATCTGCCCCAAATCAAAACATATCTTCATGGAATTTGGTACCGGGATATGTTTTGTCAAATTCTACTTTGTTTACAAATGGGCAACTTTGCCACTCCCATTTTCCACCTCCCATACAAAAAATGGTCAACTGTCCGGTTGATTAATGCGATATCTCCAGTAAACCGCAACTTAGATTAATTATATTTAGTACTGAGCAATGATTTGTCAAAGCTACTTTTACCGAAACACATTCACCTTTACCACTCCCACTTTTTGTACCTTCCACAAAATGGCTGGGTGGGTTTCCGGTTGATCGACACAAAATGCCCCTTAAACCAAAACAGATCTTAATGAAATTTGCGAATATTCAATATTTTCTTAAAAACTTCTGTGTAATACAAATTTACTTCTTTGGCTCGCCCATTTTCCCAATTCCTATACATCTGTTGGTCGAACAGTTGACGAATAGTATCCAAAAAACCGATAAAATTCCAAATACCCAACAGGTCTTAATTACCTTTGGAATTATATTTATAATATTTGGGGCAACGTCAATCTTTTAGCACGCCGGTTTGGGTAGCTGAAAGTTGGTCGGATCCAAAAAAAAATACATAAACCATAAACCTAAACCATAAACCTTTGGAAGTTGGAATCAATGGATGATTAAGAAGGGTGAGGGTCTGTTTAAGTTGGTTCACACAACTGAAATTTCGGTACTGGTTATACTCGTACTTGTTATTGGTGATCACGCAATATCGTCCTTTTTGCTATTAGATACACCGTTTGGGGGATATGACCATCATATTAATTTAATGATGGTCACAAAATGGCACCCTTTTTGCGATTAGACGCACCGTTTAGGAGATAGGGTATTTATTATATTTCTTCAGTGGTGAACTCGAAATTTCATCCCATGTGCGATTAGACGCAGCGCTTAGGAGATATAACCATTTTTATATTACTTTAAGGCGCTCACGAAATGTTAGCGCTGTTTTATTATTCCATTCAGCTAATGCCACTTATGACTTTCCAAAAAAAAAAAAACGATCCACACTTAATACTACGAAAATGTGCCAACATTTGCTGTAATGGGTGAAAAAAAATGCGATACGGCAACACATTTGTAGCCAGTGCCAAGAAATACATGGTAACAGCAGATGTTTTTGTAGTTCAAGACAGCAATAACAGACATTTTATTTTTGTTCATACGTTTCAGTTGTCAAACTCTACAGAATGAAAAACAATACAAAAATACAAAAAGTATAAAAACAAAATACATATGATGTTGACAAGTGAGACGAAAAATTACATGGAAAAAATATAATCACCTTTTTAAACGACTATACCTGATATATATGTCTACCATGATCAACAGGTACAACAATTACCGCTCGTTGTTGTGAACAATGTAATTCGAATTTTCTTTTCAATCGGAAATAAAAATCTATCCTTCAAACTTAAAAAAAAAAATAAATGGTTTCCCATTACATCCCATGAAGGGACCGGGGAGAACTTCTCACAATCAATAATCTGTGCGCTTTCCGGTTTTCACTCACTGATTGGGACCTACAGTTTTACACCGATTCCGAACGGTATTTTGAGAAGCTTTTTCATGGCTATATACTCGATAGTGTCGCCGTCACTATGCGAGGTGACCGTCGTCGAAAGATATTTTTAAGGTGGTTGGAGCAGGGATCGAACCCAGGATCTCCTGTACAAGAGGTGCGCACACTACCCATTGCACCACCGACGGTCACAAACTTAGAGATATAAAAAATTACAGCAGACAGTTGTCCGAGGCCTTCGGCCACGGACTGTCCCTGCAGGCTGTGTCAGAGACACGGCCATTAAGTTTAACGTAGAATACGCCATCCGATAAGACAGAAAACATATATAACAATAAATTCATTTGCTTATATTATTTATCATTTATTGTTTTGTATGTTTTCTGTCTTATCGGATGGCGTATTCTACGTTAAACTTAATGGCCGTGTCTCTGACACAGCCTGCAGGCCTCGGACAACTGTCTGCTGTAATTTTTATATTTACCAACGGCATTTGATTCAAGTCCGTTTAAAAAAAAAATATGTTCAATTTTTTTAAACTTAATTTAATTTATGTATTTTGATTAATATTTTTATTGAAATAAGTTCTGCGAATGTTGAGAGGGCCGCCCTAATATTAAAAAAGGTTTACCTTATCGAGTCTTCGCATTAGCATTCGAGCGTTGTGTGAAAGCTTTACGCTTTACAATTCAAAATTAATGTTACAACAGCTTTATTGAAGCTTTCGCAAAAAAGCTTTATTACGTTAGCTTACTGTTTGTTTCACTTTTTACTAGATACATGTTGCCAAGCAACATTAGCTTGCTGTTCGTTTCACTTTTTACTAGATACATGTTCCTAAGCAATGTTGAGCAACCAAAAACACTCAACCAAACACCACACATATGTTTGAGTGTATGTGTTTAAACAATTTTCATTTGAGAAATTAAAATACTAGAAATATATCAACCAATATGAAATGTATATAAAACGAAAGATAACATCTTCATTTACCTACAAAAAAAATTTTAAAAAAATTCATCTAGCCGTTTCCTCAAATTCTATGAAATAAAGATTACAACAATAAAAACCTGACATGACTCCTCATACCGTAAGGTAAGACGTATTCTACGTCAAAATATACGGAGTCTAACATTAAATAGCATAATTAGACTGAAGTTACCATGTGTAAGCCCTTTTGCAAATTTCTGGTTTTGTGTCTCTTTTCGATAACTTTTCGTTGCCATTTCTTGAAATTGAACATGTGGCAACATGTGGTAATGTAAGTGGGAAATTGAAATGACGCGAATTATCGCTTAGCTGCCTCGTACATATTAAGCTGTAATTAAGTTTAGCGGAGTAAAAAGCACACACATTTCGCGTTACGGCTATTTAAAAATTAAAACTTTTAAATGAAAAATCCAAATGTTAATAAGAAAACCCTTTTCCGCACTTGCCTAATACTTCCTGAGCAAAAGTGAATATTATTACAAAATTCAAGTCTACTGCAACGAATACCTTTAAAAGTTGGGTCCATTTTGTAATGTCGACCCTTTTCACTGATGCACCCTTTTCTGTTGGCATTTAAATGTGTCGTAAAATGTATTGCATCATAAACTCTTCCGGTACAAGGTAAATATTATTGTCGCTGTTAAATATAAACATCGAAATTATATGACCACATAAAGTTCTGTATTTTTCATTGGACAATTTATAGTTTTCACTCAATACAATGTATTCACATTGTACGTAAGCGGGTGTGCATCCTTTTTATCATTTAACTCAAATCACCTATTCACATGGTTTATTCATTTTTTTCTTTAATACGAGCATAAAATTCAAATTTGAAAGTAAAAATTTCAAACTGAGTTTGATTGGGTAAATATACATCCATATATACAAGATGTGTACATTCAAGATAACGGACCATAAAATACTCATAGGACAAACGTAAAATACTATCGTAAAATGTATAACTCTTTGAGGATTTTTAGAAGGAAGTCAGAGGTTTTCATCGGTATACTCTTGAAACAAATTGTATACACTGAATACGAAAAGCTAAATTTGTAATATTTAGCAATAAAAATGCTAATATATTAAGGGTGGCTTTTATTTGTATGTTTGCATCTACGGAATTTGTAGGGAAATGTTGGTAATAACTCCGGTTTAAATGTGTATTTTAAATTTCAGTTAAACTCAGAGGAATATCATCAGTAATGGTAATAGTGAGGAGACAACAACATTGGATATATACATTTGCGTTTGGCATAAATTAGTTGTTGTTTTTATAAATTTTGGAGGGAAATATGGGAACTAACTTATTTTCTAAGATAAGAAATTTAGAGCAACTACGCCCCGGGTGGAGATAATATATTAAAGTTTAACTTGGTGTATACTTCAAATGGTATTTCAAAATACAAGCAACATTGAATGTAATTGAAGAGGTTTTATGACATGTGGCACCTTCTTGATGAAACCACATGTCGTTAACATCCATATCATTCAATGTAGCAATAACAAAAGTAGATTATTATGTCGTGACAGAACACTATTAACTGCTATTGCCCGACCAGCCGCATTTGCAAAGAAAATTACCCAAACTTTACAGTGATAAGTTGTTGATAAATTTGTAACTTAACAAACTCGCGTGTATTTTCTGAACCCCAATTATGACAATTTTGTTAAAGCTGATATCTCTTGAGTCGAAAATCACTTATGCCAATATCTCTGAAAATAACTAATTTTAAAGGTTTCCAAGGGGTTTTCATAAAGAGGTCCAATCGTATGGAAGACATTAACCAAAATGACCAAAATAAGAAAATCGCTAAAATAAAAAGATGGATATAACTCAGAAACGACGCTTCCAATTGCAAAAATTATAACTTTGTTACCTCCATAGGAGCAAACACATATTTTTATCAAAACTCGCTAATACATAGTGCGTTTTAGCGATTTTTTATTTGAAAAATGTTAATTTAACGGATTTTTATATGAAACGCATTACTTGGATAAAGCCTCCTACGGAGGTAAAAATTTTCTTATTCTGCTTCGGAGTTATAGCTACTTTTTATTTTTCCGATTTTTTTTGGACCACTTTATGAAAAACATAGGCATAATGGCGTTTCAACATCCATTGGGTATAGCCCTCCTATGGAGGTAAACAATTTATTATTTTTGCGAGTGGACGCACCGTTTCCGAGTTCTAGGCAATTTATTATTTTAGCGATTTTCTTATTTTGGCGATTTAAATAAAATCAATGCGAATTGGACCGCTTTATGAAAATCCCTTAGAAACCTTCAAAAATTAGTTATTTTTTCGATTCGACACTCCGTTTCCGAGATATAGCAATTTTTTCTAATTGTTTCATATTTTCGATCAAAAATGGTTTAATAACGAAATACGAAATTGAATTGAGATGAATTTAAGTACATTTTATTGAATTGACTTTAATTGAATTCAATTGAATTGAACTGAACTGAATTGAATTGAATTACATTAAATTGACTTGGATTGGATTGGATTGGATTGGATTGAATTGAATTGAATTGAATTGAATTGAATTGAATTGAATTGAAATGAATTGAATTGAATTGAATTGAATTGAATTGAATTGAATTGAATTGAATTGAATTGAATTGAATTGAATTGAATTGAATTGAATTGAAATGAATTGAATTGAATTGAATTGCATTGAATTGAATTGAATTGAATTGAATTGAATTGAATTGAATTGAATTGAATTGAATTGAATTGAATTGAATTGAATTGAATTGAATTGAATTGAATTGTATTGATTTGAATTGTATTGCATTGCATTGAATTGAATTGAATTGAATTGGATTGAATTGAATCGAATTGAATTGAATTGAATTGGATTGAATTGAATCGAATTGAATTGAATTGAATCGAATTAAATTAAATTAAATTAAATTAAATTACATTAAATTAAATTAAATTAAATTAAATTAAATTAAATTAAATTAAATTTAATTGAATTGAATTGAATAAAATTGAACTAAATTGAATTGAATCGAATTGATTTGAATGGAATTGAATTGATTTGAATTAACTTGAATGGAATTGAATTGAATTGAATTAAATTGAATTGAATTGAATTGAATTGAATTGAATTGAATTGAATTGAATTGAATTGAATTGAATTGAATTCAATTGAATTGAATTGAATTGAATTGAATTGAATTGAATTGAATTGAATTGAATTGAATTGAATTGAATTGAATTGAATTGAATTGAATTGAATTGAATTGAATTGAATTGAATTGAATTGAATTGAATTGAATTGAATTGAATTGAATTGAATTGAATTGAATTGAGTTGAATTGTATTGAATCGAACTAAATTGAGTTGAATTGAGTTGAATGGAACTGAATATTCTTATAGATCCTTTAATTTCAAAATTTCACAGCAGTATTTAAATTATAAAATAACATTTAATTTAGAAATTAAAATGTTAATAATTTTTAATTTGCAACGCCTGTTTCCTATAAAATTGACAAATTTAATTTATATTCACATTCAAATTATTTAAATTTGAAAATCATGTTCGAATTCGACAGTAATTTGCAAGTATGAATATTAGGGTGCTTCAAAATTCTAAACGTTGCAAATTTCAACGGGCTCATGGCCAAATCAATGCATCTATATCTTAGAAGTATAAATAACCAAACATCGCTGAACAAAAGTTTCCATCTTAAGGTCGCGCAATTGCGATAAAATTTAGAACACAGGTTAAAAATTTACAAAAAATAAATAAAGTTTATTAATATTTATTTAATATCATAAAGTAATATGCATCTAATTTTAAAAAATATTTGTCGTTAATTACAATGAACATCAATCCATTAAAGTGCTTTTAAATCAAAAAAGATAAACTAACAGCTAAATTAAAAATTAAGACATTAAAAGATTTTTGTTCGGCTTGCTAATTTTCTTTCGATGATTTTCAACTGACCGTAAAAGGAGCTGTTTTTGATCTTCGTCCTTTGTTAACGTTTCGTTGTATTTTTCTGCCAGGCTTACACCCCTTTCTGCCACATCGTTTACAACATTCATGTTATAAGATCTTTTTTTAAGTTCAACATAACTTTTGTTATTACTCCATAAGCTGGGGTTTAAATTCAAAAATTCTTTAGCCATTTGCTCTCCATTTTCATGAAGGACGTTAAACAAAGTAAATGTCCTAGCACTTACGAAATTTTCTATTTTTAATTGTTGCTCTTCTTCTGTAATTTTTATGCGTCTTTGCAAAGCTGTGTTTTTTGAAACATTCATATTCTTTGCCATTTGTATTTTTACTTGATTAGATACATTTTCGTCAAAAAATGCCAATCCAATTAAGTGCTCGGATAAGTACCTTAGATGACGAGAAAATGCTTTAGAAGCTACCTTACTAATCTCTTTGTTGGGATAGCATTGAAGTGCCTTAAGAAATTTTATACCGTTCTGAGGAGCTGTAGGACCAATCGGAGCTTCATTCCAAAACTTAATGTAAATTAAACTTACAAATAATGCCAAGTCAGTAAAATATTTTTTCTCATGTTCCGTTAAGATGAATTGGTCTTGAAAAATATACATTTTTATTACGTAAATTCCCTTTGCCATCCAACGAGCATGGTGCGTTGGACCTGGTGCTCTAAATTTTACCTTGCCATCGCCTCCACCAAGGAATACTAGAGACAATTGCAAACACTCCTTGTAATCATCCCTTGGCTGAGAATTTTCATATTGTGTTGGTAGATATTTCAACATTTCATCTCTCTTCTGTAGTAATTTTGGGTTGTCAAACAGATTTATATCTGCTGCACTAGTAAGAACAGAAGACAACACTATCTCCATAATATGATGTCGACAAGCAATCCACACCATTTCAGTGCCTAGCATTTTTTCAATATTAACGCAGGCTCCTGCTGAAACACCAGTATATAGCTTTTTTTCTCAAATGAATATAATTCGTATGTGCATATAATATATGGTAATGACCTCCTTTAGGGTCCTGGTAAAAAAAGCCCCTTTCTGCGTATGGTTTAGTTTTCCAAAATTACTAAAAACGCGAATTCCTCGAAAACCATTAAGAATTAGTTTGTTCTACAATCGTAAAGCCTACAAAATTCTATATTAGAAATTAGGGAGAAGTCATTTAAAACGTAATTAAAAATCAGATAAAGTTTAATGTAAACATTTTTTTTAATTTGTATGTAAATTCCCATACAAAATAATCGAAACAGTCAAAATTTTGCGCGACCTTAAAACTGCATTCGATTTCTCTGAAATTTGGAACATATGTTCGTGTGGTTCATATACAACGATCCAGACGTGAGCCTCACAAATCGGACCACGTCTAGTTTCTCCATACGATTTTGAAGCACCCTAATGAATATCTTATAGAGCGTAAAAATTTGATTTATATACTAATTTAAATTATTTAATTGTTATTCAAATTATAAAATCATTTTGAAAAAAATTTTTTTTAAATTGTAATCGTGCTTTAAATGAATTTCGAAAATAAATATCGTGATACATTATTCAAAAAATTCATTAATTGATATTTGAAAATTATTTGTTTTTAATTATTAATTAATAATAGTATTTTCTGTAATTATTTAATTTCCGGTAACTCATTTTCGGTTTATTCGCAAATTAAGTTTTTTAAAAAACCGGCTCACGGTTAATTGGAAGAAACCCGGTGTTTTTGGTTTTGGGTTTGAACACTCTACTCATAATAGTGACGTAATCACGTCCTTGTTGTGGGCATAATATTTAAGCATCTCAAAGCAAATTATTTCCATTTTTCACTGTTATCGCCGACCTCAAACGGTGGTTAAAAGGAAAATTATTCTTATTGTTACTAGTTAAATCTGTAGTGTGGCTTTTTAAAATTAATAAAAAAATATATAAAAACCATTCCATTCCCAAGTGAATGGTAATAATCAATTTCAAAGTAAATCTTTTTAAATGTTTTCTATCAAAATGTGCTTTTTAATATAAAATGTGCCTTTTCATAGAAAGTGATCTTGAACCGGAAAAATTATTAAAGAACATAACATTTAAAAACCGAATAATAAAAACAAAAATGGTCATAAAAATATATAAGCGATTGTAGGAAATGGTTTATTTAATTGATTTGATGAATCAGTGGTCACAGTAGTCCTTACGGTCTTCCTGCGATCCTACTGATAATATTTAATTAAGGTCCGCAGTAGTCCTTTCGGTCTTCCTGCTCAAATTAACAACTGCGTGAAGATTTGATTCTTTTGAAGGAATGTCTTTCGGAAATAAAAATACTTGGGTTCAGTTTCGAACTTATTTTATTCACGTTTGACATCAGAATGGGGAGTATTTTACATAAAGTACAGAGATTTTATAGAGATAATGAGAATGTTAAAGTTGTTTAGAACCGATTGAAAAAAGAGAGTTAAATAAAATAAGTGTGAGAAGATACTCGAACCGGTTTTCTATTTGGAACCAAAGAGTGAATATATTAGATATAGCGCGCGATCGCCCTGACTGAGAAATAAATACAAGACTCTCCATTAGTGAGAGCATAACATAGGTGCGAACGGCAATTCTTATGGAGAGACAAGTGTCAAAGTGAGAAGCAATAAAATACCGTATGATATATTTAGGTATAGTGAGAATAAAAAATGAGAGATTAACATATAATGAGTGATATTCTACAAATACTTGCAAATCCCTTTACATATTCTTATAGACCGCGACAGCGCTCTTATGCGAATCCAAATAATTTTGATGTGGTTTGAATAAAGATAAATATCATTAACGTTTCGGATAAGCCAGGTACTTTGGTACTTTAACATAAAATAATAAAATAATTCATATTCCTATACTATCTAATTACAGTAGTTACAACATAATATAAAACTATATAATCAGCATATGCTACACGATTTAAAAAACTGTTAATTAATCAAATATATAGTATATATAGTTATTTTATTTTGAAATATCATTATACTTAAAAATTTATATTTTTAAATTTTATATTTTTATTTATTTAAATGTTAACTCATTTGTTAACAATAAAAAAATTACCCCTTTTGGGTCAAACCCCACCATTGGTCAGGTTACTCATAACTAGACCTCGGAATTTTGCATACTTTTCATTTTAAATCCGATTGGAACCGAACTTTGCATTTAGACGTTTTATCGTTCAAATATAAAAAATTTGAGTACATATCGGAAATATGCAGAAAATATTCAAAAAATATGCAAAAAATTATGCAAAATATATGCAAAATATATGCAAACTATGCAAAAAATATGCAAAATATTCCAAAAATATGCAAAAATACCTGAATTAAAAAATTATATTATTTTTGAAATATGTACATTGTATTGAAATATGTACATTCCAATATTTATCGGTGGTTTTATAAGCGCGAGGTGCACAAGATGATATTAAAAACCTATTAGTAGATAGGCAGCAACAAACACTGCAGACACTGCATACTTATGTATTTACATATGGATGCTTGCATTGTCTAGTACCTATGTATGTAGTTATTGAACTTTGTGTAATTTGTCAGCTGGTTATTATGATCAACGATTGTTGTTAGTGCGAAAATGCATATTAGAATTGAGAAGAGTTGAAAGTAGACAATAATCATTGAAGACAGTCAAGTAAAAAAGTCGCTGTGTTTTAACTGCCGTGCTGCTACATACATACGTTTTGCATTTTGAATAATAATAATTAATAAGTGAAAGAAGAATTTGATGGACAAATGGTTTAACAGCCTTTCCGAAAAGTGCTTTAAAATTCATGAAAATCATATAATGTGCACAACTTGCGACAAAAAGGTAAAAAGAAAATATTCATGCTTATTGCAAACTAATCTTCAGATTTTTGTTCATGCACATATTTGTTTTCAATTAGCCTGCTTGTTTAGATAAACGTTCGTTGTAATGTTTATTATACTTCTAGATTTCGTGCCAAAAAAAATTTCAACTGGTACTACATATTGTTACTTCTGTTCACAGAAGATCAAAAGCATCCATACATACCAGCGACGATATTGCCAATACTTATACACATCCAGCGACATTCCTGATAGCAATGAATTTCAACTCGACTTATGTGAAGCGCTTGTTGGGGTAAATATACCGTGCAATGTGGTAAGCAACACCACATTTAATGGATTTTTAAAGAAATATACTGCCCAAATAATTCCGACCGAAAGCACTCTTATAAAGAGCTACTTGGATAAATGTTACCAATAATCAATTCAAATAATTCGAGATAATATCAAAGACGAAAGCGTTTGGATATCAGTGAATGAAACAACGGACAAACAAGGGCGATGTATCGCGAATTTGATTGTTGGAAAATTGAGCGAAAATGAAACCTCATGTTCATTTTTATTGTCATGTAAGCAGTTGGAAGAAGTAAATAATGCAACTATTACTCGATTTGTGAACGACAGCATTCGTATATTGTGGCCATACGGGAATGAGTCAAAAGAATTGGTTGCTTTTAACGGATGCTGCATCATATATGATCAAAGCTGGTTAAAACTTAAAAGTTTTTTACCCAAATCTCATTCACGTAATGTGTTTGGCACATGGTTTTAATTTAATAGCTGAAAAAGTAAGAACCTCATTCCCTGTTGCTAACTCATTTATATCCTGTGTAAAAAAATTTTCGTTAAAGCTCCGCTCAGAGTACAACGCTACAAACAAATACTCAATAAGGAATTACCACCAGAACCGATCATAACCAGATGGGGTACTTGGTTAAAGGCAGCAAAATTTTATGCAGATAACATCGAGGGAATAACAGAGGTAAGATTTGTTCATTAATTTTCTAAACAAACAATTTTATAAATAAGCAAAAAACAATTTTATAAACAAATAAATTTTTATAGTTATGTTTTTTAGGTTCTTGAAACACTCAACCCAGAAGATGCTGAACTTATCATGCTGGCAAAAGAGCTATTGAAAAATCCGCAATTATTTCCAGATTTTATATAGTATATATAATCGAATTAAGGGAGACTTGGTGAAATTATAACTTCCTTGGAAGCGAAGGGCCTACGCTTAACGAAATCAATAAATTTGCTTAAAGAAGCTGAAAATATTGTTTATAACACAACTGGTGAAATAGGAACGGGTTAAAAAAAAAATTTAAGCAATTTTAAAAAGAAATCCAGATTTCAGTTATATTTTGAAACAGTTATATTTTGAAACTAAATAAATAATTTGTCTGAATCCGTTTTAAATGAAAATATTAATAAATATAAATTCGAACCATTAACATCCTGTGATATTGGGAGAAGCTTTTCAGCTTATAAAATGGTTTTTGGTGAAAAACGTCAAAGCCTCACAATTACAAATTTAGAAAAAATTATGGTTATTTATTGGAACACAAACTACACTAAATACTACCATATTTTTAGAACTGTAAAATATCTTATGTATTTAATATAGTTTATTGTACTTTAATATCAGATAATAATTAATAAAATGTAATAAAAGTTCTATCGGAATCGTGTCTATAATTTTGATTTTTTTAATTTAGGTATTTTTTGTTGCATATTTTTTGCATATTTTGCATATTTTTTGCATATTTTGCATAGATTTTGCATATATTCTGCATATGCATTTTATGCAAATATGCACAAAATTTAAAAATATGCATATAAATTCCGATTCTATTTTCAATGAAACGAACTTTGGTCCAATCAGAATCTTTCTATCTTAATCCTGCAAAAATATGCAAATAAGCAAAATCCGAGGTCTACTCATAACCCATACAAATAAATTAACCCATGTAAGTTCATTATTTCGATTTTTTATTACGCTGCACGTGTGAAAAAGTATATGAGAAAAGTACTAAATTTTTGGAAAATGTTCGTGAAAAAATGTTTTTCGTAATAAAACAAAAACATGTCAAACAAATGATCACCAAAATTGCCTATAAAAGAATCACGAAGAGTGCGTCAAAATTAGGAAACTAACTAAATTAGAAAACTAACAGCTGACTGATTGTGGGATGTTCTCCCCTATCCCCTTCATGGGATATAATGCGAAAATAGTTGTATGATTGAAAAATTTAGAGTCATCAAAAAGCTAGCCCATTCAAAAATTGGTGTTCTTTTTTTCGAAAGACGCTGCCTTAAATAAAATCCGGACTTTATAACCTTTCGTAGATTTTAGATTTTTAGCAATTTTAAAAATGAATGAAGCCGTTGTTATTTATTTAAACTTTAAACCAAAAACGCCCAACGTATTCAGATCCCATGGTTACGGTCCAATAAAATTTATTTTTGAGGGGCCCATTATTTGCTCTCCGCCCAGGGTCCCAATCAATCTAAATCGGCCTCTGGCTACATCAATCATTGGCGTAATATAAATTCATACATAAATGCGAATCAAACTTCAGTTAAAATGAACGTACCATTCTGAAAAACAAGAAATTTGTAAAAAAAAAAATTTAAAAAAAACTGTACCATTCTAAAATTGTTGTTGTTGGTTTTTTTAATAAGGCTGCTAAACTACGACAAAAAATTGGGTTGGCATATCTGGTTGAAAAGTCATGTTGCATAGTGTAATCGATGCCAACAACTTCTTGGTTGCGGTATCCAGACATGCCACATTAATGGTTGCAAGTAGCTGCTGCCAATAAAATAAATCATTATCCAAAAGTGTTTTTTATATGTGATATGAATGAAGAAATGCTGTTTGCGTGCGAAACACAGGTATTCGGGATAACATACCTAGTCGATTTGGCATAATTTTCTACGTCAGAATTGGCCAAAAACTGAAAATCATTTTTTTGACGCATAAGGTCTGTTTCTTCTTTCCAGGTCGCATACATTTTCTTTATTTTAACTATAAATTTTCCTGTAAAGGGGCGAAAGGAAAGCGCTGGGGACTGTCTCCCAAGATCACCATGTGAATTTATACGGCAATGGTCAGACCAATACTTCTCTATGGCACCGTAGTTTGCTGGAGGTCCCTCCAATAGAAATATATTCTGAATTACTTAATGAAAATTCAAAGATCAGCACTGATTAGCGTTAGTGGGGCAATGGACACGACGACAGGCACTTCACTTAGTACTATCCTGAACATCTGTACTCCTGATATCATGGCCGTATCGGCAGCTGGTACATCCCCGGTGAGAATCAGAGATTATGGGGTTTTGATATCGGGACATTCCGGAAACGCTGAATTACTACACCGTATCAACTCTATTCCCGTAAAAACGGACTACTGTATCCCCTACCTTCTACCAGCGACAAATCTAAGGACTTCTATTCCGCACAGGAATACCTGGGAAAAGTCACTGGTCACCAGTAGTATCAGATTTTACGGATGGATCAAAGTTGGACGAGCAAGTAGGCTATGGGGTCCATTCACCGGACCTAAATGTAAATACCTCCTTCAAGTTGCCTGATTACTGTAGTGTATTTCAGACGGAAAATACCGCCATACTGGAGGTTGCTGAACTACTGAAAAGTAGTGTCATAACCCTCCGGAGAATATGTATCTACACAGACAGCCAGGCTGCCATAAAATCCCTGGAAGCCATGTTTGCTACGTCCCTGACGGTGAAAGAATGCCACTCATCACGTAGGGTGATGGCAAAGTGTTTTGACATCAGGCTCATCTGGGTACCGGGACACAACAACATTCCAGGCAATTGCGTAACGGATGCGTTAGCTAGACAGGGCACTATGGCACAGGTTCTTCCGGCAAAAGAAGGTGTTAGTATGCCAATGTCTACCTGCCGTTTGCAGATCAGGCAGTTGGCCGATAATATGTTCAAGGACAAGTGGAGACTTACTTCAACTTGCAAACAAGCCAGGATTCTCTGGCCACAGGTGGACAGGAAGCGGACTAGGCAACTACTTAACTTGCCCAGAGGCGGGTTATCCACAATGATAGGAACACCTACGGACATACGGACACACGCCCTAAAATTGGGACATAGAAACTGCACTTTCTGTAGATGCTGCATGGTAGAGGACGAGGAAACGATGAAACACCTTCTCTTGGATTGCCCTGCTCTAGCAGGACTAAGAAGTAGGATATTCGGAACACATTTAGTTAGCACCGTAGCCCTACAGGACATTCCTGTAGGTCTTATAGACCAATGCATTGAAAGGGCAAATTGGCTAGACGACTAGTCAATAGTTGCTATAGAGGAAACTACAGGTATCACAATGGGCTTCTTTAGCCTAAGTGTGCTGGGCAGCGTGCTGTCTTGCAGCCTTTTCAACCAACCAACCAACCAACTACAAATTTTGTGAGTTAATACTACGAGCGGTAAGCGGAATGTAGCATTAAATGAACCAAACATCTGCAGACTAAAACTAAGCAGTACAAATAAATAAAGGAATACAATATGATGACACATTGCAAATTATGTTGATCTTAATGTTCTTGTTCTTTCTGCATGCTGGCTTCCACATTAGGTATCACCTATCAAATCCAATTTGTCGTATAATTTTTTAATATTTTGTTATATTTTATTCACTTTATTCTATCGCATATTGGTTGTAAAACGTGTTTGTAAATCTTGAACTCTAACCTTAAGCGAAGAAACTTGTTGAATCAATAACTAGTTGTTTCACACAACCAACTCAATTATTATTGCTGTTAAAATCTAAATTATGTTGTATCAGCTACAACAGAAACACACCTCGAAAATCAATAATCATTGTTATTATTTAGTAAGCAAAATAAATTACCCTATTGACATAGGGTGATTCAATCAGACCGCAGGTTTTCTTTTATAAATTTATAGAACGCACCAAAATTTTCACAGCTGATCCGAATGGTACTAGGGTAATGATGTAGAATGAGAGACCAACGAAGACAGCTAAATTATGTTTTATGTTGTTTGCATCGAACGAAAATACGCTTTCCCTTTATTTCTGTCCGCATTATGTCCAACCAAAGAGTAAATTACTAAAGCAACTCGAACTCAAGAGAACGTGAAGAGAGGGATACCGGCTCTTGTCTATTTCTCTATGCTTCATCGTGATTTTTTGTCTATGGCAAGTCTATGCATATAGCACAATATCCGTTAAACGTCTACCAAGATTCATCTGGCAACACAGGACGTGCGTATAAAAAATTAACGCATACGATTTTGTTCGTCAGCTCTGGATTCGTTTCGGGCTTATTATAAACCATACTTTTCATGTATACTCAAAGAAAGAAGTGCAATGGTGTCAAATCTCACGATTCCGGCGGTAATTTGACCACATTGTTTCATGAGATAATACGTTCTGGGAACTTCGTTCGCAAAAGAGTCATTGTTTCTTGCGCTGTGTGGCAAGTGATATGGTCCTGTTGAAACCACATATTGTCCAAGTCCATGTCATCTAATTCAGGCCACAAACAGTTTATCATGTTACGGTAAAGTTCAGTGTTCACCGAAACAGCGTTACTGGCATCATTTTCGAAAATGTACGGTCCGATGACTCCGCCAGCCCGAAAACCACTCCAAAAAGTGACTCGATGTAGGTGTATCCTTTTTTCTTGAATGACATGGGAATTTTCAGTACGCCAAATGCGGCAGTCTTACTCGTTAACGTATTCGTTTAAGTGAAAATGTGCCTCATCGCTTATGATGATTTGATTGAAATATCGGCATCAAGTGCTTCTTGTTCAAGAATACAATCGGTAAATATACGATGCTGGCAATGATCCCTAGGCTTAAGTTCCTGTACGAATTGAATTCAGTAGGCGTGTAAAAATTGGTCTTTTGTTGAAATCCCCCGAACGGTCGTGTGCGCGTTAAATTAAATAAATTGCTGTACACGTCGATGAATTGAGGTTGTGGCGGCCTGGTCTACACTTTGTTCCACAGCAGCAATATTTTCGGCCGAACGATCTGTACGGAGACGCACGGGTGTTGTCACGTTTTGGACCCAACAGCTGATTGTTGACTCAGATGACAAGTTATGTCAACCGAAAAAACATGCAATGCGCGAAATGAACTTCTGGTAGCAGAACGTCCATTTTCACAACACGTTTGGATCACTTTTACGCGTTGTTTAACTGAGTATCGCCCCATAAGTAAGTTTGCCAAAGCCCGTAGTACCAATTGTCTAAAAAATATAAAAAACTAATTAACATATCACATCATGTCTGTCAAAGATTTATATTACAATTGAATCATCCTGAAGTATAAGCGCCATGAAGAAACATACGACCCCTGATCTGACCATGGCATTAAGATTGTCCTAAGTGATTATAATGCTAAAGTCGGCAGGCAGCATGTATTTGAACCAACCATTGGTTATTTCAGTCTACACTCCGTGACTTTCAATAACACAATGAGACTGCTAGATTTCGCCGCGGGGAAGTACATGGTTGTCAAGGCTACTACTTGGAGATCCCTGATCAACAGACGGAAAATCAGAATGATCATCTGGAAATTGAAATGAAAGGTAGTCCACTAGTGTAGTGCACGTACGTTTGATTCGAGGAGCCAATATCGATTGGGAACACTACCTTGTTGCAGCAAAGGTTCGCACAAACTTAAGCAGAGCGAAAGTCGTACGAAACCAGACATATAGAAAGCTGTACATCGGAATGCAGCAATTACCCGATATAGCCACGGCCTATGCTGAGAAGCTCACTCGGATTCTGGCGCAGAACGCACCCCCGCCTCATGATCCTAAAGCGCAGTGGAAGCACATTTCCCACTCCATTAAACTGCTGCAGAGACCGTACTTGGTTATGAAACTCCGCTGAAGACAAACCATGGTACTATGAAGAGTGTCGCATGGCAAGTGATGAAAATAACGCTTCACGTATGGCAACGCTTCAGTCAGTTGCAACACGAGCCGGGACAAAGAGGTATAAGGAGAAGAGGAGAGATGAAACCCGCTTATTTACGAAGAAATCCGGTTGTGCAGAAAGAGCGCGAGAATGAAGAAATTGAATCTTACAGAAGAAAGAATGAGGACCGTAATTCTACCGAAAAGTAAAACCACGAAAATGGATCAGGTAGAGATAAGGACGGAAAACTTGTCACAGATGTACAGAGTATGTTGGGATATGGAGAGATCACTCCTCTGCTTTCCTTGTTCTAGGAGCTATCAATATAGATGAGGGTGCTGGTCACATAGGGGACGGTGGCGTTGACGACCAAAGTAAAGTTTGAACTGGAATATCCCGTCTTAAGAATGACAAAGCCGTTGGTGCTTATGGAGTACCGGCTGAGATGTTTAACGCTGGCGGCTATGAGTAGGACAGGTGCATACATAAGCTCATGTGCAAAATCTGGGTAGACGAATGCATGTCCGACGATTGGAGCCTTAGCATACTGTGCTGTTTTCAAAAAAGGCGTCCCGAGTGTATGTACCAACTATTCCACTATAGTTGGTACATGCACTCGGAACGCCTTTTTTGAAAACAGCACACAGTATGCTAAGGCTCCAATTATCCATCGCATACATGGTCCTCTCGAGCGTAATGTGCGAAAGACTGAAGCCATTTGTTGCAGACCTGATGGGACCTATCAGTGTGAATTAAGACCAGGAAACTATCGAGCACATACTCCCATTACGACAAATCCTGGATAAAACCCATGAAAAACAATTCGAAACCTATCTCCTCTTTGTAGATTATAAGGCTGCCTGCAATAGGACAATACGGGGAAACTGTACCAAGCTATGTTGGAGCTTGGTATTTCTGCTAAGCTGACTCGCATTTGTAGAATGAGACGAAATCTTCAGAAAACATCGGAATAGATCTCACCAAACCCAGTAGTACGAGGCGAGTCCTTAGGTAGGGTGACACCTATCATGCAATCTCTTCATCGTATTAATTGGAATCATAGTGAGAAGTGCTGCAGTCAACACGAATAAAACTATCAGCAGCAAAGGTCACATGCTGCTCGTGTGTGCTGATGATGTAGACATCATTTGGCGAAATCTGCGAGAAGTTATTGGAGAATTTTCGAGAATCGAGAAGGAATCTGGAAAATAGGGTTTGGCAATAAAAAAAAAACAAGCTAAATTAATGGTTTCGACAATCATAACATCCACCCAATTGGAGGAAAGGGTGAACTTTGATAGCCGTTACCTCGGACCTATACCTCGGATCGGTATAAACTGTATCCCAAAATTGACTTAGTTATGCGAATCAAAATAACGCGTTTACTTTGGCTATCCCATGTCAGTAGAATGGATCAAAATGAACCAGTGCGAAAGGTATTCGAAGCAGTTCTAGGAGGACACCGGAAAATAGGACGACTAAGGCTTTGCTGGAAAGACCAAGGATGCCTGCGAGAGCTTGGTGTCAGCAACTGGAAGAGAAAAACTAAAAATCGAGCTGGTGAGACAACTTTTGTACGGCTTTTGACACTTTTGGGCTGTTTGAAGCCTCTTAAGTTTGTAAATACGTGTATTTCAGGCACGATTGAGCTTCATTTAAGAAAATATTTGCCATAATTCTAGTGTAGCAACAATGCTTTGATTTACACCAAAATTTCACCACCGACAAAACCTTCTGCGCTGCGTCGGAAAAGTGTTGTTTTCTCTGCGGACGGTCCAACTTCATGAAGCTTGGGTATGTAATCGGTCATATCTCAGGTATTTATAATCCGGTCTGCCTAAAATGGTACAAAGGTGTTTCTAAACTCTATATTTTCCGAAATATAGGCCTCCAAAGCTTGAATGTATAATGTAATAATATTACCCGATCGTGTTGAAATAGACTTCAGTGGAAAGGTCTTTCTGAACTCTATAAACATGTGCAGAAACATGTTAATTTTAATTAACCCATTGGGGGCATATTTTTTAACCTCACTTTTTTCATAATTTGTGTAATTATAATTAGTCAAGAATAATTTCCTGACTTTTTTCATAAAAATTTACTATTTTCAAAAAAATGTCTAGTAAATTTATTGTCGTGGTAGAGTCCGATAATAGAGAATACTCCAACCTTTTTTTAAGGTATAATAACCACCAATAACCTTTGAACAGCCGGAGATATATACGTTCAAAGTTTTGGAAACATTTTTGGAAGACAAAATAAAAATTTTTTTAAAAAAAACCCACGATTTTCCACCCAACAAAAACAAGTACAACAATAAATTACTTTAAAAAAATTCGTTCAAACTATAAGTAACTAATATTTTTTAATTGAAATCTTCCAACTAAGAGGAAAAAATTAGATAACTTTTTTCCATAACGAACCTGAGAAAAAATAAAAATATTCCAATTTTATATGTTATGATATTTTTTTTATAAAAATCTTAAAAATAAGCGAAAATACTTGAATAACTTTTTTCGATAACTAGCGTAGTTATCGAGGTGTCGACTGTTAAAGAACCTGTGAAAAAATAAAAACTTCCGAATGTTATTTTCCTATAGAAATATTAAAAATAAGCGACAAAAACTTAACCCATTTTTCGCCGCACATAGTTCCTGTTGACCAATATGCACAAAATTTTAACTTTACCTAATTTTGAAGCCACTTATAATAAAATAATCCTAATTAAGAAAATTCTTAACTTGAATTGTGGTATTTTTTTTTTAGTTTTTCAGAAAATGGGTGGTGATTATAATCACCATCAGCGAAATATGTAAACAAATGACATTTTTAATGAACAGTAAAAATCATTTTATTAATTAATAAAAATCATTTTTTTAATTAATAAAAATTACTTATTATAAAAAAGATCACTTATTATAATAAAGATCACTTATTATGATAAAGTTCAAAACATTTCGGGTGCAGGTGAACCTTGCATTTCTTACACATAAATGGAGTGTGACTGTGGCATTGCCTACACCGACTTTTTTTCCTTCCCCCTGTTTTACAATGATGTGTTGTGACACTTTGTTACGCTTTGATCTTGGTTCTTCTGATTCTGTTTGGTCTTCATCCTCAGAAACAAGTAGAGCTCTAGCGATTTCAGACCGAAACTCTAGTTGTGTTTTTCCTTTTACTTTTCCAATTTTACACAAAAAACAGTGCAACTTCCAAGCATTTACAACAGCCGAATCCACAGCGTTTGAAAATAATGGCCACCACCACTTCTTGCCTCTTACATTTATACGGTAGTTTGATATGGCATTATCGGCCATATCAACTCCCCCCATATGCAAGTTATAATTTTTTATCAAATTGGGTTCATCTACATTGATATACTTATGACATTTTCGGTTATAACGTCTGGCAGTCGAAAGAGGATCGAGGGTATCAAAATTTTTCAGTAACGTAACAATTGCGTTATCATGCCAAGTTACAGCGAATAAGTCATTTTCACGATCAAACATGTAATCGTATTCACCTTTTTTTAAATTTTTATCATTTTTAATACCTATATTGCTTGGTAACCGGTTTTTGCGCACTGTACCGGTGGCGTTAAATTTTTTTTCTGATAAAAGACACATTAGATGAAAAGAAGTAAAAAAGTTGTCAAAATAGATATAATGACGGTCTGGATGTTTTACATTTTCCAACAAACTCAAGACCACGTGAGCTCCAAGGCCAATTTCCTTACTATAAGGTTGCTGACAACCAGCGTAGGGCAAACAGCAATACATATATCCATCAGATGAAGCAAGAACCCACAACTTGAAACCAAAACGAATGGGCTTATTCCTTATATACATTTTGCTTGAATGCCTTCCAAAATATGGCACCATTTGCTCATCAATTGATAAATTTCCACTAAAAATTCCAAATTGCAAAAACTTGTTGTTTAGTCCATCAAGTAAGGGTCTTATTTTCGCAAAACGGTCGCTTTTATCTAAATTGTTATTATTACAAACATGAAGATATTTCTTCATCCACCGGAACTCTGCACGTGTCATTGTTTGCTTTACAATTGAAACCCCTATATCTGCCTGCTGACTCCAATAGTTATCATATTGTGGAACGGTGTGATATCCCGTAAGTATTAAAAATCCGATGAAACGATGCAGCAATTGTACTGTACACATGTTGTCCAGAACATTATTTTGTTTCGCATACTCGTTAGTGTTCATCACTATTAGTTCCATAATTTCGTCATCAAAAAACAACTGGAACAAGTCTAAAGAGGACTTTCCGTCTAAATTAATTCATAAAAAAGTATAAGACTACTAAAAAAAATTATTCATGGATTACATACTCAACATCTGATAGAGGTTTTCCTGATCTTTCATCAGCTCTGTAGAATCATGCACTCTGTTGGAATAAATTGGTCGGAAATGAAGATTTTGACCTGAATTTATTTTGTATTGGTTGTGAGAGTTCTAAGTTATTGAGCTCACTTGGCGCACTAATATCTTCATCTCCTCCCACAAACTCCAACTCCAATTCTCCAGCAATTTCATCCATTGGATTATTTGTTTCATCAATATTTTCTTCATCACTGAGAATGTCAACTCTAGGCGGAATATATACAACGTTGCGAGCGATATTGCGGATCAGTGTATTTTCTGATTCATCACCTGAGTCTTCCAGCACATCGACTATTTCTCTCATCGTTAAGGCACGCTTGACTCCAAACCCAAAACTACACAAAGTTTTTATTTTAACAAATTTCTAAAACACTATAATTTTTCACATAAATACATACGATCCAGACTTTTTTCTATTATATCACTTTACTTCAGAAAATTAGCACTAGTAACTATACTGCCTGACCTTAAAGACATTCCACACTACACTAAGCTGTAGAGATGAGCGATATTTTAGGAGCGGTGATTTAATAACCGTGATTGGCAAATCACTGGTAACTACAGTGACCGAATATGTAAAGTAGCCGTTTTTTGCAATGTCGTTCTTTTTTCGTTCAATCACTGTTTTCGTTTTTTCACTGTCTGAGTATTTTAAGCAGCGATGTCGTTCTTTCACTGTTTTCGTTCCGTCACTGTTTTCGTTTCGTTACTGTTGTCGTTCTTTAACATTCTCTTTCCTTCACTCTTGTTGTTTTTGCTTGCTGTTTATAAATTGTTATTTCCAGAGTTTAAAATTACTGCTGTAGTAGTCGTAATTTGCTATAAATTTCATATTTTGATAGCAACGTGCAAGAAATATTCGAACTGTCGCCATAGTATACTATGAAATTAGTTTGTGTGTGCAGTTTGTTTTGATTGTGTGCTGGCACAGCAGCATCAGCATTTTCGTTAACAAATTTTATAGTGCTGTCGTAGTTCATATATTTGGTGCTGTGATAGTAATTTTTACAGTAATTTTTAATACAGTAATATTTCATGCTGTGGCTGCACCATATGAACTTATTAAATAGAAATATTCGTAGGTGTATTGCAAAAATATTATATAAATAAAAAAATTGAAATAAAGGAAACAAAATTAAATCATTAAATGCGTGATTAATAATTTTTCACCTTTGTTAAATTTGTACTTAAAGTTTTTTACACATAACTTTTTTTTTAATTTTGAGTTAATATTTTTTATTTTGTATCTTCGTAGGTGACAGTAGAAAGAGCATTTTATCATTGAGAATAGTTTTGACTGAAACTAGAAACAGATTAAGCCACGAAAATCTTGAAAACATTTTATTAGCAAAATTAAATCCAAATCTTCTTAATGATGCAATTGATGAGATTACAAGACCACAAGAAGATGTTATGAATTGAGTTCTTTTATATTATTGTACCCTTTTTATTATTAGTTATAGACTTGATGAATGCTCAAATGACTCCTTTTATTTCATGAACTTTTGTTAGGTTTTCGTTACATTTTTATTATTTTGTGTTTTTGTACCGTTATTTGTTTAAAGTACCGTTTTATTATAAGTAATAGTGTTGATGAATACTCAAATAACTCCTCTTATTTTATGAACTTTTGTTATGTTTTCGTTATATTTTTATAATTTGGGGTTTTTTTTTAATAACTTAATATTGATGAAATTTTTGTGTTGTCATAGCTTTTTATTTATTCTATTCTCAGAAATAGTCACAGAAAGGGCACGAAAAACAAATAAATTTACCTTTTATTTATGAATTTAATACTTCCGACAGAGGTGATCAAACTAAAAAATTGTCATATGAATCGTAAACTTATTACTTTTACTTTTCAATTATAACAATCACAAAAAGGCAAAAGGCAATGGTTTACACAGTCACATAATTTTTTGTGACTATTTCTGTGAATAAGCCCGTAAATTTTATTAATTTAATAAAAAATACATAACATATAAAATACCTATGTATATTCATTGTTTTATTTTTATCTGGTAGGGAGAGCTGGAAATATTTAGCTCAATAGTTCAAAGCCACAGTGGCACATCACATCACAGCACTGCTGTCGCAGCAGCGCAGAACAGCGCACTGTACAAACAAAATGCTATGGCTGCTGTGCCAGCACACAACCGTACAAGGTGAACTAATTTCACAGCATGCTGTCGTCACAGCATGCTGTCGTCACAGCATGCTGTTGGCACAGCATGAATATATCTTGCAAGCAAAAACACAAAAATTATTGTGTTTAATTTATCTAGCTACCAGAAATGCAACAAAAGATTTTCAATTGCTGAATTTTAAACTCTGGTTATTTCTGTCGGGCTCTCTTGCATAGGATAGAGTGAGACAGGATGATGATTTGTTACTACCTTTTGTTCTCTTTCTTCAATGTTTACATTGATGTATTTTCCCCAACGTTCAAATATACAAAATAAATTTTGTGTCCTCCGCTTTTGAAAATGAATTCGGATTTAAAAAAGAAAAAAACAAGCGAAATGTGGCAGTTTTTTGAGCCGAACGCTAATTTTCTTGCAAAATGTAATATTTGCAAAACCAACATTTCCTATAGGACGACAATTTCTAATTTAAAGAAGCATATGAGCAGCAAACATCCTACGGTGGCTTTGCCAACGAATCGTTATAAAGTTGTAAGTACGTTAGATGCATTACTATAAAGAAGAAATTCCATATTTTATTTTACAGATGGAGTCAAATAAGTTTGTGGATGTAGATGAGGACTTGGAAGTTGTTACTTCGCCATTGTCTCCTACTTTACTGCCAACGGATGAAGTACAAAGCACATATGTAGGAAGTAGCGAAATATCATCTGCAACAGTTGCAAAAACCTCTTCATCAGGAGCTCAAACACCAACTTCAAAACAAGGATTTTCAAATTTGTTGCGGCAATCCAAAGTTACCACATTATTTGACAGTCAAAAGCTAACCAAAAAACAGCAGATCAATTGAATAACAAATTGTTACTCCTATTTATTGCGGATATGCAGCCCTTCAGCATAGTTGAAGATTCAGGGTTTAAAGCGTTTGTTTCTGCTCTAAATCCAGCGTATCAGTTGCCCAGTAGACATGCTATTTCTAAAACCGCTATCCCGGCTTTGTATGAACAAAATAAAAGACGTTATAAAACAAGGAGTGAAATTTTGCATCACAACGGATTGCTGGACTTCTCGAAACGCGGTCAGTTATATGGCTGTAACAGCACATTTTTTAAACGCCAATTTCGATTTCTGCACAGTATTGTTAGAGTGCTGCTCAACTGATGGTCCGCACACTGCAGACAATTTGGCTCGGGAGCTGATGAGTGTAATGGAGTCCTGGGGCATTCAGAATAAAATTTTATTAGCGGTTTCAGACAATGCCGTTAATATTACAAATGCCATTACGATAAAATTAAATTTGAAACATTTTGGATGTTTTGCCCATACCCTTAACCTTATCGTTAAAGATTCTCTCAAAAGTGAAGCCATTATAAATATTATAAATAAAATTAAATATATTGCTGCACATTTTAAGAGAAGCTGTAATTCCAATGAAAAGTTGATGGCCTATCAAAGAAATGCTGGCACTGTACCTCTAAAACTACTTCAGGATGTTGAAACAAGGTGGAATTCAACTTTATATATGCTTCAACGGTTTGTGCATCTTGAGGATGCAGTTAAAACTACAATGGCATTAATTAATAAAGAGTTGCCTTCTATATCGCAAAATGATTGGATCATAATCAAAAAGTTGTGCATAATATTGAAACCTTTCGAAGATGCAACCAAAAATATTAGTGGGGAATCATACTGTTCCGCATCTTTAGTTATTCCCATGACAAATGGGTTAATTCATGTTTACTCGAATTTGAACAAAAGCGAATATCCAACAGAAATAATTTCAGTTATTTCAAAAATCGAGGCTGGTTTGAAATGTCGGCTGGGTAACGTAGAAAGAAGCAACACACTAGCAATATCTACCTTCTTGGACCCAAGATTTAAAAACTTAGCCTTTTGCGATTCTGCCAAAGCAGAACACATCAAACAGAGTGTTATATCATCTGTCTCTTCACTATATTGTTCTCAATTAGATCCAATAATACAAGAGGAGATTCCAGAAGAAGATACTCCAACAGAACTCTGTCTATGGAATTATTTTGATTCGAATGTTTACCATCATAAACCAATAGGAACCACCACATCACGAGCAATAATCGAAGTTTAGCGGTATTTGGAAGACGACATCATAATAAGAAAAGCCGACCCATTGCAATGGTGGCGGAATAATAAATTTAAATACCCAAAGCTTTGCATTATTGCTCAAGAAAAACTCTGTGCATTGGGATCTTCGGTACCCTGCGAAAGGGTATTTCCAAAAGCTGGGCAAGTACTGAATGAACGCCGAACGCGCCTGAATGACAAAAAAACAAAAATGTTGCTTTTTTTAAACGCAAACTATAAATATGTCAAATAAAAATATTTATATTACTTTATATGTAAATATTTAATATATATGTATATGTACATATCAATAAAAAATGTATAAATTATTAAATATGTTAACAGTTAATGTATAAAAATATAATATTAAATATACGGATTACATTATATTTCTTAATTTTTTTTAGTGGTTTTTATAAGGTTTAAATAACAGAGATATTAGTATGTCGTTTTGCATCGAATTAAAAAACCGTGATCACGGTCACTGTTTAAAAGAACGGTGATTTACAAATCACGGTCACTAAGAACGGCGTTCCTCAAAAATCACTGGATCGCTCATCTCTACTAAGCTGGTGTAAAAATTTACAAATATTTTGCAGCTTCTCTTAAAAATTCATTTGAAGTACCGTTAGGATAGCAAAAACTTGTGCATGGTAAAATGAGTAAGGTAAACTCGTTAGAACAGCTGATTTCAACATATTTCTTGCTTAGGTGTTACTCTTATGTCAAATTCACATGCATTTTGTTTGTGTACTTTTTTGTTTACTTTTACAGTAGATACACACAGGAAGAAAATTTGACAGATTATGGACACCAAACAAAAACAAAATGCCTGTGTTTGTTGTAACAATTCCTAGTGCGTTTACCTGACTTATTTTACCATGAACTTGTGTGGCTTTTGTTTCTCATAGCAACATCAAATTCTTGTATGTATAGTATGTTTATGAAGCACACTTTTAGGCATACGTTTTTCGCCAATGGTAATTATAATCATCACTATATTCAATATTCAATAGTCAATTGTTCATTATGAATTAATATTTTTTTTTTAAGAAAATTAAATAATAAATTTTAATAATATATACAAAATTGTTAGAAATCGTAACATCAAGGCATTTAAGTCTTCGCATATATAAATAGATTTTTCGACCTCTTTTAAAAATGCGCAAAATATAAGTATTATGTTTTCACATGAAGTCATCCTATTTTAATAAATAAATATAAGGTCCTAAATAATTAATTGCAGAAATCATATGAAATAAAAAATTTCTCATTAAGTAGTTAAACCGTCTGAAAGTGCTGGTAATTATAATCACCGGTCGGCGAAAAATGGGTTAAATAACTTTTTTCGATAACCAGGGTAGTTATCAAGTTATCGGATACGAAATAAACGTATAAAAGAAAATAAAGGTGGACTTGTAGTTAATTTTTTATTTTGCACTTTCATATCTCCGGTCTTTGAAGGGTTACAGGTGAGGATTATACCTTAAAAAAGGTTGAAGACTTGTCTATTATCGGAGTCTACCAAGAAAATAATTTTACTAGGGATTTTTTTGAAAATAGTAATTTTTTAGGAAAAAATTGAGGTTAATAAACCATTTTTTTAATTCGCCCCGCAATGGGTTAAATAAATAAATAAATGGTTTCCCATTACATCCCATGAAGGAATCGGGGAGAGCTTCTCACAACCAGTGAGCTGTGCGCTTTCTAGTTTTATACTCACTGATTGGGACCTACAGTTTTACACCGATTCCGAACGGTATTTTGAGAAGCTTTTTCATGGCTATATACTCGATAGTGTCGCCGTCACTATGCGAGGTGACCGCCGTCGAAAGAAATATTAAGGTGGTCAGAGCAGGGATCGAACCCAGGATCTCAAGTACAAGAGGCGCGCACACTACCCATTGCACCACCGACGGCCCCAATGGGTTAATAAATATAAACATGTGTATACACATATTTGTAGAGTTGAGAAAGATCGGGTAATAAATGGCTGAGTTATGCCCGATTATTCATTCTATTCTATTTCAACACGATCGGGTAATAAATGGTTGAGGTATGCCCGAATATACATTCAAGCTTTGGAGGCCTAAATTTCGGAAAATTTGGACCGCCGATGATTTTTTTTTTTGATTTCTTTATAAGCGTTTAATGCCGTATCAGTAAAAAAAAGCGAAAAAATAGGGCAAATCTTGCTACACTAGATTTGTTCCCTAAAAATTAGAGAAAACTTAGTTGCGCACTATAATATTAATCCCAAACGAAATTCACGTTCAAAACGAAATATCTAAATACATTCATTCATATTAATTTTCGAATAGTAGCTACATTAATCATTGGCGTGATATAAATTCATACATAAGTGCCAATCTAAACGTGCCAAAAAACTTAGTTATTCACACGAAAATTCGTGTTAAATTTTTCCCCCCTACAAAAAGTAACCCACAATTATATACAATGTTCATTTGTTTTAAATCTCAAATTTGTAGGTGTGTAAATTTATCGTTTACTATAAAACAAAACGAACACCTAGAGTTGTTTTCTCATGCTGATGGGTTTTGTTGTCCGCTTTGTGTAAACTTTTTGTGCTAAGACTTCTTGGTTAGATTTTTAGTTTATCCCACATGTTCTCCATTGCTGGGGAGAGGTAATGTGTGCGAACAACTCTTTGCTTGCGGTAGTCACATATTGTCCATTAATGTGGCAGTGGCTGCTGCAAGCAAGAAGCGAGTAGCTGCCAATAAAATTTAAAGATTTCCAAAAGTTGTATTATTTTTTATTTTGTTTTTTGCTAAAAATATTTTTGTGTGTATATATTTTCCCATATAAAATGAGTATATTACTATGTGAACGATACTTGAAAATTCAGCTTTAAATGAACTGAAAATCTGAAGAAAAAACCTAAACACCATCTTGTATAAATAAAGCCAATAAAATCTGATTGCACATTGGAAATTATGTTTATCTTAATATACTTGTTCTTTTTCAATGTTGGTTTCCACTTTAAGTTTCACCTATCAAATCCAATTAATCGTGTAATTTTTCATATTTTGTCATATTTTATCGAGTTTGTTGTATCGCATAATTCGTATGTGTTGAATTTGTTGTAATATTTTTTTTGTAAAACTTGAACTCTAACCTTAAGTGAATAAATTTGTTAAAGCAAAAACTGATTGTTATTTTTTCACACAATGAACTCAATTATTATTGCAGTTAAAATCTAAATTATATTTTTATTAGCTACAACAGAAACACACCTCTTTTTGTGCTAAATGCACTGAAAGAAATACGCATCGTCGCAGGGATAAAAGATGTTCAATTGTATGTTTACATTACACCAACTAAATATGTCATCCAAGATTTTTTTTAAAGTTCGTCGTTGCGTCTCTCAAAACAACTTAAATTTTTTATCTGCAACGAATAAATTGGTTGCGCATTTCGAAGATGAACTGGGAATGATTGGAAAGTTTGTCAAGCCCATCCTTGTGCCTTCCACATAAATGCTAACCGGCAGATTTACTTCATCGAACGACAGTCACCTACTGAAAAAGGGTGATAATGCCACGCCCATTTTAGCACGTCACATATGAAAAATTAGTGTGGCCCGATGTCTGGTCGAATCAAAATTACTCAAAGATATTTGGCAAAATTTTGCCTAAAGCTAGTTTTATATTGATTACACTCTGCTCGATTCGGGAACTTTTATAGTAACAAGCCGGGCACCCAGTAGGTACACCAAATTATATTTTTAAATGACTAGCACAGTGTTTTTGGCAAACTTACCACGCCCATTCAGATCACTAAAAGTTGGCTGGCAGCAAATTTATATAGAAATTGTGTCTTTATCAGTCAAAATATCCTAAAATTGTATTCAACCATTTGAATAGGAACCCGAACCCAATGCATGACTTCCCAGCAAAAAATTTTTGCATACCAATAAGCAGTAATGGAAGCAAGAATCTCTTCGGAAGCACTTGCCAATGCTCTTATAGAAGCAAATTTTTTTCAAACAAAGTCAGGTGATAGTGACAACTAAACGTAATACAATGTAATTACATACAATGCAATTTCAATGCGCTCTTTAGATTGCAGAATAAATGGTGTTGAATCATGTGCTTATTTTACGGCTCATAAAGCAGTCTAAAAGAAGAGAACAAATTTTAATTTTGTTTTCTCTCTTGATATTAACGGAATTCCTTGTCTATCGTATTTCGTATTTGTTTCGTTTGAACTATCTTGGTACAGTATTAGTTATTTTGTTTATACTTGTTTGCTAATTCTCAGAAGCGCTTTAGAGTACCATTATTATTATACTATATATTCTGAAGTCCTTTATTTCATATAAGAAATAGGTAGCAGTGTACACGCTGAAAAATAAGGGCCACAGCAACATGTTGTAGGAAACATGTACATTAGGGTGGCAATGAAAAAACAACTTCGGGTTTTTAATAAACCCTAGTTTTTCAAATTTCAAATGCATTTTTTTTCAAATGCACCGAGGAGTCAAGATTTTCTAGTGTATATATACTATATTATATAGTGTATAGACTAAAATGCGGCACATCTTAGAGTTGTCCGCTTCGGCTCAAATTTTCACCATGTCAGTTTTAGGACATAAGGAACAAGAATCTGCCTGGGGTTTATTAAAATTCGAAAATATATTTTCCTCCATACATTTCATTCACTTGTGTTTCTCTAGTAGTACAGTGCGGATGTGATTTTCTCGAGTGCTTAACGAAAAATATTCCCACGCTATTATCTCGGAAAGTACCAGTGCGTCACCGTTTAGTGCGCGAATCTTGGGAATCCGACATATAGGGCCCGAGATATCCGTATTGCAATTTTGGTCGAAATTTGCCAGTATTTTGTATAGCGGCAACTGACCGCGTGGTCATTTAAACCCCTATACCCAATACACTAGAACGTTGTGTGTAGGTAGGCAGAGGCGGAGTTTTGTTTTCTTGTATGGTGGGCAAAAGGCCCAGGGGTAGGGGTGCCCGGAGGGCATTGGTGTCGGAGACCAGTGATGGAGGTGGAGACGAGGGATCGGGGCCGGTACCAGTTGTACCTAAAGTGAGGCATACCGATTCGGAGTCGTCATCGACGTTGGTTGAAACCGGCGGCGCAGGGAAAAGGCGGAAATCGGTGGACTCGCGGCTTGATAGCGAAGGTGCAGAGGTGAATTTTGTGGTCCCTGCAGCCGTTTCTGCTGCAGGTAGTGTGGTGCTGCTCCGACTGTTGCGTCAATGGCCAGTAGGGCCAGAAGCAGGATTACTAGGAGTTCGACAGATGCCAGCGGTGGCCACGTGGCCCGCATGAAGATAATGACTGGCGATCTATGCAAAGTTGTGTTAGGTGACGGTGCCAACGTTAGCCTGGCCAAGGCTGTAATAGCTCGTGCTGGGAAATATGAAGCGTTATTGATGGAGTTAGTGGCCGAAAACGAGCGTTTACGTGGTAAGCTCGAGGTCTAAGAGGCTTGTGGGGTTGGCAGAGTCCCATTGGCTGCACCTAGTGCTCCAATGATGCCTTCCCCTGTGGTACCGGGTGTTCGTGCAGCTGTGCCTTTGGCTCCAGCTGCGAAGGTACCCCCAAGCCTCAAGAGACGTGGTCCGTCATTGTGAGGGGTAAGGAGACTTCCACTTCAAAGGAAGTAGTAGAGAAGCTGGTGGAGGAAGTAGCTCCCTTCCTAGGCGTACGTGATCATGAGGTACGGCCTGTGAGTGGCGGTGGTGCCGTTATACGCACCCCGTCCGTTGCGGAGCGGAAAAAGATTGCAAGTTTTCGGAGCTTGGGCTTGTAGTTTCGGTGAGTGATAAACTGGGGCCCAGGATTTCTGTACACCGGGTACACGCCGAAATCACGCCGGACGAGTTCCTGGAGGATGTCTATTCGTTGAATCTTAGTGAATCTATGACTCGTGCAGAGTTTGTAAAATCCGTGAGGCTGGTGAGTTCTCCTTGGCGTGCAGATGGGGGTCCAACGACCGTCGTGCTAGAGTGTACCCCCAGAGTTGCTGCACAGCAGGAGAACGCGGGAGTGTACGTAAAATGGTTTAGGTTCACGGTGCGAACACAGGATCTCGTCCAGACCTGTTATAGGTGTTGTGGCTTCGACCACAGGGCGAGTGAATGTCGAGTGAGAGACGCAGTTTGCCGCAGATGCGGTTTTTCGGGGCACATTGCACATCAGTGTGTGAATGCTCTGCGATGCAGGAATTGCGAGTTGAAGGGGTTAGCTGCTGACCATTCTATGGTCTCCCTGCAGTGCCCCGTGTGAACGCGCGACATTAATATGGAGAACACAACCATATTGCAATACAACTGTGGCCTCAGTTATTCCGCGATGTGCGAATTCGGCAGGGTGTGGCCTTTGCGCTACTCCAGGAGCCCTTTTACAAGGAATCTCTTGGTGTAGTGCAGGGGTTACCAGGAGGAATGAGGGTGTTTACCGACGGTGGTGGAAACTCGGCAGTTATAGTGGACGATATTGCCACTAACTGCACCGTTGTTAGCAGCGGCCAGTACGGAGTGTATTTGTCGGTGGAAGGTAGAGTAGGGAGATTGCTCCTAGCGAGCGTTTACTGTCGATTTAGCAGCCCATTGGAACCGTGTTTAGGGTATATGGATTCGGTGCTACTACACGAGAGTAGCATTCCGGTAATCCTAGGCATGGATGCGAACGCATGTTCTAGTATGTGGTTGAGCAAGATGGGCAGCAAGCTCCTGCACATCAGAACTACATACGAGGAATTATGCTAAGTGAGTGGCTAGCCGGTAGGAATGTCACGGTCTTAAATGAGCCTAGTTATCTATATGCCTTTGCGGGTCCAATGGGTGCTAGCGATATCGACGTGACAGTAGTGAACGCGGCAGCGATGTCTGCCTTTGGCTTCAATTGGAAGGTGCTTGACGAGTGGGGCATTAGCGACCACAATATTGTGGAGATTATGCTCTCATGCCAGAGACGGATGATCGAACCAACGCCACTGCGTAAGTGGCGTCTTTATGACTTAAATTGGAGCCACTATGCTCAGGGACGCAGCGTCAGTATGCACCCTTGCTGAGTTCAGGGCACTAACGGTCGATGAAATGGTTAGCCTAGTCGACAGTTGGATGTGTTCTGTTAACGACGCAGTACTTGGCCGCAGCCGCGTGGTTAGGCCTGGCGGGGTAAGATAATGGACGGAGGAGCTGGACGGTATGCGTAGGAGTTTGTGAAGGCATAGGAAGAAATTCCAGAGAGCGAGGCGCTCTAATGCCGAGAACTTGCCGCAGCGTAGGGCAACTTACCTGGCAGCGTTACGAGCGTATAAGGCCACGATTATACGCGTCAAGGAGGAAGATTGGCGAAAATTTGTGCAGGAGAATAGGGATGACCCATGGGTGAAGGTGTATCGGATATGTAGGGGTAAGTCGAGATGTGACACTGTCCTCGTGGAATGAGTGTGCAGGAGTACTGCTGAGTGAGTTCTTCCCGAGGGCAGACCCGACCGATACGCCTCCCCCTGATGGCGAAGTGACTGACCCTCCTGTGCTCGAAAGGTTCTAGCTGTCGGACAGCATGTCGAGAGTGAAGAGTAGGAGATCCCCGGGTATTGATGACATGACCGGCGAAATGTATAGGGGACTCTGGAATGGCATACCAGAGTATTTATGGGTGTTATTCCAGAAGTGTTTCTCCGAAGCATATTTCCCGGCTGCCTGGAAGTGTGCAAGGGTGGTGGTCTTGCTGAAGTCCCCTGATAGGGTAAAGAGCGACCCGCGCTCATACCGTGGTATCAGCCTTCTCCCGGTGCAAATAATACAAATTTTCTGTTATAAACAGCAGCCTCGTATAAATATTTTAGTACGACTAACTAGATACAATACACTGCTAACAGCTGGGAAATGGGCAGTTAAGCAAGTAGTCATTTCTCATTGAACTTAATTTTCCTCCCTCATTGAACTGAGAATTATGGATAAAATTTAATACAATTCTGGTCACATTTTTAACAATTCGCACGTAGGCTATATCCATAGCAGCAACAAAAAGCGGTTTAAATAAATTGTAAATGATATTATTTGTTAACGTTTGTGCATGCGGCTCTGCATCAATTTAAAATATATTTTTATATTCGTGTGCAAATTGGCTTAAATGACACAGATGTTTATTTATTCTACATTTGCTGGTGTGATGAATGTTGGGAGTGCATATAAAAGAGGGCTAAGGGCATTAAATTAGCCAGACAAACTATACTAAGCTAATACTACATAAATAAATATAATATCATGCAATGAGCTCATGGGAAAGGGCCGGAGCTTAGCGTAGTCTAAGTTAAGGCTTATAGACAAAACAAAATTAAGCCGATAATGTAATGTCTAAAGTCTAATTTTTGAAAAAATTAAAATGAAACAATAGTTCGAACAATACCTAAGGAACGGAAATGCTTTGCGAGCCTGGATTGTATACAGTGCTGGAACGAAGAAAATGTATTATTGTAGAAGCAGGAGGGGCAATGGGAGCCATTGGTACACTAGCAACAGTCGAGTGGGTGTGCGAGTCCTCTTGGAACTAAATTGTACAAGCTTATATTTATGGTTCTGCTACAGCAGGGAGTTTCTATGGCACAGCTGATCGAAAATGTACTAGGGAATGATGTAGAATGAGAAACAAAAGAAGACATAGAAAATATAGACCATGCAGCCAACTAAGTTTAAACGTGTTTGATTGATGTTAATGACAGCTAAATTATGTTTTATGTTGTTTGCATCGAACGAAAATAGGCATTCCCTTTTATTTCTGTCAGTATTATGTCCAACAACCAAAGAGTAAATTACAAAAGCAACTTGAACTCGATGAAATGTGATAATACCTAGTCGTCAGCAAGAGAACGTGAAGAGAGGGATAGCGGCTCTTGTCTATTTCTCTATGACTACAGACATTATCGCGGAAATGGGTGGAACATCCAACATCACCTAGAAGGGCTGGCATATGCCGACGAATATGAATGATGTATTCAAGACACTGCGACATGCAAGGCAAAATTGATCAACTCTACGAAGACCAAAGCACTGAAAATAAATACGCACAACCCTAACATGAATTTGAAAGGTGGTGATGACATAATTGCGAACGTTAACCCGTTCACCTACCTGGGGAGTGTAATATCAGCAGACAGCGACGCACGTGAGGATGCATTATGTCGTTTCAAAGCTATGCGGCTTCGAAGTTAAAGTTATTGGTCATTGTATCGTTATTGCTTAAAAACTTGTAATTTGCATGATTTTTTTTCAAAAACGATGTGCCGATATGTACTCAATTTCTTAGAGCAATGTGATTTCTATATGGCAACATTGTATTTAGGCACAAATATTACCCGTATGAAAGGTACCGTTAGGAGAACTTCAATGTTCCAGAAGATACAGTAACGAGCAGATGTGAATACATCATAATCACATTTCACTTTGGTCGGTTGTAAGCCCCGCAAAAATTCAACAATTTCTACCAAGTTTTTTTATTTTTATTCGTTATTAATTCTAGAAAAATTTAATCACGTTGTTTGGTATTTTGTCCAACAATCTTTGGCTTTAATGACACGTTTTATTCGTTTAACCATTCGATGTGTTCCTTTCGAATATTGACCGACTCCGCATGTACCCGAAACCATTTTTCGTTCAAATTCTGTGGTGCATTTTCGTATGTAGCCAGTCGTTTTTCAACAAAGCCCATAAATTTGCGATCGGGTTAAGTTCCGAACTTTGAGCTGGCCACTGCATTGTGTTACATTTTTGACTAGCGAGCCATTGCTTGACAATTTTGTCCGTATGATTAGGATCTCTATCCTGCTGAAATATAACTTGATCCCCGGAATACGCGCTTTTGTCCACAAAATGTAGTAAATTAAGTTCCAAAATTCGTAGATATCTTCGTTTTTCATTAGGTCGTCGATTTTTACTAATGGGCCGATATGCCACCAAGTAAAACAACCTCACACCATCAAGTTACCTCCTCCATGCTTCATTGTTTCCTTGACTTGGTGCTTCTTCAACGTTTCATATGGACGGTGCCAGGTCTGGTCCAACCATATTACCCTCTTCCGGTCGTCGACGCTCCAATTTTTGTGCTCTTTGGAAAACTTGAGACGCGCCGATACATTTTTTGCGGATAATGTTGGTTTCTTCTGATTTTCTGCCGTTGTCAGCCCAATTCGCTGAAGCGTTCTACGTACTTTCCACCCACTAACGGGTTTGTTTATGGCTGCTGAAGCTTCTTTAGGTGTTGTCACATGCTTGGTCGGTATTACCCATTCCATAGCTCGAGCCTCTCTATTGGTAAGCAATCTTGGTCGCGATTTCCTGGCTTCTGGCGGCTCTACATTAGGTCTTGCAGCACTGTTCGATGGCAAACACCCACTTCTTTGGCAATTCTACGGGTTGAAACGCCGGTTTTTGTCATTTCAATGATTGGGTTTAAAATTGTCACGAAGTGAATATTTTGGCGAAAAATTTAGTATCCAGCTAATGAAACTAACAACGGTGGCACAAAAAGTATTTACTCTGTTGAATTTCACAATAATTCAAATAATGGTAAATATTGCGTTTGCTTTTGACTCATGTGCCAGTGTTACCAGACACCAAAAACCAGAACGGGCATAAATGGATACATTGGCTTTTACGGCATAAGCTCAAAATATTATTTTTTGCATTAAATATTGCAAAATCTAGTTATATTTTCGTTTTTTAGGATTAATAAAGAATATTAATAAAGAAGCATGATAGGAATTGTTGTGGTTTTATGGGCATTACGGCAGCTCAAAGTCAAATGTGATTAGAATGTATCCACACATGTGTTTTTTAAAATCATTGTCTAATTAGTCTGTGTAAATTAAATCTAAGGACATACATATAAACCAATTTTTTTTTGTTTTAGTTAGTGTATGAGGAGTTCATACTAAAGGGTGTCTCAGTCAGAACGCACGTTTTCATTTTAAAATAAAAAATATATGTTTTTTTTATTGGATTGTAAGGGAGACATATTTCGATAAGTATGGAATAAAATATCCGCCAAATGGCACCCACGGCTCGGATGACGGGCCATTACTCTTTTCATGAAATTTTCCATGACTTTTTCACAGAGTTGTGATTGTATCTCCTCGATGAAGCGTTGGATCTCGGATTTGAGTTCAGGGATTGTTTCTGGTTTATTCGCATAAACCCGAGATTTCACAAAATCCCAAAGCAAGAAATCACACGGCGTTAAAACGCATGATCTTAGTGGCCAGTTGACATCAGAATTTCTTGAGATTATTTGTTCTGCAAATCGTTGCTGCAATAAATCGATTAGTTTTTGCGCGAAGTGGCAGGTGGCACCGTTATTATGTTCCTGCAATGAATGCCGTTCACAGTCACTGCAATTTCACGCCGCCTGAACAAAATCCGCACCAGACAGTTGCTCGTTTTGCGTGCACTTGTTTCTGATGGAATGTATTAGGATTTTCTGATCCCCAATTTCGACAATTCTGTGTATTCACGAAGCGATTCAGATGGGAATGCGCTTCATCCGAGAAGATGCGTTTTTTTTTTGGAAAAATTAGCATTGACTTCGCTTTGCTTCATTACCCGTTGAACGAATTGCCGGCGGTTCCCATGGTCTGCTGGTTTGAGCTCCTGAGTAAGCTGAATTTTGTACGCATGAAGGTGGAGGAGGTCTTTTGTAAAAATTCGCTTTGAAGTGCTTTCGGCGACACTCTCGTTTTCAGCAACAATGTTTTCAAGACACAGACCGGTACGTTATCGCACAGGGGCCTTACTGTCCATAATCGTCCCAGTTTGTTCACATTTTTTGACCACTCTTCGAATGGTTGACACATTAGGACACTTTCTCGACTTAAAATTTTTCGAAGTTTGCGAGTGCTGTCAGCACAGAGAAATAGAAAAGATCCGCTATGCCTCTCTTCGTGTTCCCATGATGACGACGTGGTAGTAGGCCATATCATCGAGTTCGAGTTGCATTTGAACACTTTGGTTGGACACAAAATTAACAGAAATAAATGGGAATGCGTATTTTCGTTCAATCAGGGGGATTCTATGGCTGATCGAAAAGGTACTAGGCCGATGATGGAGAATGAGAGAGCAAAGAAGACAGGAAATAATTTTAAATAGTGTTTATTGATGCTAATGACAGCTAAATTATGTTTTATATTGTTTGTATGGAACGAAAATACGAATTCCTTTCGATTTCTCTCCGTTTTATGTCCAACGAAAGTGTAAAAGTAACGGAAACTCGTAAGTATTTCTCTATGGTTCAATGCAAACAACATGAAACATAAACGGATCCACATCTGTTTTTGTAAACATTGGGAAGGTATAATTTTTTCTTTAATTTAGTGAACTTTGGGTCGATATGCGTTAAAATCTATTTGCTATAAATACTGATTTGCCACCTCTGGTTATTGGGCTTTGACTTCACTAGTAAAGTTGAAAAAGAAATAACCAGTATATAATTTTGATGTACTATGGTCCGGTTTATGAAAATGGTGGAAATATTAAATTCTTTGAATAGGTTTTCTTCAAATATTTTTTTAATTATAATTTTAAATTTTTCGATTTTTCATGATTTAAAAAAAATATTTTAAATTATATGTTTTACCACAATTTTTGTTGATAACCCTGAAAATATTGACCAGATAAAAAATTATAACAGTTAAAGGTAATGCAAATCTGAATTATTCTACATTTATTTCAACAAAATCGGGCAAGTCGTTTTCGAGTTATGCTAAATTATGAGGAGAAAGAAATGTCGCAAAAAATTTAAAATTTTAATTAAAACCCATTTTAAAAAAACCTACCTATAGAATTTAAAATGTCGATCATTTTCGCACTTGGGGATCATATTGCATCGAATCTGTATACATTGTGGTTATTCAATATAATTTTGTTTTTCATTTTGTTGGCCTATGATATTATTAAAAACCTGTCCCAACTACAGGAACGATATAATATTGTTTGAGGATATTGTCAATGCGCAATATCGGTAAATTACCTCTTCTTTATAAATAGTATCTGTTAATTTCTTAAAATTATGTTTATGCTGATTTATTGCGGAAAAATAGTAAAAAATTGCAGTATATTGCACTTGTATACTTAAATGTTTTATTCAAAAATATTTATGAATCTCAAATCCACTTGCTATATTATAGTATATTTCACCCTCGTTATAATTTTAAAAATACATTGTAGTATCAAATTATTTTAAAATTTTCCAAATCTTAACAGTCCGTATCATTTTTATTTCTAGTGCCTGGCGGGAGGATATGGGGTAAGTATTGTATGTGTGTATTTTACTCGATCCATAGAACTAATGATTCTTATAGAATTGACCCCGTTGAGGTATTAACTAACATTTATAAATTGTAGCATTTTTTAAATTCTTTATATTAACTTCACTGAAAAAACTTTGGATTGATTTTTAACCCTTTTCCCGTGATCCAATCGAGCTGAAACTTCGCAGGCAAACTAATGGCGACGACAAACATAAACTATCGCGATTGGATAAAGGGGCGTGGTACCTCCCATATAAATCACAAATTAAAACTCCATTATTTCTGCTCCTGTTAACGGTATTTGAACAAAATTGGGTATGTTGGTTAGGTGTACATATTCTAAGATCTGCTGCAAATATGGGCGGGATTGGACAAAGGGGCGTGGTCATATATAAAGAATTGATAGTCAAAAACTATGTTTTTTACGGGTTGGTTTTTTGTTATATTATTTACATTGATTATTTTAGCATTTCTTTTGTCCTCAATTTAGCTTTTGTAGCTCCTCAAAAGTTGACAACACTGGTACCAACCCACACTGAAAAATCGATAATTCTAACACAAGAACAAAAAGTTATTTTCCTCCATGCTCTTCTTTTCCTCGTTTTTTTTATTTTTAGCTACAAGTGGGTTATTTTAAAAACAGTTAATTCCTTCCACCTGTGGAGAAGTGCGGAATTCTTGACACAAGCGTACAACCATTACAGAGATTATATCGAAAAACTTTGGCAAACTACATTTTTGAAAAAATAAGTTTAGATAATTTAATTATTTTCAGGGCAGAGAAATTTGAAGGCAGGCATATTTATGCCTCTAAAAATAAGTCACATAGTGAATTTCAAAGTATTCGTGCAATATATGCCGATTTTATGAGCACTACTTTGAAAATTATAAACTAATGACACGCGTGTGCTCGTTTCAATTTCAGAAATGTTATACCATGATTTATTTCGGCAATTTTGGTACAATTCGGTTTGCAATTGTATCTGTTTTATATTCCAGGATATGTGGGACGTGGGCCAAACTTTGTTTTTTCTCTTGTATGTCTGCGCAAAATTTTGTTGACATACGACAACTACTTCCACTTTTGACTACTTCTGCTAAGAAATCACGACATTCTAAGCAAGCTCCAAACGTTTACCAACAAGTGTCTGAGGAACATCCTTAATATTTGGTGCCCGAATACAACATCAAACGATGAGATGTGGGAGAAAAATAATTAATCCGCGATATATGTAGAGATAAAAAGGAGGAGGTGGAATTGGATAGGACACACTCTACGGATACTTGCAGGCCACTCCACAAAGCATCGTAAGAAGGGGGAAGACCAGACCACACGGAGATGCGTATAATTGAAATGGACATAGAACAACTAGGATATTCAGTCAACGAGATGATTGATGATGAACGGAATAGATGGCGAAATTGTACTGCATCCATTCGAAAAAAAACCATTCCGTTTTTATTTACTGAAATGCCGATAATTGTAGAGTATTTGTAAATACGAGTCACCCTAACATACATTAACATAAAATATATGTCAAATACTCTCATCTGTTATCTCCTTGTATCTCTATTGATACAACAACAACACACTTACTTACATTCTTTTAGTACTAAGCCACTCTTTATATTGCTATGCATTTCTAATAAACACTCAGTAAGCATCTGAACTCAACAACAACCAGTGTTTCGTCTTTCTCTGGGTTCCACCAATACATTACATATTTGGCGACGAGGATGGGATCCGAACCCACGTTGGCGACGAGGATAAAACGGAAAGAATAACAGAACGGACTTGGTGGGTCAATAACTACATAAAGAAGAACCGAAACTAAAGTGAATATATGTAAATACGTATAATACCAAGAAGGAATAACATATGTAAATACATATAACACCAAAACGAATAACATATATGTAAATACATATAGCAAACATAAACGAATTAAATAACAAACAAGTACTACACAAACAAATATCAAAATAATGGCAAATAAAAGTGAAGATGTGGCAAATCAAAGTTTTAGCTCGAACCAAATTTCTGTGTTCCAGACATCTAATGTGGCTGAATTTAACCCTACTGTAGAGTCGTGGAATGTATGGAGAGAGCGCCTTGACATTCATTTCTGCGACATTAATTGCACGCAAGAAAATGTGAAAAAGTCAATTTTGTTAAAATCAATTGGAGCCGTAGCATATAAACTGTTGCATAGTTTGTGTAGTCCGGCATCTCCTGTTTCGAAGAGTTTCAACCAGATTTGTGAAATATTGGACACACAGTACACACCACCAACAATTGTGTTTAGTGAACGGAAGAAATTTCATGTGGCAAAGAAAAACGATGGTGAATCCGTTGCGGAGTGGTATGCCCGGGTTAAAACCCTGGCTTTGAATTGCAAATTTGGTACTAATTTGGAAGCGTTTGTTCTAAACCAATTCGTAATGGGCTTGCCAAATTTCATTTTCGAGAGGTTATGTGAAGAAGATGAAAGTCTAACGTTGCAAAGTGCATTAAAGAAGGCGATGATAATGGAGACGAAAAATTTAACTAAGGTAGCGGAAAAAGAACAAAGTGCAGTGAATTTTGTCAACCGGCAAAAGTTTGCAAGGAAATCCAACAGTAATGGTGGCGGTAGCAGAGGCAGCGGTAGCAGTGGCAACAGAGGCGGTGGTGGTAGCAGCAGCAGCAACAGAGGCAATGTTGGAAGTGGCAGAGACTACAGAGGAGAGGGTGAAAGAAAGTCGGCGTGGCGTGTTCTCACTGTGGTTGGCGAAATCATAGCTCGCAATCGTGTAAATACAAAGAGAGCAAATGTCATTCCTGTATAGATATTTTGAGCTGTTGAATAGAACAGACGTGCCTAAAAATAGCGGAAAAAAGTGAAAAAGTGGAAAAAATTAAAACTTGTGAAAAGTGCGAAAAAGTGGAAAAAAATAAAATTTTTTCAAACTTAGTCTTTTTCAAGACTTTTGGAGATAATTCGATAAAATTCGAAGTTTTGAAGTTTTTGAAATTTTTCAAAAACTTATAAAATTTTTGAGACAAATAAGCGCAATCGCTGCTGCGAACGCGCTTCTCATCATTTCGAGGGACCTAAAGTCAAAATTAGGAAACGAACGCGAAAAATAAAGCGTTCTCATTGGCTGATCGCTGATTGGCCTAGAAATCCGTGCCTACGATTGCGGATTTCGCTTCTCACTTTAGCGAGGGACCTAAAGTGATGGAGAACCAGCAGGCCCGTACCCAGCCTACAGGTTGGGGGCCGCGTGATCAGGATCGCGGACGGATTTAAGTACCTAGGTGTCATATTCCGTACGAACTTTGAATTTTACCGACACATTGACCACATTTTGGCCAAGGTGAAGGCAATTTTCGGCATTTACCTCCACACGCTACGTTGCCGTGGAGGCCTTTCGACCGAGGTGAAACTTTTGATCTACCGTCAGATCATAAGACCCATTATTGCCTATGCGTTCCCTGTATGGTTTGGAATATCTTCCAGCCAGATGGAGAAACTTAGGAGATGGGAAAGACGTATCCTCATGAGCTGCTTGGGCTTACAAATGAGGATAGCCGACGATGGTTCGGTTAGAAGGCCATCCTGTGCTACGCTGTACAGGAAGGCCGACTTTGACAGGATAGACGTGTACCTTGTTAAAGGGGCACTAAAATTTCTAGAAAGGGCATCCTTTCTGGAAAATGGACTGGTCGAGAAGAGTTTGGTCCAGGACGAGCGCCTGGAGCGACTTCTTGAGTTAGGGTATAGGCCGCCGGTTGGCCTCGCGACCTTGGATAGAGGCGGACTCCTCTTCGTTGATGACAAGCTCCTATTCTATCATAGGAGGATAGGATCTTTTGACCTGGACGACATAGTGTATATTACGGACCAGTAGTGGCACCTCTTACCGTAGGTAGGGTTGTAAATATGTATATAGTGTAAATATTTGTAAATAGTAGTTTGTATATTAGTAATTTAAGTTTTAGTAGTTAGTTTGTTGAACTCTCCCCTTTTTAATAGTCCTTTTTTGGGGAAGCCTCTAGTGGGCAGTAGACTGTTTAGTTTTTTCGTTACGATTGTTTTGTATGTAGTTTCTACAACTTAAGTTAGTGTGAAGTATATAGTCCTGTAAAAATTATTAAATGTAGGGAAATACGTAAGGATAGATTTAAGTTATCTTTAAGAAACTTTTTGTCATTGAATTTTAGGACCAATAAATTGAATTGAATTGAATTGAACCAGCAGGCCGCTATCGAAAGCGGCCATATGGCTGGAGTGAAGAGGTCGGTGGATGAGGAGTTCATTCCGAGCTCCACATACCGGAAAATTTTGGAGGAGATGCGGCTCATCCAAAGTAAATATGATAGTGTCATGGAGGAAAACCGCAAATTGAAAGACAACTTGACAAGAGTTGAAAGGATGATGGATGAGAAGGAAGGGCTGCCAGTTTCGGACCTGGAGTCCGAATTCGAGGAAGCCATGGAGGAAGAGGTCAGTGCACCGTCAGCACTGGTCACCTGTGCAATGCCAGCACAGAAGGCTCTGAGCACGCCAGCTAGAGCAGACGTCACCCGTGCATCGCCAGCACGGAAGGCCAGAACACAGCCGGTTCTGGCGGAGAAAGCAACCACCAGCAAGGGCGTGATGGGCCCCAACGGCGGTAGACCAGCTGAGAAGGCAACCACCAGCAAGGGCGTGATGGGCCCCAACGGCGGTAGACCAGCGGTGCAAAATGCACCAGTGCAGAAAAAGGGTAAGGTGCCGGTAATAACGGTGTATCACGCCAATGTCAAGTTAGTGACGGAAAAAGCGCGGACAGCCATAGGACATGGCAATTTTATTATCCGCTTATATAGTGGATCGATGAACTTCAGTACCCTCTCGATAGAGGACTACGAAAAATTGAAGCTTATGCTGCGCGAGCAAAGCTTCAAGTACTATACGTACACCCCGAAGATGTTGACCCCCGTTTCGGTGGTAATTTGTGGTCTTTCGACCACCTACGACGAGATTGATGTGAGAACCTACCTTGGGGCTCTCACATTAAAGCTGAATATTCAGCGTTTAACGAAATTGAGCCGTGATAAGTGGCTAGTCCACTTGTCACGCGACTCCGACCTTGAGGGCTTTTATCGCCTGAAGGGTATCCTGCACTGTCGCGTGACAGTGCGTAAGGACAATAAGAAGCGGGTTACACAGTGTCACAACTGTCAGCGCTTCGGTCATGTTTCGACCAACTGCGGCATGCCATTTCGGTGTGTAAAATGCAGTGGCGAACATGGGCCCGGCAAATGCACTATCCCTTCAAAGGAAGTGGAAGTGAAAATGGTGCCAGCTACCGACCCTGTCACGGGTCTGGTATCGCGAGTAGTAGGCTACACGCTGAAATGCGCAAATTGTGAGGTCGACGGCCATGTGGCTAGCTCTAAGAGCTGCCCAAAGCGCCAGGCCTTCCTCGCCAAGCGGGCGAGAGCACAATCACCAAAGGTTGTGCGAACCTTCCCACGCAACAGTGGGGTGGTGTCGAAGGGTGTTTCCTTCGCTTCGGCGTTAGGCGCCCACTCAGCAGGTGCTGTTCCCAAGGCACCTGCTCGAGCACCGGCTCACCCGGGAGTTAACTCCAGTGAGCTCGGTTTGGCGGATGGCGATTGTCGCCGCCTTTTCGGTAGGGACTTGGTCTCGTGTATGACCGAGATTGGCCGTCTTACGGCTGGTTACGCTAAACTTTCTAGCGATGCCGAAAAAACCCAGGCTTTGTTTGGGTTCTTCTTAGCTCTCTCAAATGACCAGAGACGTTAAGTGCATTTTTGCCAACGTTAATTCTCTTGTGTCCATCCACAGGAGACATTATTTCAGGGTTTTTATGGACGGGCTTAACCCGGACATAGTTCTGATAGCTGAGCATAAACTATCCGCTACTCACAAGTTGAGCTTCAAGGGATTTGTAGTTCATCGGCAGAACAGATGCGGGCGCCAGGGAGGCGGCACCGCTGTTTTTGTCAAGGACAATATGCATCACGAAAGGGTGCTATTGGATCTTGGCGAAATTGAGAATACGTGCGTGCGTATTCACAGGGGGGATGGGTCTACGCTGACTGTGGTATCGTTATACCTCAGGCCTGGCGGTCTATTTGACATGGAACTGTTGGAGCCACTTGTGACTCTAGCTGGCCAAGGTGATTTAGTGATAGGAGCTGACCTTAATGCTAGCCACGCTAGCTGGGGGGGCGACAGGACGAACACTAGGGGCAGAGCAATCCAGGAATTCCTAACTGGTTGCCCTGATATTATTGTAGTACCAACGAGTGGCCCAACTCGGATAGGTACTGCATCGGCGACGTATATTGACCAATTTCTGGTCTCATCGGGGGTGGCTTTACGTGACACCGGGGGGAGCGGATTGGCGACACATGATTGCGGGTCGGACCATATGGCCGTGGAACTGCTGCTGGAGCGGGGGGATTTCGGACATCGCGAACGACCTACGTTTTACGACTTTGACCGGATGGATCGACGGCGATTCAACCGGGTACTTGAGGGAGGGTTGAGAGGGAGCGAACTCCCTATCAATAGGAATGTCACAAACGCGGAAATCGACACTTGTGTTGAATCTGTGGGCGTGGCTTTCCGTGGGGCTATCGAGGCCTCTATCCCTAAGGTTCCTACGGGACCTATGGGACTCCGCAAACTTCCCCCGTATATCCTGGAATTTATACGGGAGAAGAAGCGACTTCGGCGGATAATCGTCAGGACAGAAGATCCTGGTAGGGCTATATCGGTTCGGGCTATAGTGCGCAATCTCGACATGATCATCCAGGGATCCATAAGAGAGTTTGAGCAAAATAGCAGGGCGGCGTTCTTGCGTGGTATTAGAATAAACAGCGGGACTTTTCGGAGGGTGAAAACCGCTGCGGGCATACGTGTCAGGAGACCGATTCCTGACATGTTGGATGATGACGATACCCCGATTGTGATCGACGAAGACAAGGCTAACCACCTTGCTGATTGCATTCAGGGAAATCCTCCTTCGGTGAGCGGCGGTGCAAGGGGCGGCACATTTGGCGTGGATGGTGAGATTCTGCGCTTGACGGATGGAGATCCAGCTATGACGTTTGGAGAAGACGCCATGGCAGACGGGTCGTTTTGCGTGGATGAGGGACGCTGGCATCGGCATGGCTTCATAAAACCTGCCGAAGTTGGTGACGCGTTGCGGTGGAGATCTAATCGTAGATCTTGCGGATTGGATGGGATACCGGATATAGTCCTTAAGCGGGTTAATGCTGCTATTTGGAACTTTCTGGCGGTGCTTTTTAACCACTGCCTGAATTTGGGATATTTCCCGGCGGCTTGGAAGGAATCAGTTACGATTCCTATACCAAAGCCGGGTGCGGACCACAAAAGGAGTGGGGGTTACAGGCCGATTTCGCTTCTGTCGCCCTTGGGCAAACTACTTGAGAGCTTCATCTTAACTAGGATTGTCAGGACGGCAGAAGATAAGAGGATCCTCAAAGATAATCAATTTGGTTTTCGGCGAGGACATTCAACGTCTCATGCGCTCATGGTCTTCGGAGACTATGTGACTCGAGCGTTGAATAAGAGATATGCCACCATAGCGGTGGGTCTCGACATAGCCAGAGCATTTGATTCTGTCTGGCAGGACGGAATCTTATACAAGATGGTGAGATTAGGATTCGATATGGACACCTGTAGGATGGTGGCTAGTTTCCTAAAGGGGCGCAAATTCCGCACTAAGGTCGGAGATGCGTACTCTAGCGTTAGAGATGTTGTGGCGGGAGTGCCCCAGGGTTCACTCCTGGGACCTGTACTCTACAACATCTTTGTCAGTGATTTACCAGAACCGCCTGACGGTGGGCTGCTACTGGTATATGCTGACGACTTACTTGTTGCCATGACGGGTGCAAGAGCCAGAAACACAAACTCCAGGGTTAATGAGTACCTGGAGGTTCTGTCGAGATACCTCGACAAGTGGAGGCTTAAGCTGAACGTTAGCAAATGTGAGGCTATTATAATCAAGGGCAAACGGCGATTGCTGTTTCGTAGTGCGAGGGCATTCGTACCTGATCTTTGGATTGGGGACGCCCGAATAGGAAATACCGAGGTTCTTAAATACCTTGGAGTCCTATTCACGACGAATTTCGAGTTTTACCGACACATTGGCCGAACATTGGCCAAAGTGAAGGGAATATTCGCGAGTTACCTCAATGTGCTCCGGTGCCGTGAGGGACTGACGAACGAAGTTAGACTTTTGATCTACCGACAGATCATCAGGCCTATAATATCCTATGCCTTCCCAGTCTGGTTTGGGATCTCTTCCCACCAGATGGAGAAGCTTAGAGTATGGGAAAGACGCATTCTTTCAAGTTGCTTGGGTTTGCGGAGGATAAGAGCTGACGATGGCTCGTGGACTATACCATCCTGTAGACAAATCTACAGCATGGTCGATTTTGACCGAATAGACGTAGTTTTAGTTAGGGGTGCGTTGGCTTTTCTGGAGAGGTCGGCCTCTTTGGACAACGCATTAGTTGAACATAGTCTGGACCATGACGGGAATCTGGGAGGACAGTTTGAGGGAAATTATAGACCGCCTATTGGCCTGGAGGGACTGAATAGGGACGGGTTACTTTTTGTTGACGATAGGCTACTCTTCTACCATAGGAGAATAGGGACGATCGATATTGGCGACACTGTCTACAATGTGGCTCAGTGACCGCACCTTACCCTTTGTATATATATATGTAAATAGTAGTTTTAAGTGTAAATAGTAGTTTTAAAATGTAAATAGTAGATACTAATCCCTAGTTTGTAGTTAGTTAGTAGTAACGTTGATTAACCCCTTTTAATGGTACAGCTTTGGGGGTACTGCTTTGCAGGTAGAGGGTTTAAATAAGTATTGTATGAAAGGTATGCAAACATTGTAAGCATATTAAGGTAGATTAAGATAGTTCTAGAAATATTATTAAATGTATAGAAAGTAGTGTGGTGAGAGATTAATGTTAGGTTTAAGTTATTTTCCATCAGATGTTAATAGTACCCAATAAAACCAGAATTTTGAAACTGAAACTGAAACTGTCATTCCTGTGGAAAAATTGGTCATCTGGCTTCTGTGTGTTATAATAAAAAGAGAAGTGTCAATTATGTAGCTAACGAGAATAATGTTGAAAATGATGATAATGATATTTTTAATTATTCAATTTTTAGTGTGGTTGAGCGCAGTTCTAATGATGTGTATTCTCTTCCTATTGTCATTGATGGTATTAAGCTGGAAGCGGTTTGTGATACTGGTGCTCCTTGCACATTGGTTCCTGTTTCGTTTTATGAAAACAACAATATCAGGAAGAATATTCGCCCATGTCAGATACCGTATGTGGATTACAGTGGTGACAAGTTGAAGCTATTAGGCGAATACGATGCGTTAATTACATTTAAAGGTAAAACCAAATCAGTTGTTGTTGTGGTTGTAGATACAACAAACCCGCCCCTACTCGGTCGTTCGTTTTTACGTTCGTTTGATTTTGAGTTGTTGCAAGTAAACAACATAAATATGCAAGAATCAAATGTTGCTTTAGTAAATCAATTGAAAAATGAATTTTTTGAAGTTTTCCGTGAGAGTTTGGGGGAATTTAAAATAAACAAAATTTCGTTAAAAATTGTTTCGGAGGCTACCCCAATATTTTGTAAACCAAGACCTTTGCCATTAGCATGGAAAGGCAAGATAGAAAGAAAATTACGTGATTTAATTGAATCCGGGGTATTAGAGCCCGTAGATAATTCCGACTGGGGAACACCTTTGGTACCGATTCTAAAACCCAACGGTGATTTGAGAATCTGTGGCGACTACAAAGTCACCCTAAATAAGTTCTTAGTGGACTTCAAGTACCCCCTACCCAGAATTGACGAAATTTTTGCATCATTGGAGGGAGGTAACGTTTTTACGAAACTTGATTTGTCAAATGCTTATAATCAACTTGTTCTTGATGAAGATTCGCAATTATTATGTGCGTGGAGTACTCACATTGGTACTTTAAAGGTAAAGCGATTACCCTTTGGCGTCAAAACGGCAGCAGCCATTTTTCAAAAAACTATGGTAAACTTGCTAAGAGATATTCCATATGTAGTTGTTTACCAAGATGACATTACAGTCACTGGCAGAAATATGCAAGAGCATATGAAAACGTTGAAATTAGTGTTGCAAAAATTACAATCGTCTGGATTGAAACTTAATATTTCGAAATCTGTATTTTTTCAATCCGAAATTTCATATTTGGGGTTCAACATTGACAAAAATGGATTACGCAAAAACAATGAACGCATTTCAAGCGTAATATCGGCTCCTATTCCTAGCAACGTTTCGGAACTTAGAGCTTTTGTCGGAATGGCAAATTATTATTCAAAATTTATTGATAATTTTGCACAAATCATGTCCCCGTTATATAGTCTATTGAGTAAAGATGTGCAATTTGTTTGGACGGAAAGGTGTCAAAGCTCTTATGATGACATAAAGAAGGCCATAGCGTCAGACCAAGTTTTGGTCCATTTCAATCCTGATTTGCCACTTGTATTAACCACTGATGCTTCAAATAATGCTGTAGCTGGAATTTTAGCACATAGATTTTCGGATTCTACTAAGCCGATTGCCTTTATTTCCAGGGCACTTTCCAAAAGTGAAAAAAATTGCAGCACATTAGAAAAGGAAGCTTTATCGATTGTGTTTTGTGTTACGAAACTCAAGCAGTACTTATTGGGAAACCCTTTTTGTTTGCGCACTGATCATCGACCACTTCTAGCCATATTCGGTACCGACAAAGGTTTACCAATAATGGCTTCAGCTCGAATGCAGCGGTGGGCATTAATCCTTTCTGGTTTTAATTATACCATCGAACATGTAAAAGTTATTCAGAATGAAGCTGATAGCATTTCGAGAATGCCACAAAGTAGTTTTGAGGACAAACCAAAATTTGAAAATTCGTACGTCAATTTAATAGAAAATGAATCAAATGTTAGCATGAACTTCAAAGATATATCTCGCGAGACGAGACGAGATCCCGTTTTATCAAAAGTGGCAGAATTTGTTTTAAATGGAACTCTAAGTAATATTAGAGATGTTGATTTTACACCATATCGTGAGAAGGATACTCAACTCACTGTTGAATATGGTTGTATTTTGTGGGGATACAGAATAATTATTCCACAAAAATTAAGATCAAAAGTTCTAAATGAACTGCATCGTTCACATCTTGGAATAGTGAAAACTAAATGTCTGGCTAGATCATATATGTGGTGGCCAGGTATTGATAAGGACATTGAAAATTTAATAACAAAATGTTTGTCATGTCAAAAGATGCAAGCTAGTCCTGAAAAAAGTAACTTAATTCCATGGATGTCTAATGATGCCGCATGGAGTCGAATACATATTGACTTCGCTGGCCCAATCAGAAATTATCATTTTTTGGTCATTATTGATTCTTTTTCAAAATTTATTGAAGTCTTTAAGACCAAGGAAATAACTACAGCTTTTACCATAAGTAAACTACGAGAGACGTTTTCCCGTTATGGTTTAGTTAACACACTTGTAAGTGACAACGGCACTCAGTTCACGTCTTATGATTTCAGGCAATTTTTATCCTTAAATGGTATAAAGCATATCCTGACAGCTCCGGGACATCCGTCCACAAATGGTCAGGCAGAAAATTTTATTAAAACATTCAAAAAATCAATTTTGGCGAACTTAGACCAAAACAAAGATGCCAACTTAGATCAAATTCTATGCCGATTCGTCATGGATTATCGAAACATGACGCATTGTAGTACAGGCGAGTCTCCAGCAAAAATTTTCTTCGGCAGAAAACTTAAAACACGATTTGATCTACTTAAACCTCCTACAACAAGAGAAATGATAATAAATTCGCAAAACAACAACATAATTAATCACAAAGGAAATCGAAATACAAAATTTTGTGAAGGTCAAAAAGTAATGGTACGCGATTATCGTAATCCCAATAAGCCTAGTTGGACTCAAGCAATAATAAAAGAAAAACATGGACCACAATCGTACTCCTGTATCTTACCACACAACAATTATGTGATCAAACGTCATCTTGATCAAATAAGAGGACAACCTACATCACAAAACCAACATCTAAGCGAATCCAGTGCACAAATCTCTTCAAGCAACGAAAATTCTTTAGTCGTACCACAACAGATACAGGCGACGGAAAACGTTACACACATTAGAAGAGAACTCAGACCACGAGAGGGAGGTAGAGTAATCAGAGCCCCTGAAGTTGTTAAAAAATTAAATTAAAAGATTTTTATTGCAGTTCAATTTAAATTCATCTTTATTCTTGTTCAATTTAAATTTATAATGATTGTAATTCTATCTAAAATAATCTTCATTTCATTTGTTTTATATTGCCATTGATTTTCATTTCGTACATTTAAAATAATATAACAACTTTAGGAGGAGCATGTAGAGTATTTGTAAATACGAGTCACCCTAACATACATTAACATAAAATATATGTCAAATACTCTCATCTGTTATCTCCTTGTATCTCTATTGATACAACAACAACACACTTACTTACATTCTTTTAGTACTAAGCCACTCTTTATATTGCTATGCATTTCTAATAAACACTCAGTAAGCATCTGAACTCAACAACAACCAGTGTTTCGTCTTTCTCTGGGTTCCACCAATACATTACAATAATGCAATACCATTTACCATATATAATATTCTCGGCAAATTCATTTGTCGAATAATTTAAAGTCGTATTTAAGCAGGGGGTACCCACGCCACACCTGGGCGATTATGAAGCTGGAAATTGATAGAAAATATAGATAGAAAACGTAGATATGTATATATTAGTGGTGGGTAACGCAGCGCTGGGTTGCGCTTATACCCACGGTTGCGTTACCTGCGCTGATACACTAAGAAAAGTAGTAGTAACGCAATTGCGTTACTATTGCGTCACAACTCAGTTTCAGCGCAAAGAGCATGCAGCGCAAATGGGTCGGAGCAATTAACGCTCAAAGAGAGCATACAGCGCAAAGAAGTCTATAACGCAAAGAGAGCATACAGCGCGAAGAAGCCAATAACGCAAAGAGAGCATAATAAAGAAAAATCAGTGAGGCTCGTGTTCGCACGGATTTGTTTACATTGATCATTGAGGCTATCAGTGAAGCAAATGCGCAATTGCGCTAGCGCATTGCGTTGATACCCAACACTGCGCTTGCGTTTGTGTATCAGCGCATCAAAATTGCCTGCGTTACCCACCACTAGTATATACAGGGTGTTTTTTTTAAACTGAGACGATCAAATATCTCGAAAAATAGCCACTCTACAGAAAAAATGTCCATATTCAAAATTTAATCATACCGCGGGGGAAATACATTAGTGCAAAAAAAATAGTCCCCCACCCCCCCCCCCCCCCCTTTGTAGATGGGGCGGGGGTAACTTTTAAACTAAGATAGGAAGCCATATTTTTTATTGCAGATACTGATTCTACGACTAAAAGTAAGTATGATTTGAATGAAATATTTTGTTCGGTTCATGATAGATGGTGTTGTAATCGATGAAATTCAATTTTTTCAATTTCTCCCCCTTAGAACACACGCATTTGTTTGAAATAAAAAACATCACGTTATCATTGCAAATACTCGAAATTCGTCATCAAAACAATTTATTAATGTAAAAGGTAGGTGAATAAAATAATTTTAGCTTAAAATAAGTGTTCAAAATGATAACGTGATGTTTTTTATTTCAAACATATTGCAGAATCGAATGCGTGTGTTCTAAGGGGGAGAAATTGAAAAAATTGAATTTCATCGATTACAACACCATCTATCATGAACCGAACAAAATATTTCATTCAAATCATACTTACTTTTAGTCGTAGAATCAGTATCTGCAATAAAAAATATGGCTTCCTATCTTAGTTTAAAAGTTACCCCCGCCCCATCTACAAAGGGGGGGGGGTGGGGGACTATTTTTTTTGCACTAATGTATTTCCCCCGCGGTATGATTAAATTTTGAATATGGACATTTTTTCTGTAGAGTGGCTATTTTTCGAGATATTTGATCGTCTCAGTTTAAAAAAAACACCCTGTATAGTAAGCATAAAAGTTGTATCAAGTACGACAAACTTTTTAAATTTTTTTCACATTTTGTGCACTGTCTTTCAGTAAATTTGTACAACTTCACCACGGAATTTCTAATGCGACTACCTGATAGATAATTCTACCATGCCTCACCCCTTTCAGTTTCTGTTCTCCTCTTAACATAAAACATAATTTAGCTGTCATTAGTATCAATCAAACACTATTTAAACTTAGTTTGCTCATGGTTTCCTTCTGGTTGCTTATCGTTCTCTCACCCATCCACTATGATTTCTATCATTATCCTACTACATAGTTAAGGGTACCTTAGACCAGGTGATTGTTGGACCGACTGATCTCCCAGTGTAAGGTGCGGTCGGGCAAACCGGTTTTCGGTTTGTTCGAAAAATCAAACAAAACCGGTGAACTTAACGGCTTAACGGTCTAGACGCTGCTGAAGATGATGCTTCACAAACACCGAAACGATCGTCCAGCGAATGTGAGTTCGAATCCCACCCGCGGCATTTACATTTTTTTCACTAACCGGAGAAAACATGATCTCTTACAGCCTTAAAGAAAATTACAACTTTACAGTACATTTGTTTAGGCCATTTTATATAATTATTCGTGTTGAAAACTCAAAATTTCACAAATGTATTTAATTAATTACATTTTCATTTTAACCGTTTAAGTTTGAATTATTCGATCTTCCAGTTGTTATGTATTTAATAATAGTTCGGTTCAAGATCAATATCTATTAAAAAGTACTTTTTCTATGAAAAAGTAAATTTTAATAGAAATATTACTAACGAGATGCGTGAAATTGACTATTAAGGTGGATGGTTGGGAATATAGATATTTCAATGCCCACCAAGGCATATAATCAGATCCCTTCTCCACAAGTGTTTAGGTAGTATATCATCACACATTATACGGATAAACAAATCTCAACTAAACGAGAATTGCCTAAACTCCTACTTGTGCGAAAACATCCACAATACTTCGCCATAACCATCAATGTTCACAACTTTTCTTTCCTATGCATGGTTTCATTGAGAGTCATTGCATAAATGTTGTTGTTTCAAAAAAGAAGCAACGATTGCAATGACATTTTAACTCTTCAATATTTCGGTAACCATTGGGTAGCATCTTCGGAAAAATAAACACAATTTTTAATTAAGAATTCAATGGAGAAAAAAGTAATGTAAAGTAATTTTTATTAATAATTGTGCTTATCTTCCCGACGATGCTACCCAATGGTTAAGCTTAAACCGGTTTTTCGGTTTCGGGTTTGGACACTCTAATCACGGATGCCCCCTGGTTCTTTCCATTCCTTACGTTTGTTAAAACTTGCTTGTCTTTTTTCTACATATGTATTTGGTAAAACTGGTGGTCTTTTATATTTTATGATATAAAAAAATAATCATTTGAAATTATTAAAAAAATAATTGGTAATAATAAAAACAGCTAGCAACTATCGCTGACCCAGGGTTTGAACTTTCGACCTCTCGCATTACAGCTATACGCTCAACGTTTGGGCTATTCACACTCGTTAAAAAATGCTGTTACCGTTTGGTAATCAAAGCGGTGTAACATATCTACATATGTAATTACGTTTTCGTTGAACTATCTGTATATAATTATGTACGTCTGTTTACGCGTCTTCTGTTAATTCTATAAATAGACCGATATCTGTGTCAATACGATAGGTCGTACGTCAAACTTCTTTCGGTGGTACATACCACGTATGGTAAGCTGGTCTCGAATCCAAAATAAAGTACCAGGAATTGTACTGTGTGATACAAGTATAATAGAGTATTCAAAAAACCAGTCAGTCAAAGAGACCGTGTTTTCGGTTGTATCGAAAAATTTAACTTTAAAAAAATTACCGGTTTCGGTGTTTATAACTAAGTTTTACGAATTGTGGTTTGTCTTCAGAAAATAAAATAAAAAACGTATGAAAAAAAGTGTTAGAAAAATCTCAAAGAGGTTTCCGTACAGAACACAATCAGTATGTTGTAGGCTTTCTATTTCTACATTCATTGATTGGGAGCTACAGCTTCACACCAGTTCCGAATGGTTTACATTTTTTACCGAAAAGATGTAAGTATACAGACAATTTAACAAATATATAAAAGGAACCATTTTAACTGTTTGAAAATTTTGTATTTGAACCTAAAAATTTAATTTCCGAAAGATAAATTAAAACATAAATTTTTGTAAAAATATTTTTTCTAATGCTTAAAGACGTCTAAAAAACTGTAATGCATCTGTAATGCTGTAATGCAACTCTAGCATTCACTTTCATATCGTTCTTCATAATCCTGCGGCAGCGGTTGAACTTGGTTCATTTCGAAAACACAAATCACTTCGTTTTCTTAGTCGTAATTGCATATTGAAATTGTTATTAGCCTCGTTTGTTTTGTCCAGTACACATACATACGTGTTTCCCCATTCCAATGAAAAGTGTATACGTTATAGTCGATAATTTTCCACTATAAGTCGAGCAGTGGATAGTAGAGTTGTCAGCTCGAGTTGTTTAATTTTTAACAATATTTTAATGATTTTTTTTAATATTGCTGATAAATGAGTTATGTTAAAAAATAGAGTAATTAGTACGAGAAATAATTAAAAAAATATTTTAATTTTGTGCCTTCTCTGAGGTTTGAACGCACGTTCTATGGGTTTGTAGGCAATAATGGACACTCTAGGCCAGAAGCTCTGACACGGTTAAAGTGACAAATAAAGAAACAAATATAGTCAGGTAAATGTTCAATATTTCTACTTTTCAACTGCTACAGTTGACAGTCGACAAAAGTGCTGTCAAATTAATTTTGCTTAAAGGCGATGTGTTCTTCTCGATCAGTATACACTAGGGCTTCCAATCTTTCTGATTTTCAATCCCGGGATTTTCGGGATCCCGATTTTTATTAAATTTTTTATTATATTTTTATTTTAATTTTTCAATAACTTGTATGAAACCGAACCGATCCCGATTGGAAGCCCTAGTATACACTTCTAGTACTTATATACTGGACGAAAAGAACGAGGCTATTATTGCTTTATACATTTTATAATAATTTATTATAATTCAGTATGCAACCTTTTACAGTATTGCTCAAAACCTAAGCTACAAACGTTGCTATTTCTTAAAATACAAAAGGTTATAAAAAGATATCAATTGAAAAAAACAAATAAAAGATAGTATTTCATTTATTCCAGTATTGGCAACATAAATATTTGCAAAATAAAAAAGAATCGTAACAGTGAAATATATGATGAAAACAGTACATACATACATATACGGGTGTGTTCTACATTCCACATTTACCATAAAGTGTAAATAATTTAAAAAAAAAATACAATTTATAGGAAATATTTTCAGAAACGGCATGGATCTTTGGCAATTCTCAAGATTATCGATTTGTAAGAATGTCTGAGCAAATTTCATCGCAGCACATCGAAGTACGTGTATAAAAAATAACGAAAATTTCATTAACCGATAATTTCGCTCACTTTTTATTTGCTTGGTACTCAGTCTTTGCGAAAATTTCCTAGACAAAATCATTTACAGGGTTGTTACGCCAAAGTTATTTCGTACGAAACCTATTGTTTGATAATTGTTTGTTTGTTTGGGACCGGAATTTTGACATTTCTATAATCTTAACAACCAAAAGCAACACCACATGCGATAAAAATGAAATGGAGTGCGTAGAGGAATTATAAATTAAATGTTTTCAAGGTAAATCAAAGATGGTTGGTAACTCTCCGCAACAAAATTTTCTGTTTGGAGATAAATGGCAAAATTTCGCAAGAACTGATTACGAGACTTTATGTACAAAATCATCTTAGAAACTGCCATGATTCCGTACGCAGAGTGGAACATACCACTTCGATTCGTGTTTCAACACGACAATGATCCCGAAGCATACTTCGAATTTGGTCACAGACTATTTAAATGTCAGAAAGGTTTCAGTATTGGATTGGCCGGTACAATCACCAGACTTGAATCCAATTGAAAATCTTTATGGAATCGTCAAACGCAAAACTGGTGGAAGGCATTTCAGCAAACGAGAAGATCTTTTAAAAACCCAAAAAGACGAATGGAAATCTATTCCGATGGAACCATTAACCAACCTCATGAAATCCATACCGAAGCGTTGTCAGCAGGTTTTAGACAATTAAGGATTTTGTACAAAATATTGAAAATTTGCTTTGGTTTTGAACAGCTACAATTTTAGTGTATATGGATGTATTGTTTACGTCACATATTTTACCGTTATCAATTTCAATTTTTTTATTTTTCCAAATATTTATGTTGCGAATAATGACCTAAATGAAATACTGTATTTTTTTTAATTGATAGGTTTTTAAAATATTTTTTTATTTTAAGAAATTGCTGCAACAGTTACTTAGGTTTTGCGCAATACAGTAAATATTAAAACTAAAAAAAATATCTATTTTAGAAGGTTACAGTTTTAAAAATCCTTCCAAAACCTGTAACAATTAACAAAACAATAAAAGAAACCGTTTGCTCTTTTGAAACACAGCAGACAAATCACTCAGTTAATTTTAGCGAGTTGACTGTTAAAATGTTATATTGTTGATTTCATCCTTTTATTGCTAATGATATTAAATACAAAATATATTTATTGCAAATGAAATTAAATTGGTAAGCGTTGGTAACGATAACAATGGTTTCATTTAATTAAATAAAACTGTAATTAAATTATTAATTCACTTATGGTTTTTATTTGTTTGCATTCATGGTTTTTCACAGATTTCACTTGGCAATAAACCACTTTTACTCTGTGAAATGTTAGATTTAATTAATGGTGAAAATTTTATATTAAAATAGTATATGTATGTACATAAATTGTTAAAAAAAAAACTAGCGGATTGGAATGCGAGTATAATTAACATTAAAGCGATCAACTCCAAATATTCAGCTCAATATGTCGTGTTTTTGTGGCATTATTCCAATAGGATTGTAAAACATGTTGCTGTACCCCTATTTAATTAGTAGGTACCACAGTTGTTCCAAGTAGAACCACCGTATCTGGCACCGGAACGGTATTAGGTTCTTACATTTCAAAACTACTCCTTATAACTTAAGAGATTTGTATGTTTTCTTTTCCGTTTTTGACGTAGAATACGTCTTACCTTACGGTATGAGGAGTCATGTCAGGTTTTTATTGTTGTAATCTTTATTTCATTGAATTTGAGGAAACGGCTAGATGAATTTTTTTAAAATTTTTTTTGTAGGTAAATGAAGATGTTATCTTTCGTTTGATATACATTTCATATTGGTTGATATATGTATTTCTAGTATTTTAATTTCTCAAATGAAAATTGCTTAAACACATACACTCAAACATATGTGTGGTGTTTGGTTGAGTGTTTTTGGTTGCTCAACCTTGCTTAGGAACATGTATCTAGTAAAAAGTGAAACGAACAGCAAGCTAATGTTGCTTGGCAACATGTATCTAGTAAAAAGTGAAACAAACAGTAAGCTAACGTAATAAAGCTTTTTTGCGAAAGCTTCAATAAAGCTGGTGTAACAATACTTTTGAATTGTAAAGCGTAAAGCTTTCACACAACGCTCGAATGCTAATGCGAAGACTCGATAAGGTAAAACTTTTTTAATATTTTCAAATTTCAATAAAAATATTAATTAAAATACATAAATTAAATTAAGTTTAAAAAAATTTAACATAATATTTTGTTTTTAAACGGACTTGAATCAAATGCCGTTGGTAAATATAAAAATTACAGCAGACAGTTGTCCGAGGCCTTCGGCCACGGACTGTCCCTGCAGGCTGTGTCAGAGACACGGCCATTAAGTTTAACGTAGAATACGCCATCCGATAAGACAGAAAACATATAGAACAATAAATGATAAATAATATAAGCAAATGAATTTATTGTTATATATGTTTTCTGTCTTATCGGATGGCGTATTCTACGTTAAACTTAATGGCCGTGTCTCTGACACAGCCTGCAGGGACAGTCCGTGGCCGAAGCCCTCGGACAACTGTCTGCTGTAATTTTTTGCCTTTGTGAACGGTAGCGGATGACAAGACCAACCCACTGAGGTTTTGAATTTTTCCTACTCTCATTATCTATGTATATTGCATTCGCCCCTTGAAACGTGCTTTGATTGCTACTTATTTTAGCTTTTTTTTTGAGAAAAGTAAAAAAATCGATAATTTGTCAAAATTTCAACATCCGATAACTCGATAACGAAGCGACTTATCGAAAAAGGCTACATTATTTGAGTTAGTTTTGACTTGTTTTATAAAAAAACTGTGAGGCGACTCGTATTTTTGTTTACACGATATTTGACGAACGGTAGCAAATATCAACACGTGGTTTCGTGTCAATTCAGTCGACTGCTGTATCAGCATGTGAGTAGACGTTCATAGCTGTGTGTCTTTTTGTTAAGGATATATACACACGCTTGTCGCCTGAGAGGCGAGGTTTAGTATCAGAGGTAATGATTTTTGCGAGTTCTTTTTTAATTTTTTGTAGCATTTTTGAGTCTATAACTAAGATTTAGACCGTTTTTTTTTTAATTTTTTGAGATGTGTGTTCCCGACTCCCAAATACAAAAATGGCTTGAAGAAGTGTCGTTGAAAGACAGCGAAAATGAGGACAATTTGGGAGTAGAGTTTGATTCAGATGATAGTCTAAATGATCCTAATTACATTGCTGATTTAGAGGATGAGATGGACGCAGATGATATCATCGCAGGCGATCATCTTTCAACCTTGATGTCTATATGAGTAGTTACTATTGCGCTAAATGCAATAAATCATATTGTCTAGATCATAGATCACCGAATTGTTATGAATGTGATATACTGAAAAATACCTGATTTGATTTTTATCTACAAGGTAAACTATACATAATATAATATAAAGTATGTTTTTTACGTATCAGAATTTGTATTTTTTTTCAAGTTTATGAATTGGAATTAAATTTATTTTTATTTATTTTTAAAATTATCTTTTTGTAAACCAAAAAAAAATCTGTTATTTTTAATGTAAATTTTTTTATGAAATATTTAAAAAAATAAAAGAATTCGCTTTTATTTTCTTAATCAACGATTGTATTCTTTAAGAAAAATCGATCTTTTAAAAAAAAAAAATTATTTTAAACATGAAAATTTTTTACTTTTTGAAAAAGTAGCCTCACAGGCGAGGTTTAGTTTTAGAGTGGAAAAAAAGAGGTTTAGTGTTCTAGGGTTAAGATGTTGTTATTAAACGTTTTGCAGAGCCGCCATTGGTTTTTAAAACCTTTTTGCACAATTTGCATTTTGCTTAAAGTGTACCTTTCGACTCTGCCAAAAAATAACACCACACTGAACTTTGGTCATAGTTTTTAGTTTTATGTTCTTCAAAATTAATAATAATCCCGAAAAATCCCAGGATTTTAATAATTTTATCAATCCCGAAAAATCCCGGGATTTCTCGTTTGGCATCCCTAGTTGTTACACATTCCCTCTTAATTTTGTTCGTATTATGTCCAACCAAAGAGTAAATTACAATAGCAACTCGAACCAGGGGCTTTGTATGGCACAGCTGATCGAAAAGCCACTAGGGAAATGATGTAGAATGAGAGACCAAAGAATACATACAGATTACAGACCATACAGCAAACTAAGTTTAAAAGTGTTTGATTGATACTAATAATAAGCGTGTTTTGGTTACACCGCTTGCTTATATATTCGCTTGTTTTGTATGAAGCACTTAGCGAAGACTTAGCGACGCGAATCATTTTCGCTAAGTTTATACAAAAGTTTTTTTTTCACATCTTTTACCATTTTCAACCCTTTTTCATATTTTTGAATAAAATTACTTATCGAATAAAAATAAAATAAAATTACTTACTTATAACCGTTTTTTTTTTGCAACTTAGCAAGCGATAATCGCTTGCTTGTAACCAAAACACGACTAATGACAGCTAAATTATGTTTGCATCGAACGAAAATACGCATTCCCTTTTATGTTTGTCCGTATTATGCCAACCATTATACCTATTACCAAAGCAACTCGAACGCGATGAAATGGCCTACTACCTCGTCGTCATAAAGATACATAGAAGAGAGTAATGGAGACCCTTTAGTAGTGCTCTGTGCTCGAACTCGCTGAAATGGGCTACTACCAGTGTTGCCAGAAGTTGTCCAAAAAAAACATGCCAAAAAAAGTGAAATTTGCAAAAAAAAAAGTGCTAAAACTGAAATAATCAACAATTGTAATACTGCGGGCACTTTACGCCTTATATTCAATGACAAACACATTTTCGTAGACCATACATAATCGAACACCATCACCCATAGCGATGAGGGTATATGTCATTTGATACGGAAAAAAGTTAACGCTTAGAAGGATTCATATTAGGCCTATGGTATCTTTGGACCAAATTCGTTTTGGGGCATTTTAAAACTTTTGAGCCAGCCCGTCTGTCACCATAGTAGCTGCCGTAAACCTTACCGATCAAAATGAAATTTTGTCATTGGCTATTATTTAAACAACCTTAGTTTATGGGGCGTTATGACCCCACAACTTCTGGTACATCCCATTCAAATGTTGAGCGGACAGTCATGGCTGGAAGTCATGATAAATACCCCAAAAACACAACACATCCTAAATTGCTAACAAGATAATATTTTGCACATGTCACTCTACTATTGAATATGGGCAAATTTGCCAAGGTTTGTCGACTGCGAAAACAAAAATATAAATCAATTCAGGCACAGAAGTTAGCCGTGTGTTTAACTGAATTGTCTATTATTGCCACAAAAACCAACCATTTTTCAATTAGAAACATCCTAACGTTGTTAGCTTGTAGTATGAACTTCTCATACATTAACTAAAAATATAAACTTTTTTAATGGAACTCGGAACCAAAGGATTACTAAGTCGATGGTATGTTTAAGTCGGTTTACCCGACTGAAATTTCTGAACTTGTTTCGAGTTGCTTTTTTAAATTTCCTTTCTTTTTTTTTAAATTTTATTTGTTTAAAACAAATTGTTTTGTCAAATTTTGAAAAATATGACTTTTAAATTCATATATTCGTATTCATATTCAAAAATAATAAAAATTAATAATCAAAATAATAATTGTGTAAAATTTCATATATGAAATCCATAATAAAGTTAGAAAACGTATATCATTTAAGACTAAAATTAAGAAGCCATATTCAAATTTGGAATACTCAAATATAAACCTAAAAGCGGTTAACCTAGTAACCACTTTAATAAAAGCTGTTTCCGTTTTGTAAACTAATTAAAGTAATTATACGGTTGAGTTGTCTAATCGGTTTTGACAAGTAATGATCCTAGAGGCAAATTTACAAAACGACGAGTTTATTTTTGGTTTTGAGAGTCATGTTCTCCGTACACCAAAATTATTGAAATTGTTAATAAAAAGTATGGGCCATCGTACTTTTGCACTAACGGATTTTTTTATAATCCAACTCGCGCACATGTTTACCATTGATAATTTTATATTTGTTATAACTCCTGGTTCAAAATAAGCATTATTTCAGAGTTTAGTTCCGAAAAACAGGCACACATTGTGCAATTTTTCGACAAAAAATGCTAAAACTGAAGCGAGAAATGTCAAAAGTTGGCAAAAATTACCCAAAAAAGTGATAAAAAGCATTTAGAATTTTTTTTTCCAAAAAAAATAGTGCAGAAGCCTAAAAAAAGAGCTAGAATTGCACTTAAAGTGCTAAACTGGCAACACTGGCTACTACCTTTTCATAATCAAGAGAACGTGAAGAGAGGGCTAGCGGCTCTTGTAAGGCGACCAACTTTATACAAAAATCAATGCGGGGCGTGGCCGACCACATACCCCTATCTATAAGAAGACTGCGGATGTGTCGGTGGCTTACTTAACTAAGAAACAAACAACATAACTACTGAATTAACATTTATTTTTAAAATCATATTCTTCGCATGACTGAAATTTTTTTTACTATTTCTGGGTTTTGGTTAGGAATTTCATAAAAGTTTTCACAACTGCCCATATTAAATTTTAAAATATGGAAATATATTTTAATAATAAATTGATTATGATGTCATTATTCTCTTTCTAGTGTGTTTCTTCCTTTGAATTATTTTCAAATTGTTTATGTTTCAAGCTTTTTGTTTGTTTTCCAGCTTTCCAGCTATGCGACAACCAAAACACAAGTGAGTGATTTTGACATTTACGTTCGCATAGATGACAGCAAAAATAGCATAGAGTAATACAAAAAAGAGTCTGCATGAGTGTTTCAGTTCCACTAAATTCTCGTCGAAAGTTACTGTCTGTAACAAATATAGGAATGCGGGACGCGTTGGGCGATTTACAGTACAACTGGCATTACAACTGGCATTACGCGACCGTCCCGCAGAATTCGGGACGGTTGGTCGCCTTCGGCTCTTGTCTATTTATCTGTGCGTCTACCGTAATGAATCATCCAGTAAATTTAGTTTTCGCAACTCTTGTTTGGTATTTAAAAATGGTAAAATAAAACATGCAACGTTTGCAATCATATCTGCAATGTCATAATATGGGTTTCGGGTTAATATGTACCACTGTGCACTGTTAAAATCCATTGATCAGGTGCTGGAGTCGCTCGTACTATCTATTTGTTGCCGATTTCCTTATTTACTGTCCGCCAAAACTATATTTAATATTTTCCACCAAACATCTTTACGCTGCTGTGTCACCTCATCTTTAAATACTCGTACAACATATTTCGACGTTTCACAAACAAAGTCGTTAATAAGAATCTCTCAATCACTTCGCTACTTCTACTGGTGTCATGATACACGAATTGATTTCATATGTGCCTGTTGCAAAATTCAGTCATTTAACGCGGCTGATTGAGCATTCAATAATCTGGTAACTTTTCTAAATTTAATCAGAAATATCGTTGACACACATGAGAGTCAATGAACAATGATGATTCATTCGAACCTACATTCTTTGTATGTGTTTTTTATGCAAATTGTTTTGTGAATACATGACACATTTTCTTTTGTTCCCCAAAAGCAATTCAAATGAAATTGCAGTCGAATGCATGATTTGGGTCTCGTTGTAATCCATGGAGTTGCATAGAAATTGCATACAACAAACAGCCCCCGTGGCATGGAAAAGCATAATTTGAATGAATGGTTTTTGTTGCCAGATATAGAGGTTGCACTGGCGTTGATGATGATGATGATGGTGTGATGATGACTCCAACGATTGTGGTAATTGCGCTGGAGTATGTGACGCTGCTTGATGGTAACGCAATTATAGCCAGCGTCAATTTCTTTGAGAATATGAGACACACAAGTGTTGAGCGTTCACAATATTTTTCATATCATATTAAATAATGTTCACTCCCACCCATTGACTTGTGTCGTACGTACATATATAAGTACGTCTGTCTGTCTGTTTAGTGGTAAAATATATGTACACGATATTCAAAAGAAATATGAACATAATATAAATTTCAGTTGCAAATTAAGCGAAAGTTGTATTCTATGTTGTATGAGTTTGGAATCATTCCATTCTGATAAAATTGCGTCGGTGTGACGCTAAAACAGTTGGAAATGTAATTTATCCTTTCTGTGTGCTATATAGTACAATATAGCTCGAAATAAAACAAAATATCTAAAAAACAGTTCTTTAAAAAAATGTTTATGTCAAAAACCGTAAATAATTCAAACTGAAATCCCTCTTGAGCGGACACCGAAGAGACCATTGAAATGTCTCCGTACAAGCGGGATGACCCCTCGAGAGAGAACTGCAAAATTAAATCAGTAAAATTTGTCTAAGATGATGAATTTTAAATTACATTAATTAAAACAAAACAAAGAATTCAATTGGTTATATTAACTAATAAAACTAAATATGTATAAACATTTATAATAACAATATAAAATATTTTGTGAACCTTTTATTTCAATAAGTATTCTTTTATTGTGGTGAGTTTTGGTTTTAGTTAGTTAAAGGTTAGTAATGTACAATATGGGTCGCCTTACGCTTGAAGAAAATTGGGAAATATTAAACACTTTCTCCAAAGTTCTGAGTCTTCAACTCAAACTGTTTAGAAATATACGAAATAAATTAGATAGAAATAGAGTGTCATCAGAGCAGTTTTGGAACAATTCGTTAAGCGAGTTCGGCAATCCGGGTTCTTATTGGACAAAAGAACTCGTGAACGTGCTCGTCCAGAGCGATTAGTGGAATATATTGTTGCTGTAGCTGAAAGTATGCTCGAACAGCCATCAACTCGCCACAGTTAGCAGCAATTGAACATTTATCTCACTTCCTTGCGCTGAATTTTCCATAAACACCTCAGTATGTCGGCTGATAAAGTGCAAGTGGCCAAAGTACTGAAGCCCCGTGACCATCCGATATGTTTTCGCTCCTCAGAATGTCCTGAAGATCGCTTGGCTGACGATGAGCATTTTTACCGAAACCCCGTCTTTTCCGATGAGGCTGATTTTGACCTCGGAGGCTAAGTTAACAAACAAAATTGTCGCTGATAGGGCTCGGAAAGTACAAATGTCGTCGAGAATTATCCGATGCATCCACAACGAGTGACTGTTTGGTGCGGTTTTTGGCATGGCGGCATCATAGGCCCATTTTCCTTTGAAAATGAGCAAGGTGCCGTCGTAACCGTCAATGGCGAGCGTTACCGTGCCACGCTCAGCTGTTTTTTGTTCCAAAAATTTGAAGAAAATTACATAGATGACGTATAGTTTAAATCGAAAATGTACCAAAAAATGGAATTGATCGAATGAGGTAGTGTGTCTATATTGTAAGTAGTATTTTTGGTAAATTAAATTCCAAATTTTCCCATTAAATCACATGACAACATATACTTACACTCTCTGATTGGGACGCAGTTTCACATCGTTTACCAACGTTATTTTGACAAGCTTTTTCATGGCTATATTCGATCTCAAAATTCAAAAATACTGATTTAAAAATAAAGGATGTTTATAAAACTCATACTTTTCGATTTTTTCATAAAAACTGAATCCGCTTATTAATCGGTTTCTACTCCTCGGTTTAATCGAACCCCGGTTTCGTTCAAATCGGAATATTCGAAGAAACCGAAACTTTTGTAAAACCGGTTTTTTGAATACACTAGTTAATATGGAACGATCGTCCACCGAATGTGAGTTCGAATCCCACCCGCTGCATTTACATTTTTGCACTAAAGCGCCCTGGAGACGATCAAATAATCCCATCCATGCTTTAAGAGCGTGGGTGCAATCGGCTTTCATCGGCTACACGTACGCGTTGTCGGCAATGATTGATGAAAATCAAAAAATTTTGATTTTTTAATTTGATGGCGTATTATTTGATCGTCTCCAAGTAAGATTGACGACAACAAGCTCAGTTATATAGAGAACGCCGAAATGGGCAAGTGCGCGGATGACAAAAAGTAGTTGACTTCAACTCTTCTAAATGATTTGCATGAGTAAACCTATTCCGTTGTTTATTTATTTGCCTATATATTGTTTTTTTCTTCTTTTTTTAATAAAATAGCTGTAGAAGCTAACAAAATTAAATCATCATCTGACAACTTCATAGGAAACAAACTCAAAAACAAACTGCTGATTGACGTATTTATTTGAAGATTTGCGGCCAAGACACGAGCGCACCACACTCAGATATAGACACTGGTTGATGCAATTATTTGATCGTCTCCATGGCGCTTAACTGAAAAAAAAACTGAACGTCATCATAAAAAGGAATTACAAATTTATAAAAATAACTCGGATCGAAGACAACTACAATTAAGTAAACGAAGTTTGGAGAATTATTGGGCAGAAGTGAATCAGAATAAAGGTGCAATTTATTTCAGCTCCCAATTTCTTCGTCTATTTGATGACTTAATGAAAAAAACTGATAGGATAGGACTAGAGTGTTCAAAACCGAAACCAAAATACCGGTTTTCGTGCAATTAACCGTGCGCCGATTTTTTAAAAAACCTAATTTTCGAATAAACCGAAAACCGGTTCTTAGGTGTCGGTTAACCGGTTTATACTCAATTTGAGTTAAAAATTCTTACAAACTTTTAATGATTAAACAAAAAAGATATAAATGCCATATAATTTGGCGCTTGTTGTTGAGTATTTTCTCAGATGGAAAGTCATTAATATGCAGCATTTCCTGAAAGAGATGTCGTAAATAAATCTTCTCTTCAGTTTGAATTTTCACTTCGTCAAAGTTTGGCCTGTGTCCAGTTAACGTGCAGTGGGCTGCGAGTGCTGTTCCCTGTTCCAAAGCCTTATAATGTGACTTTTGGTCCGATTTATGAGATGCAAATTTATTCATCGTAGTACCCACTTATAGCTTCTGGCATGTGTTGGTTTTGTCTCCGTTGCACTTGATTTCGTACACCAAATTTGGTTTGTCATCTGTATCGATTCTCGATTTGCAAATGCAGATGGTTTCCCATTACATCCCATGAAGGAATCGGGGAGAGCTTCTCACAACCAGTGAGCTGTGCGCTTTCTAGTTTTATACTCACTGATTGGGACCTACAGTTTTACACCGGTTCCGAACGGTATTTTTGCGAAGCATTTTCATGGCTAAATACTCGATAGTGTCGCCATCACTAAGCGAAGTGACCGCCGTCGAAAGAAATTTAAGGTGGTCAGAGCAGGGATCGAACCCACGATCTCAGGCACAAGAGCCGCGCACACTACCATTGCACCATCGATGGCCACAAGTCCTACTAAAAAGGCGTTTGAGGGTATAGTTAGACCTTGGCGATAAATGTTATTTTTCCTGTCATAAATGTTCGAATGTTTGATCCTCTCAGAGAGTCCCGGCGCATACGTTATGGATTTATATATCTTCTCCGGTCTTGTTCTATCCTTTGGTGTTGGTGGTTTCAAATCTGTTTGCGTTGGCAAGTCGTCAATCGTGTGATAAAAGGAAAATTATACAACTTCGTTTTCCTTTTTCATACCTATGACCTCAAGCCGATACTAAAATAGAAAATCATAATAAGAGGACAGGTCAACTATAAATGCAACTTTATTTTACATATACATATATACATATATTAACTTAAAAGTATACATATTAACTTAAAAGTAAAACGTTATTGTAAAATTTAAATAAAATAAAAATAAATAGTTAACCGTTACAACCCATGTACGGATTAGGGAGAGCTTCTCACAACCAGTGAGCTATGCGCTTTTAAGTTTTTATACTGACTGATTGGGACGAACAAGTTGTGCACCCGTTCCGAACGGTATTTTGAGAAGCTTTTTCATGGCTAAATACTCGATAGTGTCGCCATCACAAAGCGAAGTGACCGCCGTCGAAAGAAATTTAAGGTGGTCAGAGCAGGGATCGAACCCACGATCTCAGGCACAAGAGCCGCGCACACTACCATTGCACCATGGACGGCCACAGTTAAATTTAAATACAGGTGTGAAATTTTGAGAGTGAAACACCAATAAAAATATTCAATTCATTTCAATAAAAAGCAATTCAATTCAGTTGAATTTAATTGAACTGAATTCAATTCAGTTCAGTTCATTTCAATCCAATTAAATTGAATTGAATTAGACTGAATTGAATTAACTGACGTGATCTTGAACGGTAAATTTAAAACTATTGAAGTCTGACAAATGCTGCTATATTTTCAGAGCAATAATGAACTCTTTTTACGGGCAAACAAAACAAGATAAGAAAATTTTATATTGTGTTGTTTTTGTATTAATTTGTTTGCAAAAATTTCAACAGATTGTTTTCCATACGTAAGGAAAAAACCGAAAAATAACCGTAATTAAAACCGAAAATTAACCGGTTTTCCCCATTATGTGAAACCAAAAAAGTAATTTTTCGTATAATGGTTATTAGAAAATTACGATTTTTTGAACTCTCTAGATAGGACAGACAAAAAAACGTCGGTCAGTTCAAAATGTATGCCCTTTTATGGTCGTCTTTAAAAGTGAAGTCCATTCAAAGTCATAAAATTTAAAATTATAGCTGAACCTTAGAAGAATTCTCTTATTCATTGTTCAATATTTCTCCACAGATTTCGAATTCAGCCAGCGAGGATCGATCTCAGATCCATCTACATTTACTATAATAATCATCATCATAAAAAAAAAAAATTGTTTCCCATTACATCCCATTAAGGGACCGGGGAGAACTTCTCACAATCACTGAGCTGTGCGCTTTCCAGTTTTCACTCACTGATTGGGACCTACAGTTTTACACCGATTCCGAACGGTATTTTGAGAAGCTATCATAACTATTATATTTTTTCTTCATCAGTAGACTTCATTATTTGAATGTCAATAGATTTTCGGAAGGCCGATAATGACTAATTTCTAATTCTGCCGCGAAATTTAAAAAAAATCACACTTCACTTTTGTAGATATACAGTGGTGTGCGATGTAATAGATTCACACACTCGTCAAAACTTTTATTCTCTGCAAATCAGTGGTCCAACATGTTTCATGTCAAGAAATTCTCAACCTGATTGAACGGTCCTCTGCTGAATATAATGCCGTCATTTTTAATAAATTTTGTACACTACTGTTCTCCAGGTCAGTGTCAGTATTTTAAAGGCTATTACAAAAAATTTTGAATACAAAATTTAGCTTCTAAATATGATTAATGTTTATTAGTAGCATTAATTAATTGTCATTATTGACGTTCCAAAATGGCCCGATGTAAATATTGCAATCATGAGCGCCAAGAAAGAATAAAAGAATTCAGAAGCTAAATACATATTACTAACATAATTGGATACTCAAAGAAAATGTTGGAGACCGGAATAAAATATAACCCCAATCCAGGAAACAGACGGTAAAACCCTGAAAATTACAGAACATTTGGAACCAAAAATATTGCGTAGAGTTCGACTTTTGTGACCTCTTCCGCCCTTAAAAGGCAATACGGTCGGGATGTTGACACCTCTACATTAAGAAAAATGCTAACTAAAAACAATTTAAAGGCAAAAAGTGTCCGAAAAGTTCCATTTCTATCCAAACGGAACATTGAAAAAATGTTGCATTTTGCCAAGGAGCATGTGAAATAGTCCGTACGCAAATGACGAAATATTTTGAGGACAGCTGAAACTAAAGTGAGATTGGGTAATTATGATAAGAGTAATGTTCCTGTACGAAGACCTTCCAACACCGAATTCAGGCCCCAGAACACAATCCAAACAGTTAAACATGGTAGCGGAAACATAATGATACGGGGTTGTTACTCTTACATTGGGACAGAACCTTTATTCCAAATTGAACAGATAATAGACGCTGCATATTATACCACTGTATTAAAAAAACATCATGATGCTTTGTGCTAAATGGGAAATGCCGCGTCGATGGGTGTTTCAACATAATATCGACCCCAAACACACATCGAAGCGAGCAAAAGCTTCGTTTGAAAATAATAGTGTCATAGTTTTAAGATGGTCTATGCAGTCGCCGGGCTTAAATCCTACTCAGAATTTGTGGCGGGACATTAAACTGTCTATCAAAGGAATAAACCAATCTAATAAAGATGAGCTTATGACACTGGTACAATCGGCGTGGAAAACATGACTTGTGGAGACTTAATGATTCAATGTCAAGGCGTTGCTTAGCTGTGGTAAAAAAATAATAGTTATTTCATAAAGTACTGAGATAATATAAAGGATTAATGAAACATACATTTTATTTGACACAGCTATTTATTCTAGTTCAGATGATGAATCGCGATGACTCTATTTTAATTCACAGGCAAAACGGGGCATTTTGAAATATTTTGATTTATACCTAATGATTTAATTTTAAATTACGACATTAATGTTCTAAAATTGTATATATAGAGCTTAATTGAACAATTAAAAGTAAAAGTTATAAACAAAATTTAATAGTTCTACATTTGTTTTCGTTTTGAAAATGTTGATTAGTGAAGACTCTATTTCATCGCACACCACTGTACATACAAATCCATTTAACAAAAACTAGTTGTAAATAAAAAACAATAACAAATCAATTGCTATACTCACCACTCAAGTTGAGAACTCAACTAACCTCCACCATCTCTCTAACAATATAAACGTATTGCCAAACGCCAATCACGGATGTATGAATGGATTATGGGTACAGCATAATGTTTTAATGCAACCTGATGTTCAGTGTCCCGGATATTCTTTTGCATCAGCTACTTCGCATATGTAGTTTTGTTCTAAAACGTATCATATACACCACATTAAGAATGAACTTACTCGGCGATCCTGTACTCTCTGTTGAAATGGTTGTCCGCATCCCATAATTGCGGCACTCAATGAATGCGTGTCTACTTGGCTTCCAAGAGACAAATATAAAAATGTAGAATTAAAAATTTAATAAAGTTGTATATACAGATGCTGATTTCAAGCTTCAGCTTCTGTAGGAGTTTCATAACATAATGCTTGTAAGGGAGTTGCACTGTGATCGCTTTCTTTTTATTTAGGAATTAAAATTTTTTAATTGTTAGTTAAATTTCGTAATCAGTTTTTGACTTTAAATATGAGCGTGAAAAATAGATTTTTTGAACAAATCGAAAACCGATTTCCAAAAATTGACACTATATGTACATATAAAGGGGTTTTCAACAGAGACGCTACAAAAGTAAATCCATAGGGACAGCAAACGACGACATATTTTTCATCATGGAACGATATACGAGCCAACAACGAGTCAACTTTAAGAGGGCTACGTCCAATTTATGGTCGTCTGAATGGCTTCGTCAATAAGCAAAATATGCGTTATTGGACAGACAGCAATCCACACGTAATCCATGAGTCATCATTGCATCCCGAAAAAATTACGGTTTGGTGCGGTTTATGGGCCGGCGGCGTCATTGGGCCGTACTTCTTCCGTGATGATCAAGACCGGCACATTACTGTGAATGCGAATCGCTACCATTCAATGATAACCGAATATTTTTGGCCCCAATTGGATAATATGGACTTGGAGAACATGTGGTTTAAACAGGACGGCGCCACAAGCCACACAGCGAATGCCACAATCAATTTATTGGAAACCAAGTTTAGTGAACGTGTTATCTCACGAAATGGCCCAGTCGTTTATCCGCCTCGGTCGTGCGATTTGACGCCGTTAGATTATTTCCTGTGGGGCTACGTCAAGTCTATGGTCTATGCCAACAAGCCAGCGACGATTGATGAACTTCGTACGAATATCGACGTGAAATTGCAGCAGTATCGGCCAATTTATACTTGAAAACTGTCGAAAATTGGGTTCAGCGTGTGGAGTTCTGCAAGCTTGCCCGTGGTGGCCATGCAAAAGAAATCGAGTTCCATACATAATGGCATCGAACCAGTGTTGCCACTTTCTGGATAATTATCCAAAAATGGGACAATTTAAAATTTTTTGGATAGTGAAATTTATGTGTAATTTTTGTGTAATTTCACTATAAATTTTTATAAATTATAAATTTGTCCTAGTTGTATATAAATTGTCTTGTTAATTATGCATAGACAACACTGTTGTTAGCTATCATTATTATGCAACACTTATTTGTTTTTTTTTTCGCTTTTCAACACATGGTCGATATCTTGTGTGTATATATCTGTCCTTTTCTCACCCATTGAAAATAAAAGAACAAATTTTCTCATGTAAGTTATTTTTCAGTTATTTTTTGTATTTCTTTTTTTGGTGTTAAAAGAGAAACAGCGATTGACGTAGAGTTTCTCATCACGTTTTTCGCACATTTACCATTTTGCATCGAACCAAAAGTACGAAACACATCAACTGAGAGTATTTTTGGGATAATTAAATCGAAAAGAAAAGGTAAAGGTACAAGCGAAAAATATTGAAAATGTAATGAAGTGTTAGAGTAAAACTATTGATAAAGATTGCAATTGAAATGCAAATTGTTAAAATTAAAGTTTTTGCTCATTCTTTATGAGAACTCCAAGTGTTTCACGTAATTTCCAATCAATTCTTGTTCTATTACTCTTTCTGCAGTAGTCATCAACTTGACAAAAAATTTTAATACTGAATGCCCACAATACAAAAATAAAAATATTTTCACAATCGTAAATCGAAACACAATTTGTTCTAAAGAAATGTTTAATTTTATTGTATTTTGTTTAAAGTTTTAAAGGTCATGGATTATAAATTTCGCAACCAATGGCTGGACGAGCCTTGCTTTAAAAATTGGTTGCAAAGGAAAATAGAAGGTGAAACAGATGTAGGAGGATATTGCAAAATTTGCAAAAAACAATTGGTGGCCCATAAAAAGGTTTTGCTTAGACACCTTTCTTCATTACTACATAAAAGATCAGCTAACGCCATAAATCATACAGCTACAATACCTGAAGCTTTCAAGAAAAACAGGAGTATGGAAGACAAAATTAAACGAGCTGAACTGAAAGTTGTTGGAATGTTAGCTGTTAACAACCTGTCATTGCTATGTATTGACAACATTATCCCAACGTTAAAGCAGTCACTTCTTGACTCGGATACCTTAAAACATTTAAATATGCATCGAACGAAAGCGACAGGTATTGTAAAGAATGTTCTCGGGCCGTGTGTTTCTGCGGAATTGTATGAGAAGTTAAAAAAGACTTTTTTTTCAATCATAATTGATGAAACGATGATATCAGCGAAAAAAAAAACAAATTGCATTCGTTGTAGTTTTTTATGACGATGCCTGTTCTAAAATTCAACATTCTTTTTTTGATTTTAAAGAATGTCAAGCTTCAAGTGCTAAAGAAATATTAATGCTTTTAAAACAAACGATTTTAGATAAGGGAATCCCATTTGGAAACTTAGTTGGATTTGCCGCGGACACACCAAATGTTATGTTCGGTAACTATAACTCTGTTTGTAGCCACTTAAAATCAGAAAACCCATCAATTGTATTTGTAAAGTGCTCTTTTCATTTGATTCATTTAGTGGCTTCTAAATCTACTTTAAAAATGCCAACCTATTTAGAAGATTTGTTGCGAAATCTTGGAGCTTACTTCAATCGCAGTTATTTGCGACAGGTCAAACTCCAGAAATTTCAACATTATTTTCGAAAACAGGTTCATAAAATTTTATCACCTATTATAACTAGATGGCTGTCATTAAAATCTTGCATTGATCGAGTGCTTGAGCAATACGAAGTTTTAAGATCATTTTTTAGGCTAGAGGTATTTGAAGATCCTTCTAAAGTAACCGAATCTATGCTTTTCCTTGCACACATCTTTCAATTTAATTTTTCATATGAAAAAAAATCATTAAATATTTTCAAAAATAGATTTCCTTTTGTTGAAAACGGTTGTCAATAATTAGATAACACAGTGCAACACGAAAAAAAATAACCATATCGGACACCACTACATGATAAAAGACTAAAAAAAAAGACCAGTGTCTCCCAATTTTTCCCAAAGTCATGCACTTTTTTTTATGGGCCGCCAAAGATTTGGGGCCTCGGTATCATTTTCGTAAAAATGTGATCATTTTCTCAGGCTCATATCTTGCAAACCGTTGTAGCTCTTGTCATAAAGAACAAAAATTGCGAACATATAAAATCAAAAAAACTTCACCTTCCAGATCAAAATCGCCTTTTTTTTTACCTTTTTTCCCGTGTTCAGGTTCATAGGTAGCAAACCGTTCAAAATTCAAGGAAACAATAAACTACAAAAATTTACTGAAGATCTCAATAAACAAATTTCTAGAACATATAAACTTCCTGGGAATTATTCTCAACACCGCTTTATGACAAGAGCTACAACTTTGCCTCAGAGGGTGAATCGAAATTCTGAACGGTTTGCAAGATATGAGCCTGAGAAAATGATCACATTTTTACGAAAATGATACCGAGGCCCCAAATCTTTGGTGGCCCATAAAAAAAAAGTGCATGACTTTGGGAAAAATTGGGAAACACGGGTCTTTTTTTTTTAGTCTTTTATCACGTAGTGGTGTCCGTATATGGTTATTTTGGCATGACTTAAAAAATTACACATAGTGTAATGAATGGCGTGAACATGCTTTGTTGGACCATAATAAATTAGAACTTTATGATAGTTTGGATGTCGAAACTTATTGGTCAAAAGTCTTAAAAATTCAAAATTGTGTTGGCAAAGACATTTTTCCAAATTTAAGTATTGTTATCAAATTTCTTTTAATATTGCCATTCTCAAATTCCTCTGTAGAACGAGTATTTAGTAAATTAAAAATAACTAAAACCGACCTTAGAAATAAATTGTCTTCAGATACAATTGCAGTAATAATTTTTACCAAAGAAGATATTGATAAAAATGGAGGTGCTAATTTTGAACCTTCTATGGAAATGCTGCAAAAAAGCTGGAAAATAAACAGCAATACAAGTTCTTTATAAAACAATTTGTAAAAATGCAAAAATTAAGAATACGATCTTCTATGTATTTATATAATAAATATATATATAATTTTGAATTTTGTAATTTTTCTAAATGTATAAAAATACGTTCTTTTGTTTTTTAATAAAAAAAATATATATGTACACAATATAAATTAAATAGAAAAACGTTTTTTAGTTAAAAATAAAATTTTGTGTAATTTCAAGCGTTTTTGAATATTTTTTGATAAGTTGCAGAACATTTCCCAACTCCTCCGGTGGCAACACTGCATCGAACGTACTTTCACAGGAATAAAGAATTTCATTGGTATCTAACACCGGTTTTGTTTTATTTAAAAAAAAAAAATTTAGCGCTCTTAATGAAAAACCCGTTAAAACCTAAACAAAAATCAACAGTTTTGACAAAATGAGATACCTTTACTAAATTGTGAATAAGAGCGAAACGCGTACATCGATTTTTAGGATCCATGCATCATAAACTAATAAGACTCTACACTTTGCTGTTTCTTATGTCTCATAAGTTTTTAAAAATAAAATTTTTGAGCAAAAAAATGTACTATACCATACTTTTTTTTATAACTGCCAAACTGTTGATTACATTGAGAAATAGTATAGAAATAGATTAAAGGTATTGTAATTAGTGAGTGCAAAATCGAAACCGAATAACCGGTGAACCCGGTTAACCAGGGTTTCTGTCATTAACCGTGTGCCGGTTATTTAAAAAACCAAATTTTCGAACAAACCGAAAGCCGGTTATTTGATGTCGGTTAACCGGTTTTTACTAAATTTGTGTTAATATCCTTAAAAATAATAATAATACTTATTATATGATTTTCGAATTTTAATGAAATTTTGGATTAATAAACATTATTTCTGTTTTCAAATATTATTTTATGCCTCAATAAGTTGTAAATGTCATTTCCAACCAACTTTTTATTCAAATTTAAAAATGATTTTATGATTTGAATAAAAATTAAATTGTTTTTTTTTTTTCAAATTCTATAATGTAAATATTTTATAATAAATATTTTGAAGTTTTTTTTTATTTCATAATTGATTTTGAGTTTGGAATTTAAATCAGTATAATATGAACTTAAATAAAACTTAATATTTTTATTGAACACGCATTCCTAATTGGAATATGATTAAAATTTTAATTTAAAATTAAAACGTGATTGTCAGTTTTAAAAAGAGTTGTAAAATTTAGAGTTTTAAACACGAATAAGTATCGCTAAACAAATATATTGGAAGTGCTACATGCGCAATATAATTTAAAACAAAATCCCGAAACAACCCGGTTTTTGCAAAGATTGAAAACCGTAAACCGGTTTCTTGACAAATCGGTGCAGCAATAAATCGATTGTTTCATGTGCGGTGTGGCAGGTGGCGCCGTATTGCTGAAACTACATAACGTCCATATCCATGCCGTCCAGTTGAGGCCACAATAACTCCTTTATCGTATTCCTTATTCACAGTCACTGCAATTTCGGTCTCATCTTCAAAAAAGAAACGCTCAATCACGCCGCCTGACCAAAATCCGCACCAAGCAGTTGCTCGTTGTGGGTGCATTTGTTTCATTTGCATGAGGATTTGACCATTTTGGGTATTCACGAAGTCATTCAGAAGGAAACGTGCTTCATCGGAGAAGATGACTTTTTGGAAAAATTAAAATAGACTTTGCTTTGCTCCATTACCCATTGAATGAATTGCCGGCGCTTTCCATGGTCTGCTGGTTTGAGCTCCTGAGTAAGCTGAATTTTTTACGCATGAATCTTTTCTCAAAATTCGCTGGGTAGTGCTGCGTGAAATTTGATGTTGTTGAGAACGATGCCGAATTGATGTTCTCGGGGTTACGGCGATACTCTCGTTTACAGCAGCAATATTTTCAAGAGACCGACCGGCGCGTTGACGCATAGGTGTCTTACTTTCCATAACCGACCCAGTTTCTGCAAATTTGTTGACCATGGTTGAATGGTTGACAAATTAGGTGCCCTTTCTAGACTGAAAGTTCAGCATAACTTTCCAAAGTTATGTAATAAGTTTTCACAATTATAACGCGTTGTTCTTTCGTAAATCGCTCCATTTTTAATAATCGGAATAAACAGTGTTGCCAATTTAGCTTTTTTCCCGCTAGACTTAGCTTTATTTTAACGTGCTTATAGCTAATTCAGACGGTGATGTGAAACACTTGTTTCGTTTACTCAACCATGATTGTGAATCGCCCTGTTCACAAGACGCATTGGTGTTTCTATTGACAGTTGTGATTTATGTCAAAAAAAATAGTTGTTTTTGTACGTTTTGCTTATAAAATGGAAAAGAAAGGTAAGAAAATATTAAACCAAATGTTAAGTATTTTTACCAAAATATTTTATTTTTTAGTAAATAGGAAAAGTGCCAGCAAGTGGGACCAGTGCGGTGAACGCGCTTTGATTGAAGTATGGACTGAGAAGATGCCCCAGTTGCGTGGCTGCCGGAAGAACAGCCACATACTGATGGAGATGGCCTCGGAGCTCGAACAGTTGGGGTACAAGTATTCAGTAGAAGAGCTAAAAACGAAGATGCACAATATGACTACACGATATCGATATGTGTCGCTTATTCCTAAAGAAATACTATTATCACATAGAACTTGTTTTATATGAACAGCAAGGAAAAAACCAAAATTGGATCAACCGGTGGTTCACCTTCAGAGTGGGATCTCTATAAAGATATGGAGAATTTACTGTCTTCAAATAAAAGTTACCACCCGGAAGGTTTGGTTGCGGATTGCATAAATAGTAAGTAGTTTTTGGCTGTTTTGCTGAATTCATTGTGTGTTGACAGCATCTGTGTACACATCGTGCTGAAGCGAAGCGGAAGAGTGAGAAAAGCGGGAAAAACCCAGAAGACAAAAGGCAGTAGACTGCAAACGAGTTCGAAGAAAATAATTGAGGACGTGAAGAAGGCCGTGGTGATAGCTGACGGCGTGGGAATTTATCATCCAGTGATGGATGAAGCGATGGACGAGGGGATGAAGAAACGTAGGAGAGAGTCCTACGATGCGGAAGAGTACAAAGAGCGATACGAGGCGGGTGTCGTGAAGATCAAGAATCTGGAGGCAATGCTGGAGAAGGCATTGTGCGAGATCGCCAAGCTTAGGAAGATGGTCCGGAAGTCTGAGTCCGGCACCGAAGATGAAGAAGACGAACAGTCCTCTGAGGACTACTCCACATCCGATGAGGGAGAGGAAAGCGAGATGGTGTCCGTGGAGGCCATCAACAACAACAAGGAGGAGTTTCCATCGTTGAGCGAAACGATGTCGAGACCGACAAAGAGGGATTCGGCAGGGCAAGTCGCCACACCTGCCAGAGTAAAGGATGCAGCAGGGCAAGACGCCACACCTGCTCGGGATACGGTAGGGCAAGACGCCACACCTACCTGGACATCAGCAGCGGCCAAGAGGGTCAAGGCAGCAGATGACGACGCAGCAGCTTGGACAACGGTGGTATCAACGGCAGCGGCCAAGAGGGCGAGGACTATGGCGAAGGCTATACCAGCAGCATCAGGTACAGTTGCCGCAAAGGGTGCGGTGGCTGCTGACAAGCCATCTACATCGGCAGCTGCAAAGAAGGCGGCAACGATGACATCAACTGCGAGAGCAGGTACTACGGCGGCATCAACTGCGAGAGCGGCAACAGCGGCATCGACGAGAGCAGGTACAGCAGCTAGCATGAGGGCAGCTGCAGCAAGGAAGAAGACGGGAAGATCGATCCCGGTCATAACGACCTTCGATATAGACGTCAAATTGATACTGCGGAGCATAAAGAATACGCTGGGGCATGATAATTTGAATTCCCTTCAGGATCACGAGAAGTTAAGGACGCTGTTGGAGGCAATTAGCGTAAGGTTTTACACCCACACTCCTCGGAGTGTGAAGCCATACGTGGTGATAATTAGGCGGCTATCTGACACGTTTGACGTGGAGGATGTGAGGGGGTATTTGGAGGGTCTTGGGCTGAAGCTCGAGATCATGGGACTGACGAAAATGGGTGGCGATCGTTGGCTGATAAAGCTATCGAACGAATCCGATTTGGTCAGTTTCCATGAACTGACGAGTATTTTGCATTGCCGTATCAGATTTGAGCGGTTTAAGAGGGGTGGGCCGACGCAGTGTTACAGGTGCCAGCGGTTTGGACATGTGGCCAGGAATTGTAACATGCCATCGAGATGCGTGAAGTGTGCAGGACCGCACGAGTCGGAGGCGTGTACTTTACCCAAGAAGGGTGAAGCTGTGAAGGAGGTGCCGGTGGAGGATGAAATCACCGGGGAGGTGACTATGCAGGCCCCACGCAAGGTAAAATGCGTGAACTGTGATGCTGAGGGTCATACGGCTGGGGCAAGGGATTGCCCCAAGAAGATGGCGATTGCGGCGAAGATGCGTGCAGCGCGGAATGGACCGAGGGTCAGTGGACCAGCGAATGCTCGGGCAACGATGGTGAGAAGACCAGGAGTGTCATATGCGGATGCGGCGGGTGGTACTCCCAGTGTACGGGCGAATTCGGGCCGTGCTACGGCTCCTATGGCGGCTGTTTTTGGAGGTCCTAGGTCTGGGACAGGGACTGATGCGGAAGTTGGTGCATTGAATGCGGATTGTCGCAGGATGATGGGAGGCAGCGTTTTCGACTGCATGATGAAGGTCCGGAATTTCGCAGGAGGCTATGCGGGAATCCGGGATGAAGCTGGAAGGATGCGGGCCATGGCGGCCTTTATGGAATCTCTGTTTCATTCATGAACAGACGGCTGAAATGTATATTCATCAATGTGAACTCCATCGTTTCAAGGCAGCGGAGGCACTATCTGGAGCTGTTTTTGGCGGAGCACAGACCAGACGTGCTTATGATGGCGGAACATGGACTTGGTGACCGGCATAGACTGGATGTCAGGGGTTATGTGACCCATAGGTGTAATTCGAGCAGTGGTCGCGGTAAGGGGACGGCGATACTGATACGGGACGGGATTCATTGCATCAGGCTTGGAGTGGATACCGGAATTATGCAGAGCACTGCTGTCAGGATCAGCAGGCCGGGTGGCACCGCCATCTCGTTAGTTTGTTTGTATTTGCGTCCCAGCGCAGTACTTTCCGACTCTGACCTACTCACACTTAGTGAGCTGGTGAGAGACGGAGATGTACTGATTGGCGGGGATTTAAATGCTAAGCATCCTGACTGGGGTGGATCGGTGGTTAACACGAATGGACGACGCTTGCGGAATTTCCTATTGGGATGTCCTGATTTGGATGTCTTTTCTGCAGGGGAGCCGACCAGGGTTTCTGGTACTGCAGCATCGTACATCGATATATTTATGGCTTCTCCGGGCATACGTGTGTCTCAGGAGCTGAGGGTTCTGGACTATGAATCGGATCACAGGGCTGTGGAGATTCAAATGGACTGTGGCGAGCTGGTTCGGCGGGAGCGACCGGTGATGTACAATTTTGGGAGGATGAACGTGGACCGGTTCAACTCATTGCTGCGGGGGTCTCTCCCCTCTGCTGCTCTTCCGGTGGATCGTAATGTTACCATTGGCGAAATTGATGACTGCGTTGAGTCTATGGCTGAGTCTTTTCGACAGGCTGTTGATGGTGCTGTGCCGAAGATGACAACTGGGAATGGTGGACTGCCTGACCTCCCCCCCAGGATAAAGGACCTGATTGGACAGAAAAAGAGGCTTCGGAGGACTCTTTGCAGGACGGGGGATTTCTCCCGCATTCCTACTCTCAGGGCTGAGATAAGGCAGCTTAGTCGGATCATCGATGGTGCGATTGCTGAATTTGAGGCTGGTTTCTGGACGGATCGGCTCAATGCTATAAGGGTGGACAGCACTACATTTGCTAAGGTGAAGGCGGCTGGCGGACTACGTCGAAGGGATCCTGTCCCGGATATGTTGGACGAGGGCAATGTGCCCATTATTGAGGAGGTGGGCAAGGCTAATCTCCTTGCGGCGGGATTTTCTGCGGTGCATGGCGTGAATGGTCACTTGAGGACTGGTGACTTTGGTGAACAGATTGCTGCTGAGGCAGCTGATTTGGTGAGCCACATACCACGTGTTGCTTTTGGATCAGGGATCATGGCTGACGGCGCAGTTGGTGCTGGGCGTGTGGATGACCTGATTATCAGGGCTGCGGATGTTGGTGGCGCTCTTAGGAGGCGTCCGCCTAAAAAGTCGTCTGGACTGGACGGCATTCCTGATGTCGCTTTGAAGAGGACTGATTCCTTCGTTTGGACCTTTCTGGCGGTTCTTTTGAACCATTGCGTCAACTTGGGCTACTTCCCTAGGGCCTGGAAGAAGGCGGCGGTAGTGCCTATTCCCAAGCCTGGGACGGATCGGAAGAGGGTCAGTGGATATAGACCAGTTTCACTACTTTCCCCTTTTGGGAAGCTTCTGGAGCTGTTCATTCTGGACCATGTACGGGACCATTTGGCTGACCGCGGCATCTTGCTGGATAACCAGTTTGGTTTTAGAGGGCGGCACTCGACATCACATGCGCTTATGGTGTTTTCTGACCACGTGACTAGGGGTCTGAACAGGAGATACATCACAATAGCTGCTAGCCTGGATTTTGCCAAGGCCTTTGATACGGCTTGGCAAGCGGCGATACTGGTGAAGATGAAGGCGGCTGGATTTGCTGCTGACGTACTCAGGATGGTTGCTGGCTTTCTGGCGGACAGGACGTTCCGTGTAAGGGTTGGCGACTCCCTCTCTGAGGAGAAGATGGTGACGGCGGGTGTACCGCAGGGCTCACTATTGGGACCTGTCTTGTACAACATCCTTCTCAGCGATATGCCCCTTCCCCCGGGGGGGGATCTGTTGCTGGTTTATGCGGATGACATCCTTATTGCGGCTTCTGGCCCTAGGGCTGTCAACGTCAATCGGAGGCTGAACACTTACCTTGAGACCCTGAGTGGTTTCTTCTCCAAGTGGGCAATTGGGCTAAATGTGGCCAAGTCGAAGGGGATCATCTTCAAGGGGAAGCGCGGGAACCTGTACCCGAACGCCAGGGGCTACGTCCCCAGGCTCAGAGTAGGAGATGCGGACATCGGGATTTCAAGGGAGATCAAGTACCTTGGAGTGATGTTCCATGAACGGTTCACCTTCGTGAGCCATGTGGACTACGCTTTGCGGAAGGCAAGATTTGCCTTTTCTGCATACTACAGGCTGTTGGCGAGGGCGAATGGACTGAGTACGGAGGTGCGACTGCTGGTGTACAGGCAGGTTATAAGACCTGTTATGACATATGCTTTCCCGGCCTGGTTTCCCATCTCGTCGTGTCAGATGGAGAGGCTAAGGCAATGGGAGCGGAAGATACTCAGGACCTGTCTGGGACTGAGGATGACGGTGATGGCGGATGGATCTTTTCGCTCGCCCTCCTGTAGGAGGGTATATGATGGTGCTGGTTTTGGGAGGATTGACAGGTTCATGGTGGACTCTGCTCTATCCTTCCTGGGGAAAGCGGCGGGTGTGGGAAATGACCTGGTTAGGGCATGTTTCGACACAACGGATGCGGACAATCTTCTGTCTCGCTGGTTCTTTGGACCAACGGACCTTCTGGCCCTCAGTAATGGGGGCTATCTAGGAGCGGACGGGGATTTGCTTTTTTACCACAGGAGATTCGGTACATTGGGTATCGATGATCCTGTGTATAATACTGCTCAGTAGTATTGTACATGCCAAGGTGGAGACTGGAGATTCTTCGGAATTTCTAGTCTGTTGATTTATGCGATCCAGCTTGCTGGATATATTGTTTTTTATTTTTTATTTAGTTTTTAGGTTGTTATTTAATTTTTAAGTTTCTTTTATTTTTAGGTCGAGATGACAACCGAGGCGTTCCTGTTTTTCTTCAATTTTTCAGGAAATTTATATTTTCAGCGTATAAAATTTATATTTAAGACTCGATGTACGTATATAATGTTTTTTATAGGAGGATGGAAGTTTCCGAAGGGCACCCTATGGGTGTGAGGGAAATAGAATAGGTAATGTTAAGTAGTATGTATTGTATACCAGTAGAATGTGTAGAAATATTACAATAAAACCAGTTAAAAAAAAAAAAAAAAAAAAAAAAGCCTGTTTTGCTGAAGATCAGCGATCAGCCATTCAGTCAACAATTAACAAATCACCTTAAAATATGAATAGAGAAAAACCATTTCATGTTTAATATATATTTTGTATTCATTTAATTAACTATTTGATATATAATTATTATTTGCATGCTCTTTCAGATATGAATACCAGAATTCAGCCAGTGTCGCTGAAAGCACCATCCATGGCACCAATAGCATCGCCCAACCTGTCACCTACCATACCATCGTCATCAGTGTCAACTGCCGCACCATCAGAACCATCGACATCACTACTCTCCCCATTGCCACCGCCAAAGTCGCCGTGCACGACTGGAAAAAAAAGAAAAATAATATAGATAAAATTATAACTTCCATAGAAAAAAATTTTGAAAAAATACAATCCAACATATTCGTGTCACTTCTTTTTAGACCATGTAACAACTCACATAATTTTTGGAAGGTACTTCGGTTTATTCTGAAGTTCTTCCTGAAGAAAGAATTGTCCGACTTTTGGCAATCTATTTCCCAGAAATTCTGAGCTCTGTGCTAAAAAGATTAAAAACATAAAGCGCACAAATCACTTTAACGTTACCCTGTTCTTACCACTTTCCAACTCAATTTTTCCGATCTTAGCGACAGTTTCACCACATTAAGTAGTTGCACCTGCTGCAGAAGTTGCGTGCTCATTTTCTGTACATCTGCCAGCACTTGGAAGTTCATTTTTGTGTCTTCCCCAAATCTGGACTTGGAGGTCATCCTTCTACACATGATAATACTTTTAACTATTTCTTTTTTCTCCATTTTACTGTTTTGTTACTTTTATGATTTATATAAATGTTTTATTTGTGTTAACAATCAAGGCTTTGGTTTTTATTTATATTTAAACACAAACTTCACTTTCGCTCTATGTTTATTTATTTTTTGCTTATTCTGACAACTAGTTCAGATAAAAAAGCGATAGCGTACTAAATAAATTAGAGATGGTTGTAAATTATTCATGTTTGGTAAGATGTTTCCAATTGAAACAAGATGGTTCGCTCTCAAAATTTTGTATGGCGAACCATGATGTTTCAAACATGATTGGGGGGCCAAACACGAATGAGAGAACGAAACACGAAAAAAGCCAGCTGTCTGAACTTGCTATTAGCGGGAGAAAATGGAATTTAGCTTTAAGCTTTTTTCTGGCTTTTTTCAAAGATTTTCAGATTTTTTTAGCTCTTAATAGTTTGGCACTTATTCCATCAAATATTACCTCAATAACGACGAAGAAATGCAATTTCTTAAGAAAAAGGTACTGGACGATGCTAACATTGATGTTTTTTCTGGAGTCTTTGTAGCCTATATTTCATTTAATTGTTATCTTGGCTTTGAATTCGAAACTTTCGCCAACAAATTGAAAGAGTCAGGCAAATTAAGTTCCAGTAATAAAATTAGAAACAAATGCTCAGACTTAATTGTTGGACTAATGACTCAATTGAAACAAAAGTATGGGTTTGATTTCATATGAATATATTATATTCTAACTTGCGTAAATGTTTCATTAATTTTCATTTCATTAATCTGACAATATAAAAACACTACAAAACATTGACCTGCTTTCTGTTAAAAACATTTTAAGTACAGATAAAGAAGATATACAGTGGTGTGCGATGAAATAGAGTCAACACTAATCAACATTTTCAAAACAAAAACAAATGTAGAAATATTAAATTTTGTTTATATCTTTTATTTTTAATTGTTCAATTAAGCTCTATATATACAATTTTAGAACATTAATATCGTAATTTAAAATTAAATCATTAGGTATAAATCAAAATATTTCAAAAAGCCCCGTTTTGCCTGTGAATTAAAATAGAGTCATCGCGATTCATCATCTGAACTAGAATAAATAGCTGTGTGAAATAAAATGTATGTTTCATTAATCCTTTATATTATCTCAGTACTTTATGAAATAACTATTATTTTTTACCACAGCTAAGCAACGCCTTGACATTGAATCATCAAGTCTCCACAAGTCCATGTTTTCCACGCCGATTGTACCAGTGTCATAAGCTCATCTTTATTAAATTGGTTTATTCCTTTGATAGACACTTTAATCTCCCGCCACAAATTCTGAATAGAATTTAAGCCCGGCGACTGCATAGACCATCTTAAAACTATGACACTATTATTTTTAAACGAAGCTTTTGCTCGCTTCGATGTGTGTTTGGGGTCGATATTATGTTGAAACACCCATCGAAGCGGCATTTCCCATTTAGCACAAAGCATCATGATGTTTTTTTAATACAGTGGTATAATATGCAGCGTCCATTGTCTGTTCAATTTGGAATAAAGGTTCTGTCTCAATGTAAGAGTAACAACCCCGTACCATTATGTTTCCGCTACCACGTTTAACTGTTTGGATTGTGTTCTGGGGCCTGAATTCGGTGTTGGAAGGTCTTCGTACAGGAAGATTACTCTTATCATAATTACCCAATCTCACTTTAGTTTCAGCTGTCCTCAAAATATTTCGCCATTTACGTACGGACTATTTCACATGCTCCTTGGCAAAATGCAACATATTTTGAACTTTCCGTTTGGATAGAAATGGAACTTTTCGGAGACTTTTTGCCTTTAAATTGTTTTTAGTTAGCATTTTTCTTAATGTAGTGGTGTCAACATCCCGATCGTATTGCCTTTTAAGGGCGGAAGAGGTAACAAAAGTCGAACTCTACGCGGCGCAATATTTTTGGTTCCAAATGTTCTGTAATTTTCAGGGTTTTACCGGGTTGGGGTTATATTTTATTCCGGTCTCCAACATTTTCTTTGAGTATCCAATTATGTTAGTAATATGTATTTAGCTTCTGAATTCTTTTATTCTTTCTTGGCGCTCATGATTGCAATATTTACATCGGGCCATTTTGGAACGTCAATAATGACAATTAATTAATGCTACTAATAAACATTAATCATATGTAATTTTTGTAAATTTGTAAATTTATGTAATTTATGTAAATTTTGTTTTCAAATTCAAATCCAAACTACCATTAACCATTTCAAAAAAAAAATATTTTTTTGTAATAGCCTTTAAAATACTGACACTGACCTGGAGAACAGTAGTGTACAAAATTTATTAAAAATTACGGCATTATATTCAGCAGAGGACCGGTCAATCAGGTTCAGAATTTCTTGACAGGGAACATCTTGGACCACTGAATTGCAGAGAATAAAAGTTTTGACGAGTGTGTGACTCTATTTCATCGCACACCACTGTCAGTTTAATTTTAAAGTTATTTAAAATGCAAGAGTAAACTATTGGTAGGATAAAAGACCTGTACTTTAATATCCAATTTATAAAATGAAAGAGCACGACTAATACGACAAATTTTTGGACTGAAGTATTTGAATATAGAAATGCCACTGGAAACAAAAAATTTCAAGATTTATCCGACATTGTTCTGAAGCTGTTATGCCTTCCTTAGTCCAATGCAGACGTAGAACGAGTTTTTAGTAACATTAATCTTGTGAATATAAATGTACGTAATCGAATACAACTTCGGACTATAAACTCTATATTGACAATTAGGTAACTTTTCGTTACATCTGTGTCCACAAGGAATAACAACTAAACTCGATTTCGGTCAGTGTTAAACAGAGGATTTTAAAAATGTTAAATCGTTATCTAAAATCAGGGAATTTTGATTAAACTAATATTTATAAGTTCTATTTTAGCAATTTTATAAAATTTAAATTTTAAATTCAATTTTTGATGAAGAAACAATTAACTTGAGAGAAGTAAACAAAACAAAGTCGACTTTGTCCTACTCGACTTTAGCTGTTATTCCTTGTGGTCACAGATAATCTGGCCCTAACTATAATTTTACCTAGGTACTTACATTACCATTTTATTTGTATTAGTATGAAGTTATAAGAAGATTTCTTAAAATGATTGGATAAACGAAAGCTATGACGAATGCAACAAAAACGATGAATATGAGGTGATTGGAATTTTGGAAATTTAAACATAAATGCGTTTAGTTAAAGAAAATCACTCGTCAAATATTTATTGTTAATGACTAAAGATCTCATTTACCAGCTTCTGTTACTTTTAAAACGAAATAAAAATTAATTATTTACAAAAAAATTCTGGCAACGCTGGTGACAGCTGTCAAATTACACTTTCCTAAAAAAAATTACACCAAATTAAAAATGTGCAATCTTACTGAGCCATCCTTTACATACAAATGACCATTTTTAAGATACTAAGACATGTTCAGATTGTATTAATATGTTCACAAAAGTGGTTCAGCTTTATCATGGCTATAAATTTGGCAAATATTGTGAGTGAAAAATTTGAAGTCCCTTGAAGTTATACTGGAAAAAATTAAAAAACGATTATTGTTTTTTCAGAAAAAGTGCAGGAAAATCTGAGAATTGGTGATACAGACATTTCATGGGTACAGATCAACTTCGTAGACTTGCTCTACCTGATACAACAATTTACTAGAACGTTGATACATTTTATAATAGGTCTAACTAATTAGCTCTAATACATTGAGATAATGGGACTTATGGCCAGTTTTTAAGTGGGTAGTTAACTATCAGATTACTTAATCTTAATTCTAAGTTAATTATGGCCAGTTTTTAAGTGGGTAATTAACTATCGGATTACTTAATTCTAAGTTAATTATGGCCAGTTCTTCAGAGCGAGTTTAAACCTCGGATTACTAAAACTGATATTAGATTTAATCTTAGTTTAACTGTCCATTCTGTTTTTCAGTGCACAGTTAAATACATCATAATTTGTTTACTCTGTCATGGCAACCTTGTGCAAATGTCAAATATATCAACAGTTGTTTGTTGATATTTGTCAAGAACTGCATATGCAGATGCTTTTGTTAGACGGAATCTTATATAGAACTCATTATCGCCAAGCAAATTGAAGTGATTTGTCCGGCTCATTATTGTGCGTTGTTTTCTTGTAACCTCATAACAAAATTCTTCGCACATTTCTTGGTCACTAATGTCTTCTAGATCCGAGGAAAAACTCATTTTCAAAACTCCAAAAAATATCAACAAAATGTTTTATTGTTTACATACACAAAATTCTTCTTCTTGTTTTTCATTGCTGCTGTCAACAGCCAACACAATCTAAACTTAGTTTAACTCGCACAAATTGGAGAGTTAAACGTAGTTTTACCTTTGACTGAAAAAATGAACTTCGGGTTTAAACGTAGTTTAACTCATATTCGAAGATGATCTCCGACTGAAAAACTGGCCATTAGAGGTTAACTTTGCATTATGTTTTTCAGTGGTGAGTTAATGTAAGTCGGCATATTGTCAACTAATATGGCAACCCTTGTATTCTTATTGGAAAAACGTGTGTTTTGGGATAAATACCAAAACAACAAAGGGAAACAAACAAAATGGAATTATGTAAAATAAGAAATAGATGCATAAAATCGAAGTCATTTTAACAAAAATGTGTAAAAAAAACTATATAGGCGCACAAATTTAAGGATCTACACTCAACGTATGTGTACAAATATGCAAATCTGAAACATGTATTTTATACAATCTTCATTTCTCACTTTGACAGTCAGTAATTTGATTGTCAAAATAATATGGTTCTGACTATAAGTTAACCAACCAACATTGGGTGGTTAAATCATAGTTAAACAATGACTAAACAACACAAATCGATGTTTAACCACAATTTAACTAAGAAACGAAGATCACCACTGACTGAAAAACTGGCCATTAGAGGTTTACTTTGCATTTTGTTTTTCAGTGGTGAGCATGGTAAAATGAGTAAGGTAAACTCGTTAGAACAGCTGATTTCAACATATTTCTTGCTTAGGTGTTACTCTTATGTCAAATTCACATGCATTTTGTTTGTGTACTTTTTTGTTTACTTTTACAGTAGATACACACATGAAGAAAATTTGACAGATTATGGACACCAAACAAAAACAAAATGCCTGGGTTTGTTGTAACAATTCCTAGTGCGTTTACCTTACTTATTTTACCATGGTGGTGAGTTAATGTAAGTCGCTATATTGTTAACTCTTATGGCAACCCTTGTATTCTTATTGGGAAAAATGCGTTTTTTGGGATAAATACCAAAACAACAAAGGGGAACAAACAAAATGGAATTATGTAAAATAAGAAATAGATGCATAAAATCGAAGTCATTTTAACTACAATGAGTAAAAAACTATATAGGCGCAACAATTTAACGATCTAGACTCAACGTATGTGTACAAATACGCAAATCTGTAACATGTATTTTATACAATCTTCATTTCTAACTTTGACAGTCAGTAATTTGATTGTCAAAATAATATGGTTCTGACTATAAGTTAACCAACCAACCTTGGGTGGTTAAATCATAGTTAAACAATGACTAAAAACACAATTCGATGTTTACCACAATTTAACTAAGAAAAACTGTCCATTAATGTTATAATTTCGAAAATAAAAAAGCGATCACAATTGTACTCTCTTACAAGCTTTATGAAACCACTACAGATGCCTGAAGCTTGAAATCGGCAATCTGTAGTTAAACTAGATTCATTTTCACGGATCAAATCCGCTACAATCATTCTACTTTATTTTTGTCTCTTGGTGTATTTCCATACTTTCAAGTAGACACTACTCAACATTTGTGGCTCCGCAATTGAGGGATGCGAACAACCATTTCAACAGAGAGTACAGGATCGCCGAGTAACCTCATTCATAATGTGGTATATATGCTAAGTTTTAGCTCAACACTGCATATGCGAAGTGGCTGACTGCAAAATAATATTCTGGGCACTGAAGATCAGTTCCCTTTGTTGACATAATGTTGACACAAGAATACATTCATACATCCCTGTATGTAAAGTTGTCAACTGGAGTGGTGAGTATGACAATTGATTTGTTATTGTTTTTCACGTCTAAATAGTTTTCGGTAAATGGGTTTACATATCTAAATACAAATGTGAAGTCATAACATTGTTTTATTGGCGTAAAATAATTACAGAAAGAGCGCACAGTGGGGCGGATAGGAAAAAGCACGGTAATAATATCACAACTTTTAAACTGTTGTTCTGATCATTTTGGTATGTACTAGATATTTGTAGTAGAGGATCAGGCTTTCAGATCATTGTATTCGGATAGTCAAAGTTGACCTCTTTGGTGCTGTTGAATCTTCCAGAGCTGGCACTTCTACACTTATAGGCCGATTACATATACTTTTTACTTTTGAGATACTACTACTAGAGTGCCCGAAAAACAGTCAGTTTTTGGAAACTGGTTTTCGGTTTGTTCGAAAAATCAAGTTTTCAAGATACCGGTTTTCGGTTTTCAAGAAACCGGTTTTCGGTTTGTTCGAAAAATCAAGTTTTCAAGTAACCGGTTTCCGGTTTTTAATTTCGGCAAAAACCGGTGGATCCGGGTGTTTCGTTTTTTCCCCCTTTAAATGGTAGCACTTGTTTAAAACTCCAAATTTCACAACTCTATTTAAATATGACAATTACGTTTTAATTTTCAATAAAACAATTATGTCATATTCCAATTTGGAATGCGTGTTTCATATAAAATTTAAAAGTTTTGTTCAAATATACATTAAACTGATTTAAATTCGAAAATCATATTAAAATTTGAAAGAGATATTAAAAAAATCTTATTAAGTTTAAAACATTTATTTATATAATAATTTTTATTTTTCAATTTAAAAAAAATGTTTGGAAATTAATTAATTCTTTAATAATTTGTTATTATTTCTTATACAAGTCATTATATAATTTTGAAATTTGATTAAAATTTAAAAATCATATTTGAGAATAGAAATCATGTTTCTTAATTCCAAAATTTCATAAAAATTCGCAAATCATATAATTCTTGTTAATTTGGTTAAGGATATGAACACAAATTTAGTAAAATCCGGCTAACCGACGTCAAATAACCGGTTTCTGGTTTATTCACACGGTTAAGAGCAAAAAACCCGGTTAACCGGTTTCATCGGTTTCGGTTTTGGATACTACTATGCCAAAAATTCTTGAATATCTTTTACCGTTATTAAGATATTCTCTATGGAAGTTTAAAATTTTAAATTTTTGTATTGTCCTTTTTCAGCTTTTTGTTAACAACTAGGCCATCACCATTATTTCTGAAAACACAAGTATATTGGCAACACTTCAATAAAGAATATATTGTTACACAATTTAACAATATACTCCAACTTCTCAACTTTGGAATTTTTTTTCAACCTAAAAAAACACAATATTTTCCTGAAACGCTACCATGATGATTCATTCAGTATTTTCTTTGGGTTTTTCTAAGAAACCTATACACTGATTGTAAATCGCTTGATTTACGAGACATCTTAAAAAGCATTATTTAAACGCCCATTATTACCAAATATGGAATAACATTAGAGTGTTCAAAGTCCCGACATTTTCTGATAAACGGTTCTCGGTTTACTCGAAAAATCACTTTTTCGGAAAAACGGTTTTTGGTTTCACAGAATGGAAATAACCGATGAGACCGGTTAATTGTCTGGTTTTACGGGTTCTTTTCAGTTTTTCGGTTTGCACGGAAAACAATATGGTTAAATGTTTGGAGAAAACTTAATAGAAAATCAACATTTTCTAAGAATATGTATACGTAATGTTTGCTTGTCTTATATCCCTTACCCGTAAAATGAATTAATATTATTCAGAAAATACATTCACCATTATTCAGATTTTTTATATATTCCATTTGAGAACCTTCTACCAATGAAAATAAAACGATGAGAACTGAATTCGACAAGATTAGGTTCTATTAGAATTGAATGGTATGAAACTGAATTGAATTGTACTGAATTGAATTAAATTGACTTGAATTGAACTGAATTAAATTGAATTTAATTGAACTTCAGTGAAATGAATTGAGTTGAATTGATTTGAATTGAGTTGAATTTAATTGAATTGATTTGAATTGAGCTGAATTGATTTGCATTGAATTGTATTGTTCTGAAATGAATTGAATTGAGTTGAACTGAACTGAATTGAAATGAATAGGATTGAATTGATTTGCATTGAATTGTATTGAACAAAATTGAATTAGATTGAATTAGGATGAATTGAATTCAATTGAATCGAACTCAATTTAATTAAATTGAATTAAAATGAATTCGATTGGATTGGATTGAATTGATTTGAATTGAATTGAATGGTATGGGATTGTATAGAATTGAATTGAATTATATTAAATTAAATTTTATTGAATTGAAATGAATTGAATTTCAATTGAATTAAGTTGAACTGAATTAAATTGAATTGAGTTGAATTGAACCGAATTCAAATGAATTGAATTGATGTGAATTGAATTGGACTGAATTGAATTAAATTGAATTGAAGTGAATTGAAGTAGATTGAATTGAATTGGATTGATGTGGATTGAATTGAATTGACTTGATTTGAATTGAACTGAATTGTGTTGGATTGAACTGAATTGAATTGACTTGAACTGGATTGAATTGAATGGAATTAAATTGCATTGAATTGAATCCAATCGCATTGGATTGAATTGAATTGAATTGCATTGAATTGAATTTAATTGAAGTGAAGTGAATTAAAATGAATTGTATTGAATTGACCTGAATAGAATTGAATTGAATTGAACTCAATTGAATTGAGTTGAATTGAAACGATTTGAATTGAACTGAATTGAATCAATGGAATTGAATTGGTTTGTATTGAATTGAATTGCATTGAGTTGAATTGAATCGAATTAAATTAAATTAAATTGAAATGAACTGAATTAAATTGAATTAAATATTCTTAATCGTGTTGAAATCTCCAAATTTCATAGCTTTATTTAAATTTGACTATTACTTTGAATTTTAAAATTAGATTGTAAATTATATTCCAACTGGAATGCGTGTTCAATATAAAATGAATAAGTATAATTGAAATTCACTTTAAACTCATTGAAATTTGGAAATCATATTTGAAGTTCAGAGAAATTTTTATGTTTCAAAATCTTATAAAATGTAAAAAATTTATTTATCTACTACAAGGTGGCGCAAAAGTAATCCTCCTATCAGAAAATGCTATAAATTTTGCGATTGGCCCCTAATGTCAGTTCTGTTTTGACATTTGTGTAGTAAACACATGCGAAATGCACGTTAATAAACAATGTTACGCTACACTGCTCCAGAACGCGGAATATTGCTGACTATTTATTTGAGCAATAATCGGTCGGTGACTTTGGCACAACGTGAGTTTCGTTGCAGATTTCCTGGCCGTCCAACGCCTACTGGTGAAACAGCCGCTCGCCTCGAAGAGACTGGCACGAGATGCTGCCAGGCGTGGCAGACCCCGGAGTAGCCGTTCTGCTGGAGGAGTCATCGGACCTTTTTTCTTCGAAGACGTCGCGGGCCAAACGGTTACTGTGAATGGTGAGCGCTACAGAGCAATGATCAACGAGTTCTTTTTGCCGCAACTTGATGAATTGGGATTGGAAAACCTGTGGTTCCAACAGGACGGTGCAACGGCACACACTGCACGTGCCGCAATCGATATGCTGAAGGATGCATTTCCCGGGCGCCTAATCTCCCGTTTTGGCGATTTGCACTGGCCAGCAAGATCGCCTGATTTGACCGCTCCAGACTTCCTTTTGTGGGGCTTTTTGAAGTCGCGGGTTTATGTCAACAAGCCTCAGACTCTTGCAGCTCTTAAAGACAATATCCGTCAAGAATGTGAGGACGTATCGCCGGAAGTTTTGGCCGAAGTGATGGAAAATGCCATAAATAGGGCTCAAATGACAATCAACTGTGGCGGCGGCCATTTACATGACATCATATTCTCGACTTGATGTAAAAAAAATTAAAAGACCTAATAAAAATAATCCACAAGAAGAATCAAAGTTTTTAATTTTTTTTTTTAAATTACAGCCAAAAAACATCGGGAGTTTACTTTTGCGCCACCTTGTAGTTTAAATTATTTTCAAATTGTAAAATCAGTTTGAAATTAAAATTGTTTAAACTATTGTGTGGTCGTCGGTGGTGCAGTGGTTAGTGTGGACGACTCTCGTACATGAGAATGTTGGTTCGATCTCTGCTCAGACCACCTTGCAATGCTTTGAGGACGGTCACCTCGCATAGTGATGGCGACACTATAGAGTACATAGCCATGAACAAGTGTAAAACTGTAGGTCCCAATCAGTGAGTCTAAAAAACTAGAAAATTCACAGCTCACTGATTCTGAGAGACTCTCCTCCCCAGTGTAATGCAAAACCAATTTTCATTTAAATATTTGGTAGAACTTATTCAGTTATAAAATTATATTTGAAAATAGATATCGTGTTACTTAATTGAAAAAATTCATTAATATTTGAAAATAATACATTTTTGTTTAATTTTTAAATTTTTGTAAGGATGCCTAAATCAAAATAAGTGAAAACCGGTTAACCGATGTCAAATAACCGTTTTTTGGTTTACTAGAAAATTAATTTTTTTTTGAACAGCGGCACACGTTTGATTGCAAAAAACCGGTTCACAAATTTCACCGGTTTTTCAGTTTCGGTTTTAAACAGGTTAAATAAAATGCAATATATTATACCTTACATATATTAAATATACTACAGATACACAAATTAATCTGCTATTAGATTTTTCATGCCACTAATTGCTCTGACGTACGGAAAAAGCGGCCAAAAGACGTTCTTGCAAAAGACAGTGCACACGTGCCGATTTCAAATATTACTATATAATTATTATTATATTATAAATGGATTCACTTGACTTTGCTGATAAATAGAAGAAATTCGTTTCTCACGGTCCTAACGAGGTGTATAACTCGTGTACATCAGAATTATGATCCAAAACAAAAACGAAGTGAAAGATATCTTGGATGGGGAAGATGCAGTAAATTAGCAAAAGTCGAAACTTAGTGTAAAACCCAAATACCAAATATTAATAACAAATCATCATTAAAAACTGAAACGCTTTATCTTATTGTAGCATCAACACTAAGCCATCATTAAATACTGAAATATTATCTGTGTCATACCTATATTGTGGTTTGTGACTTCGAAATCAAACGTCTTTGTTTCTCTTTGATTTTAAAGGTTCGCACACAAATCCTGTGATGAACTGTATGAAGTTGACACTTTGTGAAGAAACGTTTACATGGCAGACAGTGGAATTTTTTGTAATATTTTCAGAAAAAATAAACCTTTGTTACTGCAAATCTTACTGACAACATCTCAGCGGAATCAGTCATCCAATGTATGTTACTGTCAACATCCTCATTTTGATCCGACATCAAATTTATTGCTTTGCTACTGTGTATGTAGATGCAACACGACACTTGAATGAGCACTGCCACTGAGTTAACGTCGCTGATGGATACAGTCAGTCAGTGACTGACTGACTGTCATTATTTTTACTTTCTCGTGACATCATAATTATCCTTCTTTGCGGTTGTGACTTTATCGTTGCCATAAAGTGCAGATGTAATAATAACAGTGATAACGGAAAATATTTCTTATGTTTGTTTGTGCTGATTCTACATATTGTTGCAATATTAAGTCTGTTCGCGTACTTTTTCACTCAAAACACAAAAGATACCCAGTAACTACATTTCAAAGAGTAGGAATTATTTTACTCCCAAAACGTACAGGGCCATAACGATATAACTACTTTTGTATGTAAACAGCTGGGTTCGAATGCTCGCATCAGTTTCGTATCGTAATATGTACTACGAAAAGGCGTCTAAAGGGGGAATTAGATGATAACCTCTAAATGTTACTCCTCTAAAGACTTGATAACTACAACTATTTCTTAAGTTTGGAATAAAATTGCCATATTATAAAGCTTCCAAAATAGGGTCTTCAATACAAAATGGATAACACAAAAAAACTCAACCTTGATCTATAAATTAAAAATCACCAAAATTTATTTTTTTTGTGAAAGAGAATAAGTTCATTACAGAGCATTGATAGACAGTTTAAAAATTCAAAATTTCAGTGAATATTTTATATTTGTCTGATCGTAAATTTTCCTAAAAGAAGATATGTATACGACAAACGAGAAGATTCTTTCTTGCAAATTCTTACAAACACAAATTCTTACATTGAAAGTTTTCCATCGTTGAAAAGTTCTAAGGCACAAGTTTAGAGTAACCGATGGATTTCCAGTAAAAATAGCAACAATTTATCAAAATTGTTAAGAATTAAAGAGTACGCGAACAGAGCTATTGCCAATTTATGTAAACAACAACAATAGCATGGCATAACAACAACAATTCATGAGATCAACAAGAAAAACCATGCGACTGCCATGTCATTAAATTTTATATTTTCAACCACAGCACATTGGTCCCAAATTCATCTTATTTGGCATAAATTCAAAAAACTTATACACAATCTTGTAAGCAACCTACATGGCATAAACTACACAGATGCCATATGTCTTATGGCCCACAACTTTGATGACATCAGCGACAAGTTAAAAAGACTCCCCAAAAATGAAAAAAGTAGGATTGAGAAGAAATAATAATAGTAATGATACTTTTTTCAATTGAAATATTGTGAAATATAGAACTTACCAGATGTAACAATGACATTCAGCTGTCAAAATATTTAGAAAGTGTTGCAATTTCATCATGCATCGTCTCGCACATACATTGTTTTTTTTTTTAATTTGCATTGCAGTTTTATTTGCATTACTTTATCTAATGCAAATGCAAAAGAATTACCATTGTTCGCAATGGCAATTAAAACATTTTGAATTTGCATTTGGCCAGGGATACAAATGCAGGTTGTGGAATCGGATGGCAATTGTTATGAAATTTGTTTGAATTGTTTGAATTTGTTTGACTGCTGGCAATTCTGTTTATAAAGTATTTTATATGTAGAGGTTTGTGGCTTCGATAGGTATTGCCTCGTAGTACTTTGAAAGTCATAAACCTGTACTGTATAAAATATTTCAAAACCAAAATTGCCAGATATGAAGGAAATGCTTTGAACATAAGTACAATTGAAGGGGTCAGAAGCAAAGGGATGCAAGTGCATTTTTTACTCAAATAGAGTTAACAACTTTAAAGGATTTTCTTGTGTATTTGTGTGTGTAGCAGAAGTTATTTTTTTAAGCTCGTTAGATAAAAATATATCTCAAGAATTCTCAAATTAAAGAAGTAATAATACAGATGGGATATTTATGTTGCAATTTAACTTTAAACTTTTTTCACCCAAATTTTTTCAAAAGTCACTTGCATCCCTTTGCTTCTAACCCCCTCAATTGCCAATGGTATTGAAGGTTTTTTGAATTTGCATTTTGAAAGGAAATTCTAATTAAACTACAAATTATAATTGCCATATAATTAATTTGCCCCATGTATGGGTTCACACCTGTCAAACGTATGGAAATAATTAAAAAAAATTGTTAAACTCCGGGTCAATTGAAAATATGATACGTGAATTTAGTCGAGGTCGGACGTCATCATGGGTTCAGTGCGCAGGAAATTCGTCACCCCGAGGGAAAGTTTGAGCGTGAGAACTCGCTTTTGGACCTTAAGCCATCAACCAGTACCGAAATTGGGGTTAATTGAAGAAAACATACCCGCCGTACCTGACAGTATCGAAGAAAACCCAGAAATGTAAATTTGGCAAAAATCAGCTGATTTCGGCATCGCCAGAGAGTAAACCCGTCTTGTTTTGTGGTTGGGTTTGGGCGAACATTACGTTAGAGTTGAAGTCGGAAGACCCTATACAATGCAGTGAGTTCTCTAATTGGACCTTCGAATGATTGGCCGGCGATCCTGATTTTGGCCAACAAATCATCTTCTAGGACGATGCCCATTTTTGACTCAGAGGCTATGTCAAAAACCAAAATAGCCGTTGTTGGTGCACAAGTGTTCTTCAAAGGTCCACAAGTGTTCGACCAATCATCACTGCATCACAAAGATTGACTGTTTGGTGCGGTTTATGGCATGGCGGCAACATCGTACAACAACATCGGAAATGTCGACCGACACAGCGTTACCGTTAATGGTCCTGCTAATCGACTTTCTGTGTCCAGATCGCGACAATATGGATATATTCGTCAAACGGGACGAAATTGCGAATATCCAATAGCATTGTGAAATCAGTCCTGTTATACGGTTGTACTACTTGGACCTTGACGAAGATGACAATGAAGAAGGTCCAAACGTTTATCAATCGTTATCTCAGGCAAATATTCCGTATTTACTGGCCTAAAACAATTTCTAATCAAGAACTCTGACAATGCACAAGTATCAATCCTATTGAATTAGACGTACTCGTACGTAGAAGAAAATGGACTTGGATATACTTAAGGTTATCGAAGGTCAGGATTACCACCAAATATATGGAAGCAGTGCCTCTCTCGCCAGAGACAGACATCGATGGAGAGAATTCGTTGACGCCCTATGTTCTACGTGAACGGTTTACTTAATCTTCGTATTGTAATATTGTTTTATACATATATGTAGTTATAGGGGACATACAGGGGGAATACAGGGTATTCCTTGGCTCATTTCATGAAGAAAAGTCACTAGGACCATGTCCGAAAATGCAAGGGTGCGAAATGGCAGCGGGTTCAAAATCTTCGGATTGGCTGTCGGAGGGTAGTAAGGTAAAGTTGCTAACTTCTGTGCCAGTGGTCGGCTTGTTGGAAAGGTCTTTAAGAGGCCTTTCAGAAGCAATAAAAAAAAGTAGAAAAAAAGTCAAATCGCCGAGATACAGAGCATTCGGAAAAAAATGGGAAAAAAATTCACAGAACCTCAATTCGCTCAGCCAAATGGCAGGTAAATTATAATTTTTTTCTGATGACAGATAGCCATACCTCTTACCTTTCCAAAATTACCTAAACGAAGCCCAGAAGTCTTACCGTTCCAAAGTTATGACCTTTTTACTGAAATGCAAAAATGTTTGTTTTTGTTTTTGGAAGCGAAATAACAGCACACATTTGTTTGTTTTTGTAGATTAACACGACCGTCGGTGGTGCAATGGGTAGTGTGCGCGCCTCTTGTACACGAGATCCTGGGTTCGATCCCTGCTCCAACCACCTCAAAAATTTCTTTCGACGACGGTCACCTCGCTTAGTGACGGCGACACTATCGAGTATATAGCAATGAAAAAGATTCTCAAAATACCGTTCGGAATCGGTGTAAAACTGTAGGTCCCAATCAGTGAGTGAAAACTGGAAAGCGCACAGCTCAGTGTTTGTGAGAAGTTCTCCCCGGTCCCTTCATGGGATGTAATGGGAAACCATTTATTTATTTTAGATTAACACGTTTAAGATTTTATTTTATTGAAATTTTCGGAAATGGTCACAGCTTTGGAACGGTAAGATCTCTGGACTTCGTTTAGGTAAACATAAGTTACCTGCCATCTGGCTGAGCAAATTGAGGTTATGTGAATTAACAACTTTACCTTACTACCCTCCGACCGCCAATCCGAATATTTTGAACCCGCTGCCATTTCGCACCCTTGCATTTTCGGACATGGTCCAGTGGACTTTTCTTCATGAAATGAGCCAAGGAATAAGCTGGAGAAATTTGTCCGGAACTTCCTGAATCACCCTTTATGTATGGAATCGCTTCAGTCATTTTCAACGCGAGCTGCGAAAGAGAGGTATTAGAAGAAGAAGACGAAGGAAACCCGTTTGTTTAGGAAGAAAAAACGATTGTGGCGAAAGTGGAAGAGTAAGAAAATTTAATCTTACAGATGAAAGTCAAACAAACGGAAATGCATCAGGACCCCCTTTTGTAGAGATAAGGACGGGAATCTTGTTACATATGTAGAGAGTATGTGGGGAATATGGAGAGATCACTTCTCTGCTTTACTTGTCCCAATAGACTTCAATCTACATCGATGAGGGTGTTGATCACATACATTACGATGTCGTCGACTGCCCCCTCCTAGCCAAAGCGAAGTTAGAACAGAAATTTCCCGGCTTAAGAACAACAAATCCGCTGGTGCTGATGGACTACCGGCTGGTGCTGTTCACAGCTGGCGGCTTTGAGTTCAAAAGGTTAGAATCTTAGCATACTGTGTCCTTAAAAAAGCGACCCGAGTATATCGTATCGTGGACTAAGCCTTTTACTCACCTCATACAAGATCCCCTCGAGCGTAATGTGCGAAAGACTAAAGTCGTTTGTTGCAAACCTGATCGAACCTTATCAGTGTGGTTTTGGGCCTGCGAGAAGTTGCTGCAGTATTTTCGAAAATTTAGAAGGAATCAGCAAAATCGGGTTTGACAGTAAACGAGGACAACACAAAATTAATGGTCTGGACAAGCAGAACATCCACCCGATTGGTTGAAAGAGGGTGAACGTTGATAACTGTTGGAATTTCGAGGTAGTGGACGAATTTATTTACCTCAGATCTGCCGTGAACAGAATCAATAGCTTCGGCCTGGAAATCCAGCGGAGAATTGTGCTTACAAACAGGTGGTATTTCAGGCTAAGCAAGCACTATAAGATCCTCTCTCTAGAACCGAATAACCAACTATATCAGACTCTTATACAACCTGCGTTGTTTTATGGTGCAGAATCCTGGGTCATGGCGCATGCTGATGAAACAGCATTGAGAGTCTTCGAGAGAAAAATATTCCGAAAAATATATGGTCCTATAATAGAAAACGGCGAGTATCGATGACGTATGAACCACGTGCTGTATAATCATCGACGTAGTTGTGCGTATCAGAAAAGTGCGTTTTCGCTGGCTAGTCCATGTCAGTAGAATGAATCAGAATGAGCCAGTGCAAAAGGTACGACTACCACGAAAGACATCGAAAAATAAAAGGACCAAGATTCGCTGGAAAGACCAGCTGGAATATTACCTGTGAGAACTTGGTGTTACCAACTGAAGTAGAAAATCTGAAGATCGAGCAGGTTGGAGAAAGATGTTCTCGTCATATTTTAAGGCCCTTGAACCCTCGAGGTTGTTTGAAGCCACCTAAGTAAGTAAGAAAAGTTTTCACGTTTGATATGGTATATAATTTTGTGTTTTGTTGATATTGATCAAAACTTATGTATATATAAAGTACATTAGAGTAACAATGAAAAATCAACTTTTGATTTTTGGCAAACACTTGGCGATTTTTCGGATTTTTGTTTTAAATAAAATTGCACATGTAGCAGTTCCAAAAGATTTGTTTAGCGACCTTTTCATATACTTATTCGTGTTTAAAGCTCAAAATTTTACAGCTCTACTTAAATTTGACAATCACGTTTTAATTTTAAATTAATATCTAAATTACATTCGAATTAGGAATGCGTGTTTAAATAAAGTTTACAAGTTTTATTCCAATTCATATTATACTGATTTAAATTCAAAAATCAAATTCCAAATTTGAAAAAGATTTTTAGCTATGAAAATATTATTAAGATCAAAACATTTATTATAAAATAATTTACATTATGAAAATTGAAAAAAATATTTTAAATTCTTATTCAAATCATATCATTTTGAAATTTAAATAAAAAGAGTGACTAAAAAGATTGAATTATAACACATTAAAGCACAAAATGATATTTGAAAATAGAAAACATGTCTGTAAAGCCAACATTTCATTAAAATTTGAAATTTATATACCTACATAATATATTATTATTTTTTTTAAGGATATTAACACAAATTGATTAAAAACCTGTTAACCGGCGCCAAATAACCGGTTTTCGGGTTATTCGAGAATTACATTAAAAAAAACCGGCCCACTCTTAATAGCAAAATACCGGTTAACCGGTTTCACCAGTTTTTCGCTTTTGGACACTCTAGGCAAGTCACAGAAGTCCATTCAGATCGAAAGTAGTGTTAATTACGTATATGGGAATGTCTACAGAAAGATACACAAAGGTAATCTTGTCACATCACGTCGTCACCCTCCGTAATTGCTTATATTTTAGGACCAGTTTGTTTGACTGATTTCTCTTATTTTACTAAATGTAGAACTATGTATTTCCATACTGTATTTAATATAAGAATAGAAAACAAACGATCTACATATGTACATGGTCCTAAGTATAACCCAGCAGAAAAAATGTATACCAATCACCAGAATATCCACTAGAACTACACAACAAGAGATAGTGCATATTGGGTTGCTGCACTGTCGCTTTTTACATTGTGTTGGCTTTGAAGCTGTCGGTAATCCCTTCATGGGATGGAACGGGAAGCCATCATTGTTTTTGTTGGACATACTCATACTCATAATTTGGGTACTTTTATGTAGAATACATGCCGCTCCTTAGCGCGACGGTTCAGTAAAAAAATTAGCACGATGGTAGCATGTCCGACTAGAAAACGGAAGCAGGAGACGGTCCTGGGTTCGAATCCCACACCGAAATACTTTTTTTTAATTTTTTTTTTTGTGTTTTTGATTTGTGTTGATTTTCTTTTGCCGTTTCGCCATTGGTCGTTTAACTTTGTAACCATTTTTAAAATAATATTTCCAACTGTGGCAAAGTACAACGAACGAACATTTCGTTGCCATTAATTGCGGAATTAAGTTGTATTCGCCTGAAAGTATACTATAAAAATTACGTGAAGTGTTTAGAGAGGGGTTAATTTTATAATTATTATATTTTCTTGAAAAACTTTCCCGTGCCGGGATTGGAACTCAAGTGGCTTGACTGACTGCCAGCCGCGCGTCCTACCAACGAGCTATCAAAATTAATGCGCTCAGACGAATAATGACAACATTAGGGACAAAAAATACTTTTCTTCTGAAAAACACCATAAGAGCTGTATTGGAATTTCGGATTCCTGTATTACGAAAATCCGCACATAGTATTTCGTTTGACATACTGAAAGGGGTGGAGCCATTGGAACTACTGCATTATAGTTTTGCTGGGAAGCAATTAACGGGGGTGTCATCATGTGATATAGGGTGATACTTTCTGTGGGAAATGCCCATATTGCGCATCATCATGTTTGAAAACAATGATTCCACGTACCACGGATGTCATGGTGTTTCGACAATGGTGTTTGCTAAACTGGATTGTGGATTACCATCGCTCTAATTCATAGAGAAATAGAAAAGAGCCGTTATAACGCTCTTCGTGTTCTCTTGATGACGACGAGGTAGTAGGCCATTTCATCGAGTCATAGAGAAATAGAAAAGAGCCGCTATGCCTCTTTACGTGTTCTCTTGATGACAACGGGATAGTAGGTCATTTCATCGAGTTGCTTTTGTAATTTACTTTTTGGTTGGACCAATACGGACAGAAATAAGAGGGAATGCGTATTTTCGTTTAATGCAAATAACCACACAGAAATAGAAAAGAGCCCCCTCTTCGTGTTCTCTTGATGGCGACGAAGTAGTAGGCCATTTCAGCGAGTTCCAGTTGCTTTTGTAATTTACTCTTTGGTAGGACCAATGCGCACAGAAATAAAAGGGAATGCGAATTTTCGATCGATGAAAACAACACAAAACATAATTTAGCTGTCATTAGTATCAATAAAACACTTTTAAACTTAGTTTGCTGCATGGTCTATCATCTGTATGTCTTCTTTGGCCACTCATTCTACATCATTTCCCTAGTAACTTTTCGATCAGCTGTAGATCAGCCATAGATACCCCCTGTCCAAACGCGGCAATTCTGCTTGTTGACATAGCCATCTAACCAAACTTTTCCAATAAATTTGCGGATCAATAACAATGTTTCCTTTGGCCCATTGACCAAATGTTCGACGCGACCGCTGATCGTCTGGCTTCAGTTTCTGTAATTGCTAAACCAATATAACCATAAATCAGCGGAGAACTGTCTAATCGGATGCCACAAACAACCGTGTTGCCAACACCGCCACAAATTAAAAAAACACTTTTTTACCTACATCAGCAGTTGAAGAAAATTTGCACATTTGTCTTTTGTGATTTATAATACATGACACTGAGGATGATAAGCGATACGAATCGAAATAATGGGAATATTTAATAAATGTTGAAAAAACAGTTAAACCCGCTCGAATTTTCTTTTTATCACCTGAAGCCAAATTAATTCAACACAGACATCATGAAATGTTGAAATATTTTTCAATATACTCTTGATCAGAAAGAATTTTGACATCAAAATTATTTTGAACATAGTGGACGGAGCCCAAATCGATGTGTATCATTCCCAAGGATACTCTTATCCGGGCAATTGCCGGGAAATTGTTGAAAACTGTGCTGGGATACTTAAAAGATGTTGAAAACTAGGGATAGAATTTACAAGGAAGGCTTCCACTGGCTTTAACTCCAACTGAAAGAGAAAATCCTGAGAATTATGTACGTAAAACTCTTATCTTTCAGCACCAAAAGTCCGGTATCCAGGCAAGTATCTCGTCAGTAAAAAGAGCCATTGCAAGCTGTAAGTACCTGATATTTAAAAAGCTGAAGAAAAAGCCGCCGCTGAATAATGTGTGCGAAGAAAATCGGTTACAATTTGCGAGAGAGCATATGACATGGGACATTCAACTAAGAGGTCATGTCAATGATTGGCGTACTGTTATTTTTAGTGACGAAATAGTCGTCTTAGTAGAGAAGGTGGAGTTATGGTCTGGGGTACAATAACACATTACGGCACAATCGATTTAGAATTACAAAGTGCAAAAACGACTGGAGAAACTTACAATACTCTGCTACAAAACAAATGATATTTTTGGACCGATTCCATGGATTCTGCAACAAGCGAATGCTCCTTTTCATAATGCCAGAGTTTTAAAAGAATTTATTTCAAACCAAAATGTTCGTTTTCTAAACCATATTGAAAATATTTTTCCATTTACTATGTGAGCTATACAGATCAGGGGTTTATTCCCGCAATTAGTAAAAAGTCGTCACCAGGATTTCAACTCACGTTTCGAAGTTTGTGACTCTTCTCATCAGCGCCTTAGCGTTCCAGGCCAGTGACCGTCTTATTCTCATTGTAACTAATTACAGTTTTCGTCGTTGGCGTTTTTCTACTCTTTAGATCTCTCGTGTGATCGGCGTTTGAGCTTGGCTTTCCCGCAAGGTTTATGAAGGAGGAAGACAATTCGACGATAAGGAATCATGAATTCAAGCCATTTAGGACTCCAGGCATGAGATTTCTTTGAATTATTTAACAGCAGTTTATGAACATTTATGAATTATTTTAAACAAGGGAGGTAGCACCCACTATTAAAGAATCTACAATATTCTGAATAAACTACATAAACAGTAATGGTTCTTATAATTAAATTGTAAACTAATGAATTTTTAATTAAAATTAGTTAAGCGGTTCTAATCATAGAATCATAGAAAAGAACCGTTATAATACTGTTGCATTAAACTTTAATGTTGTTGCTGTTATTTTTGTAATCTTAAGAGAATTGCGTTGCCGATGTTAGTAACATTTTAGCTGTTGACAAAAAGTTTAAAAAGATATGACCTTCTAAAACCATAAATTTAAGTGATTCTAATCATCTGATCGAGAGTGTATGTTGTTTATCTGACTCAACGAAATATTTTATTTTCAGTTTTAATGCACCATGAAAGAATTCTCGAGTCACTTGGTTTAAGTCACTTGGTTTAAAATTTGCAGTAAGTCGGACAACTGGTAAAGGTTTGAGGTAAATTCAAAAACTCTAGGGGCTCCCTTCACATATCCTCTAGCTATATCTTGATGACACTCCATACATTCTCAAACATCTCTTCTTGTGCTTCATATCTAATAACAAATTTTAAATAAGCAACCCAGTGAACATTCTGACTCGGGAAGGAGATTGCCTTATTTTTTAAATTGTTTATATTAACTTCACCTGTCTGTATGCACGCGCACCGAAAAAACTTTGGATTGATTTTTAACCCTTTTCCCGTGATTCAATCGAGCTGAAGCTTTGCAGGCAAACTAATGGCGACGACGAAAATAAACTGTCAAAATGTGGGCGGGATTGGATAAATGGGCGTGGTACCTCCCATACAAATCACAAATTAAAAATCCATTATTTCTGCTTCTGTTAACGGCATTTGAACAAAATTGCGTATGTTCGTTAGGTGTACATATTCTAAGATCTGCTGCAAATATGGGCGGGATTGGACAAAGGGGGGTGGTCTTATATAATGAATTTATAGTCAAAAACTATGTTTTTTACGGGTTGGTTTTTTAAAGAATCATTTTGGAATCATAAAAGAGTCACTTATGAGTCAATTACGAGTCATTTTTTTATACATTTTAAAATCTTTTCTGACTTTATTTTAAATCACTTAATATTGTTGTATGATGCTTTTCTGGATAATTTAAGACATAAGTTCTTCAAGTTTGTACACACAGAGAAGAGATTCGTTGTCACAACTATATCTGCAGTCAACTAAAATTTCACTTTATTCAGTTGTGATTACCAACAATGTTGTGCACATCAATTGATTTGTAATTCAGTTTTGGTTGGAAGATCTTAAATATTTATTTGAAGTCACAGCCACAAGAAATACATGTGATCTGTTTTAGTTCTGGCAATCTCATTATCCTGAAGTGGTGAATATTCTATTTGTTGGATCAACAAAAAATTTAAAAATTATTTCGGTGGTACGAATACAATATAATATATTGACATGCTCAAGTAATTACTTGATTTTGATGGCTGTCACAACCATGCGTTGAATGCAATATCCCATTCTCAATTTTATAGAAAAAAAAAATAAGTTTTTATTTAAATCGTGTATTTTGTATTTAAATGTTAACAAAGTTTTTATTGTTTGTAACCAAGGTACGTATTTAATATAACTACCCAGGGTAACTTATCCCCATATTTCATATAACTACCCAGGGTAACTTATCCCCATATTTCATATAACTACCCAGGGTAACTTATCCCCATATTTCATATAACTACCCATGGTAACTTATCCCCATATCAGCATTTTCTATATCTCGGAAACGGAGCGTCGAACCGAAAAATAATTTTTTTTGCGGGTTTCTATAAAGTGGCCAAATTCGTATTAATTTTTTTTTTGAAAAATCGCCAAAATAAGAAAATCGCTAAAAAAAAAATAACTCGGAAACGGTGCGTCCAATCTCAAAACTAATAAATTTTTTACCTCCATGGATGTAACCAATGAATGTACAGGGTGGGTCAACTTGGACTGACTGTATTTTTAATTTTTTTTTATTTTTTTTGAAGATAATACATAATTTTATAAAATTTTATAATGTCATTATACTCTGTGGAAGAACGTGTAAAAATTGTTGAATTTTACTATGTTTCCGGGCCATCAGTTGTTACAACCCAAAAAAAAAAATACCGTCAGCATTTTAATACTGCAGAGGCTCCCAGTGTAAACATGATAAGAAGCTTAATGACCCGTTTTGAGAATTTGGGTTCAGTGGGTAATGAACTACGAAGAAACGTTGTTCGTCCTGTTCGCACTGAACAAGCTAAAGAAGCTGTACGAGAAAGTATTCACACGGATCCAACTGTGTCTTCTCGTTGACGAGCTACTCAATTGAACATCTCCAGCACATCGCTACGACGTATTCTAAAAGTTGATCTGAAGATGTTTCCATATAAAATTCAATTGGCCCAAGAATTATTGCCGAGGGATGCACCACAACGGCTACAATATGCCAATAGATGGTTTTGCTAGCGACAGAAAATGCCAATTTTTTGAATAATCTGATTATGAGCGATGAAGCACATTTCCATATAAATGGATATGTGAATAAGCAGAACTGCCGAATTTGGGGTACAGATAATCCGAGAGCATTGCCTCAGCGACAATTACACCCTGGCAGATGCACTGTTTGGTGTGGAATCATGGCTGATAAAGTTATTGGTCCATATTTCTTCGAAAATGAACTTAATGAGCCAGAAACCGTCTCTGGGGTGGTATGCCGGACCATGTTGGAAAATTTTTTTCGTCCGAGACTTCTCAATAATCGTAACATATGGTTCCAGCAAGATGGAGTTACAGCTCATACCGCAAGAGCCACAATGGCAATTCTGCGAGAACTTTTCGATGACCGAATAATTTCAGAAAATGCAGATTTCGCGTGGCCAACTCGTTCTCCAGATTTGACAACCCCAGATTTTTTTTTGTGGGGTTTCTTGAAGGAACAAGTTTACGTCAACAAACCACAGAATATTCAGGAGCTAAAGCAGAATATTCGCACACAAATTGCTCAATTGCAGTCAGAAACGTTGCGCAACGTAATGCAAAATGTATTGAGCAGAGCCACTAACTGCCAACAGGAGAATGGACGCCATCTAAAAGATGTAATTTTTCATACTTAGCTTAAAAAAAATTTATAATTTATACTTTCATTTGCAAAAAAAATTAAATAAAAAAATTTAAAAATACAAAAATTAAAAGCATTTCAAATCTGTCAGTCCAAGTTGGCCCACCCTGTATTTAATACGGCATCCCTTTTTTCTTACACAAATTGCTAAAACTAAGATTTTTCGAATAAAAAATCGCTAAAACGCCATTATGTCTATATTTTGGAAACGGGGCGTACAATCGAAAAATATCCAAATTTTCTGGGTTTCTACGGGGTTTTCATAAAGTGGTCCAATTCGAATGGACGACTTTTTGTTAAAAAAATCGCTAAAATAAAAAAATTACTATAACTCAGAAACGCTGCGTCCAAACGGAAAAATAATAAAAAAATAATAAATAAATATTAACTAATGGATGCCTTTCATAAGGAAATCCGTTAAACGAATATATTTCAAATAAAAAATCGCTCAAGCGCGACGATGCCCTATGCGCAGTGATGGCATACTAAACACATCCAGTGGTTGAAGCTTCCTATGAAGGTAACAAAGTCTTTTCTTTTGCGATTGGGCATTTTTGTTAAAAATGGGTGATTTTGTTAAAAAAATTCTGCCATACAATTGGACCACGTTTTGAAAACCCCTTAGAAATCTTTAAAAATTAGTAATTTTTTCTATTGGAAGCTCCATTTCAGAGATATAGAGATTTTTTTTTGAATTTTTCACATTTTCGATCAATAATGGGGATGGGTTACCCTGGGTGAATATGTATAGATTTATAATACGATTTATGAATGCTGATATTTTTCGCTGGTTGATAATTATAGACTTTATTGTTTAGTTACAAACTTGTTTCTCTCTTTCGGTATAAAATAATAGTTTTTCTAAAAAGTCCTTGAGTAACGTTCAAATATACAAAGTTTCTCCTTTACAGCAAAGCCACTTATTAAAAATCGGATACATATCTTTGAAACAGAAACTAAATTATAATTACAGTGACTACTATTTGAACACGAATTTTAATATTGTACTTTTTATGAGTTGCATCTTTCAATTCGGACGAATTAGGGTTTAGAAATACTCAAAATGGTTAATACAACTTAATTTCTGTGGTAACAACTTCTGTTTACTAAGACATATTTTTAATTTATCAATAACACCGACAAATTATTCTGATGTATGATAATTATGAATTCTAATCAAAATATGGACTTTGTCATGGAATTTCCAATGCCAGAGTTGGTTTCCAACTAATCTTTTCCCTTTGTGTAGTATAGATCAACTCGCAGTTGTACTTCTTGGAGCTTGATCAAGTTTTTGCAGATTTCACTTTCCCTCCAATCTTCGAATCAAAGGCTATAGTAAATATACAGCATTCCAGTATGGCTTTGCTAATGCTAGAAAGACGGGAAAAGAAGAAGTTAGTAGGAGGAAGCATTGGATTGGAAATACTGTTGCACTGCACAACCTTTAACATCGCTCCTGGCTCCATCGTCCTCCTCCTTGGCCTCGCGCGGCAGCATTTTGTATTAACACAATTTAATTTGCTGGAAAATTATTTCCTTATTGAAATTTAAAAATTTATTTTAGGCTCATTCGGTAATATGAATATAATGAATATGAACATTACCAGAGCTTCGCTTTCCACATATCGCACCTGTTCCACAAAAGTGTAACAACTCAAAATTTCTAAATTTTCGTTTTTTGCAAGAAAACAACACACTGTGGTCATCTCTACCCACTGTAAACATCATCTATTATTTTGTCTCCTCTTTCGTCAAAAAAACCGTTATGACTCTCTTTGTTTTCAGAATAACTTTTTTAGACTCAACTAAAGAGTAACTGCCTTATTCATAAAAAACATTAATGTAGCTCTAAAGCATTCATCAGTTGTTGAAAGCTTTACGATTTGGCGAAGGTTTTATTCGAACCGTATTCATAATGATAATTTTAACGAGGGAACAGATAATTGAATGACAACCCTGTTTTATGTATTCTCACAGTGCTTGTGATGTAAAAACAAGGTGAACAATAACCGATAGACCAAATTATTTATTTTTTATTTAAATGCGTCAATGCATTTTTGCAAAATTTTAAACATTAATAGTTAGAAAGAACTATTCAATAAAAAGATCAATTAATATTTGCTATATTCATAAATTTGGAAGAAGTGTAAACGAATCATATTGAATTGGATTTCAGTTTTGGGGATGGCGAATATAAAACCGGATAATAGGTTGTAGTTTCAATGTTTTGATTTTATATACATCACTATGTAAACAAAAGTTCATCTAACGTCGCCACGGACACCACTACGTTGTTCAAAAATTTAAAAATTGGAACGAAACTATTTGGTTGCTTAGCAGGATAATGTGACACTATAAACTTTGCAAATATACACAAAATAATTCCAATTGTTTATATCGCATAAATATTTAAGTACGGCACACGTGAAATGTAAAAAAATTATTTCTTTTGTGTATTAATGCAGATAAAATAGCCTTAAAGGAGGGCGAAACGTTCAACAAAAATGGCGACGTTAGAGAACTCTTAACAGAGGAATTTTTGGATTATGAATACAATTTTTGGGCTTTGCCTTCTTAAACCTTTAACAAACCCATGACAACTTTTTATGAATAGGCCGTAACATTTTTAGTTGTCTCTAAATGTTTAAGCAAATCGGTTTGTTTTTTATCATATAAAGAGTAACATTTTTAACGCAAACAACGCTTTTATTCTTTTTAATGATAATTTCTTACAATAACATATTTTTTTCTTGAAATATATCATCAATATTAACGGAAACAGTTTTTCGTCTCTACTGAAAATTTTGAAATTTTGTGTTGTTACACTTTTGTGGAACAGGTGCGATATGTATGACTCTTTTTTGATGAATTTTTTGAGCACTCACAAATTATTCATGGGAAGCGAAATTTTTTAATGTGTTTTGTATGTATAAATATGTTTGAAAATTTCCATTTCTTGTCTGATTCTTTTGTGATTTATTTATGAGCATTTATAACCCCTCAAATAAGATTCGAAAAAAGTGTATTTGCAGAGCGTAACTTTTTTTTTTTTAAAATTTTTTTTTCGCATTTAATTATTTATTGCCCAAAGTAGTTATACAAATTTAGATCGTAACCTATGTTACATTTTTTCTCTAGCATCCTAGGATAATTTCTAGAGTTATTAGTAAATTTAAATGTCTACGGCCAGCCCATTTACTTTCTTTCTTATGACCCTCAGAAATTGCTCATATTTTTTACTCTTTTATGACTCTGAACGTCTGAGCACTCTGAAAATTGTTGGCTGGGAAATTTAAACCAAATTCCAAACAAAAATTTACATTTTGTTCAAAAATTATTGGAACGAATTCCCCTATCGCACGTTGCGGAATGGGGGCGAAATGAAAAAAAATATAAAACTTTTGTTTTAACACTATTATGCTACAACCCACTATTATCAACCATATTCTTTACTTTTGATTTGGTTTGTGTCTAGACTAACGGCTTGAATCATAGAGAAAGAAATTGACTAAATGTCTCACATATGTTGGGAAATTTCTTGTTTAATGGGAAGTTTTCTAGGTGGAGCCTGTAACCAATATTTAGTATATATTGTAGTTTTGCGAAAGAAGTTTAAAAAAGAAAATTTTCTGAAATAAGTGTTTATTTCTTAAAAAAAGTAATTTTTCTCAAAAAAATACCTATTCATATTCTTAAACAAAGTACCTTTTCTTAAAAAAATAAATACCTTATCTTAAAGAAGTACCTTTGCTTAAAAAAAAATAATCTATACATATTCACAAAAGTAAATAAAAAATAAATGGTTTCCCATTACATCCCATGAAGGGACCGGGGAGAACTTCTCACAATCACTGAGCTGTGCGCTTTCCAGTTTTCACTCACTGATTGGGACTTACAGTTTTACCTCGATTCCGAACGGTATTTTGAGAAGCTTTTTCATGGCTGTATACTCGATAGTGTCGCCGGTGACCGCCGCCGAAAGAAATTTTAGGTGGTCAGAGCAGGGTTCGAACCCAGGATCTCATGTACAAGAGCCGCGCACACTAACCATTGCACCACCGATGGCCATTACAAAAGTGCCTTTTCTTAAAAACAGTAATTTTTTTAAAAATAAGTACATTTTCTTAAACAAGTACATTTTCTGGCAACAAATAGATTTTTCTTAAAAAACTACCTTTTCTTTAAAGAGTAAATATTTTATGACACAAAATAACTTTTCTTGAGATAAGTACCTACTCTTAAAAATGTTACCAAATTTTGAAAAAAGACCAAGTCTAAAAAAAATTCCCATTTCTTAAAAAAACCATTTCTCCAAAATAATACCTTCTCTTAAAAAATTACCTTTTCTTACAAAAATTCCTTTTCTCAAAAGTCCATTTTCTTAAAAATAAAATAATACCTTTTCATTTCGTTTATTTTCTTTTCTTTTCTTGAGATAAGTAGCCTTTTTGAAAATAAGTACATTTTCCTCTTTAAAAAGTACATGTTCTTAAAAAAAAGTACTTCTTTGTAAAAAAAAAAAAATTATGCTCACGGAGTGCTTCTTCTTAAAAATAGTAAATTTTCTTAAAAAAACATTAGCTTTAAAAAAAAAATAAATACCTCTCTTTAAAAATGGACCTTTTTGGGAAAAGATAATAATACCTTAAAAAAATACATTTTATAAAAAAAAAATTTCTTAAAAAAGTTTATCATTTTGCAAAATGTACTTTTCTTAAAGATCCATTTAAATTATCGTATTTATCAACGGGCGCCTTAGGCGTCGTGGAACTAACTAGTTCATAATATATAGCGAAATGAACTTCGTTCCAACCGGGTATCGCCTGACACCTCATGTGATTTTTGTTTTGGTTTATGTTTGAGTCGCCAGTAGATTAAGTTACGAAAACTCTTTATTTTAGTTCGAAGAACAAAGTGGAAATTTGTTTAAAGAACAACCAAAGAATTATAGGTGGCAGAATTTTGATTAAAAACTTACTTCATTTAGGAATAGTGAAAGTTTAGCAAGATAGATTAAAAAAAATATTACTTAAAAAATATTAAAATCTGAATTCTTAAAAATTAAAATTTGCGACATATTGAATGAGAATTAATACATTTATCATTTTCGTTGTTGATATTTCACAAGCATTTTATTGTATGGAGTTTTGTGAAATTTCATGTGGAATGCCTTTGCTCTGTGGATTTTATGTAGATGAACATCGTTTTTTAAAAATTATAAAAACAAAATATGTAATTTATGCAAAAAACTCCAATTCTGGACCAGTGTGCAATGAATGCAATATGTACATACATATATCAATATTAACTCTTAACATGAAACTTTAAGCAGCTTTGTAATGCAAAAAGACAGAAAGAAAACTCATCATCATGCACATCATATAGAGGGGGAGAATGGGAAGAAAGATAGTCAAAGGTATTACAACTGTAATTACAGTTTACTAGAAGCGTTTGTGCTGTGTGAAAACTACTAGTGTTTTCACATTTTCACATCATTAATTCCTACCAAGTTTACCTTTGTGGATCGCTGAATAAGAAAACAGACGGAAAACAGACTTTCATTTGTACGAAAGTAAAAGTATCATATGAATAACAACAATGCAAATTTCAACATAGGACGGAGCACATGGTGGGCATTAATAATGACAGCAATTTGTGTGTTTGATAACTTCGATAATGTGTGTTTGTTAATTCGTTGAACTGTAGTTAGTGTCAGTCATAGTGAAATAGAAATGATACGTTGCAGGGATGAATCATATTGGTTATTGTGTTTACATTGCAGCAATGACAAGCTTCATACATTCAGCGATTTTGCTACAATGAAACAATTTGTACAACTTTATTCTGACCGTTCATCATTTTGTTGCTGCTGTGGTTGTTTGAATTAGTACACTAAATGCACTTCTAACTTAATTTTGCAAGTCTGCAGAAAAACATATAACATGCAGTGGATTAGTGGGAGTGGTGCGCAGAGCACCCGTTGCCATTCTTGGAACCCTAGTCAGTAGTATGTTGGCTTCTCAAGCACTTGCCGCCACCCAATATCGTTCTCACCATCGCGGTCTACATCTATTAAGCAATCCATATTTTCAATCTATATCCCTCTATGTCGATTTAGAAACTAAGCATTTTTTTTTAGCTTAAATTCATTTATTTCTCCAACTTTTCTTCAAATTTTTACAGCTAATTAATATACATACGTACATTTTTTCCTAACATCTACTGATAAAACTAGGATCATTTCATTTTGAATAAATTATATCGGCCTATGGCCAGCCCATATACATTTTTATTTCAGTTTTGACTTTTGTCCTTATTTTTGTCTGTTATCCCGGGAAAAAGGAGACTAAACCCGTACCCTTGAGAAACTAAGCATGTTATCCATGTTAACATCCACTGCAAGATTTCCTTCAGTCTTGTTTAACGTGATATGTCCCATACTGGGGAGCTTAAATGGGTAAAATGGACCAGGTTTTCACCCAAGCACTTTACACCCACCCGTGAGCCCAAAGTCTGTAGGTTATCATGGAGGATATATTTGGGGGACTACGTACTGTGTTTTGAAATTTTTAAATAACCATTTTTCGGTTTATTCGAAAAACCAATTTTTTGAAAAACTGAATTTCGGTTTTCGGTTTAACGGTTAGTATTCGGTTTTATTTACGGTTTCTTTTGGTTTTTCGTTTTGCATGAAAACAATAAAAATTGTTGTCTACAAATTAACATAAAATCAGCACAAAATAACATTTTTATGTCTTGGTTCCTTTGCTCGTAAAAATAATCATTATTATTCAGATTTAAATATATCAAGTCACAATAACCCATTAGCTCTACAGTTGCTGAACGTCTAATCATCCCATCGACCACTACGACGATTTCAAAATACAAATCTTGTCACCACTAGATAATCTATATAAGATAAAGATGCAGAAGTAGCAGTTGTTTTATAGCTACGATAACCTCAAAGGAAGATTGGCAATGGCCCACCCTTCACATGTTAAAACACTATGTTAAGCTTTTATATTAAATCTACAAATTGCCTAATGTCATAATTAATGATAAATTGCAAATAATTATATGGGGTTTTCCAATTTGAGTGCTATGATTTTAAGTGACGTTTCATCCATTTGTAGTACGTCATTATCTGTAATTTTTATTTCATTGTATTCAAATCGTCCACTTGTGCTCGCTATTCGTCGTATCGTTCGAAGTAATGAAAATGTTGCTGCCGTTCAGGGAAGTGTTGCTGAAGTCCGCAATTGTTCGAAATGAAGCTGGTAACACCGTTGCTATCAATGAAGAGCGTTATAGATCGATGGTAACCAACGTCTCATGGCCGAAATTGGAAGTAGTTGATCTTGACAACATCTGGTTCCAACAAGACGGGGCTACGTTTCGCACCTCACGGGCAACAACCGAATTGTTGCGAGAAAGTTTGGAGATTCGATTATTTCAAGAAATTGTGACATTGAACTGCCTCCAAGAAGTTGTGCTTCAACACTATTAAACTATTTCTTGTGGGGTTATTTGAAGTCATTGGTCTTTAGCAATAAACCAGACTCCCTTCAAGCTTTGCAAGTCAATATTGAACGTGATATTCATGACATACGACTTGTTTTAGTGGAGAAAGTGCTCGAAAAATGGGAGCATCGAATTCGTTCCTGCAAACGAAGACGTAGGGCCATTTGAAAGACGTTCTATTCAGAACTTAATTGTATCGATTCTACTTCACATTACATAAAAAACATTTGAATTTCCTTAACAAATTGTGTGTTTGTTTAAGAAATCATATCACTCAAATTGGAAAACCCTTTATTTGAATTATCTTTACTTGAAACAGTTCAGTTAAAATGGTTCTTATGAAGATAAAAACAACTGAATTAGACCAGACTAGACTATGTTAGATTATATTGGATTGGATTGGATTGGATTGAATTGAATTGCATTGAGTTGAATTCAGTGGAACTGAATTGAATGAATTTGAATTGATTTGAATTGCATTGAGTTGAATTGACTTGAACTGAATTGCATTGAATGGAATTGAATTAAATTGAATTGAATTTAATAGAATTGCCTTGAATTGCATTGACTTGAATTGGATCGAATTGAACTGAATTGAATTTAATTTAATTGAATTTAGTTGAATTGAATGCAATTGTATTCAATTGAACTGATTGGAATTGAATTTAATTGACTTGAAGTCAGTTGAATTTAACTCAACTGAATTGAATTGAGTTTAATTGAATTGAATTGAGTTGAATTGAATTGGACTGAATTGAACTCAGTTGAATTGAATTGAGTTGTATTTAATTGAATTGAATTGAGTTTAATTGAATTGAATTGAGCTGAATTCAATTGAGCTGACCTGAATTGAATTGAATTGAACTGAATAGAATTGAATTGAATTGAGTTGAATTGAATACAATTGAATTGAACTGAATGGTATTGAATATAATTGAACAGAATTCAATTGAATTGAGCTGAATTGAATTGAACTAAATTAGATATTCGAGTTTCAATCTCAAAATGACAGTGCTGTATTTACAGTTGACAATCATGTTCAGTTTTTAAACTAAAATGTAAGTCATGTTCCAATTTGTATTTCGAGTTTAATATAAAATTAACAAGTTTAATTCATATTTACATTAAACTGTTTTAAATTTGAAAAATCATCTCCGAATTGGAAACAAATTTTCATGTACTAGTGGCCCACCAATTGTGCTACAATAAGAAATTCAAATAATTTTTTGATTCAATGTATTTCATTTATTTATTTTTATTGTACTTATATAGAAAGTTCAAAGTTCTGGGGGGAAAAACCTCCTTCAACCCTTGTAATAACGGTCCCCGTTGTCAGTTACTGTTACACCGTTGTCTTCAATGCACCTTCATGAAACTGCACACCACAGAGTGACTCATTCTGGGTGGGTGCAGTTCCGTCTCATGGAGTATTTGTGGATTAGATTCATTCCTTATACGACAATTTTGCTTGTTTACATTGCCCTTTAGATCAAAACGGCCCTCATCAGACATAAACAAGCAATTTATCAAGTTGTTGTCTTCTTCGGTCATTTCAATAATTTTTGGGCAAAATTCCAGGCGAATAGGTAAATCCAGAGCGTTTAAATTGCTTGTAATTTGGACTTTGTACGGAAACAAGTTTATATTATCAGGAATTATCCGTTGCACTGATCGTATAATTCCAATTTGCGCCAATAAGTTTCGAGCCGAAACGCCTAAATTTCCTTTGGACGGAAATGATGGACTGCAAAGCATGGTACCACTGGCCTGTCCAAATCCTCTTTTCGGTAGCCCAAGCATTAATTTTAATAAATCCAAATGGTAACCTGCAAATAAAAAAAAAATTAATCCGTTTACTCACACTGAAAAAAGTTATTACGATTTGTTTTAGTAGCACGATTCGCGAGCCACCCTATATAAAGTCTATAAGTGCGGTCTATACCTTATCAGCCGCATTCTGAAGTTTCGCTGGTGACATCATGTCAAAGCGAAATATTTCAACATCTCGTTCATTACAGGGCAGACACCGACAGAGGATAAATACGATGAGGTCAAAGAATCATTTTATCAGTGTAATGGATGGACGTGTGATTCGAGGTGCCAAGATCGCCTAGGATCATTTCCTGGCTGCAACAGGTCAACAAGACTTATAATGGGGAAAAACGTACGAAGCCGGACACGGGAAAAGCTAGATACCGACAAGCTGCAAACACCTGAGATATCAAAGGCCTAACAACAAAAACTCACTCTCCTGCTAGAGCGGAATACTCCAACTCCCTAGGACCCAGAAGCGAAATGGGAGTACATCTCCCATTCTTTGGCAGCCGCTGCAAGAACTAACTTGGCTATCAAAAACTTCTGAAGGATAAGCCATGGTAGGGCAAAGAATGTCGCACTGCAACTGATGAAAAAGACGTTGCACGAATGGCAAGGAAACATTTAGTTACAACGCGTGCTGCGAATGAGCGGAACAAGAGGCTAAGAAGTTACGAAAACCAACTATTTAGGAGGAAAAATGGCAGTGGGTACAGACAGAGAGAGTGAAAAGACCGAAATGTGCAAGATGAATAATGAATCGCGAAAAATTTTCCAGAGGGTCAGAAGATCGAATAACGGGCCGAATAAGAGGATGCCCTCCTACAAGGACAAGAATAGGAATCTGGTGATAGATACGCAGTGTGTATTTAACGTGTGGAGAGAAAACTTTTCAGCACAACTCCACTCAGATTCTTCTACTGAAGATCAGGAGGTAATGACTGTGAAAGACACTGTAGACTGTACCCCCAGCGAGATTGGATTGGCAATCTCCCGGCTTAAGAATAATAAAGCCGCTGGTGTGGATGGGATACCCGCTGAGGTTCTAAAGGCCGGTGACAAAGGACTGCCAGTCCACATGCAGCATCTTATTTGCGGTATATTGTTGGGAGAATCCGTGTGCATGTTCCCACTATCGCGGTATCAGTCTTTTATCCATCAAATATTGTCGAGCGTATTATGTGAAAGACTAAAGCGAATTGTTGAAATCCTGATTGGATCTTATCACTGAGGTTTTAGACTAGGAATGTTCACGGCTGGCCAAATATTCACACTACGACAATTCCTGGGAAAGACCCATGAAAAGCAAATCGATACATACCATCTATTTGTCGATTAGAAAGCAGCTTTCGAAGCTATATCTGAACTTGGGATTCCGACAGACTCTGACCAACACCAAATCAACAGTGAAGGTGGGGAAAGACTTCACCGAACCATTCTGTACCAAGCGAGGACTGAGACAAGGCGACACACTTTCGTGCAATCTCTTCAACATCTCAATGGAGATAATAATGAGAAAAGCTGCAGTAAATAACACGAAACGCCGTATGTTGCTGGCGTATGCTGATGACATAGAAATCATTGGGCGAAATTTGCGAGAGGTTACAGCATTATTTTCAAGCATCGAAAAAGAAGGTGGGTCTTGCTGTTGATGAGGGCAAGACAAAATTGATGGTGTCAACGACTGGACGAACCTCTCGACTTGGTCCGCACTTGAACGTTGACAATCGATTTAATTTAGAAGTGGTATATGAATTTATCTACCTTGGATCCGTTCTTGACATGGACAGCAACGTCAGCCTGGAGGTAAATAGGAGAATTGTGCTTGCGAATTGACAATATTTTGGGCTCAGCAAGCAGTTTGAAAACAAAGCCCTCTCTCGACGGGCAAAGGTCCAGCTACGCCAGTCTTTCATTTTATCATTCCTGGCATATGGCTCCGAAACTTGGGTCATATCGCAAGCGGATGAAAAACACCTGTGAGTATAGTATATAAGGTATACCTGGATTGCTTCTTACACTTTTCCATTTTTCATTTAATATTAGGGACTCCTTCTCTATTTGCTCTGATGATATGAAATATAGTTGTATGCTGTGAATACATATTGAAAAAACGACTGAGCCTCCGATAAAACCACATTTTTAGACTTTGTGCTTTGCCAAACCTTTTTTCTTAAAATCGCACCCACTCCATCAACAGCACCATTTCCGTGCGATGTTGAGAAAAAATCCATTCCATAAAATTGCATTCAAATTTTTGCATAAAGTCAGGAATGTATTTTTTTAAACTGCTAGCCAAATCTATTAGAAAATATGAAAATTTTGGATAGCATACACGACTTCGAACTCCGAAAAAAAACCTTCATCAAAAACAAAAAGCATCGCCTTTGCTGTGGCTGAGCTTATTACTGATGATGGCGAAAGACATTGCCTGTCCCAAAAACCAAGTCACACAGGTGTATATAGATACTTGCCGGTAACTAAAATGTGCACAACTAAAATGTGTAAGGCGGTAATTTTCTACGAAATCGATTTGAATCAAAAGGCTGTAATTCTTTCTTGATTTCCTCAAAACCAAATTTACAATTACGGTGTCGAACGTGACAAACTTCAAATCGCTACGGAAAATTGTATATATAATTTTTCAACCCGATGTCGAACGCGACAATAGAATTTGTAGTAGAGGTAAGTCAAAAATTACCATTATTCTTCATTCCTTTTGTTTCGTCTCTTCTATTTAAGATTACTTAGAAAGATTATTTATAATATGCCTCCTTTTACATAAGCCTCTCTTCATTACGAAGGAAATTGTAAAAAATGTAGAACTAAAAACTTGAAAATGATCCAAAACTACAATTTGGCAATTGTTTTTCGTAAACTGTTGAGTAAATACATGTGAAATTTTTTTCTTTTTATTAACATCGGAAGCTACATTTTCTTTAACGAGTGCCTTTTTTGTGAAACAAACTAACTTTTCTTGAAATAAGTACCTACTCTTAAAAATGTACCTATGTATTCTTGAAAAAAGGACCAAATCTAAAAAAAATTTTAATTTCTTAAAACAAAGACCTTTTCTTCAAAAAAATACATTCTCTTAAAAAAAATAACTTTTCTCACAAAAATTCCTTTTTTACTTACAGCCTGTTTTTGTAACTATTGTGTGTAGGCAGACGATAATTCTCACCCGAACGATCATGTTTTTATTTGAGTTCATTAATGTTATTTTACTCATTGCCCTTATGTCAAAATACATTGTTGCCAACGTGTTATTGGTGTTGATTTGAAAAGCTCTTTGTACTGAAAAAAACAACAATTTTGGAAACCCGAGGCAACACTTCTACATCTGCTGTTCAATTGGAAGCAGATGATTGCAACCAAACGAAAATAAACAAACAAAACAAGTGAAACAATTTGCAAACAGAAAAGTGAGAAAATAAAAGTAAAGTACAAAAATAAAGTTACAGTGCAGTTATTAAAAAATATAAAAAATGATTCCTTCGGTGGCCTTTGGTTTTTCTGTGATAAATAGAAACGACACAACTACCTACAGCGACCTTAACCGCAGGAAATTGCGAGATGCGACAAATGTTTTGGAGCTTCCAGAGCTTCTTTTTGTTTATACAATTTTTATCTGCAGATTTATTGCTAACTTTTATTATTATTGCTTCCTTTTTTTTTGTTGGACGCTTCCATTTTAGTTAAAAATTGTTATTTGATTTAAAAATATTTTTCACAATACACTTTGTAAACAAAACAACCAAACGAAACAAAGCAGACAATTGGTATTTTCTGATTGTCTAATCTGACGTTTTGTTTCGCTTGTGTATGACTTAGCTGAACCAAAATACACAAGCAATACACAAGCAAAACAAAAGCTCTTTTTGTTTGCACTCAAAAAAATGCAAAAGAAAACCAAATATTTTTTTTGATCGTCTTTAGGCAAACGATTGGTGTAAAAACAAGTTACAAAAACAGGCTGTTAATATGTCTAAAGCCTCATGAGGTTGTAAAATAACCAATAAAAGTGAAGTACGGTAAGTTACAAAAATGTGCGTAAATTTTAAAAAAAATTTAACGCGGTTTTTAAAGAACGCGCTAATAGAAAAACATACGACTTTTGGATTCTTAAAAAGTCCTGCACATCACATGACTACTTTGCCTCTCGCCCCAAGCTCTCAATTCCACTAGGTATGCTACTTTTCCCATCGACAGCATTCTGGAATAAGAGATTTGTAGCGATTTATTGAGAGACGTCATGACGCTGCTCAGCTTATTTTCGCAGGTAATTCTAATGTCAAAAACTTTTTGCATGTACATATTTTCGTACAGTACCAGTCTGTCATTCTCGCACTACGATGAACTAATTCTCTCATCAGTGCTACTTAATAGTGGAAGGTATGCGTTTCACTTCGGTAACTAAATTGTTTGTCTCTTCAATGAGTCGTATTAAGGCTACTAACGTCAACCGGTCTTTTTCCATTGGGCCAGGTGTTCGTAGTCCACAAAATAACCAAAGGTTACAGCAATCAAATAGTCACTGATGTCACTTAGCGTAGCATTTAATAACTACATGCGTCGGTTGACTCTAACTTTCGGATATGTTGTACACTGAAAACGGCCCATATCCCTCATTGCACCTAATATAGTTATTAAGGGATAAATATAAGTAACATGTTATCGTGAGTTTTATTTCCATTAACTAAATAAAGGGTGTCTCAGTAAGAATGCACTTTTTCATTTTCGAATAAAAACACGTATTTTTTGAGACAGTTGTGAGTTGGATTGTAAAGAAGAAATGTTCCGCTTAAGTATGGAATAAAATATCCGTCAAATTGTCCCGCGGCTCTGATGACAGGCCATCACTCTTTTCTTTTCCATAACCTTTTCACAGAGATGTGGCTGTTTCTCACCGATGAAGCGTTGGATCTCGGATTTGAGCTCAGGAATTGTTTCTAGTTTATTCGCACAAGCCCGAGTTTTCACAAAACCCAAAGAAATAAATCGCACGGCGTTAAATCGCATGCTCTTGGTGGTCAGTTGACATCAGAATTTCTTGAGGAAATCGTTGCTGCAATAAATCGATTGTTCCATGCGCCGTGTGGCAGGTGGCGCCATCTTGCTGAAACCACACGTCGTTCAGATCCATGACGTCCAGTTGAGGCCAAAAGAAGTCCGTTATCATGTTCATTTACTCCCCATAGAATCAGAGGCTGAAAATCCCATTTATATATATATGTAATATCTAGGATTTCCAAAAATCGGTTCAGCATATATTCTACACGCTGAAAAATGTGTAGTTTTTTGTTGTTTGGATGGAAATCATACATGAGTTTGGAGCCTGTCGCAAGTATAATACATTTGTGCCCAAACGCATTGTGTTTGATATTCAATATTACATGTTTGAGACACAATGGTTAATATGTTATAACATATGTGTTTGAGACCCAAGTATATCTGTGTTTGTGATACATCTGGGTTTTTTGCACTGTTTATGCTCTCTCTAGAGCAAGAGAATAAAAGAAAGCTATCAAATGCTATCCAACATTTTGAAATCCATTAACGCATTCCAAAGTTATGCCATTTTTAAGTCAAATCATTTTTTCATCAAGTGCCATAGAAACCCTACTTCAACGAACCATAAAACAAAATCTATTTCGAAAAACCTCAATTCGTATGGACGAGGAGAAACTTCTGTGCAAATTTCATACAATTCAATAGGGGTCAGGTACTGGTCTGTGTCGAAATAATTTGGAATTACCCCAAGTGTATTTATTTTGAATTATTATATAATATATATTAAACCATATATGTACAACATTTAGTTATATTTTGTAAAGGTAGCACATCGTAACGTATTTCATTCCCGTGCCTAAAATTTCAGTCCTATACTATGATTTTCTCAGTCCCGTGCTAATTAGATCAGTCCCGTGGAAAATAAAACTCTTAAAAACTGCTAAAATTCAATGTACATTCACAAGTAGCATCTAAGTGGTTAATATAATAAATTTCAATTTTTTTTTATTTTCTCATTTGATTATAAAGACTGTCCCCTTTTTCGCAACGAAAAGGAGTCATTTATACTAAATACTAGTTACAAGGCTTCACCTAGAAAACTTCCCATTAAACAAAAAATATCCCACCATGTGTTAGCCTAGACACAAACCCATGGAAAAGTACCCAATATAGTTGATAATACTGGGTTGTAATAAAGTTTTGAGTTTCTAATCCTGTAGGACCATTCGTGTCGTTAACTTTGCAATGTGTAGGTGTTTGTATTTTCTCCATACAAACAACTGTAGAAACTACTCGTAGCCTTGTCCCCTACACTGCAGCAACTTTAACAGCTTGTTCCCAATCACGAATGACAACTTACGTTCGTGTTCAAGTCGAAAGAAAGTTGTTTTGTGTTTCACAATCTTATCATTTGAAAGAACATAAAAAGGTCCAAAACTTTTCAGTAGAAATTTTTGTTCCTATATTTCGAATATGCTGTCATTTGGGAACAAGCACAGAGTTAGTCCAACGAAACTTTTCACCTAGAGGAACCCATTTGGGCCGAATGCGGGTGACTGACCTTCGTTCACGTCGCGTTTTCTTCGAGATCGGGGAACAGGCCACGAAAATAGTCCACGAGTCCGACTGTTCCTAAGTTCTCTAAAATGGAGAGAGAGTAAACTATATTTGGGATAAGGCCGCTATAAAACCAAAACCGATAGTGTAATCGCGAATTTACGTATCCGTTGCGTACCCGTTTCGGAGCCGTAAATAATTTAGAAAAGGAATCAGTGTAATCGCGAATTTACGGATCCGTTGCGGACCCATTTCGGATCCGTAAAAAATTTAACGAAGGATTCAGTGTAATCGCGAATTTACAGATCCGTAACAATTTTAAAACGGAATCAGTGTAATCGCGAATTTGCGGATCCGTAAAAAAGTAAGAAAAGGAATCAGTGTAATAGCGAATTCAGTTTTTTTAAGAGAAGGTCCTTATGTGGGACCCAGAAAAATCAGTTTTTAATAATTTTTTTCGTAAATTACAACTCAATTGAAATCTATTATTTTTAGAATAGGAGAAAAGCATTGAAAGTCAAATTTCATTTCATGTCATTTATTATACAAAATTGTAACTTTAAAGCATATTGGCCAATTAACCAAGTACAATATGTCACTTATGTAAAGTACTACTCAACAAAATGTTATGTCGTAATATGATGTTCGTAACGAGTCCGTAACGGATCCGAAAAACGGACATAAAATCGGGTTTTGAATCCGTTTTTTTGAGAGGAATTTCTCCCGCTTGCGGATCCGAAACTGGTCCGTAACGGATTCCTCTACGGATACGTTTTATTAAAGTACACGGGTCCGCAACGGATCCTAATATGATGTCCGTAACGGATCCGATAAAACGGACATAAAATCCGTTTTTGGATCCGTTTTATTGGGAGGAATTTCTCCCGCTTGCGGATCCGAAACGGATTCGTAACTGATAAGTACGAAGAAGTGGATCCGTTGCGGATCCGAAACGGATACGTTTGGCACACTGGGCTGATGCTTCGAACCAAACATAGTTGTTGTCTACATGTGAGTTGCCGATCATGTGTGTGTGAAAAATACAAGAAAAATCCGATTATTGTCTTACTTCGCGAGGCTATGGGCCACTGTACTAAAGTATAATAGCTGGTACCCGTTGCGCTTCGCTACCCCTGAATTGTAATTTTAATGAAACACAATTTTGTTAATTTTTTTCTATTTATTCAAGAGCTCTAGGATATACAATATTTGTAGTTTTGCCACCTGTTGCAAATATATATAAGTCTGAAGGTTTACCCACACGTGAACATGCAACATATATTGTTCGTAGGAAAAACACGGATTTGTCAAATTTAAGCCACAGATTTGAAGAGACCGTCCCTACGCTTTATTTATGGTCATCGCAAATGCCAACCGAATGGGAAACTGCAATCTTTTGAAATCGATGGGCATGTCTGTAGGTATCATGGGAATGCGTGGAATCAGGGCATCGGTTCCTTTATAATTTCCAGTGATTATAGTAGCCTCTATAAGAGTATTCTGAATTTGTATTAAAACATTCATTATTGGGAAAATATATTTAGAATGCTCTCGAAAACTGCCCGCAAATATATTCATATTCATTCGTACCTGTGGTAACTTTCTTAGCTCCATAGGCTGACTTTTTTAATAGCCGCATTTTCATTGGTTGGTAATTGGTAATTTTCATCATATCAGTAGTATATGTTCCGAACCTCACATTCCTACACTGTATCAAACAATTGTCCGTACACCAGACAGTCGTGAACATATTTCAATGTATCTCAAAAGATATACGGCCGATTTGATTCAAATATATTATTAAAAAAAAGATTTATGAAAAAAAAGTGATTTATATTTTTTGAGATAGATTGAAATATGTTCGCAAGTGCCTGGTGTACGGCGAAGTGTTTGATATATTATACTTTAAGAAATAGTCAAATATTGACGTGTGTGGGCGACACCTCGACCCTTTTAGTCAACTTGCTTCCAAATTGCTTGTTCGTATCTGTAGGCCAACTGTAACATACTGTGCAATTTTCAGAACGATCAAACTATTATTATGACTGCTCTAACGGCTTCTTTTAAAAGGAGCGTGGCACATCCCACTTCCACCGTGGCTGGAATTCATACTGTACCAAGAACATATGTATATACCAAATCTCATCTTCATACCTCTGATAGTTCCTGAGACATAGTCATTTTAAATTTCAAGTTGTATGGACGGCGCCACGCCCTATTATCCAACTACTTCCAAATATACCCAAGGACTGTCAGCAGGTTATCAGTACCACATTGTGAAATTTTCATAACAATCGTTCTATTAGAAAAGCCCTCAGCAATTTTTTAAAAGGGGACGTGGCTTCGCCCACTTCCATCCTGACTGTAATTCATACTGTACCAACAACATATAGTAGATACCAAATCTCATATTTTTACCTCTGATAGTTCATGAGATACATCCATTTTAAATTTCAAGTTGTATGGGTGGTGCCAAGCCCCTTTGTCCAATCTTTTCCAAATATAGCCAAGGACTATCAGCAGGTCATCAGTACCTCATTGTGAAATTTTCATAATAATCGGTCTATTAGAAAAGCCGTCAGAGCGATTTTTTTAAAGGGGGCGTGGTAACGTCCACTTATACCCTAGCTGTAATTCGAACTGTACGACAAACTTATACACCATATATTATATTCATACCTCTGATAGTTCATGAGATACAGCCGGACAAAGTTTCAAGTTGTTTGCCACGCACACTCATCCTATCCCGCCCATTTTTTGTTGGATAGCAAATTTTTCTGCCTAATGCATCCACACAAAGGCGATTGGTGAAACAGTCCTCCAGATATTGCCTTTTCAAAAATAAGATCCAATGGGCGGGGCCAGAGCCACTTCATATACCAAAAAATTCAAGTACCCTATTTTCACCACCGACCTCACAGCTAAATTCTGAGAAAATTTCAAAAAGATCGGTTCAACCGTTATCGTGTCTATACTCATTTTTATATACAGGGTGATTCAGGAAGTTCCGGACAAATTTCTCCAGCGTATTCCTTGGCTCATTTCATGAAGAAAAGGCTCAGAAGTTTGCAACTTTACCCTACTGCCCTCCGACCAACAATCCGAAAATTTTGAACCCGCTGCCATTTCGCACCCTTGCATTTTCGGACATGGTCCTAGTGGACTTTTCTTCATGAAATGAGCCAAGGAATACGCTGGAGAAATTTGTGCGGAACTTCCTGATTCACCCTGTATAGAGATAGATGTTGAATACAGGCGCTCCAACTAGAAAACGTCCCATTAAAGAAGAAATTTCCCACCATATGTTAGTCTAGACACAAACCAAAGCAAAAGTACCCAATATAGTTGATAAAACTGGGATGTAATAAAGTTGTTAAAAAAAAGTTGTTTAATTTTTTTTCATTTAGCCCCCATCCCGCAACGCGCGATGAGGAACTTCGTTCCAAAATTTCATTATGCGATATTCGTGTTTTGGGCGAAACCCAAATTTAAATTCCGCCCACAGTAAGGCAAATTACTTTTTGATCCCAAAGTATTTTGAATTCTACCGCTCATTTTCAGGTCTTTGCCAGCGTCGTTTATAGTATATTTTGGACTGCTCTTGTATTCTTCCATTGAAATTCAATGAGAAAGATACCTAGATTTAAAATTCATTCACCCAATCGTTTGTACTGATATTTTGTTGATCTTTTGTAAATTGAGACTTAATTTACTTCCGCATTTCTGTAATTGATTTCTTTTTATTATTATTCATATAAAAAATACCCGCAAACTGCCTGACAGACAGGCATACACAATCACACCTGTAATTTGATATCTTAATATTTAAGAATACTTAGTAAGTAAAAAGCGAGAGTTGGTGGCGTCAATGTTGGTGTTTAAACGATAACAAAAAAATGTGGTTTCATGTTTTGTCACTGAGAGTTGACCAACGGCACAAAAAAAACGAAATATAAAACCAATGTATTTACGCCAAGTTGGAAGGGAGGTGTACGTAGTCGGTCAAGTTGGATCTTGGAATACCGTACATGTTTTAAGTGATTTTACATTATTTAAGCTAAGGTCAGACAGGCAAATAAATTTGTGCAAAATGTCATTGGAAACGTTTGAAAAAATCATATGACTTTTGTCAAAATATTATTTGGCGGTTTGCACAAATCACCACTAAATTATTTTGTCTGCAAATGATTTGGATATGTGAAAGATATGGGAATTCTCAGTTCCCTAGAAACGCAAACTTTCTTCATTTGCGTTACCGTATCCGTTCGGATGATAATGGGCCTCATTGCTTGAGCGTAATTAAGATTGGATTGACAGTCTACAGGCAGTACATGGTGGACTGTCAGTAATTTGTAAGGGAACATCGTCAAATCTTTTATCAAAATGCGCTGAAGCGACAAACGTGGAAAGACCACATATGTGGACACACCCGCGCCATCTTCAGCCACAGCGGCAATATTGTGGTTGGAAAGAGCAATACGAGGTCTTCGCGTTCCAGTCTCTTTGAGGTGAGCGCCAAATTCAGGAAGTACCGGACAAATTCTCCAGCGTATTCCTTGGCTCATTTCATGAAGAAAAGACCACTATGACCATGTCCGAAAATGCAAGGGTGCAAAATGGCAGCGGGTTCAAAATTTTCGGATTTCCATATTTTTTTCCGAAAGCTCTGTATCTCGGTGATTTGACTTTTTTCTACCTTTTTTTTATTGATTCTGAAAGGCCAACAAGCCCAAAAACAAAAAAATCCGACCACTGTCTCAGAAGTTAGCAACTTTACCCTACTACCCTCCGACCGACAATCCGAAAATTTTGAACCCGCTGCCATTTGGCACCCTTGCATTTTCGGACATGGTCGTAGTGGACTTTTCTTCATGAAATGAGCCAAGGAATACGCTGGGGAAATTTGTCTGGAACTTCCTGAATCACCCTGTATATAGTATTTCAGCACACTCAAAACTTTAACATACATTTTTTTTAAAGGATTCATAGAAAATCCTGAAGGATAAATTCTTCTGGAGGAATTTTTAATTCTTTTGGAAGAATTTAAAAAAAGGGCGTGTAACTTTTTTAATAATACCTGTATTCTAGAGTATTCATAATACCGACATTTTCGAATAACCGACTTTCTGTTTATCCGATAAACCACTTTTTGGAATTTTTTTTTAATTGAATTGAACTGAACTGGATGTACTTGACTTGAATTGAGTTGAATTGAATTGTATTGAATTCAATTGAATTGCATTGAATTGAATTAAATTGAATTTAATTGAATTGAATCAAATTGAATTCAATTGAGATGAATTGAATTGAAATGAAACGATTTGAATTTATTTGAATTGAATTGAATTGTATTGAGCTGAACTGATTTGAATTGTATTGAATTGAATTGAACTGGTTTGAATTGAATTTAATTGAATTGAATCAAATTCAATTGAATTGAGATGAATTGAATTGATTTGAATTGAATTGAATAGGACGGAATTGTTTTGAATTTATTTGAATTGAACTGAATTGAATTGGATTTAACTGACCTGATTTGACTTGAGTTGAAATGAATTGATTTTATTTTAATTGAACTGAATTGAATTGACTCGAATTGAAGCGATTTGAATTGAATTGATATAATTTGGATTGAATTTAATTGAATTGAGCTAAATTGAATTGAACTGCATAGTCTTGAATTGAATTTGATTGTATTGAACTGAATTGAATTCAATTGAATTGCATTGAATTGGATTGAATTGAATTGATTTGACTTGAGTTGAATTGATTTTAATTTAATCGAATTGAACTGGTACCTAAGCGCTACCTAAACGGTGTTAAGAATCATCCATCATATGTTCTAGAAAGTTGTTTATTGAAAGCTTAGGTAAATTTGTGTTGTTGATTGTTTCCTTGAATTTTGAACTGTTTGCTACCTATGGACCTGAACAGGGGGAAAAAGGTAAAAAATCCGAATTTTTGTAAGTTTTTTTTTTTGCGATTTTGACATTGAATATGAAGTTTTTTTGATAACAATAGATAAGATGATAAGAGATACAACTTTCCCTCAAAATGCCGAAAAGGTTGCAAGATATAAAATGATTACTTTTTTACAAAAATTACACTGAGGCCCCAAATTTATGGGGCCCATAAAAAAGTGCATGACTTTGTGCAAAACTGGGAGACACGGGTCTTTTTTTTGATCTTTTATCACGTAGTGGTGTCCGTATATGCTTATATTTTTTCGTGTTACACTGTGTATTTGAATTGAATTATTGATATATTATTTTCTTATTATTTAGCTTTTATATTTTTGTAATGATATTTAACACAAATGGAGTCAACATTTGTTAACCGACGTCAAATAACCGGGTTTGGGTTTATTCCAAAATTATGTTTTTTAAAAGCCGGCACACGGTTAATTGCAAATAACCCGGTTGATCGGTTTCGGTGTTGAACACTCTACTGTATAGCCATATCGAATCATAGAACAAGGACAAATATTTTTAAAATTCCTGGAAGTTCTTCGAAAATTTACAGTCCTTTTAAATTAATAAACGAACACGCAGTGAATAATGTAGTAGACCGTTGAACTTTGTGAGCACACGTGAACATCGAATATTCCATGTGTGAAACAAAATTTAAATTTCTGTCGCACGGTGTTATCTAACATGCGTGTTACAAACATCAACACTACCTTACAATACCCACTGTATTGTAGGTTTAAACTTCCCACAATTGATACCATCAAAACAAAACCACATCAATGGTTAAAACCGACAACAATGGCTTACACACACCGCTCCATAGCTGCAAAAATCCACCATTCAGTCACCAGCTAATGGTGTGCTATTGCTGTTTGTCTGATACAACAACATCAACAACAACAATTGTAACACCATCCTATATTCGATATAGTAAATGATATGACTTTGGCTTGTTGGTGTCGGATGGTATTGTTTTTTTTCTTCTCTATTCTTTGTGTTATTTTATGGCATTTCCGACGACCATTATAAAGGTATTGAAATTGTAAACCGCAATAACAAATATTTATTGACATTAATAAGCGTCAAATTAACTGACTTACGTAAAGAGAATAAGGTGCTGGAGTAACGAAATTTCATAGGAAAATCAGCACTATTACGAGATTGTTTGGATTGAATTTTTTGTTAAAAAGTGGGGATTAGTTGCGATGTGGGAAATCGGGAATACGTTTTAATTTATTTTTGACTCTATCACCAATATGTTTGTGTAAATTCCACACTGACAGTTAATCCTTGCCAAAAATTATTAAACTTCACATTTGTCTTCCTTATGATATTTCCTAGATATTTCCTAGATTATGATAATTATAGATATTTATCGGTAATTGATATGGCATTTTATAGGTAAAGTAAAATGATGAACAGTAACGTATTCATGTGAACCACATATATCTCTTATAGGTTTCAAGATAATTGGTATGAACATTGGGCCATTTTTTTGCAAACATGATCTTTCAGGTAAAACTTTTGACTTGAAATGCTGGTAGTGGTAACGATTCTCCAATTCTACAATGCTAAATTGAAGAGATATTCCATTTTATACATAGATACATATATCTTCATAAACAGCTACTACTTTATTTTGGGTGGTGCGAAATTGGGGTCCGACCAGTGGTATATGTGAGCAGAATATTGGAAGAGGAAACATTGGAATTATTCGACAAAAACAAAAAACATCCATTCTTCGAAGGATTTTAAATGATTGCAAAATATTTAAAACCGGGTTTTGAAAAATTTTGGTAGGGAACGTGTTACTATAAAAACGTATGTGCGATTAATTTATTAATCCCCCGTTTTGGTTAATCATATTTACGATTAGTCGATTAATCTTTATTTTGATTAATCTACAAATCTATTAATCAACAATTTTGATTCTTAAGCAATTCATATTTTTAGGTTTTATGAGCTTAAATTTGTTCAATAACATTCTTTACACAAAATGTTCAAATGTTTCCTAGAGTTTGTATAACATAGTGCAACACGAAAAAATATAAGATAGCATAGTATTTCAATGTTGAAGTAAACGTTATTAAGAGTCATTCCTAGGAAGTTCATATGTTCTAGAAGGTTGTTTATTGAGATCTTAGGTACATTTTTGTAGGTGAATGCTTCCTTGAATTTTGAACGGTTTGCTACCTATGGACTTGAACAGGGGAAAAAAGGTAAAATCATCGAATTTTTTAAAGTTTTTTGCGATTTTGACCTTGAAGATGAAGTTTTCTTGATTTTATGTGTTCACAATTTTTGTTCTTATGTTCTTCCCTCAGAGAGTAAATCCAAATTCCGAACGGTTTGCAAGATATGAGCCTGACGAAATGATCACTTTTTTGCAAAAAATTACACCGAGGCCCCAAATCTTTGGGGGCCTATAAAAAAGTGCATGACTTTGGGCAAAACTGGGAGACACTGGTCTTTTTTTGGCCTTTTTTTCACGTAGTGGTGTCCCTATATGGTTATATTTCCATGACTTAAAAAATTACACACAGTGTAATATACATATAAGGGTGTCTCAGTAAGATTGCACTCCGAAATTTGGCAGCTGTCACGTATGTTTATTCCGATTATAAAAAAATGGAGCGCTCTTCGATAGAACAACGCATTATTATTGTGAAATCTTATTACAAAAGTTTGAAAAAATATGGTGAGACCGCTTGCAAACTTCAAAGAATTTTCAGTCGAGAAGGTGCACCTAATGCGTCAACAATTTGAATTTGAAGAAACTTGGTCGGTTATCTTGGTCGATCTCTTGAAAACATCTGAAATATTCGTGGATACACTAAATTGTCGAATTCGGGGCTGAGAAAATCCTCATGCAATCCATGAGAAACAAATACACCCACAACGTGCAACTGGCTGGTGCGGATTTTGGTCAGGCGGCGTGATTGGGCACGGCATTCGTTACAGGAACATGATAACGGAGTTTTTGTGGTCCCAACTGGGGGGCATAGATCTGGATGACATGTGGTTTCAGCAAGACAGCGCCTCCTGTAACACAGCGCATGAAACAATCGATTTATTGCAGCAATGATTTCCCGAATAAATTTTATCAAGAAATTCTGTTGTCAACTGGGGACCAAGATCATGCGAATTAACACCATGCGGTTTCTTTCATTTGGGTTTTGTGAAATCTCGGGTTTATGCGAATAAACGAGAAACAATTTTTGAGCTCAAATCCGAGATCTAACCCGTCATCGATGAGATACAGCCGCATCTCTGTGAAAAAGTTATGGAAACTTTCATGACAAGTGTAATGACCTGTCATCAGAGCCGTGGGGTCATCTGATTATTCAACATGTCGATTAATCATAACTTCAATTAATCGATTAATCGCAAATCCCTAATATGTACTACATCAATAAAGAGGTTTCCATTTTGTGAACAAAATGTTAACCCTAGTTCACAAAACCCGGTTTAAAAATCCGATGTTTTCTAAGACGTTTTTGGTTTAAACTATAAGTAATTGAATACAATATTTTGCATTGGAAATCGTAACATCAAAAACACTTTTTTAGAGACACCCGAATTTGTGACCAGGACATTTCGAAATCCGTATCAAAATTCTTGCTACAATGACAATGGTGTTTGTGAAGAAAGAAAGTTTTATGAACTATTTGTATTTATTGCTAGGTACGGGTGAGCCAACTTCGACTAGCTGATTTGAAATGCTTATATCATTGTGTCTCCCGCGGTATGAGCTGTAGCTCCATCTTGCTGGAACCATGTGTCAGGATTATATAGAACTATCCGACGTAAGAAATGTTCCCACATGCTCTAATAACCGCCCCGAAGACGGTTTATCGTTAGTCAATTTAATTTTCGAAAAGAATATGGACCAATAACTCTATCAGCCATAAGTCCACACCAAAACGTGCATCTGTATCAATGCTGGAAGGAGGTTTGAAGATTAAAAAATAAGACCCACGCGGGCTTTTATAGAAACAATACAAACACGTCTTGGTTGGGTTAAGTTTGTTCAGAGAATAAACTTTTTTCGACATTTAATGTATTAACAAAAAACCCCAGGCTACTATGTTTATTCCAACATTTTACGTTTACACATTAAGTGCGGAACACAATTGCGACGTTTCGACGTACGGCGATACGCTGTCAAAAATAAAACACACATGTTGCTATGATCTCGCCCACAACTGACGACGACAACGTATTGGCGTTTTTGCGTCGAACGTGCAATTAGATCTATTTCTATTTTTTACGCCGCGTACGGCGTATAAGTTCGTATCTGATGTTTCAGATGGTTTGTTTATGTTTGATAATAAAATGCAAATTTGGTGAAATTATTTATAAAATAAAACAATTGCTGATAAAAAATGAGCGGAAATCATTTAAATGAAAAGGAAACTTTATAAAATGTAAACATATGTATGTTGACGTATTATACGTTGCTACGTTGTACGCCGCTATTGTGTGCATGGTGGACGTATGGACGTATTTCCACGACGTTTTACGCCCGCACGCCGTACGTTGTACGTCGATGCGTCGCAATTGTGTTCCGCACTTTATTCTCAACAAGGAGTGATCGAAAATTCGACCTTCCGAATGAACCACCTACAGCGTAGTCGTGACCAACATTTGATTTAAATTATCTTTAAAAAGTAAATGCCAGACATTGTTCATTCGGGTCATAATAAATATTCTGATTTCAAATGTTTAATTTAGAATTTAAAAAAAAAAGTCTAAATGAATCACCCATTATGATAATTGGGCCAAAAATCAAGTGGAACCAAAGATCAACAATAACTAACATCTTTAGAATCACGAAACTTGGCAAATTGGAAATTTGAGGCAATAAAAAGGAAGTGTCGTCGCAGTGTATTCCATATATAATGTTGCCATCTCATTATCTTTCGGTAGTGGTGTTTCAATTTTCAAAATCGATTAAGAATAAAGATGTTGCCTTTAAAGTTGTAAGTAATAGAAGCAATTAGTATCGGTTGATGTATTAGATTTTTCTTGGGTTTAACCACCGTATTGCCTTGGGTACCATGAAGTCGATATTGCAATATCGAAATCTGACCCTGATCCGGTACCAAGCATGTTGGTATTTGTTTGTACTTGAATTTCTTATTACTAATCTGTAAACCAATTGTTTGAGCGCTTAAAGCTAAATCTATTAAAGCAATTTATATTTTTCTGGGTGTAAATATTTTTGATTTAAACGAATTGTTTAGGCCGTACTACAATGTTGCAGTTGAAAGTGGTCCCCAGCCGGTAAACAAAATTGTCGGGAAACAATTGCCATCAGTGCATAGAGGCTATAAAAAAATAATTTCTGCCACGTTAATAAGACCTTTTCTTCCAAATTTGAAAGCGAATGGATTACTGCAGGTTAGGTTAATGCACGTAAATGCTTCGAATAGCCATTCCTACTGAACCCTTTAATTTTGAATTAACTCTGCTTGCCATTGTGTTTCTCTATGCCACTAGGATTTGTTATTACTTCCTTTTGGTGTTTACTACACGACACCTCAATCAAAAGTAAGGGCTCCTTGAAATAGAGATAACTTTCCTTCTCTTTAAACTACGAGACAAAATATTATGTCCATTCGCAACAAGGATATCAGAATTGCTTAAAGATCTTTTATATATCGAAATTCTGAAAAGGATAGGATACTTTTTTTATTCGATTTTTTTAAAACACCTGATTATCCGTTTGGGAAACTCTGGTCTAGAACATTAACAACTATTCTCGACTCACAATCAAAACAAAAATGTTGAATAAACAAAAATATACACACACGAAAAATGTAAATCGAAAACAACATTTACACCACATTGTAGTTAACAAATTTCATATGAATTATGTATCAAAATTATAGTTGTGCCAAACCAAGCCAGTAATGTTTGCATTTTGGCCATGGTAACGGACAAGTAACATCCCAGATAAAGTTTATAGTACCTGTTGCCCGATCAGAAAAAAAAATGGTGTCCCATAACATCCCATGAAGGGATTGAGGAGAGCTTCTCACAATCACCGAGATGTGCGCTTTCTAGTTTTTACCCTCACTGATATTGCCCTATCATATGTTGTACAATAATTTATGTCGTGGTGATCTACTATTCCATTAGTGGTTTCGCGGAACTAGGTTGCGAACTCCAGTTAACCTCCAGTTAATCTAACCGCGAGCCGGTGTTTAAAAAAATTTTTTTCGATACAACCGAAAATCGGTAACTTGACAAAATTAACCGGGCTTTACTCAATTTGCGTTAAATACTATTAAAAAAATTAAAGTTGACTAATATAAATTTTAAATTTTAATTCAATTCTTGGATTAAAAAACATAAATTAATCAGGGATGATATTTATTTATTCGGCCTTTTATTAGAACTACTTTATTTTATTCATCCAATCTCAAGACCTTTCTATATCCCTATTAATAGAGATATAGCTTCTTTTATTAAAAAAGTTTTGTAAAATGCATCCTCATGATGCCCGGTAAACCGAGTAGCTAACTATTTCAGATCTAGTCACAGATCTCCATTACCGATTTTTTGGAATGATGCTATTGAAAAATTCATCAAACTAAATGCAAACGAAAACTCAATCCCTTATAATGCAAGCACAAACACACAAGAAAACATTCGCAAAAGCTCTTTACATGTCTAGAGGACCGACCATGGGTTCCCAATAGACATGGTTTAGTTGTTGCCTAAAAAACAACAACATTTGATACAGGCAATACAATTGTTTGCAGTTCGTCGTGCTCTATGTTCAATTAATTTTATCAGGGATGATATTTATTTATTCGGCCCTTTATTATAACTATTGTATTTATTTAAAAATAAAACGAAACAAAAGATTTCCCGTTACATCCCATGAAGGGATTAAGGACAGCTTGTCACAACCAGTGAGCTGTTCGCGTTCTAGTTTTACACTCACTGATTGGGACTTACAGTTTTACACCGGTTCCGAACGGTATTTTGATAAGATTTTTCATGGCTAAATATTCGATAGTGTCGCCATCACTAAGCGAGTTGACCACCGTCGAAAGAAATTTAAGATGGTCAGAGCAGGGTCGAACCCACGCACATGAACCGAATTATAAGTTAAAGTCGAATTAGAAATTGGCCCAACCGAATTTAGAGGGCGTCAAACTGCATTTTCTATTAACTAAAAACGCATTTTATTTTCCTGTATTCTCATAAATAATATCAAAGCGAGGAATTAATGAGATAAAAGCTGAAATATGACAAAATTCATTATATTATGAGGACTATTTTTAATGGAAACAGCAAAATGATAAAATTCATTATTAATCTTTAGAAGGCAGTTCGTTTTTGCTTATTTTCTAACACTTGGGCTAAGATTTGTGTTTTGGAGTGTTCGGACACATATGGTGAAATTTTATGGCGATAATTTTTGTAGAACATTTTGACCACATCCCCCGTCAAGTTGGAGCAGTTTTTTGCGAGTTTTAAAAAAAAAAGTAAAAATTATGGTTATACGTGACAGTTAGATGGTTAATTTATTCTATAAAATCTGAATCTTTTCTATAAAACTTCTGAACATATTTTGTACCTCAGACGTAAGGAACACACAATTTTGCATGCCGATATGTTGCAGGAAAGTTCCGTGTGGCGGAAACTTTCACCCCCCCTAAAAAAAAATTCTGATTAGATCTGGCAAAACGCCGATACACGTATATTTTTTTTAGACTTTTCTACCAGAATCCGTTGACAGAACCCCATAATTTTTTTTGGTATCGCACAGTGTTATTAATTACACAGTAGATTTTACCAATATGTTGCCTAGCACCGTATTTCATTATGATCAGTTGTGGTCTACGATAGTTATCGTCTCGATCAACCGGTTAGCCGCCCATCCGCATTTGACGTGAAGCCTTATACGTAATTTCATTAAGGTTGAAAGTGTTTCACGCGATTTATCGGGTTGAGAACCCCGACGACCACCAAGCTTTTGTATGGGAGGTACCAGAATGGGTGTGGCAAACTCGCCCATTTTCTCCAGCTAAGTAGAAATTTACAGGTTATTAACCAATGTGTGAATTGAAGTTAATCACATCTACCAGACAAAAGTTTTAGAAGAAATATGATTTTGTAAGAAATATTTTTGTCCTGTGGCCGTCGGTGTGAGCGGCTCTTTGCATGAGAACGTGTGTTCGATCCCTGCTCTGAGCACCTTAATTTCCTTCGATGACGACCATCTCGGTTAGTGGTGCTTTGAAAGCTTACCAAAATACCGTTCGGAACCGTTGTAAAACTGTAGACCCCACTCAGTGTGTGAAAAATTAGAAAGCGCATTGCTAACTAGTTATTAGAAGCTCTCCTCAATCCCTACATAGGATGAAATGGGAAATGGGGTTTTTTTTTATTTTTTTATCATTTTGTACTAAAATTTTCGATTTGTATGGGAGGTACCAGAAGAGTCGTGTTCAAAATTCCCATTTTCAATCCCAAACTAAGTTTGTACAAATAATAGTCACTACCAAAATTGTAATGTGATCGGTGAAGATTTACGGAAGAATTTGGCAGAAGTGCTGTCATTGTTCGTTTAGACACAATGTCTCCCATAGCTCACTGCTTAGACGCGAGCCTGAAAATCAATGAGCCTGGATTCGAGTCCTGAGCGGGGAAAATTTAATAATCGTGAAAATAAAAATGTATAAAATGTAATAATGTATAGAATACTTTCATTTCGTAAATATTCATAAAATTTTTATTTAGATTGTTGGTCAAGAAAAGCACTGGTCAGTGAAATGTGATGCTTTGTTATTTAGATTTTTTAATATTTTTATAACATGTTGGTTATGAAAGTAGAACCAGGAGTCGAACAGATTTTATTTTATTATATAACTATACTTGGTTTCATAACTTGATTTCTGCAACCCAAATATTTTGTTGGGATACATTGCAACTAACTGACTTACCATGCAACATTTATGAGGCTTATCTCCCTCTTGATTTTGGTTTACCCTGCTCAGATGTTAGAATGTGGTCACTGGTTAGGAAGCAACTCACTGGCATGGAAGTTGGCCGAATTGACCAGTGTGTATGAGTTTTTGTTCATTTACAATCATTAATTATTTCCTGACTGTAATAAGAGTAGGATGCCTACAATTACCAAAAACTGAACTGTTGTGTTTATTTGGAATTTGGTGTGTATGATGCATATTGGGAGGAACTTGGGAAATAAGAACACATTGACTTATGTTTTTCTCTCACGTATAGACCAATACAGATGGATGTAAAAAGTTTGAGGATCCTTAAAGAGAACTCCTCGAGGAATTCAATGACGTAGATTTGGTTTCACTCAATCGTCGATTACATACGATTGCCTGCACTATATTACACTTTTAAGTTGCATTAAAACATCCCTTCTGCACATAGATTAAGTTAAGTTGCATTTTTGTTTCATTTTCAAACAAAAATTAAATTTTTGTTGTTGGTTTTGCTTAATAATTTCAGTTTGAGAAAATTTTTGAAACAACATTTGTTAGTTTCACAAACTAGTCATGATCAGATTTAGTGGCCTATTTCAAAATAAAAATACTGTGTGATTCAATATGAATAAATAACACACTCCAAAATTTATAGAAATGGTTGTATTTTATTTCATAATAACAGAATAACAGAATATTCCTTATACACACCACGACTCCTCTGGCAACACAGAATCAAAATGTTCCATGGCTTTGTGCATAGTTCGGGCTGAATATTATTTGTAATATGTATGATTTCATTCGTCAACTCTGTAATCGTATCGGGCATATTGGCATAGGCCATACTTTTTACGTAGCCTTAGAGAAATAAGTCCAATGGTGTCAAATAGAAAGATCTCGGCGGACATTTGATCTCGGTGTTTCGTTAAATAATGCGTGCTATGAACTTCGTTCGCAATAGGGTCATTGTTTCATGTGTTGTTTGGCAAGTGGCACCTTCCTGTTGATACATAAAGTGTTTGTTATAACAATAGAATTATGTTCACCGCAACAGCGTTCATTCATTGTGATCACTTTTACTCGTTGTCCAACTGAGTATCGCTCCATGACTAAGTTTACCAAAGTTTGTAGTAACAATTGTTTGCAAAAAAAAAATATAAAACAACATTAACTATCAAAAATAATAAAACATCTTAAAAAACGTAAATTTTCTTACAAAATTACCTATTCATAAAAAATAAATTTTTTTTAAATATGTACCTTTTCTTAAAAAAGTAAATGTTCTTTAAAGAGTACCTTTTTTGAGAAACAAAATAACTTTTCTTGAGATAAGTACCTACTCTTAAAAATGTACCTATTCTTGAAAAAAGACCAATTCTAAAAAACATTCCCAGTTCTTAAAATAAACCTTTTCTTCAAAAAAATACCTTCTCTTAAAGAAAATAAATTTTTTTTACAAAAATCCCTATTCTTAGAAGTACCTTTTCTTAAAAATATTTCTGAAAATAATTTATTTATTTATTTGTCTACCCTACACAACAAGACATAAAAATCTTATAATTACAGCATAGGAATTTGCGATGGAACTGCATTTTTAATTTTGCAGAAACTTATAAAACTTATTATCAAAATTCTGGTACACGTATACTCCAAAGGATTATAAAAACATATAAAATGAAATTAAAAATAAAATAAAAGATTATAATATAAAAATTAATATAAATTAAAATAAAAATATTACAATAAAAATATTACAAAACGACCCTTTTAATGTAGTTTAAAGAAAATTAGTTATTGTCTAAAAAATATTTCATTAATTTTACCCTAAATTGCACTGCATTGCTGGTAGTTTGAAAGGAATGAGGAAGAGAGTTCCAGAGAGGTAAGACGTTGATAAAGAATTGTCTTTCTGACATCAGTGAGTTATATCTTATAGGTATAAGTTTGTTGCCTCTATTGGACCTGGCACAATTTAGACGGTGAAAAAGATAAGGAGGTTGTTTCAAATATATTATTTTATGAAGAAGTACCAAAGCCTTAAATCTGAGCAGATTATCGAAAGAAATTCCATATAATTGTAAAGAGAAGTGGGAAATATGGTCATGTCTTCCTATGCCATATACATACCGACAAATGTTGTTAAAGACAGTATTATTATCTACTAGTTGAGTCACAATTTGAAAACACCTCACAACCATATAGAAGAGATGGCATTATGTAAGTTTTAGCAAGTAGCTTTCTAATATTTAAAGGAGTATACGATTGTGACATCCACAGCATACGTAGTTTATTGTACGTGGAACCAATAATGCTGTTAATGTGATTGTTCCAAGTTAGAGAAACATTGAACATAACACCTAGATTCTTTACTGATGACACAACTTGTATCAACTGTCCATTGATCGCTATATGAAAATCAAGAGTTTGTTTCACCGATTTTTTGTGAACAAATAAACATTTTGATTTTTGGGGATTTAGAGTAAGACCATTTGCAAACGCCCACAGGTATATGGAATCAAGGCCACGGTTAACTTTACGGACAGCCTCGTCTAGACTATCTGTGGTTGAACTTAATTCCAACTGAACATCGTCTGCATACAAATGGGACTTGCAGTTCGATATATACATAGGTAAATCATTAATGTACATTGTAAACAATAAAGGTCCTAGAATCGATCCTTGGGGAACTCCTGTTAATGAACAAAGTGGCTTAGATACATTATTCTTCATAAAAACTGATTGGCTACGATTGAAAAGATACGACTGAATCAACTTTACTGAGGTTTTTGAAAAATTAAAGAAATTGTATAGCTTGAAACATAAAGTGTCATGCACGACAGTATCAAATGCTTTAGAATGATCGAGAAGAACTAAAATACTAACTTTCTTTTCATCTATATTTCGTCGCATGTCTTCCACCACATCTATTAATGTCGTAACGCAACTATGTTTGGATCTAAAACCAGATTGATTTTCCACCAGTAATGAAGAGATGTTTAAATATGTTTTTATTTGGTTGTGTAAGAGTTTTTCAAACACCTTAGATAAGTATGGTAGTATGGCTATGGGTCTGTATTCCGTTTTAGACTTGGGAATTGGAATAATTTTTGAATGCCTCCATTTTTTGTGGAAAGTAATTCGTCATGATTATAGTGTTAAATAAATGTGTAACAAATGGTAACAAATGGGGTAATAATATCTTTACGAATTTCGGATTTATATCATCACATCCCACTGCATTAGATCTGATCGCTAAAATACTTTCGAGTACATCTTCCTGCCTGACACAGGAAAACTCGAGCTGATTGTAACTCGAAACCGGATCATTTTGTTTATAAAATCCAGAAACAGGCTTGACTATGGGTACATTTATAAATGTTTTATTTAACTCATCGGCATCAGCAACAACATCTGAAGTAGAAACATTTCGTCCAACTCCAATTTCTCTCATAGTTTTCCACGTCTGCTTTGAACTAATAGATTTACTAAAGCGGCTTGCGTAATATTCAAATTTTGCTCGCTTGATGGCTACTCTTACATTTCTTCTCGCAGATTTGTATTCCTCTCTAAAATCCTCAGACTTAAAATGCTTCCATCTACCATAGGCCAAATCCCTAAATTCTATTAAAGATTTTATATGGGCGTTAAACCAAGGACGTGATTTGGATGAATGTATTCTTGTTTCAATTGGCAGAGCAATATCATACAGCTTTATTATATTACCTTCGATAAAATCAACTTGCTCATCAACTGAAATCAAGTCATACGTCATACTCCAATCTATTCGAAAAAAAATTCTCACCCATGGCATTATAATCAACATTACTCATATCTCTGTACGAAAAGGTTTGTTTGGACTCACGAATGTTAAAGTCGTATGATAAGAAAATCAAGTCATGTTTTGAAAAACATGGTGCAGAGATTTGGTCGTACAACAGTATTTTTGATAAATCATTTACAAGGAATAAATCAAGTAAAGTATTGCATGTTGTGGTATAATGGGTTGGAGTAACGGAGTTTAGTACGAAGAAACCAAATGAAATCATATTTTCTTTAAAGTGAGACTCACATAATAGGTTTTCGTTGAAATCTCCAGCTAAAAGTACATTGGCGTAAGTCCTTGTTATGTTCTCCAACTTTGATGTAAATACATCGAAGCAAATTGAACGGCGAGGCCTATAAACAGATCCCACAAGCATCCTCTGATCATTTGACAAGATCTCTATAAAAATAAACTCAACTGGATCATCATCATCGCTTTTTGATACAAACTTTGCAGAAATGCCCAGCCTTATATATATAGCTACGCCTCCTCCGTGCTTTTCACGATCTGCCCTAAAAACATTATACCCATTTAATGAAATCATATTATCAGATATTGCTTCATTAAACCAAGTTTCTGAAACGCAAATAACTTCAACAGAAGAATCTTCGAAAGTTAGTCTGAACTCATCCATTTTATTTCTCAGACTTTGGGCATTTATGTGGCAGACGTTTAAGCCATTTCTTTGTTTAGCTAGTATTCTTACCATATCTATCATTACATCTCTGGAATTCAATCTTTCAGGCACATCTAAATCCATTACTTATATTCGGAAAAACTATGCAAACACTCGGAAAAACTAAGCAACTCACAGCAACGCATTTGCAAACGCTCAAAAAATTATCGTAAAGGCCAAAGCAATAGGAATTATAAAAATTATATTATATATAATAATTCTCTCTCGACAAATGAACATACATAAAAGTAAATAAAAGACATAATGGATACATGCATAAAAAACAAAAATAAGTCGCAAAAATTTAAATAATAATAGTAATTAGAATTCCAAAGATCACGCATACTGCTCATCATAGCCATCACGAAAAAACATGTTCAGTTGATCAGCGTTACACAGTGCAACACGAAAAAAATAACCATATACGGACACCACTACGTGATAAAAGACTAAAAAAAAAAAAGACCAGTGTCTCCCAATTTTTCCCAAAGTCATGCACTTTTTTTTTATGGGCCGCCAAAGATTTGGGGCCTTGGTATCATTTTCGTAAAAATGTGATCATTTTCTCAGGCTCATATCTTGCAAACCGTTCATTCGATTTACTCTCCGAGGCAAAGTTGTAGCTCTTAAGAACAAAAATTGCGAACATATAAAATCAATTGCGAACATAAAAACCACTTCTTTAGAAAGTACCTGTTCTTAAAAAAAGTACTTCTGTGTTTAAAAAATTCATACTCTTATGGATTTTTCTTACAGAAAGTAGTACTTCTACAAATAGTACCTTTTCGTAAAAAACTTTAGCTTTTAATAAAAGAAGTACCTCTCTTTAAAAAGGGAACTTTTTGGGAAAATATGTATATCTTTACAATAGGGGCCTAAATATATACAGTACAACTTCGATAATCCGGATATGGTCTAATCCGGAATCCTTCTGTAATCCGGACAGAGTTGAAAAATTAAAAATATCTATTATATACCTTGTAATCCGGACCAACCACGGTTTCGCTAATCCGGATCGATACAATAAAAGACAACACATTCATGCTATTTTCACTAAAACACATTATTTGATATTCTTTTATTCACATTATTTCGCCGTTTACGTACACATTATTCCATGGTATAATGATCTACGTGGTAGTAGCTGTAGAACAGCTGATTTGTTTTTTTTTTCACTTCACAGCAGGCGAGAATTGTCAATTTGCATACATTTTGTTGCTACATATTCTTTGTTTTCATTTTCTAAGAGAGTTTGACATTCCACGCCTGCACAACTGCCTCTTATTGTTGCCTAAACCAGCAACAACGTCTAATGCTATTACCAGGAATATCATTATACATACCATGCATTATTACATACAAACTTGCAACAATATTGAACAATGACACACATTTTACAGCGCATCACTATGTAGCTCGGGGATTCACCGAATATAAATAAAGTTGAATTAGACAGTTTGTCTATTCGTAGAACGCGTCGGCAGCGTGCAATTGAAGGTAAACAAAAGAGTATTCGGCAAACAATGGTATCCGAATTTTTTAAATAAATTTTAAGTTAATATACCATTACTATATAGTATATTGAAGTGATTGTTATAGTTTTTTTTTATCAGAATAAATGAATTAATTGAATTATAAGTGTTTTTTTCTCAAGAATTTTAATGCCTTTGGTAATCCGGATTCCTGCGTAGTCCGGATTAAGGAAGTTCTACTGTACTTATATACTATATATAAAATACGTTCTATAAAAAACAAATTTCTTAAAAAAAAGTTTATCATTTTACAAAAAGTATCTTTACTTAAAGATCCATTTAAATTATCATATTTTTCAACGGGCGTCTTAGGCGTGTTGAAACTAACTAGTACATAATATACAATAGCGAAAGGAACTTCGTTCCAACCGGACACCTCATGTAATTTCTTTTACTTCTTTAAATTTATTTCTTTCTTGTATTTTAGAAATTTTGAAAGCATTTTAAGCGGAATCCCGTAGAATGCATTATATATTAAGAATTTGTGACGTGGCCGCGTTTATAATCCTTATACGAATCTTGCCCCTATTAGACCCAACCTAAAAAATTTAAAAATTTGTAAATCCTTTTAAGCTAACTAATCAGTTATGCGGTTAATGAACAAACTGTTTACAGTAGTGTGTATGGTTCGGAATGACATTCGCCAGAGGATTGTTGCGATAATTGTGAAGCATCATCTTCATCAGCGTTTAACCCTTTAACCCACCCAACCGAAAGTTTTGTTTTCGTGTGGAATGAACACATTCACGAATATTTATGAATCACTGACTAACAGAATATTAAAAAAATTCAGTTATAGACTTGTAATATCACTAACTTAGGCTGAGAACAATCTCTCTTTGTCTCTCTTTTATTATATTTCTCTCCATAGAGCATGGTGACAAAAAAATTTAGTAAAAGGTACACTAAGCACAACTTCATTTGTATCACAAACAAAGCTGTATTTATAGAATAATATATAAAACATATTAATTATTGTATCGCAAACATGTAATATTGAATAGCAAACCCAATATGTTTGGACACAAATATTCTATATTTGCGACAAGCTCCAAACACATGTTGTATGTGCATCCAAACAAGAAAAGAAGTCAGATTTTTCAGTGTGAGAAAACCCAATGCAGCAATCGTTCTTTGGCGCACTAAGTTCAGTAATCGTGTTATCAGCCGGCAAATGGCCGATGCGGAGCTGCGATTTGACACCTTTAGACTTTTTCTTGTGTTGTGCCGCTAAAGATCGATGCTATGGGCATAATCCAGAAACGATCCACACCCTTAAGGCTAATATCGTCCGAGCTATTCGTGAGATACACTGCCGCTCACTTGAATAGCGGCCTCTCTTGGGTATGTTTTTCAGTTGGATTTCTTCTAAAATAATAATATTATTTTTACAAAATAGTTCGTTTAATTTGAAACACATAACACAAGATTGTTTTAATTTTATTAGCGTGACTCATAAAAAAATAAAACAATATAACATTAAAAACTCAAGTTAATTGTAGTTTCGGTTTATGCACAGAGCAATTTCTTTACAAATGCATGTCATGTTGTCTGATTATACAAGGTGGGGCAAAAGTAATCACCCTATTGGGAAGCCTTATAACTTTTGCAAATCGGCGCTAAATGGCAATTCGGTTTTGACATTTGTGAAGTAAATTAACGCAGAATACATATGGATAAGCCATGAATCGGTTTCCTTCGCAAGAACGCGGAATATTTGCTTCCATTTTTTTGCGCAACAATTCGTCGGTTGGGTTTTCGCAGATTTTGTCGCAGATTTCCTTGCCGTCCGACACCAACTGGCCAAACACTGCGGCGTTTGGTCACTCGCCTTGAAGAGACTGGGACAACACGAGATCTTCCCCCGGCCCGGAGCAGCCGTTCTGCTGAGAATATCGCTGCTGTTGCCCAAGATGTCGAAGAGGAGCCCGGAACATCGAAGATGTGCCACGATTTGGTGAAAGATTTGCAGATGTTCCCATGCAAAGTGTAGACAGTGCATCAGGTGCTAGCAGTTGACCGCCAAACGCGTGTAACCTACGCTCAAGCCATCCTGAGCCTCAACGATGAGGTGGAAGATTTTCCATTAAAAATTATCATGAGGGATGAGGCTCATTTCCAGCTTAGCGGTTACATGAGTAAACAAAATATTCCATTACACCCGCTCAAAGTTACTGCGTGGTGTGTTGTGTACGCTGCAGTAATCATCGACCTTTTTTCGAGCTAAAGAGTCATGATTACTGCATTTTTTCTTCCTCAATTGGATGAATTGGGATTGGAGAACATGTGGTTCCAACAGGACGGTGCAACGGCTCACACTGATCGGGCCACAACCTGTTTTCTGAAGGAAGCATTTCCGGGTCGCTTAATCTCTCTTTTGGTGATTTGCACTGGCCGGCCAGATCACCCGATTTATCCGTTCCAGACTACTAGTTATGGGTTGTTTTTGAAGTCGCTGGTTTATAAGCCTCAGACTCTTGAAGCCCTTAAGGAAAATATTCGCCAAGAATGCGAGAACCTGTCGCCCGAAGTTCTGGCAAGAGTGATGGAAAATGCCATAAAACGAGCCCGTATGGCCATCAACTCTGGCGGCGGCCCCTTGGCCGATATCATTTTCTTAACTTGATTGAATAAATTCTAATGGATTAAATAAACAAATTTCACAAGCAGAACCAAAGTTTTCCGTTAAAAAAATTACAGCAAAACTTTTGCCCCACCTTGTATCGAACACAAAAAATAATTATTATTTGATAAGAAGTGCCTCCCCCCTTATTTCGAATTCATTCATGTATTCTGGTTGGTGGGGAATCATACAAATTCTTAATTAGGTCCAGGGAAATGCATGATCAGACGTGTTTAATCGCATCAGTGATTTTGAGCCAATGGTTAGTGTGCGCGGCTCTTGTACATGAGATCCTGGATTCGAACCCTGCTCTGACCACATTCAAAAAAAAAAAATTTCTTTCGGCGGCGGTCACCTCGCATAATGACGGCGACACTATCGAGTATATAGCCATGAAAAAGCTTCTCAAAATACCGTTCGGAATCGGTGTAAAACTGTAGGTCCCAGTCAATGAGTGAAAACTGGAAAGCGCACAGCTCAGTGATTGTGAGAAGTCCTCCCCGGTTCCCTCATGGGATGTAATGGGAAACCATTTATTTTTTTTTATGATTTTGGGTTTATAAGATTATTGCTTCCATGGCTTGTACATCTTGATAATACGCCTTGGTCCATAAGTTGCAAAATTGATGTGGTATTTGGTGGCATAAATACAACTTTTATTTTTACTGAAATGCTATCTGAAAATATTGGATGCCCAGGAGCATTTTCTATCAATAAAAACATTTTGAATTCTATATTTTCAGAAGAACTGTAAGCGTTTAATTTTGGAACTCCACAATTCTCTATCTAGTCCTTAAACAAAGTTCCTGTCATCCACGCTTTTTTATTTGCACGCCAGTGGTTCGGAAGATCCCCTTTTTTAAACATTTTTTAAAGGTCTTGGGTTTTCAGAATGATTAACCAGAAGAGGTTTAAACTTGAAACCACCCTCAGTATTTCCTCCTAAGAGAAGCGTGAGTCGATCTTTACTGAATTTAAACCCTGGGCAAGATTTTTCACACTGCGAAATGAATGTACTCTTTGGAAGTCGTTTCCAAAACAGCCCAGGTTCATCGACGTTTAAGATTCGCTTTGGAGAGTATCCGGTTTCTTCTGTAATGGATTTCAGTTCTTCTCTAAACTTTTGTGCTGCTGAAAAGTCTGCACTAGCTGCTCCTCCTTTCAATACAACGTTATGCAGATTTGCTCTGGCTTTAAAACGGCTGAACCAATCTCTGCTAGGTTCAAAGTTTTCCAATGTTTCACCACTTGTTGAAGGAGAATTATTTTTTAGATCGTTAAAGATCGATAGTGCTTCGTTTTGAATAAGCATTTGGCTCAGTGACATTCTATTCTGATTTCGTATCGAAATCTCAATTAGGATAGTGCTTTTAAAGGGTTAATTTGATGGTAACTTCAAAGAAAACTAATATGGATGAAATCCTTTTTATTTATACATATTGATTAATAAACTATTTCTTAAATTTTAATTCAAGTTTCCATTTTTCGGATATCCAAAATACCGATTACGATTCGAAATGGATGCGATCATTAGACCCCAGATTTTTAATTTGATCAACATCACGATTTCAAATTGTTCTTATTGTAGTTGAAGCAAAACCCATGGTTCTTGCAATGTCAACAGGTTTATCACCAGATGCAAAACGTTTTAAAATGTCTATTTTTTGTTTCAGTGTAATTTGTTTTCGCTTTTGACTCATTTTATTTCTTTTTTACGGAGGAGAAACTTCTCTATATACTTTATCACACAAATACTTCTTGTAAACTGACACTAAAAATTCTAAAACGGGGAACGGGGGGGAATTCTACAACGGAGGCCATTAAATTTGTTTAGACGATGCAAATTGAATCAACACAAATAGGGGCGACGCAAATTGGGATATTACACTGAATGGAAAAACATCGTCACAGGGATGCAAATGTTCATCACTCCAAAGTCATTGAAAGTGAGCAAACGTACAGTTTCATTCCCGCTACGAAAATGTGTTCCTCTACGGCAAATTGATCATCACTGCGAAGAACGTATGGTTGTTGCTGCAATGAATTTCATTCATTATTACAACGAATTTGTGTCGTTGCTGGAATTGGTTTTGTTTCATTGTTGCAGTGAGTAAGTCTCGTCCCTGCAATGAAATAATTTCATTGCTGCAATGAATTTGTTTCACTGCAGCTATGAATTTGTTTCATTCATGCTATGAACTTATTTCATTGCTGCAATGATTTTGTTTCATTTCTGTAATGAATGTGTTAAAATGTGTTTGAAATTATTTATTGTTTATTGTACATAAATACACTGTTAGTGTAACATTGCAGGTATTTTGATAAACAAAAATTTGAATTTATATTATATCCATTCCACTCGTCTGGAGAAAGATTATGGTAGTCGAGGGTTTGAGTGTTTTTGTGGCTGTTGTACTCAGGTCCTGCAATTAAAAACAAATACGAGGAATTTATTATTAAGATTTCTATTTAAGATATGTACATATCTACGTACGTATGTACTTGCCATGAATATAAGCTCCACTCCCGTATGGATTTTAACACAACAATTGATCTATGTTCAAAATTTTCTTTAACATAGAACCACATCATTGTACTGTCATTCAATTATAGCCCCACATCTCCCCGTAATTAAGTCACTGATCGCTCTGTAAGTATTTTCTTCAACTGCTCTTTTATTTATTTTAACAAAATTTGTTAAAAGTTCGATTGGATTTATTTCATTGACACGTTAAATTGTTACTTTTTATGGTCGTCTTATTTGAAACACTTTGTTCATTTCACTTCTTCTTTTTTATTATGGTTAAAAAACGAATAGACGAACATTTTGTTACAACCCAATGTGCACAAAAACGGATGCGGATCCGTTTCGAACTCGTAATGAGTCCGTAAAATCATAAAAAAGCGAAATGTGAGTTCTCGAATTTGTTTCGAACCCGTTACGAGTCCGCAAAAACATAAAAAAGCCAATTAGCGAAAATGTGAAATTGCGATTTGGCAGATCCGTCTCGCACCCGTTACGACCCCTTAAAAACATGAAAAAGCGAATCAGTGAAGGTGCTTCGAATTCATTTATTTTCCGTCTCCAATTCATTTTATTTCCAAAAAAGCGAATCCGAAACGGATTCGAATATGAAGTTTGTTACGAGTTCGAGACGGATCCGAAAAAGTACAAACAACGATTCGCCTTTTCGAGAGGAATTTCATACGAAAACGAAATCGTTATGAGTCCGTAACGGACGTCCGTTTCGGACAAAATGTCCGCAGAAGCGAATCCGTCTAGAATTCGTAACGGATTCATATGGCACATTGGGGATGTGTACCGTCAGTTTCATACACACACACTAATGATCAGTTACATATTTCGTGGTAGTTTTTCTTCTATCGATGCGTCACTTTATTTGCTGTCGTGGTGCTCTGTTTGTTTGTCTATTTCATATTTAGATACATAATTTACACAAACGATCACAGCAAACACATAAATTCACACAATTTATTTTTCTGAATAAAATATTATTACTTTACTAAGTTGAACTAATTAGTCTGGTTTACAAAATATAATTAAATTATTCCGGCGGAGAAATATGTTTACCACTTTGGGTTGTTGCAAATGAACTGATTTAAGATGTGTACGTGTCCCTGCACTCACGCTCACAATTTCCTCTTGCTGGCCTCTTTTTTACGCTCACTCATCTTTGACTGCTTCTCAAAACACCGTTCGGAATCGGTGTAAAACTGTAGGTCCCAATCAGTGAGTGAAAACTGGAAAGCGCACAGCTCAGTGATTGTGAGAAGCTCTCCCCGGTCCCTTCATGGGATGTAATGGGAAACCGTTTATTTATTTATTTTTTATCTTCATAAAACTTAGTTTCATTGCAATAACGAAATTGTTTCGTCAACTATAAATGTTGGCAAAACTCCAAAATAAATAAATAATAAAAATAATCAATAAATAAAAACACCAAATATCAGTAGTTTAAATCTCGTGCACTTCCCTTTTTTTTTAATTTTTAACCCATTTTTCTACACAATTCAAATTAAATAAAATTGTTGCAGGAACGAAAGTAATTTTTTGCGAAATGCGAAATGAAAAATGGTCAAAGAAATCATGTATGCAATTGATCGTTGCAGCGACTACCAAATTGTCTGATATACGAGACTTTTCATTGTAACAACGTAAAAACATTAACGAAAATGTTTCATCCATACGACGAAGCAGAATATAAAATCAATTTTAATTGCAGCTAAATTATCTTTTCCACCCTCGTATTTCGAACATACTGGTGTCTTTGTGCCATCAGACATATTTAAGCTACTGAAGTTCAATTCAATACTTCATGTGTAAACTCTTTTTGCTTACAACACTCTTCTTCTTAAGTGACTCTATTATAGTTGTCGATTGGCGGTTGCTCTTTGCTGGTTGCTACATTGTATTTTGCTTTTTGTTGCCCTGTGAATGATGCGGCAGCCGTTGCTGTTAAATGCAACACAAAGTATTAAAAATGTAAAACTTGTTGTTAAGTAGCATGTAGGACATAATGGCGCTTGTGAAAATCGTGATGTAAGATTTTAAAACTGTTTCGTTGAATATTGTTTTTTGGTTCCACTCTACTGTTTTTGGACTATTCTGTGGTACTTTCTGGAGTTCTACGGGTAATGTTGTCCTAAGAGAAACTGATGCAACTGACCACAGCATTTTTTGTTCCCTGGACGGAGATACAGCAAACAGGACAAAAATCAGCGCAACACATACTGGAAATACAAAAGAGAATGTATACACATACAACTTGTACTCATCACTAGAATAAATACAAGTTCGTGATCTTAAAAGTTTATTATGTCATCATTTTCATGTCGATTCCATTTTTACATTTCTTCGAGTACATCCTTGTTATGAATTGAAGGGTAAAAAGAGTATAAAAATATATTCACTGATTTTTGCAATTATCTTTAAAGCCCGCCGACTAACCTACTATATACATACATATAAGTACAATAATTTTAATGTGAGATATAAAACTACAACCAGGAAAAGTCAACCACAACATACATAGATAACTAAAAATTAACCAATATGGAGAGAAAAAATTCTAAAGGAATTTACAATGTACAATTTGCTACATGACTTGTATTTGTTTATAGTTAAAATTTAGTTTTTATACCAAATTTATTTGGATGTCCTTAGTTCAAATGTTTGCGAACTAAATTTGGGATACATGGACAAAATGCAATTAAAATATTGCAGGAAGCAGAAAAATCATAGAATAAGATACTGCAACTATGAAACAGCGGCAAAATGTTTACCGAAACCCTTATAAAGTCACTGAAATAGTCATACCGTAACATACTAAGAGCAGGAGGTTTCGAGGCCACAGCTCATCGACAGTGAAGTTGTAAAATCATGCAATAGAAAGTGGATGAAGATATGCAAACTAGGTTTAAATTATGTTTGATTTATACTAATGTATTTTGAATTGTGTTCGATTGATACCATAAATGGGGCAAATTAATTATATGACAATTATAATTTGTTGTTTAATTTGAATTTCGTGTCCAAATGCAAAGTCAAAAAACTTTCAATACCATTGGCAATTGTACTTATTTTCAAAGCATTTCCTTCATATCTGGCAACTTTGGTTTTCAAATATTTTATACAGTACAGGTTTATGAATTTGAAAGTACTACGTACGATACCTATCGAAGCCACAAACCTCTACATATAAAATACTTTAAAAACAGAATTGCCAGCAGTGAAACAAATTCAAAACAAAAGCACAATGGTAATTCTTTTGCATTTGCATTAGATAAAGTAATGCAAATTAAAATCCAATACAAATTAAAAAAAAACCATGTGTGATTGATACTAATGGCTTTTAAATTATGTTTGATTGACTTTTAAATTATGTGAGACGCCAGTTTTGTCATGTGCAACTCCAACTCAATGAAATTCCAACTTGCGATATGACATCCAGTCAAAGCTTTAACAGCTGTTGCAGACTGTATGTATATTACTCTATGACTAAGAGTATTCAAACAGAGGGTTTCAATGCCACGCTGATCAACTACGAAGTAGGAAGATCATGGAGAAGAACGTGGCTGTTAGAGTGAGTGATAGGCAAACCATGTTTAACTTATGTATACCAATTGCTTTTTAGGTATGTTCGATTGGTACTACGATAACATAAGTACTACAATAATAAGTTAGATTAAAACTTTCACCGGATGTCACAGAGCAAGTTGGAATTTCATAGAGTTTGAGTTGCAAATGACAGAACTGGCATTAAACATAATTTAAAAGTTATTTTCATCAATCAATGAATCTTTGAAAACAATCAGTTTCAATCGAACTTAATTTAAAAGACATTCGTATCAAAAACAATTTAAATATAGATTGCCTATTGCTCATTCCTCCATCCACTATCTTCTCCATGATATTCCTACTTCACAGACGATCAACTGTTGCACTGACAACCCTGGGTTGAAACATAGATTAATACATATAGTAGATCTACTAGTTCTCCCACCAAATTTATGACATTTGGCCTGGTGTGATATTTACGTTTGATGTTGAAAAGAATTGCTTTACTAATACCAGATAGAGGCAATGGTTCAAAACAACGAACAAAATAACAACAACGGCATTTCGTTTTGTGTGTTAAAATTATTGTGTTAAATACAACACAACTGTATACTAACAATAACAGTCAATAAAAAAGTTGAAAACACATTTAAATTTCACAGTTTTTCACCAAAATGGCATGAAAAATTAAAGCAAGAAGTTATTGTAATTCCACCTGGTGTATATCACTTTTCTTCAAACATCTCTCTATCACACCGACCGCATCACGAAGAGTGTGAAAGGAAACGTCAGCTGAGACAAATGGCGGCTCTATTATAAATTTACTCTATGGGTTGAAAACGCATACAGAACAGTATGCCTGAAGAAAGGAACGATTGACAACTGGAATCAAACTATGTTTAAATTACATCTGATTGATACTAATGCATTTTAAAATACATTTAAGTAATTCTATGGTCAAATTATGTTCGATGCTAGGTGCGCCATCTCATTCATAAATAGAAAAGAGCTGCTATCCCTCTCTTCACGTTCTCTTGATCACGACGAGGTAGTGGGCCATTTCATCGAGTTCGAGTTGCTTTTGTAATTTACTCTTTGGTTGGACTTAATACGAACAGAAATAAAAGGGAATGCGTATTTTCGTTCGATCAAACACTATTTAAACTTAGTTGGCTGCATGGTGTATAATCTCTATGTCTTCTTATGTCTGTCATTCTACATCATTTCCCTAGTATATTTGCGATCAGCTGTGCCATAGAAACCTTACAGGCTAGCATAACAATTCAAAAATATAATTTTATACAATCAGATCATATAATAACTTCTTAAATTTAACAGTAGGAAAACGAAGATCAATATTGTTACAAATGGAATTATAATGCCTCATGACTCTAATTAAAGGTTCATTCGAGGCGTAGTTAGTTACATAAATGCATATTAATATTAAAAGTGTCAAAACGACGCAATGTACGAGATGGAGCATTAAACCGAATATATGACAGTAAGTTGGTGCAGGGGGTTTCTATGGCACAGCTGATCGAAAAGGTACTAGGCCGATGATGGAGAATGAGAGAGCAAAGAAGACAGGAACTAATTTTAAATAGTGTTTATTTGATACTTACGACAGCTAAATTATGTTTTATGTTGTTTGCATTGAACGAAAATACGCATTCCCTTTGATTTCTCTACGTTTTATGTCCAACGAAAGTGTAAAATTGGTAAAATACATCAGCAAATAAAACTCTATGAAATGGCCTACTACCTCGTCGTCATGAAGAGGCACCGAAGAGAGTAATGGAAAGTCTTAAGTATTACTCTATGGTCAGTGCAATCAGTAGAACCGGAAGCAATGCCATGCTTCACTTTGCTCCATTACCCATTGACCGAATTGCCGGCGCTTTAAATGGTCTGCTGGTTTGAGCTCCTGAGTAAGCTCAATTTTGTACATATAAAGGTGGAGGTCTTTTGTCAAAATTCGCTGCGTAGTGCTTCGTGAAATTTTAAATTGTTGCGGACGATGCCGAATAGATGATTTTGGGTTTTCGGCGACACCGTCGTTTACAGCAGCAATGTAATTAAGAGATCGACCGGTACGTTGACGCAAAGGAGTCTTACTCTCCATAACCGACCCAGTTACTTCAAGGTTTTGATCACTCTTCGATTGGTTGACATATTAGGTGCACTTTCTCAACTAAAAATTCTTCGAAGTTTACGAGCGGTCTCAGCATAAATTTCCTAATCTTTGTAATAAGTTTTCACAATTATAACGCGTTGTTCTTTCGTAAAGCTCTCCATTTTTAATAATCGGAATAAACATATGTGACAGCAGCCAAATTTCAGAGTTGTCACTTGCACAAAAAAAATGGCACTAAATTTAAAAAGTGCAATCTTACTGCGACACCCTTTACATAAGTATTTGGCAAAGTAATATGTGAAAATTACGATTTTATATTTTTTTACAGTTCAAAACCATTTAACCATTAAAAACCATCGCATCTATTTATTCCACCCGAGCCTATGATGTTTCCAAATCATACCTGTACACTGTCCGCTCTACCATTCCGTTTGATGCACCTGTCGTAAATTCTTCGTGGTTGCTAGATAACTTAATCAGCTTGAAAGCCTCGAATAAAGCTGGTCCTGATGGTATCCCGGACTCTATGTTGAAATACTGCTCGAATTCTCTCAGCTTACCGTTGACTCTCTTATTTAACGCTTCGTTGAAGTTCGGCCATTTTCCTGCAAAGTGGAAGAGCTCTTATATAATCCCTCTCCACAAATCTGGTAGTTTAGTAAATGTTGCAAATTATAGGGGAATTGCAAAATTGAGTGCCATTCCTAAACTTTTTGAGAAGTTAGTCACAGAGGTAATTTCTCATCAGGTTTCCTCTATTTTAGATCCATGTCAACATGGCTTTCGGAAGGGTCGTTCCACCGTGACTAATTTGCTTCAGTTTTCCTCTTCTATTATTGACGGCTTTATTAATGGAGATCAAACTGATGTGATTTTTACCGATTTTAGTAAGGCTTTTGATAAAGTTAATCACAATTTGTTATTATATAAATTAGGGGCAATGGGTTTTAATTGTAACATGCTGAATTGGATTAGTTCTTATTTAATGAACAGAGAACAGGTGGTATCATTTGGTCGATCATTCTCAAGATCTATTTTTGTGTCATCTGGGGTGCCTCAGGGCAGTCATCTTGGGCCGGTTCTATTTTTGTTATTCATTAACGACTTACCCGCCTCCATAATGCACTCTAAATTGTTAATGTACGCTGATGACGTGAAGATCTATTTTTCTTACAAGGATCCTTGTCAATATACTTTACTTCAGAGGGATTTGTCTACTTTCCAGACGTGGTGCGAGACCAATTTGATGGAGCTTAATTTTACGAAATGTAAGCATATGCTGTTCTCTAGGTCATCATTATTTTCGGCAAAATACATTTTAGGTGGCAATGTTCTTGAATCGGTGGATTCATTTGTTGATCTTGGTGTTCTCTTGGACAGAAAATTGAATTTCAACTCCCACATAATTACGATGGTGAACAAGGCTTATGGCGTTCTGAACTTTATTAAACGTTGGGCAAAGGAATTTTCAGATCCCTACGTTACGAAAAATCTTTTTACTTCACTAGTCCGCCCTATTCTCGAATATGGACAAGTTGTTTGGGACCCCCAGTACAATTTGTATGTTAATATGATTGAATCGGTCCAGAAACAGTTTCTCATTTTTTGTCTGAGAAATCTTCAATGGAACCCGAACCATAATCTTCCTTCGTATAGCAGTAGACTAGCATTGATCAGATTGCCGACTCTTAGTAGTAGACGTACCATGATAAACTCTATTACAGTTTTGAAGATAATTGATGGATGTATATGTTCTGAATTTCTGTTATCTAAGATTTTCATAAATGTCCCATTGAGACCCACGAGGTACTATAAACTCGTAAACATCGAGTTTCAGCGTTCGAATTATGCGTCCTTTGATCCAGTTAGGAGAATGTGTCGTGACTTTAATGAGCTATATCAGTTTATTGATTTCACAGGTAGTTGGGAAACGACAAAGTCTAGCATAATTTGTCATTTGAACCGATTGCATTAGTGCTGTATATTCGTTGACGTACATATGTAAATTTAATTTACTTTATCCTTACTATCTGGTCTGATTTATGATTTGGTTTTCGTTTTGCTCGTAATTATTATATATTGAAGTATCTTATGTTAATATCTCGTGATGTGCTTTTATACTTATTTATGTTAGTGCAATACCAACTGGTGAAGAATTTCTGTAGTTGGTTGTAACGTGTGAACTTATAATCCTTGCTCTCCCGTTATAGACCGGTCTATAATGTGTACGCTGTCCTCACGTTATGGGGACGTGGCCCTCTCGGTCGGTAGGGGTGGGTAAGAGTGGCGGCGACGGGTTCGCTCGATTTACAAAAAAAAAAAAAAAAAAAAAAAAATGTAGGTGTTTCTTGCTATACTTATATAAAAAAAACAACTTTGTCGGAAATATTTGACTTTCAAAGGATACTCATAACTTAATCAAATATCCCAGATTCCGCCTCCAAGACACCGACTCTACAGCACTATATATATTAATATTGAAAATCGCGCCGTAGGGTACATTGTAGATTATTTTTCAAACTTAACTACTTATCCTTCGTTTTTTGATATCCAAGAAATCAACAATTTGGGTTTTATGCACTTCTTGTTCATAATGCGCACATCAAATTTGATTTGTTTCATTTTACAATTATTAGCACTCAAATTATAAAGTGTGGCATCAAGTTTCGATCCTCCAAAATATACTTTTGTTGTAATAATTATTTTTTTATTTATTCGGCCATTTTATTGGTACTTTTTTATTTTATTGTTTAAGCTCAAGACCATTCTATATCTATATAAATAGAGATATAGTTTTTTGAAAAAGAAGATGTTTTGCAAATGAATCCTCTTGATTCCTGGCAAACCGTAGAGCTATTTCAGATTTCGCCACAGATCTTCATCAGCGGATTCTTTTTAAAAATTCATCAAACTAAGTACAAACGAACCTCATCTGAATTGAGAATTTTACACTATGCGAGTATTGGAAAAATAATCGCAAGCAATAGAACTTGTGTCTGGCAGAAGCATGTACTCGATTCGATACATGATTGGAAAGGCGGGTGGTTTTTCTATTTGCTCAGGGTAACTTTTACCCGCCGAAATTGCGCCTTCAGAAGATACCGTTTATTTAATAAAAAATAAGTACCTACTTTGTTTTCGTTTAAAGCGTTAATAACTGTTACTTCTTCTCAACATCTTTAAAAAAAAGTAAGTACGCTGCTGAAACGATGAGGAATTTCTCGTTCTGTCCTGATGGGACATGACAACATCTTCTAAAGCCAAGATTTAGTGTTAACAATTCAGATTCTGATCAGCGAGTCTCAGATCAGCGAGATCTGTCTAATTGTGAGAAGTTCTCCCTAATCTCATAATGTTTATACAGAATTCGGAGCTTCGATATTAAGTAGATGGAGATCAAATTCAGCAGCAATACGTGATTTTGGTTTCTTGGAAAACTAATAAATCTCTTGGAAAATACTACTAATTTACAGCAAATTCATAGTGCTGAGTACAAGTAACACACTAAACCATATACTAACGAACAAGATCTCCTTGTAAAGTGCGCAGGCAAAAAGTGCCATCTTATCAACATACTAACGGATATTGTTATGAGAAAATCTGACGTACACGCGACTACACCACTTCCATTAAAATTTAGTCCAGTGGCAATTGAAACCCAAAACATTCCATGCAAAATTTTAAAACTCTATTTGAATTTAAAGTACGTCAAATTAGATACAAAAATCCACAAAATCTGTAAAATTAAAAGGTATTAACTGCAATTCAAATTCACCCCTAAGGCAAAGGAATTGTAATTAAGGCCGAAAAATGTGCTCTCATCGTTATGATTGAGTTTATATTTTAATAGACATTCCTTGTGAGTTTGGAGAAAATATTACAAATCCAAAAATATTAGCCATGTTCAGCATACAACATGTCCTGCCGTTAAATTTTTATTAAAACTTTGCTACTTTGCTTCTTTCAGATGAAATTACTTTCGCAATCATCACGTTTTCTTGTTTTCCATTGACTCTTTTCTGCTTCGCAACAGTTGAAGTAATTTCATGCTGAGATTTTTCCATTCATTCATTTTGGACGCAATCAATGATTGCTATGCAAATGAGATGTAGTTTGCTTCTTGTTCAAGATATCAGACAGCCATTGTAGGTCGGCAGTAACCGAGTAAGTCAATACCAGAGCTCAGACGTTTAGAAAATACGCTCATTTGTTTGTTGGCATTCATCCTTTCTGGCTTACGCACGCAACGAATGATGTGACAAATTTCAAAGAAGAACATTTTTGCCCCTCATCCTATCCATCCGTCAATGCGTTCGTTTGTCACCTCCTTAAGTGGTAAAAATGTTTGCGAAGGCGGAAAATGTAGATTGATGTGTTGGAAAATCCACCCAGATTTACAGCCAGGGACACGTAGAGCATATAATACTGTTTGTTAACTGTGTCTGAATGAATATGAAAACCGACAGCAGTCAGCCACTGACAGACTGAGTGTTGATAAACAGGGAGCAGCATTTAGTAAATTTTGCAATCGTGAGCAATTTTAAAATGATGTCGGAACGATTTGCAAAATAGCACAGGGGTACTTGACAGAATAATGTGAAAACCTCATTTTGCAATTGCATTTTTTTATAATTTAATACGGGGAATTTGGAAAGAGTACCACAAATTGACAACGTCACATGTGACGTGTTAAAGTGGTACTAGTGGCACCAGAAACTACTTCGTATAGTATGTAGGCAATGTGAAATGTACAACTTAATTGTTACTGTGTGGGAAAAAATCAATGAGTGTTTGAACTCACGGGCGATGTGTTAACACCTTTTTGTTACACGGTACCTGTTCGATTTTAAATTAATAGTTTTTGTGCTGAAGGCTCTTTTGCTATTGCACTTTCTTTGTTCTTAGATCTGCTTTAACATTAGATGTAATATTGTTAAAAGAAATAAAGCAATATTTCGCTCACTGAAATAATTGGTTTTGTTTTGTCGTACACAGAGCAACGATAAAAAGTATTGAATAGTATAGAGACCTTATTGCATTCTTTTTCAGCTCTCATGTAGACAGTCTGAGTAATATACCATAAACGAGTCTTATTCTCTTTATAGAATATTTCAATATAAATGCATCGTTTCGACAATTTTATTGCATAAAACAATACAAAAAGCATAAATGTCACAAAAGATCAGAATTATGTATGGACCAAGTTATGACAAAAAGAGAGTAATACATTTTGAATCATTCGCCAGATATCGCCAGTGCTTTTGAGTCATACAATTCGTTCCATGAGTTCTCTATACTATTGAATACTCTTTGGCGACGGCGACTTGATTTTCTGGCAGAGATTATTGTTGCACAACAACCACGTATGTGATGCTAACGCTGTGTGTTGTTTGCATGTTTTCACTTTGATAGAGTATCCTACCCGTGCTTATAGATCAAAAACTTTTTAAAAAGTTTCTATCAATCTAAAATTTGTAAAGATTTTTTTGGAAGCTGTTTTATTCTTTCGCCCGTACCTTTTTGAACTATTGGGACATGGGATAGACCGTGGATGTGGAGAGTTTCTGATTGCCACTCATTTGGGTGGGGCCAGAAGTGAATCCTTCATAGGGCAGTTCTACCAGCTCACTACTTTCTAGAAGTATATCACGCGTAATAGCGATATCGGAACCCTGCGTGAGGGTGAGAAGGCAAAACGAATGAGCAGCCTGATTGGTTATACGATCACAGATGCGTTTCAGGTTAAAAAATACATTAAACATAATTCAATCTTTGACTGCATATCGCTTATTCCACCATTCACTGTTTTCTCCATGAATTTCCAAATTCATTGTCGCTCAGCTGGAATATCGACACCCACTCCAACCATGCCACTTGAGTGATAAACAACTAGAAGCAAACCATGCAGAAACCAAAGTGTAAGTAGTGTTTGATTGATACTAATGACAACTAAATTATATTTTATGTTCGTTGCATCGAACGAAAATATGCATTCCCTTTTTTTTCTGTCCGTTTTATGTCCAATAATTGAGTAACGTACTAGAGTTGGGTAGTTCATGAACTACCTAGTTCATTTAGGGTGACCAGACACCACCCTCACGTATATAATGCACATGTTCGATATCGTGACTGTGTTCGTGATTGCTATGTCCGGGCACCTTAAATGAACGAGTTCGAGAACTAGTGAACGAGTTCGACACAAGTCTATAACGTACAACAGCAACTCAAACTCCACGCAATTACCAACTATCTCGGTGACCGCAAGAGAGTGCAAAACAGCGGCTGATAACTGTTATCTACTCCTCTATGGTTGATTCATACAAATGCCCTATAAATTATGTTGGATTGATAATAATAATTTTCAAATTCTATTTGAAGGATGATAAAAACTTTTAAATTACATTTCTTGCTAGTTCTACAACTCGGACTCGATGAAATTCCAACTTGTCCTGTGATATCATTTAAAACAGGAAAAATGTAACGCATAGAACGAGCCATAAGAGACCCTTAGTAAGGACGGATGAATGAGTCCGTTACTTTTTGAATGAAACACAGTTTTTTTTTTTTTTGCAAAAAAAATTTATTTTTCCACATAATCTCCTTTTAGCTCAAGACACTTTGTCCAACGTTACCCCAATTTTTGTATCCCTTCCAAAAAATAGGATTTTTCGAGGTCCATTATATAGGCATTTGTTTGATCAATAATTGCATCGTTGGAGCTAAATCTCTTTCCACCGAGCCATTTCTTTAGGTTTGGAAATAGGAAATAGTCACTGGGGGCTAAATCCAATTGATGAAAATGAACTTTTTTCTTGGCCATATGGGGTCGTTTTGTTTAAATCCTCGTTAAATCGGTCCAATACGTTGGCATAATATTCGCCGGTTATTGTTTTTTCATTTTGAAGGTAATTTCACTTTTTGAATAGCCTTGAATAACTTTTTGAATAGACATTCTGTTGGTAGTGGCCAGAAATGATTCCTTCATTGGGCAGTCCAAGCAGTATGTCCTGGGCAACGGCTTATCGGAAACCTCCGTTAGCCAGCTAAAGTGAGAAGGCGAACCGAATGAGCAGCCTGAGTGGTAATGCGATCACTGATACGTCTCAGGATTATCAGGTGACCCTGTCACTGAAGCTCTTCGAAGTATTCTTCTGTCCTTTGAATGCGGATGAGCCAACACCACTGGCCAACGGAGGATCAAAATTGCCTCCCGCCAACTTTATATTGGCAATGAAAATACACAGAGAAAATAATGAACAAAGAAACCCCCCAACTGTTGACGACCCTCGCAAACGTTATAAGGACCACGATTGAAGGATATGTACATGGAATGTACGAACGCTATACAGGACGGGTGCCACTTTCCAACTGGAGGATGTCCTCGGAAAATATAAAGCTGACATCACGGCGATCCAGGAAATGTGATGGACAGGATATGGTTGCACCAGAAGGAAAAACTGCAATATTTACTACAGCTGCCATGAGCGAAAATACGAATTCGGGTGCGGATTTATAGTTGGCAAGTGACTGGGACACCTAGCTTCAAGGTTCAACCCAGTGAGTGACCGCATAGCCACAATACGCATCAAGGCGAAATATTTCAACATCTCGTTAATTTGTGTGCACGCACCGATAGAGGATAAAGATGACGAGGTCAAAGAAACATTTTATGAGCGTCTGGAGGAAGTATACGAACGCTGCCCTGACCATGACATGAAGATTATGCTAGGCGATTTTAATGCCAAATTAGGAAGGGAAAGTGTCTTTCGACCAACCATCGGTAATCACAATCCTCCGATAATGGAATAAGACTGATGTACTTCGCCGCTGCAAAGAACATGGTAGTTAGTAGCACAGGATTCCAGCAGACGACGAAGAACCAGATTAAACACCTGGTAATAGATGGCAGGCACTCTTCTAGTGTAATGGATGCACTTGTGACTCGAGGTGCCAATATCGATTCGGATCATTACCTGGTGGCTGCGAAAGTTCGCACAAGACTGGACAACGCGAAAAACGTACGAAGCCGAACACAGGAAAAGCTAGATATTGACAAGCTACAAATACCGGAGATAACAATGTCCTATCGACAGAAACTCTCTCTCCTGCTAGGGGAGAATACCGCGCGTCCCGAAGACCCAGATGCGCAGTGGAAGCACATCTCCCATTCTTTGGAAACCGCTGCAAGGACTGAACTTGGCTTTCAAAAACCGCAGCAGGATAAGCCATGGTACGATGAAGAATGTCGCATTGCAACTGATGAAAAAGACGCTGCAAGTATGGCAACGAAACAGCCAGTTACAACGCGTGTTGCAAGTGAGCGGTACAAATTTTTCCAGAGGGTAAGAAGATCGAATAACAGACCGAATAATGGGCTACCCTCCTGCAAGGGCGAGAATGGGAATATGGTGACTGATAAGCAGTGTGTGGTTAAAATGTGGAGAGACCACTTTTCAGCACTACTCCACTCAGATTCTTCCACTGACGATCAGGAGGTAATGATTGTGGAAGACAGTGTAGATTGTACCTCCCCCAACCAAGACGAGATTAGAACGGCAGTCTCCCGAGTTAAGAATAATGAAGCCGCTGGTACGGATGGGCTACCCACTGAACCTTTTAAGGCAGGTGGCGAAGTACTTCTAGCTAACACGCATCAACTTAAAAGCGGTATATGCTTGGGAGAATCTATGCCTGACGATTGGAGGCTCAGTATATTATGTCCTGTATTCAAAAAGGGTGATTTGTGTGTCTGTTCCAACTATCGCGGTATCAGTCTTTTATCCATCGCGTATAAGGTCTTGTCGAGCATCTTATGTGAAGGACTAAAGCCAATTGTTGAAAACCTGATTTTACCTTATTAGTCCACGACTGACCAAATATTCACACTACGCCAAATCCTGGAAAAGACCCACGAAAAGCAAATCGATACATACCACCTTTTTGTCGATTATAAAGCTGCTTTCGATAGCCTCACTCGGGGAGATTTTACGAAGCTATGTCTGAACTTGGGATTCCGGTAAAACTGATCCGCCTCTGTAGAATGACGCTGCCCAACACCAAATCAGCAGTGAAGGTGGGGGAAAGACCTCACCGAACCATTCTGTATCAAGCGAGGATTGAGACACGGCGACACACTTTCGTGCATCCTCTTTAACATCTTAATGAAGATAATATTGAGAAAAGCTGCAGTATATACGAACAAGACCATTAACACGAAAAGCTTTATGTTGCTTTCGTATGCTGACGACATAGGCATCATTGGGCGAAATTTGCGAGACGATACTGTAGTATTTGCAAGAATCGAAGAAGAATCAGCGTAGGTGGGTCTTGCTGTTAATGCCAAGTATTGTCTTGTCTTCCGGCAAAACTGATCCGCCTCAGTAGAATGACGCTGACCGACACCAAATCAGCAGTGAAGTTGGGGAAAGACCTCACCGAACCATTCTGTACCAAGCGAGGACTGAGCCAAGGCTACACACTTTCGTGCAATCTCTTCAACATCGTAATGAAGATAATAATGAGAAAAGCTGCAGTTAAAACGAACAAGACCATTAACACTAAAAGTCATATGCTGCTGGCATATGCTGACGAAATACACATCATTGGGCGAAATTTATGAGAGGTTAATGTCGTATTTTCAAGAATCGAAAAAGAATCAGCGAAGGTGGGTCTTGCTGATAATGAGGGCAAGAGAAAATTTATGGTGGCAATGACTAGAGAAAGCTCTGGACTTGGTCCGGACTTGAACGTTGACAACCATTTTAATTTTAAAGTGACAGAGGAATTTGTCTACCTTGGATACGTCGTGAACAAGGACAACAACGTCAGCCTGGAGATAGATAGGAGAATTGTGCTTGCAAATAAGTGCTATATTAGGGTCAGCAAGCAGTTTAGGAACAAAGGCCTCTCTCGACAAACAAAAATCCAGCTATACCAGACTCTCATTTTACATATACCTGTCCTGACATATGGCTCTGAAACTTGGGTCATATCGCAAGCGGACGAAAAACACCTGGAAGTATTCGAGAGAAAAATTCTCCGTTAAATATATGGTCCTGCTAAAGAAAACGGGGAGTACCGACGTCGTTGGCACCAAGAGCTATATCACCTGTATTCTAACGTGGACGTAGCTAGGTGACTCAAATTAGGCCCAATAACGTTGGCTAGGCCATGTTATCAGAATGGACGAAGATGAGCCAGTGCGAAAGGTTAACGATAACGCATCCGATGGAAGCAGGAAAAGTGGACGACTAAGACTCCGCTGGAAAGACCAGGGAGAAGAATCCCTCCGTATCCTTGGTGTTACCAAGTGGCGAGGAAAGGCGAATGATAGAACCAATTGGAGGAATATGTTGAAATTTGTTTAGTTTGTTTGTTTAATTAATATGTGTAAGACGTCTGACCTCATGAGGTTGTAAAATAGTCACTAATAGTAAAGTAAGAGCAAAACTGGTCACTATATTTTACTATGACAGTACTTTGATACGGGTTTATCTTGGTTGAGGACTTAATTTTTTTTTTTAAAGTGTTGAAAGCTTTGGAAAAATAATTGGTTGTGCGTTAAAAAAAGTCAATGAGTGTTCGAATTCACGGGCGGCGTGTTAACACATTTTTGTTACACGGTACCTGTTCGATTTCTATGAACACATTAGTATATGTTGCATTGGAAAATAAAAAAAAACAATAGTTTTTGTGCTTGAAGGCTCTTTTTCTATTGCAATTTATTTTTTCTTACATCTCCTTTAAAATTAGATATAATATTATTAAAATAAATAAACCAGTATTTAGATCACTGAAACACTTGTTTTTGTTTTGTTATAAACAGAGCGACGACAAAAAGTATTTAATAGTATAGAGAACTTATTGCATTCTTTTTCCGTTCTCATGTAGAGAGTCTGAGTAAAAGAGCATAAACGACACTTATTATCTTTATAGAATATTTCTATATAAATGCACCATTTCGACAATGTTATTGCATAACATAATACAAAAAGCACAAATGTTTCAAAAGTCGTCAATATTTCACATCAAAATTTTGAATGGACCAAGTTTGACAAAAAGAGAGTAATACGTTTTGAATCATTCACCAGATGTCGCCAGTGCTTTTGAGTCAATCAATTCGTTCCATGAGTTCTCTATACTATTCAATACTCTTTGGCCACGACGACCTGCTTAGTTGTTTGCTGCCGCTACATCAATACGATCATACTTATTTTCAGGCAGAGACTATTGTTGCTGTGTGTTGTTTGCATGTGTTCACTTTAATAGATTGCCCTATCCGTGACTATAGATGTTAACACATAAATTCTTGTTCGGCATATTCGTTTTCTTTTAGACCTAGATAATGTATCCGATTAAAGATTAGACAAATGCAAACAATTTTTCACAATCGCCTCGCTATGAAAACAAAACAAAATGTTAATGGCAAATCCGAAATTGATTTTTAATTTTTCATGTGTAAAGGAGCTATTATTTTGTTCACATAAATGTTAGGAAGAAATGCAACCAGTTTGATCTACTTTCGTTTAGGTATTCCAATTAATATACCTGAAAACAGGGATCAGATTAGAGCATAATTCTTTACTTGTTTGAAAAATAAAATCTTTTGGAATTTGGCAGTTATTACTAAATATTTTGCCACAACATTTGAATAATATATCAGGAATTGAAAAAAGCTTGCCGTTTTCTAACCTGATGCAAACAAAATTAAAGAGTTTTAAACATTTGTCGTTTTTTTTTTTGGTTTTTATATCATATGATATGAACACTGTTTGAGAAAGTGGGGACTTGACTGTTGTTTTTTATTGCGGATGGTTTCAAGTGGCTTTTGATTTTCACCGGAACAAACAGCCATTGGACAGACACACACACTATAAATGAAAGAATCAAACAAACACAACGGTTCGCAACGTGTTTTTTCTAGCCATGGCAAATTTCCACTCATTGAGTTTTCGGTTGTCTCAACAATAATTGTGGTGTTTAAAATCCGCAACTTTTTGAAATGATTATTTTTGTATCATTCCTGAGCTTAGCACTTCAATTTCAACACATTTGGTTTGTTAGTTGTTCGCTTGCTGTTGTCAATCGTTTGTTGTTTGGTGGCTTGTGACAAGATACATGGCTCATAGTATTTCTATACCCAACTGTTTGGCCGAACTTAACACTACATAAGAGAAAACGGAATCGCCACTTAAAAAACTTAAAAAAGAGCAAAAAAGAAAACGTTGAAACGACCATTAAAATTCAATTAGAGATTGTGATGATGACAAATGAAATCTGACGCGACTCACAGGAATGTCTAGACATAGCTGGGCAACAAGATCGCTAAATATATTGATTTGTATTGAAATGGTATATTCTTGTCTCGTCCTTGCTATGACTCATAATTAATTGTTTGCCATTTGTTGAACTGTCATGAACACGGAAATCACAAAAATCAAACACAGACCCAAAATGAAATCTTTAATGATTTAATTTCGGTGATAAAGGACTCAGCTTTATATTTCCGTTTGCTGAAATAGAGTCCTTTTGCAAAAAGATAAAAAATAAATCCAATTTTAAATTGCTTTATTTGCCTTTAAGAATAGTCTGTTGTCTATTGTCTGTGGTCTTTGTCTGGATCCCGTGTGCGCTCTATTTTGTATTTTTTTTCATTTCAAATACCATAGGATTTTTATAGCCAACAATAAAGGAATATCCGAGGATGAAGGCTAAGTATCGTGTGTTTGTGTGTGTGTGTTTCGATTGTTTAATATTCTCTATAGAAATACTTCAGCAATGAGCTTGCCGTTGGCTTTTGTTATGGTTTGTTAATAAATTACAGACATAATCTTAATTTATCTATTTGTTGGATTTCGTTTAACAACAATAGAATACGACAAGTACAAAGAATAATAAGTCGAAGATATCACAGAAGTCGTCTTCTGGCTTATTGAAGTGGTTGGGGGGCGAGTTGAGAAATACAGCATTGACATTTAAATTGAATGAACATCATTGTGCTGTGTATTTGATGTGTAATAGAAATTAAATAAATATTAATTATACGTACCCATTGTGTTTTAAGAAGATGCTCAGCGTAATCTGAAAATACACAATAAAATCAAGACAATCCGGTGTTATTGTTATTTTAATTGTTTGTAATTATTGTTGATATTAACATGGCTATAAAATGTAACGGATTTTAATATTTAAGGCTATAAAAACTAAGTGGTATTTAAAATATTTAAGTTAACAATAATTGCAGTTCAAAAAATCAAGGCATTTAGTGCAGTGTATTCAAAAAACCGGTTTTTGAAAAATTTCGGTTTTCGATTTGTCAGTACATTGTTGATCGTTTGGCCCTTTATTTCGTGTTCTAAGGTCTCAGTGTACTTGGGATTGTTTGCGTAACATTTATTTTTCACGGCGCTCCAGAGATTATAGACTGACGGGTTCAAATCGCAGCTGTAAGGCGGCCGATGAACTTCCGAGTCTCGAGTGATTATGTGGCTTTAGAATACAGTGCACAAAATTTCGAATGAGACGTTCAGGGTTCTCAGCATATCACGGTTACACTCGCCATTCTCTGAGTGTATGAAGAGACACGATTCCTGGAAAAGACAATTTATATATCCGATAAGGTTAAATACTTTGGGTTAATCTTAGATCGGAAACTGACTTAGAAGCACCATATAGAGGACAGGGCCAATAAACCCTACAGATGTTGGTCGCTATGCAGAAGGGCTATAGGATCCAAATGGGGCCTCAACCCAGGGTCTCTACAGAAGAGTAATTAGACCCGTACTAATGTATGCTTCTGTAGTATGGTGGATAGGGTTTATCAATATAAATGACCATAAAAAAAAATCAGCTCTATTGGAGTAGGGCAGGGCAATCTATCAAAATGAAAACATGCAAACAACACACAGCATTAGCATCACATACGTGGTTGTTGTACAACAATTGTCTCTACCTGAAAATAAGTATGATGGTACATATTGATGTAGCGGCAGCGAACAAACAAGCAGGTCGTCGTCGCCAAAGAGTATTGAATAGTATAGAGAAGTGATGGAACCAATTGTATGGCTCAAAAGCACTGGCGACATCCGGCGAATGATTCAAAACGTATTACTCTCTTTCTGTCATAACATGGTCCATTCATAATTTTGATGTGAAACATTGATGCGGTTTGAAACATTTGTGCTTTTTGTATTGTTTTATGTAATAACATTGTCGAAATGGTGCATTTATATTGAAATATTCTATAAAGAGAATAAGACTCAGACTCTCTACATGAGAGCGGAAAAAGAGTGCAATAAGTTCTCTATCCTATTCAATACTTTTTGTCGTCGCTCTGTTTATGACAATCCAATATCGAGTGATTTTTTCGAAATAATTTTTCACATTTTGTTTTAGCGAGTGCCGCTGACGGAAAGTCAATTTATATTGTGTTGTTGCAAAGAAAAAAAATCATTTTCAAAAATTTGAATAAACAACACAAAGTGTAGGTGGTTGCTAAGAGCGTTTAGATAAGTAACGGTTTCGTGCAGTCTCGCTTCAATTGCAATACTCGTATCAGTTTTACTTAAAATAAGAAACCGAAAAATCGCCCACAAATTTCGGAATTATTCCGGATTATTTTTGGGCTAATTTTCGTATCTACAATTATGAAATATGGCCCACAATGGGTCTGTTTTCATATTTAATTTTATGAAAAAACATCCAAATGGGCAATTTTTCACAAACGTATTTTGAGCGATTTTTCGTACAAAAAATTGCTCAAAGGATGAAAATGAAATATTGCCCACAATTTATGAAATAAGACCCACTTTTTCATTTGTATAGGCTTTTTTTGGACAATTTTCATGAATTTTTTTGGGCGATTTTTCGTTGCGCCGTCACAGCCAGTAGTTTCGAGGATTTTGTCCGAGACTGTGAACGTCATGGAGAGGGAAGTTTGTCCGCAGTGGATAAAGTTCGATATGACGAATGTTGAAAAAATGAGGTTAAAACAGGATAAAAAACAGGATTTCCAGGTGTGATTGAGTGTTGGGACGGAATCTACATCACAATTTTGGCCCAAAAAAAGAAGACCAGCATTTGTACTTTAACCGCTACGGATATTTTAGCTTAAATGCCGTGATAGTAAGTTTGCAATGGCGGCATGAAATATCGCCCAAAAGAAAAATTACCCAATAATTTTATGAAAAATCGCCCAATTTTTAAAATTGGGTCAAAATATGAAAAATTGCCCAAAATTACATATGAAATTTTCCCCAAAAATATATGCAAAATGACCCAAAAGAAAAATGAAAAATCGCCCAAAAATATTGGACAATTTTTCTTAAAAAAAATGGCCCAAATTATTTGGGCAAATTTTCATGTGAAAAATAGCCCAAAATCATAGTGAGAATGAAATAAGAAATACATGTAGGAGTGGGGCAACGAAAAATCGCCCAAAGAAAAATCGCCCAAAAAAATTTATGAAAAATTGCCCAAAAAAATCCCATACAAAAGTGGGCGAAATTTCATATGAAATATCGCCCAGAAAGAGTGGGTCTTATTTCATAAATTCTGGGCAATATTTCATTTTCATTTCGTACGACAAATCGCCCAAAATACGTTTGTGAAAAATTGCCCATTTGGATGTTTTTTCATAAAATTAAATATGAAAAAAGACCCATTGTGGCCCATATTTCATAATTATAAATACGAAAAATGGCCCAAAAATAATCCGGCACAATTTCGAAATTTGTGGGGGATTTTTCGTTTTCTTATTTTATGTAAAACTGATATTGCTATTGAAGCGAGACTACTCGAAAACGTTACTTACCTAAACGCTCTTAGCAACCACCTACAGTTTGTGTTGTTTACGTTTAGCTGATTCTGTTACTGTGATCATTTCATTACAAAGCAAGATCATTCTGTACAGTAAGACGACACTGAAAGCATCATATTAAGTGCACGTAGTATTTACAATGGAAAATATGGAATATGAATTTTTTTGCCACACAAAAAATTTTTCACCTGCGGCGCTTGCATCAATACATTATGAAGCAATTATTTCTCCAAAATTGCCCTATTTTCGGACCGCACCGCTTACTTAAACACAAAATAAAATTCTTTTCGAATAGAATAGCATGATTTCTTAAAAGAGACTTCACTGTAGCGGCGCGCCCTAAAACAAAACATGAAGAATTATTTCGAAAAAATCGCGCGATTTTGGAGAAATAATTTTTCGCCTGCGGCGCTTGCACCAATACATTATGAAGCAATTATTTATCCAAAATTACCCTATTTTTTGACTGCACCGCTTACTTAAACACAAAATAAAATTCTTTTCGAATAGAATAGCATGATTTCTTAAAAGTGACTTTACTATAGCGTCGCTCGCTAAAACAAAACATGAAAAATTATTTCGGAAAAATCGCGCGATTTTGGAGAAATAATTTTTCGCCTGCGGCGCTTGCACCAATACATTATGAAGGAATTATTTCTCCAAAATTGCCCTATTTTTTGACTGCACCGCTTACTTAAACACAAAATAAAATTCTTTTCGAATAGAATAGCATGATTTCTTAAAAGTGACTTTACTATAGCGGCGCTCCCTAAAACAAAACATGAAAAATTATTTCGAAAAAATCGCGCGATTTTGGAGAAATAATTTTTCATGTTTTGTTTTAGCGAGCGCCGCTACAGTGAAGTCTCTTTTAAGAAATCATGCTATTCTATTCGAAAAGAATTTTATTTTGTGTTTAAGTAAGCGGTGCGGTCCGAAAATAGGGCAATTTTGGGCCATTACCCACCAAATACAACCCCTAATAATTTTTTTCGAATTTAACTATAAAATACACAATTTTAATAAAAATATGTTTATTTTTTCCTATAAAATTGAACAACTGATTGTGACAGTCATTAAATTCAAGTAATTAGTTGAGAATGCCAATATATTCTTTTGGTAAGTTAGTTATGACAACGAATCTCTTCTCTGTGTATAGTATATTTAAGATACAGCTGTAAATATTTCATTAGTCGTGTTTTGGTTACAAGCAAGAGATTGTCGCTTGCTAAGTTGTAAAGAAAACGGCAATTTAGCGATAAGTCATTTTATTCATAAATATGAATAAGAGTTGAAAACGGTAAAAGATGTGAAAAAACAATCTTTTAAACTTAGCGAAAATGATTCTCGTCGCTAAGTTTCGCTAAGTCTTCGCCAAGTGCTTCATACAAAACAAGCGAATATACAAGGTGGCGCAAAAGTAAACTTCCGATGTTTTTTGACTGTGATTTAAAAAAAAATTAAAAACTTTGATTCTTCTTGTGGATTATTTTTATTTGGTCTTTTAATTTTTTTTACATCAAGTCGAGAATATGATGTCATGTAAATGGCCGCCGCCACAGTTGATTGTTATTTGAGTCCGCTAAGATGGAAATGGGCCTCACCACTCATGATTATTTTTGATGAAAAATCATCTTCCTCTTGGTGGTGATTAAGGATGGCTTGAGCGTATGTTAGACGCGATTGGCGGTCAGCAGCTAACAGCTGATGCACCGTCTGGACTTTGTACGGAAACATCTTCAAATCTTGTACCAAAATTCGCTGTAAAGACCGTCGACTGATACCCATTTGCGTGGCACGTCGTCTGGTCGATGTCGACGGCGCATCCATGACATCCTCGGCTACAGCAGCAATATTTTCTGCAGAACGGCTACTCCGGGGTCTGCCACGCCTGGCAGAATCTCGTGTTGTGCCAGTCTCTTCGAGGTGAGCGGCTAAACGTCGCAGTGTTTCACCAGTAGGCGTTGGACGGCCAGGAAATCTGCGACGAAATTCACGTTGTGCCAAAGTCACCGACCGATTATTGGTCAAATAAATAGTCAGCAATATTCCGCGTTCTGGAGCAGTGTAGCGTAACATTGTTTATTAACGTGTATTTCGCATGTGTTTACTACACAAATGTCAAAACAGAGCTGACATTAGGGTCCAATCGCAAAATTTATAGCATTTTCTGATAGGAGGATTACTTTTGCGCCACCTTGTATAAGCAAGCGGTGTCGCCAAAACACGCTTATTGTAAACGAGTGAAAGAATATTTAACTGAATAACTCTCAGACTGATTACTAAGAAAATAATGCAATGAACTGTTAATTACCTTTGAATGTACAATAGATACTTAGATAAATTAATATTAATATAGCAAATTTCATAAATTGTTGAATAAGTTTTTTTCTCGAAGGTCTTCTGAATGAATTAGTTCTTTTCAATTTTGATGGCATTCCACTCTCATTAATCTTTGGAGAGAACTTTGTTAACTGTTTGTTTTTATCCTTTTAAATTTTACAGAGATGAACCCAGAAAGGATTGAGATCAAGCCATAATGGAACTCTACTACAAAATAGAGATTGAAATAAAAAAAAGAAATATCAATCATCACCTGTATTGCAGCACATCGTTATTCTTTTACTTAAGGATTTAAAACCGTAAGTCATTCAATTTATTTACGAAATTATGCATTCAATTATATAAGACTATAGCCCGAATTAATTTTGGTTATAAGTTTTATTATATATCTGATACCGTTTTCAATGTAGGAACTACAACGACTGTTTTTTTTTTTTTGTTAATAAAATGAATAGCATAATATGAAAATTACTTCGATAACATAAAGGGGCATAAAACAGAGGATTGGTGTGGGGGAATTAGTTAAATTTGATAAAGAATAAGGGTGTAACAAAACATGATGTATAAAGAATACAAGGATACTACAGTGAGTAGGGAGGGTATTCAAAAATGTAGCCTTAGTGATGGTAAGACTAATCAATGGAACATTACCTGCCATAATTGTTGTTACCTGTTAATCCCTTGTTGTTTGTAAACATGTCTTGGAATGATTCAATTGAATTCTCTTGTTGCAGCAATTGTTTGTCTTTGTCTAGTTATGATTTATAATCGGCAAATAAGCCAGACTGACAATTAAGTTTAAAAGTTTATGGAGATATGATCATGATATGCTGCAACTGTAGTTGAACTATAATAACACTATGCTACACTGAACGGAAAAGCATCGTCGAATTTGCTCATTATTGCAACGAATTTGTTTCGTTGCTGCAATGAATTTATTTCATTGTTGCAATGAATATGTATCGTTCTTGCAAGGAATTTGCTTCATTGCTGCAATGACTTTGTTCATTGCTGCTATGAATTTGTTTCATTAGTGCAACGAATTTGAGTCATTGTTGTGATGAATATGTTTCATTACTACAATGATTTTGTTTCATTGCCGCAATGAATGTTTTGAAGTGTGTTTGAAATTATTTCTTGACAATTGTACAAAAATATTCTGTTCGTATTACATTACAGGTGTTTTGATAACAATGTTTTGAATTTTTTTATCGAAAATCTATTTGCTAAATAGATTATATTCATTCCATGTTGAAACTCTCGTCTGGAGAAGATTATGGTAGTCGAGGGGTTGAGTGTTATTGTGGCCTTCATATTCAGGTCCTGCAATTATTTCTATTTAAGATATGTTCATATCTATGTCTGTACTTACCATGAACATAAACTACACCTTTAACATAGAATCACATCATTGTTTTGTTAAATCATGCAATTGTTGTTGTGTTGAGGGTTTTGATATTCAATTATAGCGCCAAATCTCTCCGTTATTAAGCCAGTGATTGCTCTGTAAGTATTTTCTTCAACTGCTCTTTTATTTATTTTAACCAAATATATTAAAATTTCGATTGGATTCATTTGACTGTACGTTGAATTGTTATTTTTTATGTTCGTCGTACTTGAAACACTTTGTTTCTTTGACTTCTTCGTTTTCATTGACTTCGACTGCCAGCACAAATGTATGTATGTCTTTCGTTTTTTTCTGAATCCAAATTCCAACCCAACGAAACAGGCGCGGCCGAATTATGATTAAAATACAAAAAATTACAGCAGACAGTTGTCCGAGGCCTTCGGCCACGGACTGTCCCTGCAGGCTCTGTCAGAGACACGGCCATTAAGTTTAACGTAGAATACGCCATCCGATAAGACAGAAAACATATATAACAATAAATTCATTTGCTTATATTATTTATCATTTATTGTTATATATGTTTTCTGTCTTATCGGATGGCGTATTCTACATTAAATTTAATGGCCGTGTCTCTGACACAGCTTGCAGGGACAGTCCGTGGCCGAAGGCCTCGGACAACTGTCTGCTGTAATTTTTATATTTACCAACGGCATTTGATTCAAGTCCGTTTAAAAAAAAATATTATGTTCAATTTTTTTAAACTTAATTTAATTTATGTATTTTAATTAATGTTTTAATTGAAATAAGTTCTGCGAATGTTGAGAGGGCCGCCCTAATATTAAAAAAGGTTTACCTTATCGAGTCTTCGCATTAGCATTCGAGCGTTATGTGAAAGCTTTACGCTTTACAATTCAAAATTAATGTTACAACAGCTTTATTGAAGCTTTCGCAAAAAAGCGTTATTACGTTAGCTTACTGTTTGTTTCACTTTTTACTAGATGCATGTTGCCAAGCAACATTAGCTTGCTGTTCGTTTCACTTTTTACTAGATACATGTTCCTAAGCAATGTTGAGCAACCAAAAACACTCAACCAAACACCACACATATGTTTGAGTGTATGTGTTTAAACAATTTTCATTTGAGAAATTAAAATACTAGAAATATATCAACCAATATGAAATGTATATCAAACGAAAGATAACATCTTCATTTACCTACAAAAAAATTTTAAAAAAATTCATCTAGCCGTTTCCTCAAATTCAATGAAATAAAGATTACAACAATAAAAACCTGGCATGACTCCTCATACCGTAAGGTAAGACGTATTCTACGTCAAAAACACGAGCATTTTGTTGCGGCTTGTACCGTCCATAGAGTAAATATGGGTAGAGAAAATCTTTCACTCACCAAATTTCTGACATTTGTCCTCGTGTGATGTATACGTTTGATGTTGAAAAGAATTGCTTTACTAATACCAGATAGAGGCAATGGTTCAAAACAACGAACAAAATAACAACAACGGCATTTCGTTTTGTGTGTTAAAATTAATGTGTTAAATACAACACAAATGTATGCTAACAATAACAGTCAATAAAAAAGTTTAAAACACATTTAACTTTCACAGTTTTTCACCAAAATGGCATGAAAAATTAAAGCAAGAAGTTATTGTAATTCCACCTGGTGTATATCACTTTTCGTCAAACATCTCTCTATCACACCGACCGCATCACGAAGAGTGTGAAATGAAACGTCAGATGAGAGAATAAGTTTATCTAGGTATGTATTAGTCTATGGTACCGTCACGGGCAAACACACACAAAAGTTCAGTTACATATTTCGGGGTAGGTTTTCTGCTATCTGTGCGTCACTTTCTTTGCTGTCGTGTTGCTCCTAGCCAGAGACCTGCGCCAACCAAAATAATTGGCGGCGGCGGCTGACGGAAAAAACAGCGGCGGCGACTAAAAGCCGGCTGTGAGCCGAAATCTGCGCGGCTAGCCGACTTTTTACCGGCTCATACAAAAAATCGACTTAGACGGCTTAAAAAAAATTTGGGTACCACATCATAAAAATAAAAAAAAAAATTTATATTTCACTCTTTTATTATATTTTTGTACAACTCATAGTTGTCATGAATAAACAAAATTTTCTTATAGTTATAGCATTTAAATTGGATCGTTTTGTCGTTACCAGCGAAACTGCACTGGAAAATGCTTCTTCAGAGGATGCGCTCGTTGATGGTATACTTAAAATAGAGGCTGCAAGTTTTGCAATTGTTGGGAAATTCTAAAAATTTAGTTAGTTTTTAATTAGTTCATTTAAAAATGTATATTGTTATTTGGAATGTGCATTAGAATAGGCATCTGTATTAACAAATCTTCATATCTGTCACCTGAAATGCCCAAGAGTATAACTATCAAAAGATCTAGATTGTTGTTTGATTGATTATAATACATCAGGCTAAAATATATAAGTACATATCTGCAAATTTTAGACCTTCAAGTTCCTAATGTAAGCTGTGAAAAAAAACACCTTTAAAAAGCAAATACAGGGTGGGCCAACTTCGACTGACTGATTTGAAATACTTACAACTTTTTTATTTTTACAGGGTTTTACTTTTTTTAAATTGCGTTTAAAAATTTCTCTATGTTATTTTTTGAACAACTTTATTATGAGCGATGAAGCTGGGTGACCAGAAACCGAGGCATGTTTGAAAATGTTTTATGTCCGATAGTTCTCAAGAATCCTGATATATGGTTCAAGTAAGATGGAGCTACAGCTCATACCGCGAGAGACACAATGTTATAAGCATATAAAATCAGACAGTCCAAGTTGGCCCACCCTGTACTTTAATTTTATAAGGGCTTTGCTTCTCCTGTAAAATAAATAATTCCAAACAGGAGGCTCTGCGGTTCTTATGAACACTATTTTTGTTTTCTTTCTCACGTCAATTTTCGCCTTGAGCATCTTTTGGTATACTTCCAAATCATTATCCAATTCAGTAAGCTCTATGGTCGTGTCTGTGTCGGAATCCTAAGAAACTCCCCAGTTTGAGGAGTTTTTTGTAAATAAATTTATAGTTTTTCCGTTGTCCTACATTTTTGTCGATTTCTTTTCAAAATGTTCATTTGAGTGGCCATATTACCGGATTTTTTAATTCTTGTATGAATTGCCATACTACAATAATCTTTCACCAAAACTAAATATGAAACGTGGAACGTACTTTTTGTGGAAGACAGTTCAAAATGTGTGTGCGACACTGTGTATCTGACGTATAAACATCTTTGTATGGATTAGTGAAAATTTGTGTGTATGCGTCACACAGATTCGATTTTTATTTATCGTCAATAAAATGTTAATCATCGAAAAAAATTGAAGGAAAATAAGATGAAAAATTTTTTGTTCGTGAATTTATATATGTATATTATAGCAAGAACTACAACAAATCTAATTTTGTGCAAAAGCGACATGAATCCGGTTACAATGCCGAAAAAGTGAGTGAATGAAGCAAAATGGTGGACCGTGTTTGTCAAAGCGTCAATCTGTATGCCCTCGAAATAATTATACATCAGACGTACCGTGTAAACACTGGTTAAAACACCTGAGGAGTTGAGAAACAAATCTGGCTTAGGGTATTAGACGGTAGGTGTATTTTTATATTCCTTGCTAAACTAATTTTTCGACCACTTTGTATGGGGAGTTAAGCGATATTAAAATATATTAATTAATTTTTGAATATAATACGAAAGTTCGGATAAATCATCACTTATTCCATATTAAGCGATTTTAAGCGGCTCCCCACACAAAGTCGTCGAAAAATTTGTTTAGCGGGATATAAAAAACACTCTCAATGTTGAAAGCGAAAAAAAACATTGTTGGCACTGGTACATATTTCCAGAAATCGATGGTAACATTTTGTAATAAGTCTGACAGTTACGCTTGAACTAGATTTATGCCAAGAGATCTAGAATATACACATGTCACTTGCACGGTATTATGAAAAGCTTTTCAACAAGATACATGTATGGATGTTGAAATTTTTAATTTTTCGCAAACAATTATTTTAAAAATGTTTCCATAATTTTTCAAAACATCAACATCCCCGATATCTATATAACTAACCGAGTTCTCGAAATTTTTTATTTAGTTTTTTTATTTGTTTATTTCGGCTTGCTTTTTACAAAAAGACTGATCTGAGAGATTAAGATGTTTCCTTAATGGAAATACACTCCCGTATATACGAACTTTTGGGGCCCATAACTACTTTTGGAATTGAAATTTGTTGCTTAAAATAATGTGTTCTACCCCCCGCGAAACAATATTTTTTGTCCGGAGAGAAGGATGTAAAATATACAATAGACTCGGAAAAGAATGGAGTGGTTCCAATCTTTGTTTTATTTATTAACTTTATTAACTTTATTTCCTACAAACCTTGAGAGAGAAAAGAAGAAAGAAATTGAATATTTTAAGCCGACAAATTTTCGGGGGCGGCGGCTTCTAAAAATCATCGACGGCTCAGCTCAGCCGGCTGTGAGCCGATCTGCTTACTTATCTATTTGATTTATAGATTCGCAAGTTACACAAATGATCACAGCAAACACATAAATTCACACAATTTAGATTTCACAATAAAAGATTATTACTAAGTATAACTAATTAGTCTGTTTTAACAAATTTATTTAAATTATTCCGGCGGAGAAATATGTCTACCACTGCCGATTGTTGCAATGGAACTGATTTAATATGTGTACGTGACCCAGCACTCACGCTCACCATTTTCTCTTGCTGGCCTCTTTTTTACGCTCGCTCATTTTTTCGACTGCTTCTCTCTCTATACCATGATAAAAATTAGTTTCGTTACAATAACGAAATTGTTTCGTCAATCAACAATTTTGACAAACCTTCAAAATAAATGAATAATAAATAGAAACTATAAAAAGTAACAGTTAAACCAAATATCAGTAGTTTAAAAATCATGCCTTTACTTTTTTTTTAATTTTCAACCCATTTTTCTACAAAATTCAAATTAAATAAAATTGTTGTAGGATCAACAAGTAAGTTGTTGCAGCAAAGAAATGAAAAATTGTTAAAGAAGTCAAGTATGAAATTGTTCGTTGCAGCGAATACCAAATTGTCGGATATACGACACTTTTTACTATAACAACGTAAAAACATTAACGAAAATGTTTCATCCATGCGAGGAAGCGTTATTCTTTCAGTGTAGTTCAACAACGTAACAAGTGAGCCACACATTGGGTAAACCTAATTCGAGGACGCTGGATCCAGTGGTGCTAACCGTTTTTCTAGCTTGCCTCGTGTTTTCGAGAAATTTGAGATCAAAACTTATTGTTCCAACTACATAAAAACCCAAATTTTCACTTTTTTTTAATACTTATTTGAATATAAATCGATTGAAAAAACATCTGGAAAACATCAAACAAATAAAAAAAGAAACCACAAAAAAAAATATTAAGTTTTGCAAATAGTTTCCTTTTAATGAGTTTCATAAAATGTTGAGTTTACGAGGTTGATATTTATATTTCGGAAACGGGCAATACTAGTGGTCCCAGATGCAAACTGGAACTTCCGTTGGAAAGTTTGAAATTTTTTAATATAAATATACAAAGAACGTTTTCATTTACGAGCACAATTTGTTGTATTTACAGTGTCTTGAAAAATTCAAAAATGAAAATGCTATGATTTTCTACGATTTTCGGTGTTGATTAGCGAGACAAGACTGTCTCAATCAACTTGTTTCGACTTTTGGTGATGAAGCACCATCAAAAACCACTGTAAATCGCTGGCATCTACAGTTCAGTCATGGAAGCCGTTCGCTCCAGGATGAATTTCGTGAAAGTCGTAATGTAAGAATTTCGTGAACTGATAATGTAAGATCGCCATGTGACATATCGTGAGATAGAGGCATCCTTGCGCATTAGTTCCACTTCAGGACATTCGATTTTGCATGAACATTTGGCTGTAAGAAAGACTTTGTTCGCGTAGGATCCCACATAATTTGACAGCCGTTCAAAAAAAGGCTCGTGTCAATTGGTGTAAGGAAATGATTAAAAAGTTCGACCGTGGGGCTTCCAAAGACGTGTATGACAAATCATGGATATATGTGTATGAGTCGGAAACAAAACAGCAATCGACCGTGTGGGTCTTTGAAGACGAGCTAAATTCAACAAAAGTTGCTCGTGGAAGAAACACATCGAAGCAAATGGTCGCCTGTTTCTTCGGCCGAATGGGCCATGTGGCCACTGTTCCGCTTGAGCAACGTAGGACGGTCAATTCTAAGTGGTACACGACCATTTGTTTGCCGGAAGTCTTCGGTGATATTCGTAAATCCAACCGCCTAAGACGAATCATTCTCCACCGTGACAATGCGTGCTCTCACACATCTCGTCAAACAGGTGAAATTTTGAGCAGTCAAAACATCGAATTGATGACTCATCCTCCGTACAGTCCTGATTTGGCAGCCAATAACTTCTTCTTGTTCCCGAATATCAAAGGTAAACTGCGTGGTCAACGATTTACGAGCGCCGAAGTAGCAGTGAAAGCGTTCAAAAACCATGTTTTGGAGGTGTCTCGAAAGGAATGGAAAAACTGCTATTCAAAAAACTGCTATTTGATCATCAAGGACAATATTTTGAAGAACAATAAAAACGTTTTTATTTAAAAATGTTTCTTATTATTTCGTCATGAAGTCAAATCTGTGGTATCTAATTTTGACAATAACACTAGGTCACAAATAACAAATTTTCTCTGTGATTTGTTTCTAGCATACTTTTTCTCATTGATTTTGACCTACTAAAGACGAAAATGAGTTTTAAAAATTTTTCTGTCGATTGGTTTTCGAGATACAAATTTTTGAACTTTTTTTTTTAAATTTTTGGAGGTACACTTACAATTTTGAGCATATCTTTCGTCTTTTTTGACGTATTTGATCCTACTACTACTCAAATTAAAGCAAATTGAGCCGTCTACAACTCATTCTCAGAAAATTTTCAAATCGGGTGAGTAGTTTTGATGTTGGCGGCTTAAAAAGGTTAAAAAACTGCGTTTTTTTAGTAAAAATGTGGCAGAAAAATTCATATAAAATATAAAACGCGATGCTAACAGCGATTTTGGTTTTTTTTTTCCAAAGAAAATAAGCACTTACTTAACAAAATCTGACAACAAATGGCGGACTTATAATTTTTTTGGTAAAACACCGAAATTCCGCTATTTCACGATATTTTGATTTTCATTATTTGCACAGCTAACCTACTAGGAGGGATCGAAAAAGCAAGTTTTTTATAATCCTTTTGGAATAGAACGGAACAGTTGCTCCTATACATAAGTTACTTCAGTTCAAAATTTCACCACCCTGGGTTAATGTCTTCTGTTCTGGCAAGGGACGTGAAATTTCAAAAATTTAGTGAAATCAGCAATTTTTTTTTTGGAAATTTTTTTCAAATGTCACAGCACTTAGCAGTTTTGATAAAATTTTTAAATTAATATTAATAACACAAATATTTCATAATTGTAAAAAACCTATTTACAATACCGTAGGGACGTTTCGTCGATGTGTTTAAGAAAATGGTATAATGAAAATGCAGAACATAGAAACACAGGTGCATTTTACGATACGAATTTTGGCAAACCCACTTTACATGTACAAAATTGTTTGGAAAAAACGTTTACGTAATTTTTATGATTCTCAGAATTAAAAAAAAAAGTAATACACAAATAGTTATTTAATTTTTATGACTGTGGTTGCAGAGTAATATACGCTTCTGAATGTGCGTGGACGCTCTTCGTGTTCTTTTATGACTGCTACTCCGTTCACAGTCAATTAAAGGGAATTACACTTTTTTATTGATGTGTGTTTTCCCGATGGCTACCTGTATCGGATTTTTTTACAGAAATTCCCCCCACATTTGTGAGTGGTCATTATTTGGAAACTTTTCCACAATTTGAAACGCACACTTGCTGAATCAGGTATATAGCCAGGTATAGTATTTATAGGTGTTCATTTATCGTTTTTTGTCATTCAACAAGTGTCTACGAACGCGAGTAGTACGAGTAAAAAGTGAAACAAATTGAATTTAAGTGCATATAATACCTACCCAACAAGTAAGACAATGAGTAAAAGACTACGTGTGTTCGAGTGTTTGAACAATCCAGACAATTTCTGCAATGTTTGTGGCGAGTTTATAAAGAATAATCACGCACACACGTTTACTCCAGCAGTGCAATTGCACTATTTGAATTATTTTGGTATTTCACCAAATATCACAGAATCATGGACACCTAAGTCGCTATGTCATCTTTGCTATATAATCCTAACCAACTGGGCAGCTGGCGGAAGGTAAGAATTTTTATTTAAACACATTAAGCAAAGCAAATATAGTAATTTATTTTAATTTTAGGCGCCATATGAAATTCGATACACCAATGATGTGGAAAAAGCCGCTATGCCATTCCACAGACTGTTATTTTTGCCTCACCACAAACAGTGGGGTAGGGAGATTTTTAAAATGGAACTACGCTCAAGTGGGATCGTTTGCACTTCCAGTACCACATTCGAATGATGTACCATATCCAGTGTGCCCTGGTGCATCTCTTCAAAAAGCAGAATCGTCAGATCAAGAGTCCGAGTCAAGTGCAAGCGAATTTGGGGCGTGCAGAAAGCGAAAATTACTGTCACAGGCCTAACTAAACGATTGGGTGCGCGATTTTGGTCTCACTAAGGAGAAATCCGAACTTTTTGCGTCTCGGATGGTACAGTGTGGATTTGCGGATTCAGAAGTGAAAGTAACAGCGTACAGGAAGCGTCACCAGCAGTATGCAAAATTTTATACAAAGAAAGACCAAATATGTTTTTGCAGCGACATTTCCGGCTTGTTCCAAGAGCTTCACCAAATTCACAACCCCAATGAATGGAGGTTGTTTATTGACAGCAACAAAGAGAGCTTGAAGGCAGTTCTCTTACATAATGGGAATGAAAAGCCATCTCTTCCTATTGCTCATGCGGTTCATTCAAAGGAGAACTATGAAACTATGAACATTTTGCTGAAATGCATAGAGTATAGCAAATATAATTGGAAAATATGCGCCGACCTCAAAGTTGTGGCCATTCTGTGTGGACTCCAAGGAGGCTATACGCGACATTGCTGTTTTCTGTGCCTTTGGAATAGCCGCGCTGATGATCAGCATTATATTCAAAAAAAATGGCCGGAACGAACGAAACCTGTAGTTGGAGAAGCGAATGTTCAGCGCAAACCACTAATAGAGAACCGTGAAAATATAATACTTCCGCCGCTGCACATAAAATTGGGTTTGATAAAAAATTTTGCAAAAAAATTGGACAAAGAAGGTGAAGCTTTTGCCTATTTACGGTCAATTTTCCCTTACCTTTCGCTGGCAAAAATTAAAGAAGGAGTCTTCGCAGGACCCGATATAAAAAAAATGTTGAAAGATGAAACATTCCCGAAGCTGTTATCACCCAACGAAGCCGCAGCATGGAATTCCTTCAGGCTTGTTGTGGAAAACTTTTTAGGAAACAACAAAAGCCATAATTATAAGGACATAGTTGAGGATCTGGTAAAGAACTATGAAGCAATGGGTAGGTTTTTTTTGAAACAAATGTTAATTTAAATAGCGTTTTAATTCTCGTTTTTTTTTAATTTTTGGGTAGGAGTGCACATGTCACTTAAAATACACTTTCTGCATTCTCATTTGGATTTTTTCCCTGAGAATTTAGGAGACGTGAGCGACGAACACGGCGAGCGCTTTCATCAGGAATTGAAGGCTATGGAACGACGCTATCAGGGCATCTATGACACGGCTATGATGGGTGACTACATTTGGACCCTAATACGTGAGACCAATTGCAGCGAATACAAAAAACAAAGAAGAAGTCAGCTGTTTTTCCACATGGCATAAAATGTACAGTTATATCTTTGTTTCTACTCATTTTTTATGGGCGTTGATTTGGTTAATTTCGTTAGTTTAGCTAACCTGGCACATCCATTTCTAATTGTGCCATACATTGAGTATGTAGTGCTCTAAATAAATTAAAGAATAATATACTAAGACTAATTTGTTTATTTTAAATTAAGTTCAAATGTATTTATTCGTTTGCGTTGGGTAGGTAAGCTGTGCAAATAATGAAAATCAAAATATCGTGAAATAGCGGAATTTCGGTGTTTTACCAAAAAAATTATAAGTCCGCCATTTGTTGTAAGATTTTGTTAAGTAAGTGCTTATTTTCTTTGGAAAAATGCCAGCTATACGTAAAAAAACCAAAATCGCTGTTAGCATCGCGTTTTATATTTTATATGAATTTTTATATGAATTTTTCTGCCACATTTTTACTAAAAAAAAGCAGTTTTTTAACCTTTTTAAGCCGCCAACATCAAAACTACTCACCCGATTTGAAAATTTTCTGAGAATGAGTTGTAGACGGCTCAATTTGCTTTAATTTGAGTAGTAGTAGGATCAAATACGTCAAAAAAGACGAAAGATATGCTCAAAATTGTAAGTGTACCTCCAAAAATTTAAAAAAAAAAGTTCAAAAATTTGTATCTCGAAAACCAATCAACAGAAAAATTTTTAAAACTCATTTTCGTGTTTAGTAGGTCAAAATCAATGAGAAAAAGTATGCTAGAAACAAATCACAAAACGACTGTTGGCTAGTGTAATTGTAGTTTTTAGTTCGGGTTACATAATTATGAGTATTGGTACTCAGTGCAATCGGAACGGCAGTTTATGAATCGGTGACGTATAGCTGAACCGCTTTTAAACTGTTTCTGGACGAATCTATAAACAATCGCCAATCTTCGGAATTATATCATTTTTGTATCATTAAAATCAATCCGCAGTTAGCAGCGCAATCAGCTAGTGAATTATTTTCAACGAATCTGGAAAAATTCGTAAATCGACCATGGCGATTTATTGCTCCGTATATCCGAGCATCTGGTGCCAAAATATTCACTTGTTTTAAATCCTTTGCCAAATGAATAGATTAGCGCTGCGATAGTTTTTGTGTGCTTTCAATGTGATTACACGGCACAGTGGCAGTTGATGATTGAGACATTGATATACCTCATTCTATAGTCTCAGCAGATTCCAATATTGATGGCATACATTGTTCGGTTAGGCTTTGTTTTTTCGGTACAGGAATTTCATCTGAATTTCGTTTCAGAATGTGCAAAAGTTCCGCTTTTTATTCTGTTCATACCGACAATACGATTCACACCCGCACAGCTCTTAGCTGAATCTTTAACTCCAGGATCTATCACAATCATTGGAAAAATTTATTCAGACCACACCAACAACAACACCGTGTGAGAAATATTGTCGATTAAAATCGGAGATTTCAGCACTAAACTTTCAGCGATTGGGCATAACTGTAAAACTTCCACACACGTAAGAGAAGTTATTTCGTATTGAAAAATAAATTTTTGAATATTATACGATAGGTCGGATAAATCATCACTTATTGCAGTTATTTAGTTTTGAACACTTCCAGTTTTGATATTTTACCTTTACGAACAATATATTGCGAATGAAATTCGTCTTTTCGCTTTTGTAACAAATTGTTGAACAACAAAAAAGGATGAATAAACACTTTATAAGTACATTAAATTCTTCAACTAAAGTATCTGGAAATATTTTTATTCAAAATTGTTCTTAAAGGGAATTTTAAATGGGCGCGATTGACAAGAGCTGTTTATTAATATGATGTTCTTTCAACCGATATAGAAGTACATTAATTGTGATTTTTTTTTGTACTTGGATCAATAGTTTTCGATCTAAAATACCAGAGCCAACCAAGAAAAACGGTTAGCACCACTGGATTCAGCGTGCCTGTTACACAAAAAGTCGAGATTCGAGCACTTGTAATTTACGAAACGACAAATTCTTACATTATTAAATTTCTAACTGTCAAACATGATTCTAGATATACATAAATATGGCTGGTTGAAATTGTTGGCATTCAACATATTAATTACTTCATTACAATCTAGAGAAATGTTATCAAAGTGTATTCTTCTCAATTCTCCCTATATAGGACAAATGCCAATGACAAGGAAAGTATTTTTTTGATCCGCGCATGTTTCCAATTGTAGAAATACCATTGGTGATATTTTTAAAGAATCTTGCATTAAGATCTAATAGCCCAGCTGAAGTCCATTTAATAAAAGTCGTAGACTCGAACAAGTTATGGAATCCAACAATGTGGACATCCTACGTCTAAGCGAAGTACGTTGGCTAAATAGTTGCAAACCCCAATTATCATCTGGTCACTGCTTTACTTACTCCGGCAATGATACGCAACATATACAAGGAGTCGACCATATTCTTTCTCCAAGGGCTAGAAATGTTCTAATATCATAGAAGGCTGTATCTGAACGCACGATTTCTGTGATGCAGGCGTATGCACCTACTTTTGCCTGATGAGGACAGTGTTAAAGACGATTTCAATTCAAATTTTGTTTGAGATTTTGTTAAATTAAATAGCCTTGTCAATTGGTGATACCAATATTTCTGCGAGATTTGAATGTCAAAGTGGGCAATGATATCAACAATCCTCAGGAAGATACGGCAAGACATGGTCTTGGATCGGTGGGGCATGCCAATGGGAACAGGCCCATCGATATCTGTACTCGATATCAACTGTTTGTCGGCGGAACGAAATTCTAAAGAGTGGGAACGAAATAAATGGTGTACACATTTTTGCTAAAAAAGTCAATTAATTTGTTTACAAGAATTTATTTATAACCAAAAATGAAGTTTAAATTTTAGTTTTTACACTGCCTTACAAATATTTAGCTTTTATTTATAAGTTTTTTTATTTTTTCGGGGGTGCCTTCCATTACGTCTTTAATTGTATTCTCCGGTACCATATTAGTGCTTGTAGCCCACTTTTTTCTGACAACTTTTGCATATTTAGCAGCTTCTTTCGTAGCCTTTAAATGCCGCTAAACTAAGGCCCAATATCCTTCGATCGGACGGAGTTCTGTACAGTTAGGTGGATTTGAATCCTTTGGTACAAACACTAAATTATTGTTTTGTTACCTGTCAGTAGCTCGATTGCTGTAATGGCAAGACACGAAAATGGGCGAAAAGATAGTAGAATCTTCGTGCTTTCTTTAAAATGGAAGAAGTCGCTTTTGTTGACATTCCTTGATATACACTTCAGTATTTATCGCATCAGTCAACAAGTGCAAATGGCTTGCCACACCAAAAATTCCTTCGTCAACTTTGTCATTTTTTGAGTTCTGTACACTTCTGCAACATTTCCTGTACTATATGCAATATAATGCTCCTGGCCAGGTACCTTTAAAAACGTCGGACAGCACGTAGGTTCCATCAGCCATAATTTAGAATGAAATTCCTTTGTAAATTTTTGATTCACCGTGTTGCTTCCGATTTTTTTCTTTGAAATTTCTATCGGTCACATTTTGAGCCTTGTAAGTTTTGAGACCTGCCTCTTTTTTCACATTTCTTACCAAAGACTCCGAGCAATTGGTGTCCTGAGCAACTTTTCTTCCAGATACAGCTAGATTTTCTATCGATCGTCAGGAGTTCCTTATATTTTTTTAGAACTCTAGAAACTGTATTACGGGACACCCCTACGATCCTAGCAATTGTTTTAGATGGACGTCTTTCATTTTTGTTGAAAATTTAAATTATCTTTACGCGAACTTTTTTGTTGGCTCTCCATTTAAAAAAAAACTCAAGGAAGCACGTGGGTTTTGATGGCACTGACAGATGTCAAAATGTCAATGTCATCTAAATATGCTTGTCAAGTACTTGTTTTTAGGTTCCTTGCTGAACGTCGAAACTAGACATGGCGCTGATAGTGATAGCGATCACCTACACTTAGGGGGCACCTTCCGCCTCCGTCAACGGGCTGTCAACGGTATTAAGGTAAAATGGTAAAGTACGATACGGACCGTCTGCAGGGCGCAGCAATATGAATATTCTATGCTCTCTTTTTGCACAGGACAGTCCAAATACTTGGCCAGATTCAGCCAATGAGATTCTTGGCGAGAAAAGACGTGTGATTAGTGCACAATCCTTGACCGAAATTCGGTATCGTGATCACCTGCACAATATAAGTACGTATACGATTAAAGACATGAACGTTGAAGAGACAGTTAAAATCGGACTATCGACAATCAGCTCGTAAAATGAGTTAGATGGCCCATTCAGATTATGATAATTATCTGAACAATATAGCGGTGGAACTGCATCGTTAAATGGAGTACTGCATCGTTAAAAGCTAATGATGGCACGGAAGCATCATCACCATATTTAGACTTCCGGATGATGAATATCAGTGTACCCCTTCGGCAGCATACTCAAGTCGCAACCCAAGAAGGAATATTTCAACGGAACCCCCTTTGCAAGCAGAGATCGAGGCGGCACTGGGTAAAATGAAGGATCGCAAATCTTCTAGTCCTTATAATATATCAGCGGAACTTTTGAAATATAGTGCATCGGCGTTAGAAGATGTCATTACGGCGATCATCAGAAGTGAATGGAGAGACAACAAAATCCCTAAAGAGTGGAAGGAGGGAGTGGTTACCACTATCCCGAGAAAACGTGATCTAATGCTGTGCAAGAACTGAAGAGGTATTACAGTGCTCAATGCAATATGCAAAGTAATTGCCTACCACGTGAGCGCACTCCGTATAATTATAGAAAAATCAGTTGAACTACAATCGCTCCTGTATCTGCTTTTAGTAAACTTCGAACAAGCGTTCGATTGTGTATACCGTCACTCAATGTGGTCCATCTTGTCTAAAAATGGGATACCGGACGAGATAGAGTCCATGATCCGTGAACTGTAACGAGATGCAAGGTAGAAAGTTCGTTTTAATGGGAAGGAAAGCCAACCTTTCACCACATCATCACATCTTGTTCCCCACATTATTTCTTTATTTTTCATTATTTTTTTTATGTCAGCTAAGTCAAAACTAGTGACATGCCAAGAGGATGTCTTATATAAATTGTCATCACCTACTGATGTAGTCCTAAGGAAATGCTACTGACAATGTCTTCGAACAGAACAGAATCTCCACTTGCAGTTAATGGTTCGTTAACTGAAGAAGTGGATTTAATCAACTATTTAGAAAAAAAAGATTACCACGGACGGTGGCCCTTCGACGGATATAAGTTATCGAATAAATAAGGCCCGTGTTGCATTCCCAAACCCGCCCAACATCTGGCGAAAACCAGGTATCAAAAAGGACGAGATTGCGAAATTTCAAGAGAAGTGTGAATTACACATACTCAAGTGAAAAAAATTTTGGGTCTTACTTACATACACGCGAAAATCATGCAGTTTATTTAGTTTTCTTTAAAAAAAAAACATAAGTTGTTATGTATTCCAGTAAAAATTATCCTCGGAAGAAGCAGTGAAGTTGTGCGTAATCACTGGTGAAATTAATATGGGTTGTAGCAGAAAAGTATCATTGTTTTGTGTGACTCATTACAATTTCATATAAACGAGAGACGCAGTGAAAATGCATCCCTGGTGATACACTTCTTCATTGATGCTGAATGTAAGATATTCATTGTATTTATCTTAAGACCACCTACAATTAATTTCACCTGCACTTATGAAAATGGCATTAGAAATGTCTGGACATTGTCATGCTATTGAGCATATTGAGAACCACATATTTCGCTGGGATTTGATACTGTTCAGGCACGTACGCAGGGGGGCGCGGGCGCTCGGTCGCCTCCGTAATTATTTCTTTATTAAGTGATTTTTGAATGGGGTGGTATTTTTTAACCTAAACATCAAGTTGGGCCCCCCCCCCTCCCCCCGAAATAAAATCCTGAGTACGGTACTGATACTGTTATATAATTGTTTCTATAGAAGCTGTTCAATGACTCAGTATGCATCGTTGGAATTGCTGAAAAAGCGCTTCCCCATGACACGCTTCCATTTTCAAATTCACATATAGCTTTTATTAAATTCTTCTACACCTAAATCCAAAGAACTAAATTATTTTCTTTTAGCCAATAATCTAAATATTGTAATGCATGACCCATATTTAATTAATTTCATCTCCAAGTAGTCTACTTCGTATTTCTTCAAGTATTTTTCCTGCAGTAGACAACACATGTGGCCGTCGATTGTGCAATGGTAGTGTGCCCAGCTCTGGTGCATGTGAACGTGGGTTCGATCTCTGCTCTGTCCACCTTACATTTCTTTCGACGACGGTCACCTCGCTTAGTGATGGTGACACTAACGAGTACTTAGCTATGAATAAGCTTAACAAAATTCCGTTCGGAGTCGGTGTAAAACTGTAGGTCCCAATCGGTGACTGTAAAACTAGAAAGCGCACAGCGCACTGGTTGTGAGAAGCGCTCCCAATCTGGGCATGGGAAGAAGATAGAAGAAATGCAAAAGAAATTAAGTAATTTTCAATATTCGGAAACCTGTATGTATAGTAGTCATACACTCAGCCTCACGCAAACATTTGTCTCGGACATGCTCGCGTGCGAAGATTTTTTCGCTACTCACATTCCCGCACTCTTACACGAGCAAGCTTTGATCCTACCCACATGTACGCGTGAATCACGCATGATTCAGGACAATCACGTGTCTCGCGCCCATCCCTTGTCTTCATACGATTATTCCTTTCTTTAAATGCAATCGTTTTCCAAATAAAAGAAATTCTATTGTTCTGTCAGTTAGAAATATTTAGTCGATATAAATGGTTAGAATATCTGTCCTTTCAACAATTTATACTTTTTAACTAGAGAAAGTTAAACTTATATTTTATACAAAATACAAATTATCTTATATTTTGATAGTTATGTGACAAACCTTATGTGAAAGGAAATCCTTCACTAATAACCTACAGCCATTTCATGAGACAACCCTGATCCAATAGAATATCTAGACAGCACAACAACGATATGAACATAATTGAGGTAACAGTTTGTTGTAGATAAATGAAATGATTATGCATTTTCATTTCCTTAAAAGGCCAGTGACATTCGCCAACTGCAAATGTCCTTTAACATCTCGACCACTCAGTCGTACAGCAAGTTAATAATGCATTGCTAAGCAGGGGGACAATCAAAGATCCTATAGAGAGATACGATACTTTTGTGCAATATTGCTGACTTAGAATAAAGTTCATCCTTTAGCTATTTTGTGTACTTCATCCTGTCTTCCTTCTGTTTTAGATAATATTTGCATAACACTATTGACACACAGTCTAAAAACTTTGGCAGAGACCGGATGAATGAATGAATGAACAGGAAATTTTAGATGGTGGCGGCATGAGAGGAGCTTAAAAACTCAACACGCTCTTAAGAATGAAATATGATTTCAGGACATTCTAAAATGAAATAAAGCACAAAGTTAAGTGAATGCATAAAGTTGTCGATGCTGCCTCATAATGTATTCTTCTCTTTAAGTAGCAATAAAAATAAATCAATGTTTACAAAGAAGTTCATTTTCCTTCGAAAGGAAGTGGTAACAGAGAGAGAGTTTGTGGTAGGGAGGGGGTGAGGGTGTATATCCTGTTTTTACAATGGTTATAATAAATAAAAGTACTCCTCAGAGCAAAGATATGAGGTGCTTTATTTATTTAAAATTTAAAACAAATGCTTGGTTGGAAAAGCGAGTGGAAAGCAAAACGAAAAAATCCTTGAACAAACTGTGGATTTATTTTAAATGGATCTCACTCGTTATACTGCTACGCGTCTTCGAACAGCTTTTGTGTATCTGTCAAAAGCACTTGATGTGTTGACTGTTTTGAATTAATGTTTGTATGTTAAACTAAAATAAATTGTTTGAAAAATATTAGCATCGACTTTCTAGGAGCTCTAACTTGTTCTTTAAAATATTCTTTAGTATTGGAAAGCTTACAACAAGATTTATATACACCCTTAAGCACAATGTAGATTTCATGAACTTGTCGACTTCTATAGTATAATCAAAACAGTTTTATCCATAGAGTAATGACGGATAGAGCTGCCATTGTTCTCATCTGACATTTCCTTTCACACTACTCGTGGTGCGGTTGGTGCGATAGAGAATTATTTGACGTTAATTGACTCACACCAGGTGGAATTACAAAAATTTGTGACTTAATTTTTCATATCGTTTTGAAAAAACTGTGAAATTAAACGTATTTTGGAGTTTTTTGTTATATTTTATTGTTTGTATATATTTTTAACAAAATTTGTCTTTTTGTTCTTGTTTGGATGCAAATATAAAGTGTGTTTGGAGCTTGTCGCAAATATAATATACTTGTGTCCAAACATATTGTGTTTGCTATTCAATATAACATTTTTGGGACACAATGATTTATATGTAAGAATATATATGTGTTTGCGACCCACATACATACAAATAGTGCTGTGTTTTTTGCACTGTCTATGCTCTCTGGAGAGCAAGAGACTAAAAGAGGGACAACGAGAGAGTCTATCTAGTAAGTGTCCATCTGTGTATTTTGCATTATTCTCTCAGTCAGTGAGTCATAAATATTCCTGAATGTGCGTGCAAATTGCAGATGAAGTCAGTGTTTCTTAATTTGGCTGATGTATTGCGTTTTAGTTTCATGTATTCAGTCGGCAATGCTTCATCGGACAGAGGATATCCAAAACGCTTGATCAGTGAAAAAAGAAACGAAGGCTCGACGCTTAAATGGTTTGTGATGTTACTTTGGTTTTTGTGTATGTGTTTCGTATATAATATGTGTGCTACCTAAGTGAGAAACGATTTTGAAGAAAGAAACTGGAAAGGGCAACAACGTGAAGCCCTTTGTCTATCCGAGCCTTTACTGGGAAAATCGGAGCGGCGGACCATTTGTGAAATAAACGATTGGCTTGCATGAACTAGATTTGTATATAAATATATTCTTAGTGTACCAACGCATAGTGATAACCAAAGCATAGCTGAAACCTTCCGAAAACAAAAACGTGAGTTACAACCAGGAAGATTCTCATTTCATGAAAAAAAAACAAATACAGTACAACCTCGATTAACGCAACTAATAGAAATTTTGGCCGTTGCAAAAACTGTGGTTGTTGCGGTAACCGAGTCATAATATTTTAGGGCGTCATTTATTTTTAAAATAAATTCATTAATTTTATTAAAAATGACATAAAAACAATATTAATAAATAAAAAATACACATTCTGATGTACAACGAATATACAAATTTAAATTTGTAAGCTTGACAGTAAAAAATCAATCAAAAATGTCCGAAATTTGTGACTGTGTTTTATTATATGAAATATTTTTCTGCACTGCAATTTCACGAAGATTTTGAAGAAGCATAATGTCTTTTAAGGTTATTCCATTTTCCTCGGCCCATTGAAGGCAAATGTTAAAAGAATCAATAGCATTTAGAAATTTAATTTTGGGAAACGCTGGAGTAATGTCAACATTTTCAATCTCGTCTTCGCTTTCAATTTCTTCCAAGCGTATTTCTTCTACAGTTAAATAGTAATTAGAGTAGTCGCTTTCACATATCCTAGCACTAATTTCTTCATTTGAAATCTCTGGAGTGATTTCATGAAGATAATCACCCACAGTAATAAACGTCGATTGTTCATTATGGAGTTCAGCTTTTATTATGCTTAGTGGCAAATCATCTTGATCGGTCCACTGGTTGTTAGGAGACATTATAATGTTCCAGCATTTCTTAATCATGTTAGACGGTAGTTTATCCCAAGCATTTGATAAAACACTAAGCATATTGTTGATAAGTGCACTTGATATTTATCGCAAATCACTTGAACAGATAAACCCCTATCAAGTTTATTAAGAATATCACTTTTTTGTTTTATTGAAAGTTTTCTCAGTGCAAATAGAATAACCTTTCACGGAGATTCTTTCAACTGAGTACATATCTACAAAAAATGAGCGCAACACTCATGTTTCAGTATTCTTGAAATAGGGGGAAGTCCATAATTAATTTCAAACACAATAGTTTTCGGCAGCAGTAACAGTTAAACGCAATTTCAATAAAAATATATAAGTTGCGATGACCGAGGTTTTTGTTTTGAATAGCTGCGTTAACTGAGTCAACAATGTAATGAATTTACGAGTTGCAATAATCGAGGAGTTGCGTTTATCGAGGGTTTCGTTAAGCGAGGTGACACTGTAATGCATTCGATGCAAATAAATGCAAAAAAGGTAATTTTTGTATTAATTATTTGTAAATGTGGATTTATATTAATAAAATTAATTATAATAAATAAAATACATATATATTATATTGAAATCAAAGAATAATTCGTTTTTAAATATTATTATGTTTGGGAGGAAATACGCATATGTTTCCACGTAAAAGCATACATGTTTGCCAGTACACAAGTTCACATTTAAGCACAAGTTAGTTTCGGACTTGCAAACATATTAATGTTTGAAGTGTGTTCCAAAGATATACATGGTTCCTGCAGAATATGTTTGGGAGAATATGTTAGAGAGGCCGTTATTTTTAAGCGTGTATCGGACGACACTCAGAAAAAAGTCTCGATACCAAATAAACTACTTGATTTTCAGTATCGTGTACAAAAAATACTCAATAGAGGAAGATTATCGAGTGGTATCGAGTATTTGTTTGGGAAGAATCAGTAATCATGATCGTGCAGTTTGAACGGTATAATTATCACATTTCTTCTAATTTAGAACTGTATTGGCTGTGGATCTAATCGAGTGAGAGGGGGAAGTTAGAACACACAATTTTAAGCTGAAGTACCTATGTTCCTTATTTCCGGATTTTTCGTTTTTTGGACCCTGTGATCCCCATCGGTCCGACCGCAAACTTTTATTAATTTTTGTAATTCCTACAATTTTCTCAAATTCGGGTTGTTTTATTTGTCGTTTTCGTTCGTTGTGCTAAATATCGATTTTGGCTTTATGTCGTAATCATTTTGAGCGCTCCTAGATGCCTAATTTTGGGCAATATGTACTAGTTCAATGTGCTCCAAATTTTATACACTACAACACGAAAAAATATAACCGTATACAGACACCACTACGTGATAATAGACCAAAAAAAAAAAGACCCGTGTCTCCCAGTTTTGCAAAAGTCATGCATTTTTTTTATGGGCCCCCAAAGATTTGGGGTCTCGGTGTCATTCTTGCAAAAAAGTTATCATTTTGTCAGGCTCATATCTTACAAACCGTTCAGAATTTTGATGTACTCTCTGAGGGAAAGTTGTAGCTCTTGTCATAAATTGTGAACATATAAAATCAAACAAACTTCATCTTCGAGGTCAAAATCGAAAAAAACTTTAAAAAATTCGATTTTTTATCTTTTTTTCTCCTATTCAGGTTAACTACAAATGTACAAAAATGTACCTAAGATCTCAATAAATAACTTTCTAGAACATATGAACTTCCTACGAATGATTCTTAACACCGTTTACTTCAACATCATTGGGATACTACGCTATCTCACCGACCGCAGCAGCACAGGCAAAGAAGTAAGCTCAGCACGCGCAACAAGGGATGCAGCTGACAATATAAAAGCGTCACATCAAGGCCCAGTTATTTATGAATATAATTTTTATTTGATCACTTTTAAAACAAAATAAATACAGGGTGATTCAATTGTAATGCATCTCGTTGACAGAAATTATTTGTGATATATTAATTTTTTTATTCTTTTTGAGGATTTTCGCAATCCGCTGTATTACAATTACACAATTACCTCTTCTATAAAACTCATTTATTAAAAATTCTCCAAATTGTGTTGCTGCAGTTTTAAAGAGTAAAAATAGTACAAAAGTACGTTTTCTACTTTAAAAAACTGGACAAACACTTCGGCGTTGGCCACTCGACTTGAAGAGACTGGGGCAACACGAGCTCTACCCTAGGCTGGCCGGCCCCGGAGCAGCCGTTCTGCTGAGAATATCGTCCAGACCAGACGACGTGCCACGCAATTGGGAATTAGCGGGCGGTCCCTACGCAGAATTTTGGTGAAAGATTTGAAGATGTTCCTTTACATAGTGCAGACAGTGCATCAGCTATTAGCTGTTGACCGCCAAACGCGTGTAACCTACGTGTGCTTCTGGGACATTTTTTGTGAGAACGCCGCGGGCCAAACGATGACTGTAGAAGGCGCTCGATACAGAGCCATGATTGCCGAATTTTTCTTCCAACAGGACGCTGCAACGGCGCACACTGCTCGAGGCACAACCAAGATTCTGAAGGAAGCATTTCCTGGTCGCTTAATCTCTCGTGTTGGTAATTTGCACTGGCCGGCCAGATCACCCGATTTAACCCTTCCAGACTTCTTTTTATAGGGTCGCGGGTTTACGTCAAGAAGCCTCAGACTCCTGAAGCCCTTAAGAAGAATATTCGCCATGAATGCGAGAACCTGTCGCCCAAAGTTCTGGCAAGAGTGATGGAAAAAGCCATAAAACGAGCCGGTATGGTCATCAACTCTGGCGGCGGCCATTTGGACTAAATAAATGGACTAATGGACTAAAGAAACAAATTTCACAAGCAGAACCAAAGTTTTTCATTAAAAGAAAAATTTCAGCAAAAGAACATTGGGTGATTACTTTTGCCCCGCCTTGTAAGCAAAATGTTTCCATTAGTTTCTTTATTTGCACAATCAGAATTTAGTAATTTATTGGAAATTTGTTACAAGATTTAAAGATTTTCTTAAATGCATTTTACGACAAAACTCCAAGCCAATGAACCAATTGGAATTGTTTTGAATTAAGAGAAATGTACTAAAGTATTGATAATTTTCCTGTTTTTAAGGGAAATATTACTATATACTTGAGTAAAAATTGTTAACTACATTTGTCTGAGTGTGGAACCTCTCTCAGTATTTTGATGACATTTAGTGTGTTGCATATGGGCGGTTGCATGTTGGAAAGTATTGCTTTAATAATACCAGATAGAGGCAATGGCTCAAACCATCCAACAATTAATCAGCAACGGCATTTCGATTTGTGCGTTAACATTTTTGTGTAAATACACCACAAACATATACTAACAATAAAATATAACAAAAAAGTCCAAAAATACTTTTAATTTTCACAGTTTTTCATCAAAACGATATGAAAAATTTAAGTCAATAATTTTTGTAATTCCACCTGGTTTAAGTCAATTACGTTAAATAACTCTCTGTCGCACATAGCGCACCACGAATAATGTGAAAGAAAATGTCAGATGAGAACAATGGTGTCTCTATACATCACTACTCTATGAAACAGACAGTGTTTTCTATGAGTTAGTGTAAAATTGATTCAAATTGATTTAAAACATTTAATATAGCCAACAATTTTTTATCCCAGTATTGAAATATTGTTAGTATTAAGTTTTAAATTCCCGTTTCCTAAATCCGACTGTGTTTGTTGTTTGTTTATTTATTCCATTGTATCTTATGTCAACCTTACAAACACTACATACTTGAGTTGACGTCAAAGTTGTGGTGTTTCTCTACAAGATTATGTTGGGCTTAAAGAGGTATTAACCCGACTAAAAAGTTTTCCAACTCAACAACACAGAGAGAGAGAGAGAAATGTAAATAAGAAGTTCACTTAATTTAGTTTAAGCTAAAGAAAAATAAATACGAAAATTTGCATAAAATAATAAATGAAAAATTCAATGCAAAAAAGACTGGAAAAACATCCTCCAAGGATTCTGGCAGTTTACACATTTTGTGAAATCCTTCGAGCTCTTTACGAACTCATGAATTTTACAAACATTTAAATCCCTTTTGTATGTTTTTCAAAAGTCCACTAAAGTTCAGCAGTTTTGTTATTTCTAAATATGCATGTCAGCTGAAAGTGAGAAAAATATTTTGTCTTCTCTTTGTTTTGAGGTCTAGATAATGTTTTCTTCCAAGCGAATTGTGTCTATGGGGCATTAGGTCAATTCTGTTTTAAATTGTATAATTTTTGCTGTTATTCTCTTAAACAAAGGATATGCTATACTAAGTTTGTCGTGTCGTATGTAACGCAATGAAATATTTATAGATTATTATGAAGATTAGGTTATTGTGGAAATCTAGAGGACGAAATGTCAATAAAAATAATTGTGGGCATGTGATTGAAAACTGTTTAAATATTTCTTAAAATTAAACAGCTGGTGAATTTCCTAAACAATTACATGGTGTATTTCTGATAGTCGATTTGGAATAGGAAGAGCGTCCCAGTTACGGTCAATCCCATTATTAATTTCTACACCCTAAATTTAGAATTTAATTTGCGTAACAAATACAGGGTTTCTATTCACAAGAAAAGGCTTTCCAATATTCGTTCCATGAGAAGAAGAAATCTCCACTCCATGTTCCTATTTATGCCGCAGTATGTACAAAAAGTGACAACAACAATCCCTTTGTGGCAAAATAGTGTTAATTTTACCTTGAATTCTCATTAAATAAATTGCATTGTCGTCTGTCTGCAGTTATCGGCTCTTTCCTCCATTCTTTTCATTGTTAAACAAACAATGAACATATAGCGCCCAAACATGCACACACAGAATGAACTATTTCCTACACTCAAACAACAATGTTAGCTGTTTGCAGCAAACGCTCTTAGCTACTTAGCCAGAATTTGTTTGCTATTAAAGCCATGACAATACAGTGTTTAGAGACAACACAGCACAGAATGAACTATTTCCTACACTCAAACAACAATGTTAGCTGTTTGCAGCAAACGCTCTTAGCTACTTAGACTGTTTAGAGTTTTACGTCAGCATACATATATGCAGCTGAAAGTTTTGCAGTTTGCTAACATTTTATACCCTCACTAGGGATGCCAAACGAGAAATCCCGAATCCCGGGATTTTTCGGGATTGATTAATCCCGAATCCCGGGATTTTAATAAATAAATACCGGGATTTTTCGGGATTAATAGAAATTTTGAAGAAACACAATGACAAAAGTTCAGTGTGGTGTTATTTTTTGGCAGAGTCGAAAGGTGCACCTCAAGCAAAATGCAAATTGTGCAAAAAGGGTTTTAGAAACCAATGGCGGCTCTACAAAACTGCCCTGCTTACTAAGAAAGACTCAACTCCAAACTATTAAAAAACATATATTTTTTTCAATGCTCAAATTAGCAACAGTTGCGCAAAGCTACATAAATGTTATTAATTTCATTATAAAAAACAACGGATTTCTTATTACAAATGAAGATCCAAGCAGAATTCAGAAATCTGCTTCTCCTGAAAAATTTGGGATAGTGGACTTAAGCCCTTCTTTTTGATTTCTTTTACGTTTCTCAAACAAAAATTTTAAATTTTTGTTAAATAATTTTTTTTGTTTGAGAAAAGTACAAAAAAAAATATGCGAAAAATCGCGCGATGTTTTTAAAATAATTTTTATTTCTGTTTGAGAAAAGTATAAACAATCGATAATTTTTCTAAATGTCAACATCCGATAACTCAATAACTAAGCGACTTATCGATTGTTGCGACTTTGAATTGTTTTATACAAAAAACTGATATCAATGGCTTTAGATGGTACGTTAACGCCATAACCCTCTCACATATCCGAAATTTCGGGGCCCATAACTCCGAAATTATGCATTTGCCCCGATTTTGTTATTTAACTTTTTTGCTTAGATTAACATATTCTATTCTACGTATCCTACAATCACAAGGGATTGTTTTTTGGAGTGTAAGCCGTAAACTAGACTTATTCCCAAAAAAAATTTTTTTGGATTGATTTTGATTTTTTAAAATCAATCCCGTTTAGCATCCCTCACCCTCACCAATAGGGATGGGGGTATATATCAATTAATACGGAAAAAAATGTAACGCATATCTTTGGACGAAATTCTGGCTGGCTGGTCAACACGATACCTGCCGTAAATCTTTACCAATCAGAATGCAATTTTGTCAGTGACTATTATTTCCCCAAACTTAGTTTGGGATTGAAAATGAGCGTTTTGACCACGACCCTTCTGGTACCTCCCATAAAAATCGAAACATTTAGTACAAAATCATCTTAATTTCTTCTAAAACTTTTTTCGGTAGATGTGATTAGCTTGAACTCTAACGTTGGTTACTAATCTGTACATGTCTACTTAACTGGAGAAAATGGGCGAGCTTGCCACGCCCATTCTGGTACTTCCCATACAAAAGCTTGGTTGTCAATGCGATAAGTCGCGTGAAACACTTCCGATGCTAATCAAATTAGGTATTAGGCTTCAAATCATCAAACGTCAGACACCGGGTAAGACAAGAGTGATTTTGCTACGCCCATTTTTGTACCTCCCATACATAAGATGATAGGCCGGCATGGTGTTCGGCAACATAACTCCCGCAGAACCGAGCCAATCTTTATGTAATTTGCAACCGAACAAAATTTAGTCAACTACAAACCACTCTTCTATGGAAATTTAGTGGATTTGCTACACCCATTCTCGTCTCTCCCACACACAAGTTGGGCGGATGACTGGAGGATCGAGACGATATCTCTCGTAAACTACAACCGATCTTATTGAAATTCGGTGCTAGGTAACATTTTCCTAAAAATTAAAAATTATGTACTTCACCACGCCCATTTTCGTACCTCGCGTACAAAAGTTGGGCGGCTTTCCGGTTGACCGACTTGATATCTTCCGTAAACCATAACCGATCTTAACAAAATTTGACACTGATGAATATTTTCTCTAAAGCTACTGTGTAATAGTAAATTAACAACTTCACCATTCCCAGTTTTGTACCTCCCATAATCACTTACGACCGTAATTAAGTTGGGTATTGCATAAAATGCAGCTCAATCCCACTCTGCTATTGAATATTGGCACATTTGCCACGTCCATTCGATCAACGTAAGGGGAATATATTTGGTTTTTTAATAGAACTCGGTCGCAATGGATGACTTAGGATGAAGGTATGTTTCAGACGGTTCACCCGACTGAAACGTATGTACTGGTTTTTAATATAAAACTCAGTACAGAAATTTCAGTTACCTGAACGGACCGGACCGTAAGCCCTAAGTCATCCATTAGGTCCGAGTTCGATTAAATAATTCTCCCATCAGTTACACTAATGGGGGCGACAAATGCGCCTGCATTTAATAGAAGAGTGGCATTATCTAATACGCAACTTAGCAGGGTTCCTAATTAGGGTTCGTCTTTCGTAATGGGTTACCCACAGTGTAATGGGTTGGTTACACACAGGGTAATGGGTTACCCACAGGGTAATGGAGGAAATAATGGGTAGTTACCCACGACAATGGAGATTTACTCATCATGGTTTTCCATTACCCTCAAGGTAATTGGGAAAATAATGGGTAGCTACCCAAGACGATGGAGAATTACCATTCACGATTACCCATTACACTTGGGGAATGGGTAAGCGACCTTTAACCATTACTCACGGCGATGGTTAATGGATTATCACCATTTTTGACAGAATACTCGTATGTGAAAATTTTAGAAAAAATGTCTATATCTCAGAAATGGAGCGTCCCATCGAAAAATAATAAACTTTTTACGCGTTTTTAAGTGTTCCTCATAAAGTGGTACACTTCATTTGGAAGAAATTTTTAAAAAAAACAGCAGACAGTTGCAGGCTGTGTCAGAGACACGGCCATTAAGTTTAACGTAGAATACGCCATCCGATAAGACAGAAAACATATATACATTGTTGATGTTGTAATTAACATTTTTAATAAAAATATATATAAACAAGGGAACACAAAACTTACCTGAGTATTTATTGCTCTGCATAACAACCACTCGTTGCTTTCTTGTATTTCGTGTAGGTGCCATTTTGATTAGTAGTTTTTATTTTAATTTACAGCATCAAGCATCAAGCAGCATTGTTATGTTGCTTACTTGGCAGCACTTTCATTTAACATAAAAATGTATGAATTAATTTTTTCATATATTTTTTATAATTATATATCCCTGTTAAATTCAAATTCACATTTAACATTTGTTTCACTTAAATACATAAGTAAATATACGAAATTTCAATATTTCATCAATCAAAACAACAGCCGAAGGTTTGTGTCCACACTGAAACAGCAGCATAGTTTGTGTTCACGCTACAAACTCAAACACTCAACCAATCACCACACATATGTTTGAGTGTATGTGTTTAAACAATTTTCATTTGAGAAATTTAAACATTAGGAAGATATCAACCAATATGAAATGTATATCAACGAAAGATAACATCTTCATTTACCTACAAAAAAATTTTTAAAAAAAGTTATCTCGCCGTTTCCTCATAATCAATGAAATACAGATTACAACAATAACAATCTGACATGACTCCCTATACCGTAAGGTAAGACGTATTCTACGCCAAAAAATCGCCAAAATAAGAAAATCGCTTAAATAATATTTTTTTTTATCTTCATAGGAGGCTTTAAATAAAAGATGTCTTTAATACGGCATCACTTCATATTTCAAATAAATAGCGAAAACTTAAATTTTTCGAATAAAATATAGCTAAAACGCTCTTATGTCTATATTTCAGAATCGGGGAGCGTACAATGGAAAAAATAACCAATTTTTGAGGCGTAGTAAGTTTTTTCATAAAGTGGTCAAATTCGTATGGATCTTTTTTTTAAAAAATCGCTAAAATAAGAAAATCGCTAAAATAAAAATTTGCTGTAACTCGGAAACGGTGCGTCCAATCGAAAAATAATACTATGCCGCACGGTACTACGATCGATAAAATAATACGGATATCTTTAACACGGCACCACATTTTTTTTTAAATCGCTTGCACATATTAGCGGTTTTTTAAAAATTTTTATTTTAAAAATTTTTGGTTTAGCTATTAAAAAAATATGATGCCGTATTAAAGACATTCAGTGGTTAAAGTCTCCTATGGAGGTAAACAACTTATTATATCTACGATTGGACGCACCTTTGCGAGTTAGAGACATTTTTTTATTTTAGCGATTTTCATATTTTGGCGAGTTTTTGAAAAAAATACTGTTTGTGAAGGATACGCTATCACTTTGCTCATAATCTTTACGAATCGAATTTTTTAATTCGATGCTCCATTTCGGAAATTTTTGTAATTTTTATATTTCAAAAAGTTTTTACTTTAGGGTGTGAAACCTTGGACGGTGGTCAATAGCGCCTAAATAAAAAATTGTTATTTCTCGGCATTTTAATAATTTGGACTAGATGCTGTAATATGTACAGAGTAAAACCAAAAGATATAATAACTTGGAATATATCAGATCAATTAAAACAAAACACTCTACACTACGGCCATTTTGAGGTACTAGATTCACTTGTTTTGGGTTTAGTTTATTTTACACTTTTCATCTCCGAGTATATAGCTACAATTGTGCCGAAGACAGGAAACCAAAATTCCAATTGGTTTCCGAGATATAGCCGTGAGAAAAATTCCATGTTTTTCGGAAATATTTTAGCCAAAATATACATGATTCCGTACAATCCGAACAATAGCTAATCTATGAAACCCCAAATAGGGTTTTCTGAATTTTTGGTTTAGGGTCTTGGTTGTTTCGATAAGTTTTCGATAAATTTCACACGAGGAGTTTGCATTTTATGTGTTGCACTGTGTAATTAAACCGCTGAACAATTTGTTGAGCATTTACGGATGATACTCTATGAACCTTACTGTACATAAAGTACTAATGCCTGGGGCCGACATCATATAATATATAGACATCCCAATACACAGTCTATGGTAGGAGGCTCAAATCCGCCATGCTTAATCACAGCAGAGCATTCTCTAGAATACTAAAGATGTCTTTCATTATCTTATTATTTGTGCTGATCATTAGATTAGCAGCATCCGTATAAATAAAGAAAGAAGAAAAATAATCAAGAGTTGATAGAGGAAACATTAGAAATGGCTTCATAAATATAGATTTTAGGATTTAAGTTATTTTTGAATTAAAATTTTGTTAGCATAAAAGCAATAATTTTTTGATTTCAGTACTTTGTTATATTATGCCTATTATCAGAACAATTGTCGAAATTAAGGTAAAGTAGTATTTCAAATACAAAGAGGGCGGAGCACATTACCCACCAAGTTGTTTTTTGAAACTAAATCCTAAATGAGAATTAATATTTACCCATTGTTCTTGATAAAATTTTTGAGATTGCAGTAAGATTGCACTTTTTAGATTTAGTGTAATTCTTTTTGTGGTAGTGGCAAATCCGAAATTTGGGAGCTGTCACATATGTTTATTCCGATTATTAAAAAGGGAGTGCTTTACGAAAGAACGACGTGCTATAATTGTGAAAAGTTATTACAACAACTTGGAAAGTTATGCTGAAACCGCTCGCAAACATCGAAGAATTTTCAGTCGAGAACGTGCATTGACATATTAGGCAACCATTCGAAGAGTGGTCAAAAAATTTGAAGAAACTATTTGGGTTATAGACACTAAAACTCCTGTGCGTCACTGTACCGGTCGGTCGCTTGAAACGTTACTGCTGTAGACGAGAGGGTCGCCGGCAACGTGAAAACATCAATTCGGCATTGTTCTCAATAACTTCAAATTTCACGAAGCACTACACGGCGAATTTTATCAAAAAGTCCTCTAAATTCATGCGTACAAAGTTCAGCTTACTCAGGAGCTCAAACCAGCAGACCTTGGAAAGTGCCGGCAATTCCTTCAACGGATAGTGGAGCAAAGTGCAGTCAGTGAAGCGCGGCGGGATTCGGCCTTAATTTTTTGAAGATGACGCCGAAATTGCTGTGACTGTGAATGGCATTCGTTACGGGAACATTTTAAGGGAGTTCTTGGGACCTCAAAGGTACAGCATGGATCTGGACATATGGTTTCAGCAAGACGGCGCCACCTGTCACACCGCGCATGAAACAGTAGATTTATTGGGACAACTATTCCCAGAAAAATTATCTCAAGAAATTCTAATGTCAACTGGCCACCAAGATCATGTGATTTAATGCTCATGTGATTCTATACTTAATCGGGACACGAATTCTTTGCAATCCAATAAAAGAATCATAACTATCTTAAAAAGTAGGTATTTTTAGCTTAAAATTAAAAAGTGCATTCTTACTGAGACACCCTATACTTCGAATGGAAATTTTGTATTATATAATTAAAGTCTTTTCGCAATTTTTGTAAAAGTCGATTTTTCGTGGATTCCCTTTCGAATTCCTTCTCCAGATTATTTAAATGAAAACCTGAGTGAAATAAATCAATTTCCGACATTTTAAATGAATTTCAAAGTGAAAAAATCTTGTATTGAAAAACATTTCGGTGTATTGGAAAATCGTTTGTATTGTGAAATCTATAAAAACTACATTTTCTAAATATTTTAGTGTTTAAGTTAATAAATACAAGCTGTTTAATGCTAATAAAAGTGGTAGTTAATCCAAAACTTAAAGACACAAACAAAAACTAAGTGCCCACAATGTTATAAACGCTTTTGTCTCTAGTGAACAGTTTACAGTTTCTCACTTACAACGTTTTTCGCGAGAAGCCTTCAATTAACTAAATTTCACATATGTGACTTGCTCCACGAAAAGGGGCCTCTGCGCCGAAAAGAAGTTATTGAGAAAAACGCGTTTAAAAAAAAGTGCTTCGTTTTTCCGCTACAGAAGAAACACCAAACAAGCGTGTTAGGAGTAAAAAAGAGTAAAATTTTGATATTTTTGTAATTTTGTACCTATTATTATAATATCTTTATATTTATATTTATATTTATTTATATCACATTTTTCAATATTTTCATTAATTGTGTTCATCTTTACAGGTGATTTGTAAAAAAACTAAAAGACATAGAAATTTGAATAAGAATCACTCAAAAAGTAAAAAAAAATAATTTCGGCGCAGAGGTCCCTTTTCGTGGAGCAGGTCACATATGTATTTATGTATGTGATATTTACAGAAAGTGTGCTCTCTGAGTACATAGCAAATTTTAACAGTTGACATTAAATAATAAGAAAGTTATTGATACTTGAATAGAATTTACCACTGTGCATTGGTGTCATACAGGGTGGACCAAATAAGACCTAGTCTGGTTCTAGACGTGCAATTGTAATTGCTGCAATTCTTCATGATTCTCTTTTGGAATTGCAATTTGCTTTTATACGCACACAATTCTGTGTGTGCAATTCTGGTTTTTATTATTGCTGCTTCTGACATTCGTATAAATCTGAGGCATATGCAGACTATTTGTGTGAAATTTACACGAATGAGTATATGAAAAGAAATGCAAAATTATTCTACAGCCGCCATTACTAAAAATTGCGAATGAAAAGAACTGAAAGAATTGCAGAGTTCATGCAAGTTTTTTCCTCGTTCCATTCTTCTTACCTCTCTCTCCAACGAACTCATGAATTGCAGCAATTATAATTGCACGTCTAGAAACAGACCTACCAATGTAACATACGTATAACCCTTGTAATAATATTTTTTTATATATTAAGTACATTTCATGGAAATTTATGGGGACTATGTATGAAATATGACATCAGACAAATGTCCACCATTTTGCTCGATACAAACATTAGTTCTTTTAAGCGCGTTTTCCATAACACCACGTAATGTTCAGTATTTCTATCATTGTTCTGTAAAAACCCCCGGAAATCGTTTCTGGCGTTCCATCCTCATTCTCGAAAAAAATGGACCGATAACTTTATCAGCCATAATACCACATCAAACAGTGCGTCTGGATGAATGTAATTGATGGTGTTGTGTTGCCCTTGAATTTTCGGCCAGTCGGCAACTGAACCCCGTTCCGCAAAACGGCTGATCAAATTCCTTATAATGAATTAAAATGTTGACGATACTTTCGCTGCATCATAACTATTGATCTTTGACAAGAATAAAAAAATTCTAACACGTTATTGTGTACTGTATCGATCCATTATAAATTTCCAAGAACTCAATTATAACCTGCAAAGAAAAACACACAATTATATTAGAAAACAAAAGATTTATTCGTGTTTAACATTGGTAGGTCGTATTTGGCCCACCCTGTATTAAAGACCGCCCTTTGTTATTGACGTTTAGACACTCTTTTATAAACTCACGTTTATTTTAGCTAGTTTTAGATATATTCGACATATGTGACAGGGAAAGTTAAAAGGGACCTAGGGGTCAACAACACGATTTTGACTTTTTCGGTGATTTTTGCAGTAGACAACACGCTCTTTTCAGTGCAACAAACCGCATCTTTCTAACTGCATTAGTTTTTTCATAAATCAGCTTCAAATTAGACACATTTGATAAAAAAAGTAAAAAAGAATCCGATATGACAAACTTTACTGCAATTGACAGAAGATTTATAAATTAAAAATCCAGGAATGCATCTAATTCGTAATAACCGACCCCAATAACCTTTAGATATGAATTTATGTGAAAATTGCTTTAATTTCTTCAAAATTCATCTGCCGTTTTTATGTTTTGAATTTTGATTTCAACCACCCCAAATCTCCTGGATTCTAATGTACAAAAAATCCATTCTTTCAAAATTGTGGTCTTGGGCTAAGATTTGTCTTTTGGAGTGTTCGGACACATATAGTAAAATTTTATGGCGATAATTTTTGTAGAATATTTTGACCACGCCACCCGTCATTTTGGGTCAGTTTTTTGCGAGTTTTAAAAATTATGGGTATGCGTGACAGTCAGAGGGATCATTTAATCCACAAAAATGTTTATCTGAATCTTTTCTATAAAACTTCTGAACATATTTTGTACCTCAGAAGTAAGGAACACACAATTTTGAATGCCGATATGATGCAGGAAAGTTCTGATGGGCGGAAACTTTGACCCCCCCTAAAAAAAATCTGATCAGATCTGGCAAAACGCCGATACACGTATATTTTTTTTTCGCCCTTTCTACCAGAATCTGTTGACAGAACCCCATCATTTGTTTTGGTGTCGCACAGTGTTATTATGTCTGCTGGAAAAAACAGTAAGTACATGTGGTTTATTGACAGGTAGGACCTCACTTAAAATTCATAGTGTTTTTGATGAGAAACATAAAAATACGTGGGTCTACAAAATAATGCAGGTAATTGCAGGCTAAAAATACCATTGTATTAGTTAGTACCCGAATCCCCGCGTTACCCCAACATTTTCTGTTTAAGTTTTTCTATTTGAAAAATGGTTTAAGTTCAAAAATTTAACTAGGGTTGAAATTGGTCCACGGCTGTTATTGAGACGAATGTTATTAGTATTCAGGTATAAAAACATTATAATAATGCCAATGTTTGCCTGTTGATGAATTACAGTACCACCTATATGCAATTCAACGGCAGTAATTCGATTTATATGCTAAATTTTGTAAGCATATAGTGTAAGTGTAAGGGATGTTTGGGACATAACTCAGGCAAATGAACTCCGATTAGTACAAATAATACCAAAATGCGAAAGATAATTTTATCACCTATTTAGCTGCGTACCAACTTTTTTAAAGTTCTTGAGGAAAAAATAATTATTCACCTTTAGGTACTAAAAACCAGAATTTTGTCATTATATTAGCACTATCTTGTTGGTGTTCAATCGGGCGGCAACAAGTTACCCTGCAAAATTGGGTAACAGATCAGCTTTTCAATTCATATTCATTGGGCGCTTTTGAAGAAAAAAAGTTCTGTTAGTCCAAATTCAAAATTTTTTCCAACAACGATATTTTGTTAAATAGCCAGTACTTCCGAACTGGTTTAAACAAATCTTAGCCGCTATGTTAAATAAAACAAAAGTCCGAAAAAAGATATCAAAATTTTTCGATTCTCAAAATTCGAAAATAGCGAACATCTGTAATGCGAACAAATTTAAAATGTTTTGTACGCATTATGAACAATTATAATAAAAAAAATTAATTAGAAAAGCACACAAAGAAAAAACCAACATTTTTGATTTCTTGGAAATCAAAAAAAGCAAAAAGTAGGCAAATTTGGAAATTTTTCTGAAACATATCCCACTGTGTCATTTTCAATGTTGATATATCGCCATAATCCCTGAATCCTTTCCTACAATCGATTTTTTACAGAACTTAAAAATGTTTGGTAGATCAAACAAAAATTTAATTTATACGAATGGAAATCGATTCTGAACCACTGTGCGATGTGTGTCTTTATCCGCTTGAAATCAGACTGACTTATCGTAGAAACGCAGTCTGTTCTCCAATGTCATCGAGTTAAAGATAATCTGTTCTCGATTGTTGCAGAATGTTCTTGCGATATCATCTACAATTCGTGGTAAATTGGTATGAGTTATCCCTCAAATTACAACGACGGCATACTTTTAGGCATAGTTCACAGTGTGAAGTTAAGCTGCAAATCCAACACAAAGTGCTTGTTGACGTTCTTCTGTTATTTTCCCCTAAATGTTAGTTAAGCCAACTATATAAACCATTTAACGTAGCAAAATGTTTGCTGTTTTATCAAACATACCAGCAGCAGGGAAAGTCTTCTGTTAAGGAAGAATATTTTGTTATTGTTACTAACACATTTTTTTGAGTGTAGTCAGGAAACAAATGTCCCCAGCTATTTAACCTTGTATGCTTGCAAATAATTTCTGAATGCGTTGCAAGTGTTGTTGTGTTAATGACTCAGAAAAGCGTTTTCTTCGTCCGCATTTTATCAATGCGGTCTATAACAGCGCCATGGGTACGTTCGTAATGTAGCACTACGTGTATAACAAATCATGGACAAAATTTGCCGAATTAGCATATTTTGTGTGTCAAATTTTCTTTTGTTGTTCGTTTGCGTTTGGGAATTAGAATAAGGGGCCATTGGTGTAATTCTAAAATCTTTGTAGTTATTTTCAGTTATTTTCAATGCTGTTTTTCCGATGACCTCCATTTGGTTGTTTATATGATAATGACTCCATGAAAGTAGAGTTTAAGTTAAATTTTGTATATGTAAAAAGATGTTCGGTGTACGAAGGCTATCAACGCCATTCTTTTAAGCTCAAACGCAAAAAAAATTAAAAAAAATTTTTTTTTAAGCCCAAACGAAATTTTAGATTAGTGAACTCCGTTTGGGGAACGGAATTGTGGCAAACGTACTTTTGGTGAATCAGTCATACAATTTTCTTTGTGATATATTTATCAGAACCGTAAAACGTTTACAGCAAACGAGGTATGTTAATGCTTATGGTAAATTTTAAATAAAGGTTATACGGAGCGATATCCGAACAACAATAAATATAATACCGATAATAGTAAAGACAAAAGAGAGTTAAAAACAAACAAGTTGATTTTTGGTTTGTTTTGTTTTTCATCATACGTTTTTATTAACTGGAGTTCTTTCACAATAACGTAAATTAGTAGAAATTCTCAGTATATCCGCACTTTTTTTATTTGTGGATTATATTAGCTGAAATCTCATATTGTAAGAGGATTTAATAAAATTTGCTTCATCTCGACCTGAAATTTTACATTTTTGCACCGGAATTTTTCAACTGTTTAACCTCCAATCCGGTAGTTAAATTGTTAAAATTCATGAAATTTCTATACAAAATTTCAGAATTTTGTCAATTTAAGTTCTGATTTTTATAGTTAAAAAGTTACGGAATCCCGATTCTGACCTAGGCAATTTGTAGTGTTGCCAGGTGAAATCTGGCAACACCATTAGAAAATGTTACAGTTTTTAGCTTAACGGTATTCTAAAAGCGCTATTTGTGGGCTTTTTCAGTGGTTCAAAAATTTCCTAAAAAAAATAAATGGTTTCCCATTACATCCCATGAAGGAATTGGGAGAGAGTCTCACAACCACTGAGCTGTGCGCTTTTTAGTTTTAATACTGACCGATTGGGACCTACAGTTTTGCTACAGTTGCTACAGCTACAGTTTTCCGAACGCTATTTTGAGAAGCTTTTTCATGGCTAAATACTCGATACCACCACTATGAGAGATGTCCGCCGCCTAAAGAAATTTATGGTGGTCAGAGCAGGGATCTAACACAGGACCTTATGTATAAAAGGCGCGCACAGTAGCCATTCTACCACCGACGGCCACTAAATAAAAATTTCGTATCCGTCAAAAAGTGAAATTAACTCGTGAACATTTTCGTTAATAAATTTGAATCTTTATACATAGTTGATGATGCATCATTCTACAGTACTGTGAAATACCGATATAATGAATTTAATCGTTTGCGGACGCATTTCGTGTAGGTCGTTCAAAATTGGTTGTAGTGCCAGAAAGGATATTGCAAGTACGTCATGTGACCTACCGTAAGATGGATGCAACCTTCGATATTAATTTCACTCCCATACATTCAATGCTGCATGAACATTTGGCCGTAAAAACAAATTGTAAGTGGTGGGTACAGCAATATTTTTCAATCGCTCAAAAAAGGCTTCTATCAATTGGCGCAAGGAAATGTTGAAAAATTCAATGGCGGTGCTTCAAAAGACGTCTATAAGATAATGTGTCTATTTACATATAAAAACCTTAAAATAAACAGCAGTCGACTGTATGGGTCTCTCAAGATGAGCCAGATCCAACAAAAGTTGTTCGGGCACGAAGCACTTCAAACCAAATGGTGGCCTGCTTCTTCGGCATAACTTCTCATTTGACAACAGTTTGGTTAGAATTCGGTCTAGAGGTTCGGTCTGAATAGTGCACAACTATTTTTTGGCAGATGTTTTTGGTGAACTAAGTAAACGAACCCCCAAAGAACAATAATTCTCCATCACGACAATGCTAGGTCGCACACATCGACCCACACAAGCGCGTATTTGAACAGGGAAAAAATTGATTTTATGGGTCATCCGTGGTTAACGTTTTTTGACGTCTGAAGAAGCGGTTGATGAGTTCAAAACACATGTTTTTGAGTAGTGGCAAAAGTATTTTGAAAATTGGTTCAATTTCCCCCAAAAGTGTATTGATCTTCACGAAGAATATGTTGAAAAACAATAAAACCAATTTCCATCATACATTTTTTTTTTTTAATTATTGGGCCACAAATGTAAACAGCAATTGAGCCATTTATTTGTGTACTTGAATGTACAAAATTGTAGATTCAAGGGGCTTTAAATCGAATTTAGTAGGAATGTATTGCTTTGGCTGCTTTGGTACAGGCTGAAAAATATCAGCCCAGCAACATGTTGTAGGAATTGTTTCCATGAATTGACGAACTGCTACTTTTTCTCTATTTATTGCCCGTCAAGTTTTTGTTCTCTACAGTTTTCAACAAATAAAACCGTATTTGGGTCACAAATACATATTTTGTAAACTATTAATAATTATTATGTCCGAAACATGTTATATTGAATACCAAACACAATGTGTTTGGACACAAATATACTATATTTACGACAAGCTACAAAGACGTGATATTTGCATCCATTTTGCAAATGTACCATTTCATCCATCCGCCATAATCAATTTACCAAATTAAATTTTAATTAGCATCGTAATCGTGTGGACTAATATGTAATTGAAGACTTTCAGCATATCTTCAAAGACATACGTAACCAACACGATCAATTTCGTTCCCAAGTTGATTGATAAAAACATTCAATATTACTTAACGTTGCAATCCATTTGGTTATTAATTATTAACTTTGAACTCAACACAATGACACATTTAATTGAAAGATTGTTAAATTTTTACTCAATCTTATTACAACTTCAATTGAAATATATTTAGAGACCTACAATTTGAATACTTTTATTGTATTTGTATATATAAGTACCTACAATTTATGGAATGGAGTTGACAATTTTCTCCATTAGCTGAATGAAATTCGAATACAAAAGTAATGGAGTTGACAATTTTCGTGATTGATTTGAGTATTACTTTTCTTCAGACTACTTGGGTTGTCATCAGTTCCGGAACTTACATCTAAATCGAATTTGGTAGATATGTCTCCTATTTCCATTGGACAACTTATTTCGGGAAACGTACGGCGAAATAATTCGTTGGCAAAGTCTTTTGTGTTTGTCTGATGGGTTTAGTGAGCAATGCGAGAAATTAAAAACCCTTGTTGTTATATCAGTTATGTAAAAATTTTCTAAAAACCTAACAATCGGTTAATCGACTTCAAATAACCGATGAAGCAGGTTCTTCGAAAATATCAATTTTTAAAATAGCGATGTAGGGTTAACCGGCCGGAATTCGGGTAACCGGTTTTGGGTTAGAATACACTAATTTCAATATGTGTTCATCTCTTAAGTAAAAATAAAATTTGGATTGACTTTTTAAATACAGCTCGGAGGTTATGTTTGAAGCATCAGTACTGAAACGACTGCAATTTCTGTACTGGTCTTTGAATATTCACTCGATGCCACATAATAGTGGTCTTCATGAAAGTTCGAAAGAACCTCGTAAACTCGAAAACATCGTAAACTTGCACAGCAAACGTCAAAACAAACAAATTTCCCATACAAAGCCACTTGCTCAAAAGTGGAAAGTTTTCGAGGCAAATTTGCTGCGCAAACGTGGGATGGAGAAACGTGTAAACTTTTGACATTTCGTTGTCATGTGACTATGATGGATAAATAAGGTGATAGCACTAGAACAGTAGAAAAAGTACACATACATAATACATGCAATTGCTACTGCTACCACCTTATGTATCCATCTTGGTCAACTGATATGGTTTTGAGCACAACTACGCTGAGCAACTTTACCTTGTGCCTCATGCAACGGTGCGAGGGAAACTTGCGCTGAGCAAAAGTTCTCGGCTTTCACGTTTGCATGAATGCCGCTAATGTGCATTTATCTAGAACGTTTATCAATATAAGTACGTAATTACTGCGCGCTAATTGCACAAAACGAGCTTAGACTATCGTAACTCGTACTGGAAATGATATGACTGAAAATTTCTTTTACTCCAGGCTTTATCATTCATAATGATGATAACATTTGCTATACAAATTAGGATATAAAAAACTTGTGAATTTATTACAGGCAAGTATTAAAGTACTAGTCACGTTTTAGGTGTCAGGGTCGTTTACTCATTGTAGTTATTACAACCAATCCATATTAACAAACTGGCGGGCAAACTTTATTACCACTTATAAGTTGATAACATAAAGCCAACATTTCGCAAGGCAACATCAAATCAACATAATGATGAACTCAACTTAATCGTGACACCTCTAGTTAACGTACTAAACTAAATAAACTAAGTTAAATCAGTGTTCGTCCTGAAGGCTAAAATTTTCGTTAGCATATGTTTTTGTTTTAATTTTTGTAGGATGATACGGAAATAAAAAACCAAGAAAGCTGTGCGCTTTCTATTTTTACACTCACTGATTGGGTTCTACAGTTTTATACTATTCCGGACGGTATTTGGAGAAGCTTTTTCATGGCTAAGGGAAATGTAACAAAATTTAAATGATTTTATATAATACCAGTTGTTTCTTATATAAAAATCAATTTCAAAGCCACGAGGCCGGTGTTGGTATATCTATAAGAGAAACCCCGTAACACCGCCCAAAGATGAACATGCCGGAACGACTTTTTAACCTAGAAACTTTCCCGCGCAAAAACTGTATCAACTTTTGTGGTCGTAGATGCCAAAACTGTTAGAGTGTCTGAGGACTCTCAACATGGAATGGTAGCTGAACCGGAGGAAGAACCAATTTATTAGGACTTAGTCGGTGGTGTCATGGCTTTGCAATTCGATTCGATTGATATTCGACTTTAAGTAACGCGTTGTATTCTTGTTTCGAAGTGATATTTTTATTGAAAATTATTTTTTCTTTTGATATGAAATTTTAGAATTTTAATGTCATATTTTTTGACTTTTGTTTTTGGGAGCGAAAAATATCCCATTTATTGCTTTCAACGACATCTAGAAAACTACCCATTACACTAAAATTTTCCCAATACTTGTGCTTCATCTATTAGTTTACTTAATCAATGCTTAAAACTGTAAAATTTGTACACATTTGAATTGTATGTCATAAATTTTCAGAACTAATTTCAAAAATATTTGTACATTTACGTACAAAGGCTTTTCCAATTTGAGTGATATGATTTCTTTAAAAACACACACACTTGTTGTTAAGGAAATCCAAATGTTTTTTATTTAATGCGAAGTACAATCGATACAATTAAGTTCTGAATAAAGTGTCTTTCAAATAGCATCCACGTCTTCTTTTGCAGGATGAAACCAATTTTCGAGCACTTTTTCCACTAAATCAAGTCGTATGTCATGAATAGCACGTTCAATATGGACTTGTAAAGCTTGAAGAGAGTCTGGTTTATTGCTAAAGACGAATGACTTCAAATAACCCCACAAGAAATAGTCTAATGGTGTTGAATCGCAACTTCTTGGAGGCCATTCAATGTCACAATTTCTTGAAATAATCGAATCTCCAAACTTTTCTCGCAATAATTCCGTTGTTGCACGTACTGTTTGGCACGTAGCCCAGTCTTTGTTGGAACCAGATGTTGTCAGGATCAACTTCTTCCAATTTCGGCCATAAACAGTTAGTTATCATCGATCAATACCGCTTTCCATTGGCAGTAACGGTGTTACCAGCTTCATTTCGAAGAATTGCGGTCTTCAGCAACACTTGTCTGAACGGCAGCTATATTTTCATTACTTCGAGCGGTTCTTTGCCTTATTGGCACTTGAACATTATGTAAAGAAAATGTACGCTCGTAATTTGCAACAATTCGACGAATAGCGAGCACAGGTGGATGATTATTACGACCATAAAATGGCAAAAGCGCACGAAAAGTTGCAATTGGAGAACGATTATTTTGATAAAAAAAAATTTGATAATTCATCAGGGATGATTTTTATTTATTCAGCCTTTTTATTTGTACTTTTTAATTTTATTGTTCAAGCTCGAGGCCATTCTATACCCCTATTAATAGAGATATAGTTTTTTTTAAAAAGGAGCTTTGCAAATGTATTATTTCAGATCTAGCCACAGATCTTTATCAGCGGTTGTTTGGAATGATGCTATTGAAAAATTCTTCAAACTAATTGCAAACGAAATCTCATTTGAATTGAGAATTCACTATAATGCAAGTGTTCGAAAAATATCGCAAGCAAAACACACAAGATATCATTTGCAGAAACTTCTTTCCATCTCCAGAGAACCATCGGTCCCCATTATACATGTTTTTTATTGTTGCCTAAAAGACAACACAATTTTTTACATACAATAAAAATTGTATGCAGTTTCGTCGTGCTCCACGTTATTCAAATTCATCAGGGATGATTTTTATTTATTCGGGCTTTTTATTTGTACTTTTTAATTTTATTGTTCAGACTCGAGGCCATTCTATATCTTCCATCTTTCATCAAAAAAAAATAATAGTTTGTAATCGTTGTTCTTGCGTATATCTCTCCATGATGAAATTATAAACATTATTGAATACAATGAAAAAAAAAATTACAGATCATGATATACTACAAATGGCCGAAACTTCAGTTAGAAATCATATCACTCAAATTGCAAAACCCTTTACAAGAATATGCTGATTTTCAGGAAATTATATGTGATTTCGTATATTATGGGTCAAATGGCAGTTTCGAGGTGGCCAATTGCCATTACTAAGATGGCTGATTACACGACCACCGAACTTAATACCCAAAGGACCGACTGTGAAACCAAAACATAGTCCAAGTTCATATCTCCAATTTCAGCTCACAAAAAACTGATAATCAAGGCACAGTTGCCCTCACCGTCTCACGAACTTTTTGCACAAACTTGCATAAAGCATTTCTTCATTTCAACTAAAACTTATTTTCAATAAACGCACAGTTTGGGCAACACAGCACCACTCGCTTTGGAAATAATTTTCCATTTCCCATCGTTATTCAAGCGTACGAGTAAAGCGAATAATTTCAGCCCTCGGAGATGCTAACTGGCCGTCAGGATTTCGAGCGGGGAAAGGCTGATAGTGTCAAAATTACGTATGATTCAAAAATATACTTAAATGTGGACCACCTTGCATAAATAAGTTTCATTTATATTTCTGTATTCCTAAAATATCTCAGTGGATATTATAATTCTTAATAGTGCAACTTCACGCAGACAACTGAGAGTAGAATATATCTACCAAAAATTGTTGTAAAAACATTTTTTGTTAATAAGACACAAGATTCCCGATTATAAGCACAATCTGTTAACGTCGTCATGAATTTCGTTAGTTGGTGGTAGAAGTAGTTTCTTTCCTGCTATGACTTTAAGAAGATTCGTGCGTGTATGTAAGTATGGTGGTTAGTTATATGACGCTAAGTTGTTACAATTTGTAAAATATGCATGTAATGAATTCGTTAACTGAATTCTTGTAGTAAGACCAGAGGCAACAACTGACTTCATGATAAAGACCATATTTTGTTGGCTACTTCAATGGGTGTACTTACAGGCTCTTCGAGAAGGATACAAAGGTAAAGTTCTACGTTATATTCTTTGTTAGTAGTTGGGAAAGATAATCATGATCATTATCGAATGAAACATGTTGCTAATTTCTATGGCAACTATTTGTTAATAGCCTCTCTCCTTTGCCAGACAGTCATTCGAAAACTTCTGTTGTGTTATTTACATACTAGGGTGGGCCTATTTTTATTTTTTTTTTCAACTATGAGTGGAACTCCTAACGGAATGTAGGATTAAACCGGAATCGGAATGAAACCGTATGGCAAACGTTAAATTCGAGATCGTGTATTTTGAAAAACATTTACGTCAACTCACCATATTGCAGATTTTTTTTGGTAATTTCCTATATACACACGCTGAAAAATATATCTTTCAGTTGTTGTTTAGATGCAAATATAAATAAAATAACATACAATAGTAAACAAATACAGTACACTTGCATACAAACACATTGTGTTTGCTAGTCAATATTAATCAAGATTTTGTTACCCATATGCGGCTTTGTTTGTTGAAAACTGCTGCAAACAAAAACCTGACAGACAACAAAGAGACGAAAAAGCAGCAGATCTTCAATTCATGAAAACAGTGCTTGCAGACATATATGTACATGGTTCCTGCAATATACTGCTGGTCCGATTTTTTCAGCGTGCATTATAGCAAAGAGATGGCGATGGTTCGTACGATATCATTATTATAAGTCGCATTAAAAAATATCCAATTTATAAACACAATACAACCTACAATATTCCCGTAGGCTCTTTTTCATATTTTCGCATTATCCACCCAATTGATTGCACAAGGCCATCGGTGGTGCAATGGACATTGTGCGCGCCTCTTGTACATGAGATCCTGGGGTCGATCCCTGCTCCGACCTTCTTAAAAATTTCTTTCTGCGGCGGGCTCCTCGCGTAGTGACGGCGACCCTATCGAGTATATAGCCATGAAAAAGCTTCTCAAAATACTGTTCGGAATCGGTGTAAAACTGTAGGTCCCAATCAGTGACTGAAAACTGGAAAGCGCACTGCTCAGTGATTGTGAGAAGTTCTCCCCTGTCCCTTCATGGGATGTAATGGGAAACCATTTATTTATTTAATTCAACCCAACGTTTTTTTGCTGTATTTTTATTTAATGAAAACCTTTGGTTCTTCGTCTGAAATATGTTTATTTGATCCATTAGAATTTATTCCCTCAAGTTAAGAAAATTATATCGGCCAAGTGACCGCCGTCAGTGCCTGCTGGCTCGTTTTATGGCATTTTCCATCACTCTTGCCAGAACTTCAGGTGACAGGTGCTCGCGTTCTTGGCCAATATTCTTATTAAGCGCTTCAAGAGTCTCAGGTTCATCAAATTGACGAAGAAAAAATTGTGTAATCATAGCGGGTGTAATGGTTCTTCGTGGGTGATACACGGATTTTCGGTGCCCCAGAAACGATTATTTGGTTTATTCACGTACTTTTAAGAAAAGGAATTTTTGTAAGAAAAGGCTTTTTTTAAGAGCAGGTATTTTTTTGAAAAAAGTTTTTTTTTTAGAATTTTTTTTACTACATTTTTAAGAGTAGGTACTTATCTCAAGAAAAGTTATTTTGTTTCACAAAAAGATACTCTTGTAAGAAAATTTACTTTTTTAAGAAAAGGTACTTGTATTAAAAAGATTAACTTTTTTTAAGAAAAGGAAGTTTTTGTAAGAAAATGTACTTTTTTAAGCAAAGGTACTTCTTTAAAATACAGTACTTTTTTTTAAGAAAAGGTACTTTGTATTTTTTTTGACAACATTTACTTTGTTTCAGAAAAGGCACTAATTTAAAAACATTTGCTTTTTTTAAACTTCTTTCACTTTGGCTTTTCTAAATTTACTCTTTATTGGGTTCAAAACTACAATATATACTAAATATTGGTTACAGGCTCCACCTAGAAAACTTCCCATTAAACAAGAAATTTCCCATCGTATGTTAGTCTAGACACAAACCAAAGCAAAAGTACCCAATATAGTTGATAATACTGGGCTGTAGTATAGTAGTGTTAAACAAATCTGTTTAACTTTTTTTCATTTAGCCCCCATCCCGCAACGTGCGATAAGGAACTTCGTTCCAAAAATAAAGTAATTCCGACGAATTTTGGTTTGCGTTACTTATAAAAAATTCTGTGGTGTTATTGAATTACCCTATATTATTAATACAATGATATCGTATTAAAAAGCATACTTCTATATCTTATAATCGAATCTGAAATATTTTTCAAACTATAACAACAAGCAATTTTTATATACAGCAAAGTTATCAAGTTTACTTAAAATCGTCGTAGGAATCGCTTGCACTTTACATAGTGTCACATTAAAATTGTTCCACCCTAATATTTATAAATATTTCTCGGATACTTAAATACTTCATTACAACTACATAATTAGCATTTTTAAGCTTTTAGCAAAGTTTCGTTTAGCGTTGTGATTATGTTACATGACTGTAAGAAAGCAAAGTCCAGAAAATATGTTTAAGATAGTTTTTGTGCCGTATGCCACGGGATAGAATTTATGCAGTGACTAAGGCGGAGTTTTCACATTGTAAAGGAGTTTGTCAATACATAACGACTCTCATGACTAAAGGCAAAATATATAAACTTCTTTAGTAAACCCAAAACAAAAAAACAATGCTAAAGGTGAATCTAGTAAAGTCTTTAACTACGATATTTATCGGATTTCAGATATTTTAGTTATTTCTACACTTATTCCCACTAAAGTTAAGATAATTAAAATTAAACAATAATTAACACGTAAATAATTAAAATTAAAAATTAATTTAAAGCATTGTGTGAAAGAATTGCAGTTCAGATTCATTAAAAATTAAAAAAAATTAAATAAGTATATATATATATTCAGCCTTATTAAGAATGTCGTTTTCGTATTTCGACTACGACAGTTTTGTAAAAGATTAAAGACAAAGTTGGCGTGGTATCTTTAATCTTTACAAATCTGTCGTAGTCGAAATATGACTACGACACTCGTAATAAGGCTGATTGTATAACTACATGCGTGCGATTATATTCTCATTTGGTTTTTAACTGATTACACCGGTCTACATTAAAATAATTTTTTATCGGGTTTCTGTTTTAATGCATAAATTCTGATGCTAGACATCGAATAACCACAAAATATACATTCGGAGACTTTAAACTTGGCTTTTGTGTGTTTTACATCGATGATAAGGTTTTGGAAGATTTTAACCGATTCTATGATCAGCAGTTGCTAGTACTCGGTACAAAGGTGTACAAAGGTTCATATTTCTCGAGTGGAGTCAAAGAGATATTGTACCTTAACTTCAAAATTTAAAGATTTTAGTGTTTTGCTTAAAAACAATAACTGAGGACCTTTCGTCAAAAAAATCCAGTATTAATATGTCTACTATTCATAAATTTTTTAACTTTCCAAATTTGTAAATTTTGAGTTGTGACACTTTTGTATTTCGGGTGTGATATATGTAACAAGCGGTTTTACTTTCATCCAAAAGCTTAAAAGTTGAAAACTTCTTTGGTAAGATTATATGTAGAAGACGAGGTGCACAAAAAGAAAGCTCCAATAACTGTTCCTATCAGTTGGTATATTTGATGTGATTTTAAGCTTTTGCTTGCATGCACAGTTGCAAATTTGTGAAACACATTAGAGCAATCAAAAAGCTTTGAGTCACACGCAAAGAAAAAATTCGTTCCTCCCAAACGAAATCTCAGATAACTGAAGTTCGTTTGGGGACTGTAGTTGGGAGAAACGAACTTCTGTTAATCCATACATGTCATTTCGTTTGGGAGAACCGAAAAATGTTTGCAGCAAACGGGTTATGAAAAATATAAGCTGAAAAAACAATTGCGAGAAACGAAAAACGGTTCCGCCAACTGTTGTTTCGGTTACAGCAACCGAGTGTTAGTTGCTCCCAACTATAAAAACGTTTGCGAGAACTGAAAAACGTTTGCAGTAAATCAGTTGTGAAAAATTAGAGCTGAAAAACGTTTGCGAGAAACGAAAAACGGTTCCACCAACTGGTCTCAACCGAGATGTAAATAAAACTTTTATTCATGGCTTCCATAAGCTCTTTTTTGTTTAAATTTCAACTTTTATAATTTTGGGGTTACACATAAAGTTTGTTTTAAAAAAATTTGTAATTTTTGTCTATTTTCTCGCTGTCTACTTACACGTCTGTCTCGCATTGCATTCAAATAACAACTAAACGCGCAGCAAACTACAACGCGGCAATTGTCCATCCAAGATATATTGGCAATGATATATTGTATGTATTGTATTGTATGAGAGGACTTTACGTTCTTCGTAATCTGTGCTCTCATTAGGAAAATGTCTAATTTCAGTTATCGCAAACGTTATTTAAATTTGCGGCAACTGAAATTTTGTACGCGTTTGATGCAAACGAGAACTCGTTTGCAACAACATGATACACATTTGCGATTTACGAGTTTATTTGAGAGAACTACGGTTGCGATTAATAAATTACTACAAATCAATCGAAGTATTATAGCGGCAACCGAGCAACAAAGGTTAATATAAGGTAGATACTAATACGGCATTTACACCGACCACGATTAGCGCATTTCGAAGGTTAACTCCGGTAACCCACCCTAACCCAGAAGATTACTCATACAATGTAAAAACTCTAAACACTGGAGTCTAATTTTTAAGCTCGATTTAAACTAGTGTACAATTTGATGCAACTCCACTAATTCCTAAAAATGCAACCAAAATAATAACATACACAAAATATCACCTGTTCGCCAGACGGAAGCCAATCGAAAATTTTCCGACGCGTTCCCGCCGCTAACATTTTCTTATAGCTAACGCCGCCGCTGATATTGATTCTCATTGGTTAAAAATATGAACCGATTTGACCGACTGGTTCAGTTATTTCAAATCAAGAGCCGCCAATTTAAATTTTCTGTTATGCCGCCGTATTCGGTAGTTTGGTTTCTGAACGGAGTTGGTCTAATCAGAAAGCTGCCACCTGAAATCCCAATTAAATCTCAAATTGGTTGGTGTAAACGGCAAAGGTTAGTGAGCAAGTTTATCGCTTCGATCTTTTCACTAACTAAGAGCAATCTGTCAGCCCATACCCGTACGTCTTAAGCAAAATTATATTTTACTATGTTAAAGTGATGACTCAACGTGGGATTTTGATCTAAATCTCTGGATTAGGACTAGAAGCGGGATGTGGCATCTAACATCGAGATAGCCACGTTAAAGGCGGGATGGTAGGTAAGGGCAAGTGTTCCAAAATCCTTGATCTAACGAAAATTCGGGATGTATTTGTATCATCTGAAGCCGATATTCCGATGCATATACCGATGTGACCTGCATTTGGTTCACTTTCAGACTGTGCCACTTTATTAGATTTAACACAATTTAATCTAATAAAATGTGTATCGAAGACGTTTGGGACCCTGCCGTCCTCGCCCTCTCTCGACGGACAAACGTCCAGCTATATCAGACTCCCATTTTACCTGTCTTTACATATGGCTCCGAAACTTGGGTCATATCGCAAGCGAATGAAAAACACCTGAGAGTTTTCGAGAGAAAACGGCGAGTACCGACGTCGCTGGAAACAAGAGCTAAATAATTTAAATTCTGACGTGGACATAGCTAGGCGAATCAAATTAGGCTAATTGCGTTGGCTAGGCCATGTTATCAGAATGGATGAAGATGAACCAGAGGTTTTCGATAACGTCCCCGATGGAAACAGGAAAAAAGGACGACCAAGACTCCGCTGGAAAGACCAGACAGAAGAATCCTGCTATCCTTCGCCTTTCCTCGCCATTTGGAGGAATATGTTAAAATTTGTTTAATTTGTTTGTTTAATTAATATGTGGATGAGGATGAGGTTGTAAAATACGCAATAAAAGTAAATACCAAAAATAGAGTGGCCGTCGTTGGTGCACTAACGGTGTGCGCGGCTCTTGTACATGACACCAGGGGCTCGATCTCTGCTGTGACCAGCTTATATTCCTTTCGATAGCGGTCACCTCGCTCGGGGACGACGACACAGTCGAGTATTTACCCATGAAAAACCTTCTCAAAATACGGTTCGGAACCGGTGTAAAACTGTCGGTGTCAATCAGTGAGTTTCACTGTTTATGAAAATCCCTCCACAATCCATTCAAGGGATGTAATGGCAAACCTTTTTTTATATTAAAACGAGAACCAGTGTATGATCAATAGGGTTCGTCCTTGGCCTAATTTCGTTGTAATCGGTTGGTATTTGCAAGCTTGACTGTAGTCACAAAAATACATGGACGGACGGACAGACAGACAGACGGGCATGGCTGAATCGATTCAGAATCGGTAGTCGATTGCTATATCAGCGGAAATCAAAATTTGTTTAAAAAACTAAATTTTCTGCCATGATAAGGCAAAACGTGGGCATACGAAATCCGCTTCCGTGGTCCACTGTCCTCAAAGGGGCAAAAGTTACGGCCATTTGTAGTTAAAATTTAAATAATATAAGTAGAAGTTTTGATGCATCTGTGAATATCTTACATGTGGTCATATAATTTCCATGGCACTATCGATAGACATCGAAATACTCGTTTCGTCTTTATTATCGATTGAGATACCCCAAATGATATATTTTTTTAGATAGTGAGACCACACATGAGTCTTTCATTTGGATAAGACAAGATGCATCTCCCTAAAACGATGTTGCACAGTATAATTAATGGTGCAAGTGTTATTCAAATTACAACCCGAAAATCCACTACCATTGTACAATGCACATTGTGGGAACCTGTTATTTTCAAGATCAGCGCTTTTCTTTACGCTCGCTGGTGGCAAATTTCAAATTTGTGTGGCTTGTGGCAGTGTCTTTATTTATTAACTAATATGCAGTCTGCAGCAAGTTGAAGACCACCACAACCGACATGTGCATGTTGCATCTTCTGTTTGTTGGCAGTTTGCGTGTGGCTTTTTTGTCTTGTGTTATTTTCATTTAATACAAAATTAATTGAATTTGTTTTAATACGTGCACTTTTTGCTGTTACTTGTCTGGTTCTAGTGCAGGTCTTCATTTTTCGTTCATTATTTGCCTTCGGGCAGCACTTTTGTACTTTTAAATGACGATGTCGTCTTCTTAGTAAAGTTTTATTCAGGCGAGTACGATGATATGCTTTGTACAGACGCAGCAGGAATGTCGAGTTGTTGTACAAAAAGATTTGTTACCAACAAACCAAAACATGCAAACTAGTATCATTATTAGTGAGAGCAGTTTGAAAAAATTAAAATGTGTTAGATGCACCAAGGTACCGAACGAACCGCATCTCAGTACACAATTTCTTTATTCTCCTAGTGGGAGCAAGATCTTTGGGATCATTTGTTAAAAGAGTAGTGAATAATATCTTCGTGTTACTCCAATCGTCAAACGGATACATTATTTACGTGGTACAAGAAGGAGAAGGAAACTGAAGAAAAAACACAGATCAGTGAGCTTTTGGAATGCCTAACAGCTTTATCAACTTTTTGAAGAATTGCACTATGCAATAATTTTGAAGAATATATTATCGCGATCAGATCTGCAGTACTTTTATAGCTCCAAATAAATCCCACCTCTAATTTGAGTTTTGGGCTAAATTTCACGTCCATATTTCCTAATCCGCTGGAACTTTTTGAAAATGAAATCTTATTCTTCATAGAAACGTTGACAACTTTTTAAACACACAAACAAACAAATAGTTACCAGAGATGTAAAAATCAATGGAAAGTTGAAAAAACAACTATTTTTCCAGGCAGTGGTCCATAAATGTCACATGCTTGAACAGAATATGTAGATACATGTCAATTTTGTAAACTGCATTAAGTATCATATCAAAGGTCATAAGTTTTTATATGGTAACTGATTTTGTAATATTTTTCAGGAGGCGAAAAAAGACGTTATAACTTTGCTAGAATTTCTTTTACTTTATTTATTTGTTTTACTTCAACCGTTGTATATGTTATTTACTAATTTCGATTTTTTTTGCGTATATCTCGGTTTTTAGCAAAGTTATAAAATGTTTTCGTCTCCTGAAAAACAGTAAAAACTCAGTTACGATGTAATAAATTATAACCATCGATATGTGTACCATCGATAAGGAGTGAGAATTGTTGGGAATAAGCAATTGTGTTGCAGCTTCTTTACTAATATCTAGCTCATGGCCATAAAAACACAATCACTATTTCATCTAAAAATGTGGTTCACATTATTTTTGACAACTCTGTAAATTCCACTCTGTGCCAGAAGCGACTTAACCAACGCAAAAAGTGAAAATAAGAATTGCCTTCAAAATTAAATAAAACATGATATTTTTAGTTTTTTTTTCAAATATTCAAAACTTTTACCAATTAGCTCATACTTGCACGCAAAGAAAAAAAACGTTTACTGCTCGGTTGCCACAACAATACTTTGATTGATTTGTATTAATTTATTAATCGCAACCGTTTATGTAGTTCTCCCAAATAAACTCATATATCGCAAATATGTATCATGTTGTTGCAAACGAGATCTGGCTTACTCTTGTATCCATACAAAATTACATTTGTCGCAAGTTAAAAACCGTTTGCGAAAACTGAAATTAGCCATTTTTCTAATGAGTGCACAGATTACGAAGAACGTAAATTATTCTCCTTCTCTCATTCTGTCGACTGTATACACAGTCCACTTGTTTGATATACATACATGAGAAATGTCACATGAAACCACAGTAGTTAACAAAAGCACAATGTGAACACCATGGTTTCGAAATGATCTCAAGAGAGCGAAACGCCGGCGTCCCAGCTGAAACGCGGTAAATGTGAATAAGCTATTACACACGGAAAAGATGGAAAAACTACAAAACAGCTGGGCTGACGCGTTTACTCGATAGATAATTTTACCATGACTGACGCGTTGTAGTTTGCTGCGCTTTTAGTTGTTATTTGAATGCAAGGCGAGACAGACGTGTTAGTAGACACTGAAAAGATAGACAAAAATTCCAACTTTTTTTAAAACAAACTTTATGGGTAAAACCAAAATCATATAAGTTGGAAATTTACACAAAAAAGAGCTTATGGAAACCATAAATATAAATTTTAATGTACAAGTAATATTGTACTGAGTAGAGTAACTACAGCTACAACTCGGTTGCTGTAACTACAACTCGGTTGCTGTAACCGAAAGAACAGTTGGTGGAACCGTTTTTCGTTTATCACAAACGTTTTTTCAGCTTTAATTTTTCAGAACTCGTTTACTGTAAACGTTTTTCAGTTCTTGCAAACGTTTTTTTTAGTTACGATCAACTACAACTCGGTTGCTGTAACCGAGGGAACAGTTGGCGGAACCGTTTTTCGTATCTCGCAAACGTTTTTTCAGCTTATGTTTTTCATAACTCGTTTGCTGCAAAAATTTTTCGGTTCTCCTAAATGAAATGATATGTATGGCTTAACAGAAGTTCGTTTCTCCCAACTACAGTTCCCAAACGAACTTCAGTTATCTGAGATTTCGTTTGGGAGGAACGAGTTTTTTGTTTGCGTGTGTCATTCTACGTACAAAATGGATTAAGAAGATCCCTGCTCTGACCATCTTACGTTTCTTTCGGCGGCGGCGCCTCGCATAGTGACGTATTCAGTATTTAGCCATGAACAATCTTCTCAAAATACCGTCCAGAATCGGTGTAAAAACTGTAGGTCCCAATCAGTAAGTATAAAACTAGAAAGCTCGCGGGTCACTGGTTGTGAGAAGCTCTCCCCAATTCCTTCATGGGATGTAATGGGAAACCATTTATTTATTTATTATGTGTCGAAGGAAATTTTCAAGAGCTTAGGCTTTAAAACCTTATTTTTCCATCTTTCATTAGTAACATCAAATTTGATTACAGTGAAACAAAGATAGAATATAATTCAGCACCTTCGTACTTCTGAGCATCGTCGGCTGCTAATCCATCTTCTATTGATATTTAAATGGGGAGTGCTTTAATTGGTTAAAGTACCTATTACCAGAGGTTAAAGTACTTAACCGTACTATCGGCTGTCCAAGAATTCACCTCTGTCTGTTGTCAGTTGGCCAGTGGATCGAATGGCGTATAACAGAGACAATTCGTTTTTTCAGCGGAATATGGAATAGACAATTCAGTTAACCACACTCACTGGCATGACTAGTTGCGAACTCCATGAAATGTTCATAATCAGATGTCTAACTACTGTGCCGGAATTGATACCATCGGTAGATCATCAATCGTATATACCCACGCAAAGAAAAAACTCGTTCCTCCCAAATGAAATCTCAGAATGGGGACTGTAGTTGGGAGAAACGAAGTTTTGTTAAGCCATACACACCATTTCGTTTGGGAGAACCGAAAAATGTTTGCAGCAAACGAGTTATGAAAAACATAAGCTGAAAAAACGTTTGCGAGAAACGAAAAACGGTTCCGCCAACTGTTTCCTCGGTTATTGCAACCGAGTTGTAGTTGATCCTAACTAAAAAAACGTTTGCGAGAACTGAAACACGTTTGCAGTAAACGAGTTATGTAAAATTTAAGCTGAAAAAAACGTTTGTGATAAACGAAAAACGGTTCCACCAACTGTTCTTTCGGTTACAGCAACCGAGTTGTAGTTGTAGTTACTCTACTCGGTACAACATTACTTGTACATTAAAGTTTATATTTATGGTTTCCATAAGCTCTTTTTTATGTAAATTTCCAACTTTTATGATTTCGGTTTTACCCATAAAGTTTATTTTACAAAACTAACACGTCTGTCTTTCCTTGCATTCAAATAACAACTAAAAGCGCAGCAAACTACAAGGCGTCAGTTGTCCATCCAAGATATATTGACAAGGCAAAAACCTTTCATCTGTATGCGTGAGTATGTATGTCAAACGAGTGGTCTGTGTATACAGTCGACAGAATGAGAGAAATTTATGTTCTTCGTAACCTGTGCTCTCATTAGAAAAATGGCTAATTTCAGTTATCGCAAACGTTTTTTAAATTTGCGACAAATGTAATTTAGTACGCGTTTAATGCAAACGAGATCTCGTTTACAACAACATGATACACATTTGCGATATATGAGTTTATTTGGGAGAACTACATAAACGGTTGCGATTAATAAATTAATACAAATCAATCAAAGTATTGTTGTGGCAGCCGAGCAATAAACGTTTTTTTCTTTGCGTGCACAAACTGAATTATGCAATTTACATATCCGAATTAGTATCGGTCGAAGATCGCTAAGTATCAAAACACACTGAAAGGACCATAATTCCAACGCAAGAACATCAAGTTTGAATCGGCAAGTTTAAATTAAACAATACCAGGCTCCCGCTGCTTCCACTATCCACTAAGTCGTATTATAAATTGCTTAGTCAGTACAATGCCCAGCATTTATAGGGGATACCCACATTTTATCTGTACGCTGAAAAAGTTGTCTTTTTTGTTGTTTGGATGCAAATGTAACGTGTTTGTAGCTTGTTCCAAATATAGTATACTTGTGTCCAAACGCATGGTGTTTGTTATTGAATATAACATGTTTGTGACGCAATGACTAATACGTTATAATATATGTATTTGTGAGCCAAATGTGGCTTTGTTTGTTGGAAAATGCTGGAAACCCTGCTGTCTGCCACAATAAAGAAACAAAAAGCAGATCTTCAATTCTCAGTTCCTGCAATATATCAATAGTTGTCAGCGTGTATATATCAATTGGAGCAAGCGTAGTGTCTATATTTAATAGGAAATATCATTGATTAGAACATTTTATGACCAGGGCTTGATTAGAATCGTGCACTAATATAATGACGCAAATTTCAATCATCCATAATTTTGACAGTACGACATTTAATGGAAAATTTTTCGCAGTACCTAAAATTAGTTATTCCGTCGTCAAACGATGAAGAATCACTGACCTAGTTTAAAGTTAAGCACTTCCAATTGAAATTCCTCTCCCTTTTGCAGTTTGTAGAAAATTTGTATAACAAAATAATCAAACGCAGTAAAAGTTTTGAATTATTTGCATTCTCAGGACGCAATAAATGTGTTCAACGAAAGTTAAAATGCAGCATTCGACAAAAATTTGGTTCATTTCCCGGTTGCTTCAACTCCTGTTTATAATTTTAATATTTGCGCAATTTGTGGCGTCATAAGAGCACGAGTAGAAAAAAATAGTTGTCTAATTAAAGCAATTAATTGAAGTCACTTAAACTCAATTTTTTTCATACCATTTGTGAAAGTTATGAAACCAGAGCTTCCGCCCAGGAATTCACACAGCATTGAAAGGGAAATTGTGACGTACACAAAACAAAATCGAAACAATTTTGAGGTAGAAAAAACTTTATCTCCAAAAAATAAACTTTTGGTAATGGATGCGAAAAAAAGTGTTGGAAGAAGAACAAGTGCGGAACAATTATAGTTAACTATAAGATCGTATATATAAATGTAGGTACTTAAAAAAAAAAAAAAATTTAAAAGCAGGAGTCTTACAACAAATTCACGTGAAGTATTACGATATTTGGGACACAGCAAACAACCATTACTGAAAGCAAACACTCTATAATACAAAGAAGAATAACAAAGTGTTCAACATACGTTTAAATAACGTACATACATATATCAAGGGTACTAACTAGAATTAGGTAAGTTCATGAATTACATATGTGTGCTGAGATGTAGTCGTAGAAGGAAGGAAACGCTAAACATGAATATAGGGAACCAGAGGATATCATCTAAGGATGAGTTAAAATATCTAGGGGTAATGATAGACTCGAGACTAACATTTAATAAGCATATAGATTATATTTTGGTGAAAAGTGGCAACGTTATAAAACATATGTTTTAAGTTTCAAGGCACCACGATGTTTAATATTTTTATTTGAGCCATCAAATGTAAACGATCTCAGTGAATTTGTAAACATGGAATTGGATATTGGCCACCGTTATGTACTTCAATATTTGCATTTGACAGGTCTCAGTCCAAGCAATATTAAAGCCGAGCTAAATTTTGGGGGAGTCTGCTCCTTCGTTTCCGGCCATAAAATATTAGGTAGCAGAGCTACAATGAGGCCGTATGAGCTGCTAAGACGAACACCGTAGTGATCGATCAATTGAGGTGTCAGACACGGTTAAGAAAATCCACAAAATGGTATTGGATGATCGTCGGCTGAAGGTGCGTGAGCTAGCTGAAACGATAGGTATTTCAACAAGTGCTATACATCGTATATTGACCGACGATTTGGAGATGAGAAAGCTGTGCGCAGCACGGGTGCCGAGCTTGCTTTCAATAGAGCAAAATAGCATCGTGAGGATGTTTCAGTAGATTGTATGGCTATATTTCACCGCAATAAACCGGAACTTTTGAGTCGATTTATAACCGCGGATGAGACATGTGTCCACCACACCTGAGACAAAAACATAGTCAAAGCAGTGGACTGGAATGGGAGAATCTTGTCCAGAGAAGGCGAATACGGTTCCATCTGCTGGCAAGGTCATGTCGTCTGTATTTTTGGGATGAGCATGGGATAATTTTTATTGATTATCTTCAGAACGGAAAAACCTTCAACGGCGAATATTATGCTAATAAATTGCAGCGTTTAAGTGATGAAATTATGAAATAAGGCCGCATTTGGCGAAAAAGATAGCATTGTTTCATCAAGACAATGCTCCAGTTCACACATATACTACGAGTATTGCGATGGTTAACATTAATGTATTAAAGTTCGAATTGCTTCATCACGCACCTTATTCGCCAGATCTAGATCCCTCGGACTATTTTCTATTTCCAAACTTAAAAAAAATGGTTCGGTGGTAAAAGATTTGCCAACACTGAGGAGGTGGAGTCTGCGGTTGATAGATACTTTAAGGAGTTTGACTGTTCTTACTATAAACAGGGTATCAAAGCTATTGAATATAGCTGGAAAAAGTGTATCGAGCTATAAGGAGAACATCGACTCGTTCCTGGCAGAATGTATTAAGCGAAAAAATGCAAATTGTTCAGGAATCGAAAAAAACTTCCTGTCAAGCAGCTGATTTGTTTTTCTCGGTTATTACCATATCATTTGCTTAATAACTCATGACGTGATTATGCACGGGACATTCTCTGTATGTCGAAATGTGGAGCTTGGCATAAATTTTGAGAATATGGAAAAAAGTCATTGTGGCCAAATATGTCGCTTAATACATTCTGCCGGGAACGTGTTGATATGTTGAAAAATAAAGGAACCGCCCTCGTTGTTTAGGCCTAGAAAGATTGATGCCGAATTAGGAAGTCCTAGGCAGAATAAGAGGACTATGATATCCAGAGTGGTCAGTTCATCACTGCTATATGCAACACCAGTATGGCCAAGTTTCCTAAATGCTGCGTCCATGAGGAAAATCTCATTGGTGCAGAGGTTGAATGAAATGGCAATATTGATTATATAACTCGTAAAATGGTAGATGGACGTACAAACTAATCCCGAAGGTGGAAACATGGATCAAAAGGAGTAGAAGTAGAATACCACCACCTACCAGTTTTTCACAGGCCATGGAGGATTTAGGAAGTACGTCTTTAAGTATGGGCACGATACCTCACCGTTATGTCCAAGTTGCCCTGATATGGAAGAAGATGCAGAGCATGTTGTCTTTATTTGCCCAAGATTTGAAGAAAATCGGACCAACACAATCATCGAGCTAAGACGTAACATAACCCCGGAGAATGTTATTGAAATAATGTTGTGGTCAGAGGAGAAGTGCAAGTTGCTTCACAACTATATAACCTCCATTACGAGGAAGCTGCGCATAGAAGAAGAAGTAGGAGAGCGGAAGCTCAAAATGAAGTTGTCTAAATGGTATACAAGTCCCGTTAAGTAATACCCTCAATCGCAGTCCCGCAGGGAGATTGGTGGAGACTTGGGAAGACGATTTAGTCAGTAGGTAGCACAAATGTCCTGAATTTCCAACAATGAATTTGTTCATATCTGTTGGAAGAGTTGCGTATCCCAAGGAACAAAAAAAAAAAAGATTCATGAACTACATATGCCGTGTCTTTCGGACGCCCCGACATGATCTTTACAAACATAATCTACATGGTCGATGTGGCGATTATTTTCGAGACTGAACGATTTCGACAACAAGTGAACGAGTTCGACAAAAGTTTAGCACAAGTGTATCTGGGAAAGCATATTTTGGTAGTTGTCAATCACGTCTACACTAAAAAAAGAAATCTAAATGGACCTAAACTAAAATAATTAACTCTGTACGGATCCAAATATTTTTTAACTCTGTTTAAGATATATTTACATCAGACTTAGGAAACCCCATGTTCTTAAATCAAGGACTTAGTTCATTAAATAAAGTTGCAATTTCCTTAATTTCAATACACTCGTTCCCTTTAATATGCATATGTTTCCTCAAAATGTGAAATATTTTGCTTCAAAAGTACTATACTCGTATAGTAAGTCTTTCAAAAGAGTCAATTATTCCAATCAAGTTCATTTGTGATTTAAATTAAAAAGGAATGAAGTTAAAATGATTAAGCTGTTGTTTGAATAAAGCAACAATTTCTTTAAACATGAACCAATTTTTTAATGTTTGAAGTACCTAAGTATTTCTTTTTTTGTGGGACAGTTTTCTTATAGAAGAAAATCCTTTTTTCAAGGAAATTATTTCCCTAAATCAAGCAAGTTACTTTCTGTCATATACGAAAACGAACATAAAATTAGGAAATACTCCATTGGATAAAGAATTAATTTCTTTGAAAATATAGTACCAGTCCTCATAAGGACGACCATCGACAAAAATCGAATACTTGTATGATAGCCGCCATGAACTTAATGAGAATTGGGAGGGTAATATAGTATACAAAATCCTCATCACTGGAAATCCAAATGTGCCCTGTTGTGTTAGTTCAGTTAAGTAAAAAGGTTCATAAATTTATTACGTATTTTTGAAAGCTCTATATTCCTAATATTAGGGACACTTTTACTTATCAGGATACTAAATAAATGTTTTCCCGTTACATCCCACTTAGGGATTAAGGAAAGCTTCTCACAACTAGTGAGCTGTGCGCGTTCTACTTTTGCACTCACTAATTCCGAACGGTATTTTGAGAAGCCTTTTCATGGCTTAATACTCGATAGTGTCGCCGTCACTAAGCGAGGTGACCGCCGTCGTAAGAAATTTAAAGTAGTCTTCAATTAAGCATAACTATGAACTCACTTTTCATATTTGGAATAATTTTTAGTACCACACGAACTTAAAATTCATTCGTCCATACACTAGTTTTCCAGGATTTAGTAAAGAATAGTGTATAATTTTGCTCAAATTTAGTAAAATTGTATTCATTTTGAGGAAACTAATCCTAGAAGAAGTTAGGAAATTTGTTGTCAAATATAATTCAGTTTCCTAATTTTAAGTACAAAATGACCTACAATTGAGTAAATGTTGTGTACTAAATATAAGGATGTTTTGAACTAAATTTTAGCAAATCCTTTTTTCTGAGTATATACCCTCTAGTACTGGGCACTAGTTCGTACCAGTTGAAATAAGTACTTACTAGGGAACCACCTCTACTTACTTTGGCAACCCTAAGCAATGCATTTCATCATTACGTTTTTTTGTATGAAATGTCCCCAAAAAGGGTCAATCGCCACCACATCGTTTACCGCGAACTAGTGAATATTGGGCTCCAGGAGAAGGGGGGTACACAGGTACCCACACTAGCGGTGGTGATATGAGTACCCAGAAGAACTAGTGAATATGGGTCCCCATGCAAAGGAGGGTACACAGGTAATAGCTTTAATATAATTTGAAGTTAAATTTGTATATTATATTATGTTAGTTATTATTAATTAGTTTTCATTTATTTATTCATTTTTAATAATTCACAATTGATGTTGTTGCTGTCTTCATTTTCATTTTTGGTTTTGTTGCAGCTGGAATTTTTCAAGAATGGCTTCTCCTGAAGTTGCATAGCCTTTCGGAGTTGTTCCTCAGCTGATTGATTGTATTTGAAAAAACAAAAGTACCTAATTAATTAATTGATGCCTAACTCCCATTACAATGAATTTAATAATACCTACCAAGAAATACTCCACTTTATATTTCCACTTGACTCCTCTAAACTGTACTAATTAAACAAATTAGGTCAACTGGCAAATTTGTTTTCGATCATTGCGAAAGAGCAGCAAGCAAAACGAAAACAAACGGTACTAGCACACAAATACTCTTTCAGACACTCATACACAGCCTGAAAACGAAAAAATTAAATGCAATGGAAACATTTCGGGTAACAGCAGGGGTACCTCCGCAACCACAATTAATCGTATCGCATGAAGCACACTAGACACAAAAGTCTTCGGTTAGACCACTGACAGAGCGAACAAGCAACGAGAGAATAATAGAGCGGAATATAGCTGAGAGCCTCACAAAATGACAGCATGTGCCATAAATTTGTTTTTACTCGGCGGTTCGGCGTTCGCTTACCATAGGGTCAGTGAGAGCATGTGCGCACACATTTTTTTACTCGGTGCATCGGCGTTCGCTTACCATAGGGTCAGTCATATACGGAGTAGTTAGGTATGTAGTTCAAGCATGGCTAATCGACACCTCCAGAACTGCAGGGTATTTGCAGCCCCTACACGCAAGGAAAAAATTTAGAGCTCGGTTGGCGTAAAATATGCATTATCCTCAAAAATATTTCGTTTGCTACTTAGTCTAATGGTTAGCAGCAAAAGTTACTACTTTTACGGCAAATACAAAACGTTTTCCCCTTAACTTTATTTCATTTATTTATTTATATTATTTTATTTATTTATGTTTACAACATACAACAAGCTGTATAAATCTTGTAATTAAAGTATCTAAATTACAGTGGCATATGATATCATTGAATTATCATTGAACTTTCACCTAAAAGATTAGTATGTTAAACGACAAAGGAAAAAACAAACAAATAAAAAATAAACAACGGAAAAACTACATATAAAACAGTGAGTATATAATGCCAATTAGTAAGAGATACAAATTTAAAAATGTAGAAATAATCTCAAAAAAGAGCGGCGGCTTGAATTAGCCACCTCGAGCGCCTGATCAGACGGCTTCGGACTTATTTCAGTGTGGCAACCAGAAGGAGAAAGTCTGCATGCCACATACTTTACGGAAGCTGAAAGACCACATTCCAACAGAAATCCCATTGATTAAACAAGCCATTCTTCAAAATGTGATGGAAAATGCAAATAAAAGTACCGATCCGTGTGTAAACTTAAATGCTAGGCACTTGAAGAATATTCCTTACCTCAACTAATGTACAAAAACTCCGTGAATAAAACTATAATATGCACTTTGCTCTTTAGTTTTTATCGCCTCGTTTAAAAGCTATCAAAGATATAAATAGGAAGTGGACCTCTTGACCATAAAGCCTCTATCAACAACTGATTCCCTATTCCCATGTTTAGATTTTATTTACATGCTGGAAAATTTCGTCTTTTTTATTGTTTGGATGCATATAAAACGTGTGTTTGGGAAGTATAGTATACTTGTGTCCACACACAGTGTGTTTGCTATTCAATATTACATGTCGGCTAACCAATGATTAATATGTAATAATATATGTGTTTGTGACTTAAATATAGGTTTGTTTGTGATACAAACGCAGATGTGTTTGTGATACAAAGGCAGATGGGTTTGTGGATGCGTTTAAGTAATATTTTTTTTCACTATGCTCTATAGAGAGCGAAATAATAAAACAGGGACAACATAAACTATTCTCAGCCTACGTTAATGTTGTTTTAAGTGTGTGAGTATATTTTTCCATTATATTTTCAGTCAGTGAATCAAAAATATTCCTGAATGCGTGTGTAAATTGAAAATAAAGTGAGTGTTTTTTATGTTGACTGATCTGCTGCGTTTCCTTAACTTAGTCGTCAATCGTTCATCGGGCAGAGGATAACAAATATGCTTGGTCGATCAAGTTAGTATTCTGTGAAGAACACGTATTTTGGTAGACAATATTTGTGATCGGCGGAAGAAACTAAAGATGGGGCTTTGCTCTTTGCGTATGGCTTTCATACATAGTATACTTATATGTAATGTACTACCAACGTGAAAAATGGTTTTGAGGAAAAAATGTAAAAGCTCAGAGAAAATGTTCCTGTTCAATGGCATGTAATTAATTAAATTAATTAATTTAATTTAAACCTAGAGCGGCCTACTGTGCAAATTTGCGTAAATTTCATATTTCACAAACTAAGAGCGACTTGCACACTCGTCCCTTAAAAGCTCAAAGACTGCAAAAACCACAATGTGAAGACATTTGCCTGCCTGAGCCTTTAGTGAGAAATCGGAACGGCGGACCATTTGTGAAGACTTAAAAACTTTAACAAAAATTAAACAGAAACAATTGAACGTTGTAGCTAGAGGGTTATTTTCAATTTCATGTTAATACGTCTTCAAGACATCTTCAAAGACGGGTGCACGACAATTATAAATCGTTGACGACAAATCGACGGAGTCCATAGAAATTGTCGACGAAATTTTCATACAAGTGTTCAGTTCGTTTATCGCGTCGCTGACGACCCTGTCGCCGACATATCGTATATTATCAATAACGACGTTCCTGGTGACATTATAGTTCATATGATCTCCAACGACAATGTGAGTAACTGTCCGATATTTTTGCCAATATCGTCAACGACAATTAGATTGGCGAAGCTATATCCCATCAAGTCGCAATAAAGAGTACAATTAGCAAAAATTCTCCTACAAATGTAAATTTAAGTTTTAGTTCGAATTAGTAACATGAAATTGAAAATATTCTTTTCATTCCAGTTCAATTGGTAATTTTAATCATCGATTGTTTACTTCTCTTTTTTTAGAAGTTATTGTGTCACGTTAATTTTTGTTCCTATTTCTTCCCGTTTGTTGTCCTTTCTCACATTTCTTTTGACGGCAACGTCAAATTGTTTCTGATGTTTGACAATCTAAAGAGATTATCGCTCACCATGTCGTCAATAAAGTGCGACGGTATTCTGTACGCGACGAGCAAAATATATTGTTATGCAATTGGTCGTTAACGAAAATGTCCATTACATCTTCATCAAAGATAGTTTAAGCGACAAGAGTTGTGAGAACCAAAAACCAAAATGTCTAGAAGAAATCGTTGTCGACTACTTCGTCTAGGACGATTTTGCCAACTGGGTATTGTTTGTATACTAACACCTAGTTGTAATCGTGTGGTAAAGTGTTATGGCGTTTGGTGACGTTGAAGGAAGCTAAAAACAAAAGCATGAGAGACAACTAAAAGAGAAGAAACAAAATCATGAGATTCAGAACAAATGTGAATGCAGAATGTGTTTGTGTCATGCTAGTGAATAGAAATAGGTTGGGTGTAAATCTTTTCAGTTTTAGTAGTTGGATTAAAATTTGGTTTTATTGTGGTAAACTCAATTATAATAAATAATCAAAAAGTAATTTGCTTCTAAATAATATTCTGTTTGGTAGGAAACACGAGTATGTTGCCACGTAAAAGCAATAATTTTGCAACTAAACATTCCTATGTTTGCATTTACATAGAAGGCAGTTTGGGGATTGCAAATGTATGAATATTTCGAGTGTGTTCCAAACATATACATACACGGTTCCTTCAGAATGAGAGAGAGAGAGAGAGGAGAACTATAGATTTGTATGATCAGAACTTTATTTCACGTCGCAGCCTATACATTAAAATTATAGCTACACCATTTCTAATTGAAATTTGAAAAATATCAATATAATTTTGAAAAATATCAATTTTAAATTTGAAAATTATATTTGAAATACAATTGAAATTTAAAAAATCTATTTGAAATTTGAAATACATCAATTGAAATTTAAAAAACATCAATTGAAATTTAAAAAATATCATTTGAAATGAGAAAGACTTCAATTGAAATTTGAAAGACATCAATTGAAATTTAACACATCAATTGAAATTTAAAACACATCAATTGAAATTTGAAACACATCAATTGAAATTTAAAACACATCAATTAAAATTCCAAACACATCAATTGAAATTGGAAATTTAAAAGACATCAGTTGAAATTTAAAACACATCAATGCAATTTTAAAATTCGTCACTTGAAATTTAAATATTATTAACCGATTATATACATTAGATTTTTTAATTTCAATTGGTGTATTTTAAATTTGAATTTATGTGTTTTAAATTTCAATTAATACGTTTTAAATTTCAATGGATGTCGTTAAAATACAATTGATGGGTTTCAAATTTCAATTGATGTGTTTTAAATTTCAATTCAGTTTTTTCAAATTTCAATTGGAAATGGTAGAGTATAAAGTGCAAGTTTCAATTGATACGTTTTAAATTTCAATGGATGTCGTTAAAATACAATTGATGGGTTTCAAATTTCAATTGATGTGTTTTAAATTTCAATTGATTTTTTTTCAAGTTTCAATTGGAAATGTTATAATATAAAGTGCATATAACAAACCAAATATAAACAAATGTTTCAGTTCCCCATGTAATGCGAAATATTTAGTTCCCGAATGTTTATGACTGCCACGTCAGTTCTCGCATTTTCTTAAAACTTTGGCATTTACCCCGAAATACTCCCAACTTGCCATTAAAGTGGGGTATTAATAAAAATTTATGATGATGACCATGCTGTTGTTCCTTATGATGATAAGGACTATGTAGTTGCAAAGGAAGAAATGTGAAACATTAAAACTGACGCGTCAATCGGCAATCATTATGCAAAATGTTCTATCGTAAAAAAAATTATAACACAGAAGAATGTTCTCAGTTGAATTCATCAAAATCTGTAGAGGCCGGTCACATCTTCCACCAACAAATTAAATGAACAAAAAACGAAAACCCTCTAACTTTATGCCTTCTCATCCTATGTTTGTGGTTACTTCCTTTTGCTGTCTGTTTGTTCCTAAGATGTTTTTAACTTGTGTAACTTTTTTCTTGCTGTGAATTTGATTGGAAGATAAATGTCTGCCATTGATGGTTTCGTTGTTATGGCCGGCCCTTCGAGCCAATTTAATGAGATATTATCAGTTCAGTAGGAGTGCAAAATAAATTTTCGGTTACGTTAAAATTTTTTAAGGTTTTTTCTTAGGCTCGTTGTTGAAGTTCTTGCCTCTGTTAATGGTTTTGAAAAGGCTCGACCATGTAGGTAAATGGGCGTGTATGCGAGTGAGTCTGTTGAAAGGGAAAAGGTTAATACCCAAAGCTGAGATTTATCACACTCGATGTGGGTTCAATGAACTCATAATTATTATTGTAGATTTCTTTTATTTTTGTTGAGGCGGAACTGCGAATTTTGTAAAAAATGTTGTGTAACTTAATATAGATATCAATTTATCTTTAGGATAAGGGCTATACACATCTGTATAGGATAGATCATCAGCAACACTTAGTATAAATATTGTGGTAGACTGATGTATGGAACAGTAAGACATAATTCTAAAGACAAGAAAATTAATAGTTTTTACTAGGAATGTTTCTATAAATTCTATTACCAATACATTCACTTTAATGCATTAAAACTTCCCTTCAGAAAAAATTAGTAGTGCAGGACTACTGTTCGAGTACTCGCCAAGCGATAGCGACTCTCTTCATTTCCCCGTTAATGCTTTCAAGTGCTGATTTTAACATTGGACTATGATACGAAAACCAGCACTCGCTTTTCTATCGCTTTCGGAGTAGTCCACGACTGCAGACTTTGGGAGTACCTTTCCACCAATCGTCTTTGAAGCAATCCACGAGTAGGTAGTTTGTTGGTAAATTGGTATTGAGAAAAATGAAAGAATGATGATTTTTATTTGAATATGTATAAACGAATACGTTTATTTTCAATATTTTTTGAAAGAGGTATTAAAATATAAAATAAAAAAATGGAAAAAAGGCATTTCATTAGACTGTCATTTTCGCACATGACGCTGCTTTCACAAACTTTTGCTTCTATGTTTTCACTTCTTGGCATTTCTTCACAACACTTATCAAATACCCTTTTTCTGTTGCTACTCTTCGTTGGAAGGTGCGTTTATTCATTTTTATAGTTTTTCCTTACGTACTTTTTATTTGTTTTAATCAAGGAATTTGCGACACAATTTTTTTCACAACTAAACATCAATTTCACAACCAAACAATTGTTGACAGGTATTAACAGCGTTTGCCTACTTATCTACATTTTGGTAGTGTTGTAGGCTTAAAAAATCGAGCACAGTATTTGCGAGTAGTCTACCAGTACTTGCTTATGTACTTGCCGCCCGTCTATAAATCGTATCCATTGCCACTACTGACTTTTACTGCAGTACAGCACCACTCATCAGGCGTCAATACCTCCACGTTCTTCTGCAGGGTTGCTAACAGTGGGGTGACATGATTCGAATACGCCGCGTACACCCTCGTAAAAATTTATATTTTGGGCATGTAGTATAGTATTGGTAAACATTAGGGTACCGATTTAATTGGGTTTTTTGATGAATCGTTAATCGTAAATTTCAATCTGACAATTAACCGAACAATACGCAATCAATTTTTTCGATTAATCGATTATTCGAATAAAATAAACAAAAAAAAAATTGTGTTTAAACATTGTACTAGGCATATATATTAAAACAAACCGAAACTTAACAAAAGCAACTTCATTATATAAAATATATGTAGGTACAATTCACAAATTGTAGTTGCAGCAGCATGAAAGTTAGAGACCAAAATTAAAAAAATCTCAAAGTTTGGACCCAAAAGTGCCCCTCATACAAAGGGTAGGGTCGCTCTGAAACTATATCACACCATAACACTCTATGAGATTGATTAATTTTGACCAAATTTTGCAAAACGTAATTTTCCGACCATTGTACATAGTTTGAGCAGAAACGGGCCAGGCATTTTGGTACCCCCCTTACAAAGTCACCAGTGGGTCTTGAACTTTCATCAGACTATTCCACTCAATTTTATGAAACAATTTTGAGACAATTTTTTTTGTTTCTGTCTATGAGCCACGCTGTCTCTCAACGACGCTTTCTCTCAACAAACTATTAAATCTGTTCGAAATGTGTGTAAAGATATGAAATTTGTTCGCAAATCGTTGTCATATGAGTTGCCACATTATAGGAGTGTTTCAGGACGGACTGCTTGCCATAAACCCGTGCTTATATTTTATTAACCGAATAATCGCAGTTGTTTGTTCGAGTTAATGGTTAATCGAAAAATTAATTATTAAAATGTTCGGTTAATTTTATAACACGATTAATCGATTAACCGAATAATGATTAAGTTAATGGTTACTCTAGTAAACATACATTTCTTGATTGTCGGATTCCCTGATGAAGTGAAAAAAATTAAACAGAAATGTCTACCAAAAGTTGTATGTCATATCGATTGTTAATGTAAGGATCTCCTCTAACGATCAGTACATAATACAAGATAATGGCAGAATAGTTATTTAACAACAACAAATGTCTAGCATGCAACAATGAAGACACAAAAAAGTTGGGAACAATTTTTTTTATTTTTCACCATAACCTCATTTTAGCTCGCTACACTCTTTCCAGGCGATATTCAATAGCTTTGATACTCTGATAGTAAGAATTGTCAAACTCCTTAAATATACATCAACCGCATACTCCACCTCTTCATTGTTGGCAAATCTTTAACCACCGAGCCATTTGTTCAAGTTTGAAAATAGAAAATAGTCTGAGGGAGCTAAATCTGGCGATTAAGGTGCGTGATGAAGCAATTCAATTTTTAGTTCCTTAATTTTGGCCATCACACTAGTGGATGTGTGAACTGGAATATTGTCTTAATGAAACAATTCTTTCCATTTCGCCAAATGCAGCCTTTTTTCCACAATTTCATCACTTAAACGCTGCAATAAATTAGCATAATATTCTCCGTTGATGGTTTTCCAATCTGAAGATAATCAATAAAAAGTTTCCATGCCCATCCCAAAACAAAAAACAGACGCCGTGATCTAGGATGCATATGGAACCGTCTTCGTCTTCTTCTTTAGACACGATTCTCCCATTCCAGTCCACTGATTTGACTGTTGCTTTGTCTCAGGTGTGAAGAGGTGGACCCATATCTCATCCATGGTTATAAATCTATGCGAAATTTGGCTTTATTGCGGTGAATTATCGCCAACATCTTAGCAACATCTTAACTACGCTGTTTTTGGTATATTGAAAGCAAGCGCGGCACCCATCTTACGCACAGCTTTCTCGTCTTCAAATCTTCGGTCAATATACGATGTATGACACTTTTTGAAAAGCGCATCATTTCAGCTAGCTCAAGCACCTTCATCCGACGATTATCCAACACCATTTTGTGGATTTTGTTATGTGTGTCTGGCGTGGAGACCTCAATTGGTCGACCACTACGGTGTTCTCTCTGTTAAGCTCTGCTACCCAATATTTTGCAGTCGTAAACGAAGAAGCAGGCTCCCACAGAATAGAATCTAGCTTGGCTTTAATATTGCTTGGACTTAGACCTTAAAAATAGAAATATTCAACAACATAACGGTGACCAATTCTTCCATGTTTAGAAATTCCTGAGATCGTGTACGGCTCAAATAAAAATACTAAACAACGTGGTGCTGCGAAATTTAAAACTTATGTTTACAAGATTGCCACTTTTCATCACAATATTTTTTTTAAACTACTACCGCCATCTATACAACAGGTCGGCTAGTCTCGGAACCGCCCTCGTATTTGACGTCCATGGTGCAATGGCTAGTGTGCGCGTCACTTATACATGAGATCCTGGGTTCGATCCGTGCCTGGTGACGGCGACACTACCGAGTAGTTAGCCATGAAAAAGCTCTCAAAATATCTTTCGGAATCTGTGTAAAAACTGTAGGTCCCAATTAGTGAGTATGAGCTTAAAAAGAGCATAGCTCACTGGTTGTGAGAAGGTCTCCCCAATTCCTTTATGGAATGGAATAGGAAACTAGTTTATTTATTTTATTTATAATTTGTTATGCATCTTCCAAAGTTCTTGTTTTCTAAAAAATTTGTATCACTAATACTAATGAAATTTTGGAAATGCCCATATAGAAACTTAAGTGAAACCGATTACCTTCTGTAATGGAAATTAAAGTGAACCGGGCAAAAACAAATGAGAAACAAGTTCGAATTATAAACACATGACGTAAATGCTGTCAGGATTTAGACAGTCATGCGCTTGTATGAGTTAAGAAGACAAATGCTGATAAATAGCAATATGAGTTAAATTAACTCCATAAGTGGCACTGGAGATGGTGCTGCAGGCAAGAAGGCAGTCAGTCAGAACATCACTCCTTCACAGTCAGTGTTGGAATGGACGGCAACAGGCACAAGTACTCTTTGATTTCTTGTTAACTTAGTGTAAAAGCTTTAACCCTTCACATACCAATGTGATGGATATGATACAAACTTATAATATCCTACCGGCCGTTGATGTTTCGATTCCTAGTATAGTTCAGTAAAATAAACCACATGAGGTGGCAGGGGACACCCAGTCGGAACGAAGTTCCTTTCGCTGTATATTATGTACTAGTTAGTTCCAACACGCCGAAGGCGCCCGTTTAAAAATTCGATAATTTAAATGGATCATTTAGAAAAGATATTTTTTGTAAAATGATAAAACTTTTTTTTAAGACAATTATTTTTTTTTTGTATAGATTCTATTTAAAAAAAAAAATATATTTGTACGTCTTTTTTGTAAGAATATGTGTTATATTTTCCCGAAAGGGTAATTGTCTAACCCTAGTCATATAACGTACGTCGCTGAGACGTCTAACAAAAAAGCATTTATTTATTTCTTTGATTTTTAACGGGAATACTGTTCATTGCAGTTTAAAATTTGAGGGCTTTTCCTTAGATAGCATTTTTTTTATAGCGCAAGACTTAATCTTATTAATTTGAAACGAATTTTATTTTAAATCATTTTGGAACCTTTACTAATTAGACCTCAAACTAGCATACGTCTTTAAAATGTATGGTTATCTGTTATGTATAAAAAAAATAAGGCTATCTTTCTAGGATCAAAGAAAGGTACTTCTTTTGTAAAAAGCAAATAATTTTTTTTAAAGAAAAAGTACTATTTTTAAGAAGAAGTACTTTCTGTAAGAAAAAGCCATAAGAGTATGAGTTTTGATGTGTTAACATCTATATGCGGGGGTACGGCCTAAATTCACAAAGTGCATACATCAAAGCACAGTTTGTCCCACTGCGATCCCACAGATTGTCCGACTGCGATCACACATTGTTTGCCGTTAAACTCCTCCGAAACGGCTGGACCGATTTGTATGCAATTTTGTGTACATATCGGGAAGGTTTCAGAATCGACCAAAATTTATTTTTCATACCCCTAAATGATAAGGTTGACCCACCCCTATATAGAACACAGATTTGCCCGGCTGTGACACACAGATTGTTAGACTGCGAAAAAACGCACACTAATGTAGCGGCAGCGAATAGTTATATTGTGTTGGTGCGGAGCACTCAGAGCAAAGAGAATAATGACGTCGTTATATGTATTTAAAAATGAGATAGCAAGAGAGCAACGAAAATTGTGTGAACTTGTGTAGCGTATGTACGAACATAACAATGTATATATGAACATGTGTCTGTTGCTTTGCATTCTCTTTGTTTTACAAAAGAATATATAGAAAATAATGGCACTATTTCGAATGTGCTGTAACTTTGGAATAAACATGAAGTCAGGCGAACGAAAATTTCGACATAGAGAAACAAAATTTGAGTCGAATGTGAGTGACTGATTTTCGTTCGCTTAGCTATTCGTTCGAGATAGATAAACAGGTATTAATATGGAGCCTTTTTTATTGTTGTGAATGGTAAGTGAAATAGAATGTGGGTGCGGAATACTCTCAGAGCAAAGAGAATAATGACGTAGTTATACGCAGTGATGCCAACTTAGCTCTTTTGGGGCTAGATTGAGCACTTTTCGACCTTGTAAAACGCGAAAAATTTCGTCTGCGCTTTTTTGGAAAAACGCGTAATGTGCACTCGTTTTGAGATTTTATTTAGTCCTGTAGCCCATTTTCTATGCAACACCAATTTGCTAAGGTTATATTCATAATACTCATAAATTTTTAGGCCGAGAGACACCCAAAAATAACGTATGGGGAGCAGAACCCTCTTATAAGAAGTGGCTCAACCAAGGCAAAATGTATTTATAGCAAATGTATGATTGCTTGAAAACACTTCGATATACGCAACAAACTATTCTAGATCACAAAAACATATGCACGACATGGAGCCTTTCGACGGAATTCAGTTGAGCACAACCAGTGATAGAACAGAAAAACAAAAATGTCAGGCAATGCAGGCAGTCATCAAATCTGCACTACAAACATCGTTTTTTGTATGTATTTGAACGATGAGATGGCTGTGCTGTCTGACGGCACTGGTATTTGTGGCATCTGCGACTTAAGGAAACCCCACAAGAAAAAGTCTAAGTGGGTCAAATCGCACGGTGTCTGTGACCAGTTCATGTAGCCTCTGCGTGAGATAATTCTTAAATCGATCGTGCAGAATGTTCATTGTGGCATTGGCTGCGTAGCGTGTAGCGACGTCCTGATGGAACCACAGATCGGTAGCGCTCTCCGTTGCCATGACATCATCGTCTTCGAAGAAGTCGCCGTACTACAATACTGACCAAACAATGACATTCTGTGCATGCATTGACACTTGGTAATGATTGGTATCGTCCTAAATCCGGCAATGCTTGTTGATGTACCTATTTATTCAAAAATGGGTGTCGTCGCAAAACGAAAGCATAGCGCGCAGCGTTGCCAGAACAGAACACTCATTTTGATAACAAAGTTTTATCATTCGCACCTGTTGCTCGACACTGCAACTTGCCATGGTGATTTATCTCTATTGTCAGAAATATAATTAACAGGAAAATTAAAAAAAATAAATACCACAACCTACTAGAACTGTTAAAATCTGCCTGTACCTATTGGACATTCCTTATTTATTAAGCGCGTTGTAGCACTTTTGAGATTTTTCTCTTCGTTTTCGTTATTTGGCGCGTTTTAGCACTTTTTGGGTACTTCAATGGCGCGTTTCGTTTCTGCAGAGTTGGCATCACTGGTTATCCGTATATAAAAATGTGATAGCAAGAGAGCAACGAAAATTGTGTGAACTTGTGTAGAGTATGTATGAACATAACAATGTATGTATGTACCGGGCGGAGCGCGGTAATTTGCTTATTTGGGAATAAAAATGTATTTTATATTTTAATTATATTGAACTTCCAATGCCGACGTAGAAGATTTTACAAATATCGTGTTTATAAGCTTTTGAAGGCCGCGTTTCATTTTCTCGAAATTGAGGTATTGAGATGCCATCGGATGTCTATATAAATAGAAATTCAAATTTAACTTTGAAATCTACCAGAATTTAACTTACTTTTCCAAAGTCCGCTTAAATGCTTTGCGAATGCCACTTATGGCATTAACAGTGCTTAATACACCAGCTCCGGATAAACTTGCCGAAGACCATCGATATATTTCATTTCGCAGGACTTCTTGTATTCCGTGATTACGTACAGCTGTGTTCTTTTTGGGCTTAAGGCATGTTCCATCAGCATAAAGTTCTACACGAGCAAAACAGTTTTTTTGAAAACATATGTACGTAGTAGGTTTTCTGGATTGTTTTGGATTTAATTTTAAACAGCTGTTTCTCTTCTACCAAGTAAAGAAGAATACTTTTATGTTTGTTCCCCTTGATAAACTCAAATTCTAAATTTTCCATTTTTAAACAATTGTTTTCTCACTTCACAACTTTATGCTTTTAAACGACCAACTAGAATGAAGAAATAACTGTTTTAATTATAAAGGCAATAAATAAATGTGATACAGTTTAACATCGCTTAATGTAACAATGAAAGCAAAAATGAAGTTTTTCATTAGGTTTAACAAAAATTTGGTTAAAAATAATAAATTTACAAAAAATTACGCAAAAATAATTTCGCAATTGAATAAATTTCTGCCACGGTTTTCATACCACCTCGCATCTTTCAAAAGAATTTGTATTAGTTGCGTTAAAAAAAGTTGCACTGTAGTTGTTTACAAAATCTGAATAGCGATAGTTAACTTTTGACCAAGAACACCTCTTTAATCAAAAAAAAGAGGGCGATTCCAACTGTCGAAATAAAAAAAAATTGTGATTCGACATTTGTGCAACAAAAAAAAATTTTAATGTTCAATCGCCCAAAGACGGTGATCGATAGCCCAATTATTTTATGGTGTTTTTTTGGACGATTGTTAATTTTTGCGTTTTGGACGAATTTACCTGGGGCGATTTTTCACACAGCCTTCTGCGACTTGTCGTATGGTTTCTATGGGGTGCCAATTTACACCAAAAAGGACAAACCATAGTAAAAGTGATTGGATCCCTCGATATAAAGGTGTTAGAACTAGGACCGGTCACTATCCGTAATGGACCTATCACGTGACTTGTCCAGTTCGGGGTTTTTTCCCATAGGTCATATTTTTGAAAAGTGGAGACTATATCTTCTAATATATTTCAAAAAGTCGACGGTGATGCAATTACTTATAGAAACGACAACAAAAACAATATTTTATTCCCAATTTTACAGAAAAATATAATAAAATAATACAAAAGATGCTTAAGCCTTGGTAGGGTAGCACTTATATTTTATGACATCGGTTAATATCCGTGGTAAAATTTCTACCAAAGTCCAGCACCTTGAGGATGGTATCGATTCCCAAATTTCGTTAATGTTTCGAAAATGTCGTCACTAATTCTTGGGGTTTTGTTTTTACACCTCGCTCGACATCTGCTCATAAGTTTTCAATTGGATTTAGGTCCGGAATTGGAGGTGGCCAGATCGTTGTCCTACTGGCAAATATATGTAATTGGCAAATGTTCAAAAGAAAATGGTTCCATTAAATTTCCAGAATATTTTTATGTTGGTGTATAGGACCAACACCATACCAACTAAATGCATCCCATACCATCACATTACCTCGTCCGTGTTTACTGGTATTGACTGTGTATCTACGATCCCACGATTTGTTTAGTAGCCGTCTTACAAAAGCTTTTCCATCCGAACCAAACAAATTACATTTTGATTCGTTGCCGTAGAGTATTTTATTCCAAAAATTAAGCGATTTTTGCATATTTTAAATGTTTTACAATATTTTTGCTTGAGACGTGCGGCTTTATTCGTGAAATGCATCTATGCAGGCCAGATTCTTTTAATCCACGTCTAATGGTTTTAGATGAAATATTCTGCGAGATTTGTGGCGTTACAATGTCATTGACTTCGGTTCAAGTCAAAAATGTTGTGGCTTTAATGACTCGACAAATAACACTATCGTCATATGGAATGGTTTTTCTTGGCATTGACTTCTTTATATATATATGTCCTTTATTCATTTAAACAAAATACTATACAATCATTCAATCAAAATACAATATTTAAATAAAAGGTTCACGAAGAACGTAGGGCGCCAACAAATTCTCTCCATCGATTTCTGTTCACAGCAAGTGATTCAATTTGATTCCAGGATAGTCGCGTTTGGCCGTATTCGCCTTCCAGGCACCGCTTCCATGTATTTGTCGGTCGTCCCGGCCTTCGATACCCCGGGGGATTCCATTCTAGTGCCGCTCCAGCAATATCCGATGTTGGACGCCTAAGTATGTGACCGATCCAGGTCCATTTTCCCCTACGTATATCGAATTCAACAGAAACTACATTCGGCCAGCAAATACGTAGTATTTGCCTCAGACAACGATTAACAAACGTTTGGACCTTCTTCATAAGGATCTTCGCCAAGCTCCAAGTAGTACAGCCGTACAATAGTACAGACTCTACGCTGCAATCAAATATTCGCAATTTCATCGTTGGCGAGATCTTTTCATCACGCCAGATTTTGTGCAGGCTTAGGAATGCAACACGAGCTTTACTGACCCGATTATTTATATTCGTTGCAGAGCCTCCGCCCTTGGCAATTTTGCATCCTAAATAGTTGAACAACTCCACGTCGTCAATTAACGAACCATCAACTGTTAGTGGAGTATCACGTTCTGTGCAAATACGCATTAACTTCGTCTTCTTAAGATTTAACCTCAATCCTACTTTTCCCATCCTTGTCTAACTTCTTTAGGGATCTCAAAACTTCCCGTATTTTTAAATAAACCAACCCCATTTTTTTTTTGAACAGCAAATCGTTTTGCTAGATTGGTTCTTTTTATTGTTGATGGCAGCGCACAATTAATTTATGAAGTGCTGGAGCGCATGACTATTTCCCCCCACATTTGTACTGAAATGAAATGTTAATTAGTAAAATGTTGGTTCAAAAATCAAAAAACAAATTACTTACGTTGAAAATAAATTAAATTTCCACTATTTACGAATGCGTTTCTTATTTTCTGTCCACATTGAGAAACACGTGTTACTATAGTTTTCTCAAATGTGAGAAATTTTCAAAAGTTATTGTTGATATGTTGACATCCAACAACATATTGAACTAGAGTGAGAATATAACGGGAGTTACCAAAAAGAGAAACAGTTTATATGTAAGAAAGTTGTGAAAAGAAATGTAAACTTTGAAAACATCATTTCTAATTGTACGCGCACCATTGTACATCATCGATGAAGAAGAGTGTATTACAACATTAAATGAGTGAGATGAACAAGAGATCGCCAGTAGCAACATTGCCGTCAATGCTAGAGAGCCACATGAACAAACAACAGTTAACTCACTGGCAAAAGTACACATTGAGAACAGTGGAACATACCAAAAAAGGTTTCAAGGGAAAATAAAATATATATGTATATCGTGGAGGCAGACAAGGGAAATGCCACAGTATCGATGGAATAATCGGATTACGAAGAAAGGATGAACAGGATAGTCAACGATATGATGATGTGTTAAGTCGACTCAACAAGTATCCTACAAACACTCTACAAATGAAAAACAATGAACTAATTAGCGACCTGTTAGCACAAAACATTATTGTAGATCAAACGAGGAGAAGATTAAACCCCGAGATTGCGTCGAATATATATGTAGGTTGCTAAAAAGCCGTAAAGAAGACTATCTACTGACTCACACCAATAAGCTCCTCAATCAATGCACCTTCTAGTAGGCTCTGCAATTTTCTGACAATAATCCTGGCAAGAATGACGGGAAAACTCAAAATATAATATATGTATAATAGAATTCAAGGACAAAATTAGAAATGTTTGAGTAGAAGGCGACGTGATGATGGTGTCTTTTGATGTTATTTCTCTATTCCCTAGTTTCCCGGCAGATCTGGCCATGGCAATTAGGAGGAAAACTGGGCTACTATAGAAAGATTTACCAATATGATGAAGAACATGTTCATGAAAGTCGTCAAATTTTGTATCAAAGAAAATAGATACTTTCAATTAGGGCTCCCTATGCGTTTATCGGCGTCACCGATAATAGCCGACATAGTAATGGAGGAACTATTGGAAAAAGCTAAGAAACTGTGTGATAAGCTATTGACGAATAATTGAGTATAAGGAAGGACAATACGATAATGGTGAACTGGTACCAAAAACCAACGGCATCTGGCAGATTCGTAAATTTATATCAATGCACGCAAGGAAGATAGTATTCAATATGGCTATTAACTTCATTAACAGGGTATTTAACATCAGCGACAGGGTATTAAACATATTGCACCAAAATGTATTTCCCAAGAGAACAATGATTAACCTGATAGAGAATGTGTGAAAAAGCAGAGATACTAGCGAACACCTTTGCTAAATCAAACACCTTGACTGCAGATTACAAACACTCTATCGATTCGTTAGTGAATTCGATAGTTGCAAATCATAACAGTGAATCCCCAGTACTCGTACTGACGGAAGTATTTTAATTACAGTTCCTGAAATATCTTTCTTATTGTCAACCTTAAAGATGTCAAAAGCTCCAGGATTCGTTATAGACCCATCAGTCGTTTGAGCAACATGGGAAAGATCTGCGAAAAGATTATCCACAATCGACTAAGGGACTTCACATCAGACCAAAATATTATATGCCAAAAATAATTTGGCTTCAAACAAGGTCACAACACAGTCCACCAAGTGGGCAGAATTAAAAACACTATAATTAGAAACAAACGCCACAACAAATCCACAAGATTAGTACTGTTGGACATAGAAAAACATTTGACACTGTCTGGCATAACGGCCTTCTCTACAAATTAGCAGCCGTGAATATCCCAAAATACATCTACAACATTATAGCGGATTTTCTGAATAATAGAACATTTGCAGTATCATTCCTATCCTACCAACAGGACTCCCTCAGGGATCTATTCTGTCCCCTATTCTGTATTCTATTTATATTTCCGACTTCAAACCTCCAAACGAAATAGAAATTGTACTTTATGCGGATGACACAGCTCTTATATCATCGAGTAAATTAACAAAGGCGCTACTCAAGAAGATGGAACGCAGCCTTGTTGCATGCAACAATTATTTTTGAAAGTGGAAAATAAAACTTCACGAGCAAAAGACGCAAAGCATTAAATTCCCTTGGAATAAATCGCCTAAGAGGACACCATTGAGGCCGTTGTATTTCGGCAATAGCTCTCTACGCATCAACAATGAAGGTAGTCATATTCGACAATAAATTAACGTTTAAGAATCATATTGAGTTTTCTCGCGAGAAGGCTATAAAATCATTAAGGGCACTGTGGCCTTTGTTAAATAAACTTCCGTTCTTACACACCAAAATAAGAACCTTTTGTACAAATGTATTATTCGACCAATAATACCATTTGCATCACCAATATGGTACAAAGCCGCAAAGTCTCACACTAAACGCTTGCAAATCATTCAAAACAAATGTCTGAAGATGATAAATAAAAAACATTGGCGTTACTCCACAATAATGCTTCATGAGGAAACTGGATATGAACGTATCAACGATTTCATAACTCGGTTGAATTTAAATTATTTTCAAAAACTCTCAGACTCTCCTTCTGAAATTCTAAGAGAGTGTAACGAATTATTATAAGTACAACTCAGAACTCTACCAAACCAAAATATTGATAAATAGAAAATAATTTTTAGAAATAATGACCCTATCGTTAATATTTTTCTCCTGTTTGAATCCTAACGCTAAGAATATTAAATAACGTTTTCATCCTTTCTGCCTTAAACTATAATACGAATTATAAATAAAAACAAATGATAAAAATGCTATCAAATGTAACTATATATTCTAAGTTCCAGTTGCTGAAATATCAAATGATAAAACTCACAATTATGTAACATATCTCTGTAAGATCAAATTGTATTTTTGAATTAATAAATATTTTGAATTGAAATGAATTGAATTTTGTTTTGCAAATGGCGTCAACTTGGTGCATTGTAACGATTAGACGATAAATGTATGAATACCGCTTATTTTTCGTAGCATTTGCCACTGTTGACATATATTTAGGTAGTAAGATTATTTGACAAAGCACTGACAAATTCTTTTCGCATTTAAAGTCAGATCAAGCATAAATCAAAATCTACTGATTACCAATTTAAATAAACAGTAAAAAATTGGGCATTAATCTACTGCCTCTCAGATATATCGATTGAAACCCCATTTCTGTTTTTGCACGATTCCCTTTGAAATCGTTGAAAACTTTTGCTATTTATTTGTTAAATGTGTGAGAGAGATATAATCATCTTAGGCAAGTACTAGAAAATATTCCAAATATGACACTATGCGTTTTCATTCAAACTCTGAACTACTTCGTACACCTCGTATTCCTCATAAATTTTCCATTAAAACTTCAAATTTGCATGAAAATTTTTTGACATTTCGTAAAAACACAAATTTTACGAGGTATACGACGCATTTGTGAGTTTATTGTGATACTACAGTACTAGATTACAGTGAAGAATGAATGAAAAAAAGAGTTCTAAAATTTGGTATTTATGTATTATAGCATTTGGCACCTAACAAATGGGCTTCGAGTCGAACTTTCAATCTTAGTAAAAATTTAACCTTTTTTAGTTCTCTTTTGCAATTTGATTTCTTTGTGTACTTTGTTATTTACCACTTTTTTTTCGTTCTACACTTTGTTTTGAACATTTAGCCCTTGTTGAAAGCTTCTGGCAACAATGCTAACAAGTTCTATCTGGGTGATTCAATGACACAGCTGATCGAAAAGGTACTAGGCCGATGATGGAGAATGAGAGAGCAAAGAAGATAGGAACTAATTTTAAATAGTGTTTATTGCATAGAGTAAATTTATAGTAGAGCCGCCATTTGTCTCATCTGACGTTTCCTTTCACACTCTTCATGATGCGGTCGGTGTGATAGAGAGATGTTTGACGAAAAGTGATATACACCAGGTGGAATTACAATAACTTCTTGCTTTAATTTTTCATGCCATTTTGGTGAAAAACTGTGATTAATTTTAACACACAAAACGAAATGCCGTTGTTGTTATTTTGTTCGTTGTTTTGAACCATTGCCTATATCTGGTATTAGTAAAGCAATTCTTTTCAACATCAAACGTATACATCACACGAGGATAAATGTCAGAACTTTGGTGAGTGAAAGATTTTCTCTACCCATGTTTACTCTATGGTTTATTGATAGACTTGTGTCGTTCATGAACGACCTAGTTCAATTGAACGGTTCAGTCAACTGAACGAACGAACGAGTTCGTTCAATGATTATTATTGTCGTTCACTGAACGAGGCCAAACTATTTTCTATGTGAATCAGTGTCGTTCATTGAACGACGTCAAACTCATTTTTATTAAACTCGTTCAGTGTTGACAAATTTATTCCTGAACAGTATAGAAATTAATTCAGGGTTGGTCAATATAATTAGTCCAGGGTTGATCAATTTTACTGAACGATATCATTTAAATTAAAGACGTTAAAGTGTAAAAATGAGCGGAAGAAAAATAAGCCCATTGTGGTCACATTTCGTTGAATGTGGGGGACAAAAAGCCAAATGCAAGTACTGTAGCAGTATCCTGAGTATATCTGGGGGGTCTGTGAATAATTTAAAACGGCATTTGAAAGCGAAACACCCGTTCGCACAAATAGACCCCCAAAGACAGCCAGCAGAAGCTAATGAGTTGGTACCCGCAGAAGGTGTGGCGCAAGTACCTGAAGGAATGGCTGCAGTTCCACGTGTGCAAAGAAATATAACGGAGTTCTGTCACCGGCCACCACCAATAAAAAAAGTGGAGAAGATCGACAAGCAGGTACTTCGCATGATTGTCAAAGGTCATCATGCGTTACGGTTAGTAGACGAACCGGAGTTCAAAAAACTTTTAGAAATGGTATCACATTGTCCTGGGTATAAACTACCAGCTAGAAATACCATTTCTAATAATCTTATGAACGAAGCCTACACTGAACTACTGGATGACGTTCAAAATAAAATTAAGGACGCTGGAGCCGTTTGCCTGGCAACAGATGGATGGCAATCGCGAACAACAACAAGTTTTATGGCGGTTACTGCACACTTCATAAATCAAAATTGCGAGCTGGAAAGCTATTTGCTTGGGTGCAATGAATTTGAAGACAGTCACACTGGAGAAAATCTGTCAAAATATATTAAAAGCACCTGTGCGGCCTTTGAAATTAGCAACATGATTACAGCTGTTGTGAGCGATAATGCTGCGAACATTAAAGATGCCATTCGTCAAGGGGGATGGAGAGAGGTTTCGTGTTTTGCCCATTCACTTAACCTTATAGTGATGAAGGGCATTAAAGTGATCGACCCCACTCTTGCCAAAGTGAAGAAAATTGTGGAACACTTTCGGCGAAGTTCAGTTGCTTCGAAAAAACTTATTAATATGCAGAAACAAATGGGCTTCCCGGAACTCAAACTGAAGCAAACTCCACATACGAAATGCTCGAACGAACAGCAACATATTCGCTTCTCCACCTCAACATAGACATGACTCTTCTTGAATGGACAATAATTGAAGAAGCCATGTCTTGTCTTCTTCCATTTTTTGAAGTGACTAAAGAGATATGTGGAGAAAAAAATGTCACGCTTTCGAAAGTCTTGTTTTTGTCGTCAGCACTACAAAAGTTTTTGGAGGATAAACGATCAAACAACGATGCCATATCTCTGATGATACAGACTTTGAAAACTGAATGCAATAAGCGGTTTAGAGATACGGAAGCAAACCCGCTTTATACGGATTGCGCAATTCTTGATCCCCGATTTAAAAGAAAGTCGTTTAAAAGTGAGGTTTTATACCAAAAGGCTTTATCTAGTTTGAGGTCAAGGATTGCATCAATTGTATTGCCAGCTGTTGCAGAAGAGTCTTCTCAAATCGAAATTGTGGAAAGCTAGGATATTGAAATGATATATTCCATATGGAATCAATTCGATCAGGAATTCTCAAAAAATGCAGAATCGGAGAATAATACTGCCGCTGCCATTCGAGAGTTGGATAAGTACATTAGAGAAGAATATATAAACAGAAAATGTGATCCACTCGAATGGTGGCGAGAAAGAAAATGTTTGTATCCGCGAGTTTTTCAATATGTCCTCAAAAGACTCTGCATTCCAGCCACTTCAGTGCCTTGCGAGAGAATCTTTTCTGCAGCTGGTCTCATCGTAAATGATAGACGTACTCTCCTCAAGCCAGAGAGGTTTCACAATTGAATATGGATGTTTTTGTTTTTTTATTTTTAATGAATTGCCTTGATCTCTGTAAATATTAGTTTTATGATACATGTGAATTTGTATGTATTTGTTTTTTTTATTTTTTAATGAATTGCCTTATTTTTTTATATTTTTATAACTCTTTAAGCCAGCGAAAGTGTTATAAACTGAAAGTAAACTAAACTAATGAAATAAGAAATGTGATACATTGACATTTAATTTTGAATTTTTTATATGTTACTTTATTTGTTTGTCCTATGCAGCAATATTTAAAAATTAAACTACAGGACTTCAATAGTATATAGAAAAAAAATATGGTAATATAATAAATAAATAAATTGTGAGTTAAAAAAATTTAAAAAAAAAATTTAATTGAGAAACAAAACAAGGAAAAACATTGATAACAGGAAAAATAATAATAAAAAGATACACATAGATTTTATTTAATAAACCAAAAAATTCCTAAACTTTTATTTTTCATTCCAAAATAAAATATTCTAATTGAAAAAAAATTATAAAATTACTTTTAATTTGAACCCTAACATACATACAAATAAAAAAATTACATTTGTATAATGTGTCTAAAAACTTTCATTAACATATCTTCAACTTTGAGTTTATTTAACAAAAGAAATGAGCAACACTACTTATGAACGATTGAACTATGTGAACGGGGTGTCAACGTATGAACGAGGTAAACTAATTGAACGAGTGAACGAGGTGAACGACCTAGTTCACTTTTAACAAATGACCTAGTTCGTTCGATCTCTTAACTGAACGAGATTTGCCAACTCTATTTATTGATGCTAATGACAGATAAATTATGTTTTATGTTGTTTGTATTAAAAAAAATAGGCATTCCCTTTGATTTCTGTCCGCAGCAAATAAAACTCTATGAAATGGCCTACTACCTCGTCGTCATGAAGGGGCAACGAAGAGAGAGAGTAATGGAAACTCTTACGCCTTGTTTCCATTACAGAATTATTCGTAATTCCCTCTCTCAGTCGTAATTCAATCTCCAATTACAAACCGAATTACGTAATTCACCACACAAAATTCTGATAGCGAATTACCTTGTTTGTAGGTAATTCAGTTTGAATTACCTTATGAATTACAAACAAAACATTGCCTTCTCTAGTATTTATCGAAATTTTAGAGCAACTGTTGTCAGAAACAAACAAAAAAAAAAGAAATTTAAACCATTTAACAATATACAATGGATGGTAAAAAGTAAATTACTAAAAAAATTAAATATAGAATATTAAATGTAGAAAGATTGTTAGATATCCAAAATTGTTTTTAAATATTTATTCACTTTTTGTTGTTGCCATTCTAAGAATTATTAAACCAAAACAAATAAAACAAAAGTAAACCCATAGAGTAAATTTATAGTAGAGCCGCCATTTGTCTCATCTGACGTTTCCTTTCACACTCTTCGTGATGCGGTCGGTGTGATAGAGAGATGTTTGACGAAAAGTGATATACACCAGGTGGAATTACAATAACTTCTTGCTATAATTTTTCATGCCATTTTAGCGAAAAACTGTGAAATTTAAATGTGTTTTAAACTTTTTTATTGACTGTTATCGTTTGCATACATTTGTGTTGTATTTAACACATTAATTTTAACACACAAAACGAAATGCCGTTGTTGTTATTTTGTTCGTTGTTTTGAACCATTGCCTCTATCTGGTATTAGTAAAGCAATTCTTTTCAACATCAAACGTATACATCACACGAGGACAAATGTCAGAAATTTGGTGAGTGAAAGATTTTCTCTACCCATATTTACTCTATGAGTAAACCAGTGTCCGATCGAATTATGCATGTGTAGTGGAAACAGGGTAATTCGGAATAGTAATTCAAGCCAATAAGCACAAAGTCGGACTCGGATCCGATTTGAGTCCGACGCGTCGTATTCCGCTTGCGCTGATCCGATTTGAGTCCGGAACATCGGATTTCGTTTTCTCTGATCCGATTCGGATCCGGTTTGAGTCCGGAACATCGGATTTCGTTTATTCTGATCCGATTCGGATCCGATTTGAGTCCGGAACATCGGATTTCGTTTTCTCTGATCCGGTGGGAGTCCGGAACATCGGATTTCGTTTTCTCTGATACGATTCGGATCCGATTTGAGTCCGGAACATCGGATTTCGTTTTCTCTGATCCGATTTGAGTCCGGAACATCGGATTTCGTTTTCTCTGATCCGATTTGAGTCCGGTTTGAGTCCGGAACATCGGATTTCGTTTATTCTGATCCGATTCGGATCCGATTTGAGTCCGGAACATCGGATTTCGTTTTCTCTGATCCGGTGGGAGTCCGGAACATCGGATTTCGTTTTCTCTGATACGATTCGGATCCGATTTGAGTCCGGAACATCGGATTTCGTTTTCTCTGATCCGATTTGAGTCCGGAACATCAGATTTCGTTTTCTCTGATCCGATTTGAGTCCGAAACATCGGATTTCGTTTTCTCTGATCCGATTCGGATCCGGTTTGATTCCGGGATGTCGGATTTCGTTTTCTCTGATCCTATTCGGATCCGGTTTGAGTCCGAAACATCGGTTTTCGCTTTCTCTGATCCGATTCGGATCAGGTTTGAGTCCGACACATCGGATTCCGCTTTCGCGGATCTGATTCGGATCCGGTTTTTATCCGACGCGTCGTATTTCGCGTTCACTGATACGTTCGGATCCGATACAGATCCGCTTTTGCTGATTCGATTCAAGTAACCAAGAACATTTATTGTAATATTTTTAATTAATTTAAACTTCCATGCATTAGTATTCCCCCATATTTCATATTATTTTTATGTTATATTTTATAAATTTTGTTTTATTTTACAACGGACATAATATTAGTGTATAAGAGGTACAAAATATAGATCTTTTAATAATTTTATTTTGAAAACCTTTTTTGTATGTGATATATTGTGCTAATTGTGCAACTCTTCGTATTCAATGTAATTTGTTTTGAATATATAACTGGACTATTTCGACGTGGTTGCAGGTAACGCTGTACCGAATAAATTCTTCACATTGATTTTGTTTGCGTTTTCATTTTCCGGTACAAATTTTAATCCAAAATTATTTCGGGACTGAATCCGATATAATTTACACATCGGATCCGTTCTCGTTTCGATTTCGGAACCGATCGTAATGATTTAAAATCCGACCAGATTTCGTTATCGAGGCCGAATTAATGTCGCTATCGGAACCGAATTCATTTCGATATCGGGTCCGATTTCATTTCGATATCGGGTCCGAATTCATTTCGGTATCGGGTTCGAATTCATTTCGTTATCGGATCCGATCTCGTTTCGAGATCGATCGCAATTCTCGTTTCGAGAACGAAAGAGGAATTTCTCCCGCTCGCTGATCCGATCACGAACCGAGAACAGATCCGTCCTCGAAATCATCTCCGAGAAATCATCTCGGATCCGTTGTGCTTATTGGGAAAGAGCGAATTTAGTAATTGACGCTGTAGTGGGAACATGGCATTAAGTTCTATTCAGTTTCACCCCTCACTGTGGCAAAATAAGCCAGGGATGATATTTGTAGTGGATAAGTACTTTTTTACCTCCTTTCGATTTCAAAAAGTCCTCAACTCATTTTTGGTCCAATAATTCCTTCAGGCTTGTTGTGGAAAACTTTTTAGGAAACAACAAAAGCTATAATTATAAGGACATAGTTGAGGATCTGGTAAAGAACTATGAAGCAATGGGTAGGTTTTTTTTGAAACAAATGTTAATTTAAATAGCGTTTTAATTCTCGTTTTTTTTTTAATTTTTGGGTAGGAGTGCACATGTCACTTAAAATACACTTTCTGCATTCTCATTTGGATTTTTTCCCTGAGAATTTAGGAGACGTGAGCGACGAACACGGCGAGCGCTTTCATCAGGAATTGAAGGCTATGGAACGACGCTATCAGGGCATCTATGACACGGCTATGATGGGTGACTACATTTGGACCCTAATACGTGAGACCAATTGCAGCGAATACAAAAAACAAAGAAGAAGTCAGCTGTTTTTCCACATGGCATAAAATGTACAGTTATATCTTTGTTTCTACTCATTTTTTATGGGCGTTGATTTGGTTAATTTCGTTAGTTTAGCTAACCTGGCACATCCATTTCTAATTGTGCCATACATTGAGTATGTAGTGCTCTAAATAAATTAAAAAATAATATACTAAGACTAATTTGTTTATTTTAAATTAAGTTCAAATGTATTTATTCGTTTGCGTTGGGTAGGTAAGCTGTGCAAATAATGAAAATCAAAATATCGTGAAATAGCGGAATTTCGGTGTTTTACCAAAAAAATTATAAGTCCGCCATTTGTTGTCAGATTTTGTTAAGTAAGTGCTTATTTTCTTTGGAAAAATGCCAGCTAAAATCGCTGTTAGCATCGCGTTTTATATTTTATATGAATTTTTATATGAATTTTTCTGCCACATTTTTACTAAAAAAACGCAGTTTTTTAACCTTTTTATGCCGCCAACATCAAAACTACTCACCCGATTTGAAAATTTTCTGAGAATGAGTTGTAGACGGCTCAATTTGCTTTAATTTGAGTAGTAGTAGGATCAAATACGTCAAAGAAGACGAAAGATATGCTCAAAATTGTAAGTGTACCTCCAAAAATTTAAAAAAAAAGTTCAAAAATTTGTTTCTCGAAATCCAATCAACAGAAAAATTTTTAAAACTCATTTTCGTGTTTAGTAGGTCAAAATCAATGAGAAAAACTATGCTAGAAACAAATAACAGAGAAAATTTTGTTATTTGTGACCTAGTGTAATTATACTAAAAATTAAAAGGTTTAAAACGCCGCTTTTTACATTTACTTGCATTGAATGCATTATTTGTTGTTTTCATGATATGAGAAGGTGACGCTCTTTTGTTTCTCCTTTCTTTGTTGTCTGTCACGTGTTTGGTTTCAGAAGGTTTCAACTAGGCGCTGGTTATCACTATGCGTTGGTACAGAATCAATATACTTACATATATACTAATCGAGTACCCTTTTTGCCTCTTCTTTGAGACGTTCTTGCCTCTTCTTTGAGACATCTTAAGGGCATTGGTGGTAACTGGTCTCTTGCTCTCGGGGTTCCGATTCAACCATAGAGTAATACTTAAGATTTTCCATTACGCTCTTCGATGCCTCTTCATGACGACGAGGTAGTAGGCCATTTCATCGAGTTTTTTTTTTGCTGGTGTATTTTACCAATTTTACACTTTCGTTGGACATAAAACGAACAGAAATCAAAGGGAATGCGTATTTTCGTTCAATGCAAACAACATAAAACATAATTTAGCTGTCATTAGTATCAATAAACACTATTTAAAATTAGTTCCTGTCTTCTTTGCTCTCCCATTCTCCATCATCGGCCTAGTATCTTTTCGATCAGCTGTTCCATAGAACCCCCCTCATTCATCCTAAGAATGAAGTAATCTTATGAAGAACTCAGAGTCACCAATAATATATCATTTAGTTCAATGTTTCACAGAACATAATTTTTATTTTCGTATTAAACATAATTTTTGAGATGTTGGTGTGTAAAGGGTTAAGAACGCCATACATGACGTCCAGGCAAACGGGGAGTGATTTCGATTAAAGCATAGCGAAAGCAAATGACACAAAACTAATCAAACAGACGGACAAGCATAATTGCGTAAATGTAAGTTCCTACTCGAATTGTGTCTTAAAGCCCACAATAGCCTCTTAATGCGGTTGCAAACAAACACGCAAGACGTAGGAGCAATAAAATGCTATCGCCGAGTCTCTTTCATATCAACAACAGAAGCAACATCATACATATGTATGTGTAGTGTAACGATTGTAAGTATAATTGTTCACACAAAAGCTAAAGATTAATGAAGTCGGTGTGGAAAACAGGGCTAACCTGCTGTTTATCATTTTCTCACTTCAAATTATGATTAGTAGTAAGAACTTTTGCTGAAACGAGGGCCACTGCGAAAATTTGGGATGAAAATGACAACACTATGTAAAATTAAAAGAAATTTATATCTATATACGATATAAATGTGGCCGTCGGAGGTGCAGTGTTTAGGCTTTTGACGATAGGTCTCTGATTTGACTACCTTATATTGTTGGACGACGATCACCTCGTTCAGTCACGGCTTCACTATCGAGTAATTAGCTATGAAATAGCTTCGTTCCGAACCGGTCCCTACACTAAACCAAAAAATTGTAAGAAACCACCGTAAAATTGATAATTTTACGCTACAAAATACGTCCAACAAGAAAATTATCAATTTTGATATTGAAGCAATATCAATTTGATATTTGATATTTGGATTGAAACGAAAACATGTAAAATTGATAATTTTAATGTGAAATGTAAAATGTAATATTAATAAGATTAATGTTAATTTTATATGAATAAAATATCATTTTGATATGAATAAAATATCAAAATGATATGATTTAATGTGGAATTGACGTTATTTTAATGTTCATTTGATATGTGAAAATATCATTTTGATATGAATAAAATATTAATTTGATATGAAAAAAATATTAATTTGATACGATTTAATGTGTAATTCATATTATATGTAATTTTTTTTATATACTCACATACAAACCCACATATATTCCTTTATTTAAATTAAACAATAATTTGTTTGTTGAAATAATTAGAGATATGTTTTATTGTAAATTTTTTAAAAATAACTTATATTTAAATAAAAAAAAAACTTAAAATTCTTTGTTTCTAATGAGAGTAGTTCCATCTGATATATAATACAAATGAATAGACACACCTGTGAATAATTTTAAATTTAATATTTCAAAAAACTTGTTCTTAGAACCTACTACATATGACTGATAATGTTCTGAAAAATATAATATGTCATGTTTGATTGCAATTACTGAAAGATGATTGTTAATACTAATAATTATCTCTCTAATTTCATAAAGATCAACTACATCATTGCATTTTGTAGTTAAAAAGTAACCCTTTTTGTAAAAAATTCCTTTGAAAGAGACAGATTTTATTGCTAAATTATTTGCGAAATCTGGTTTAAAACAATCAAAATTTTTTATAAAATTAAAGTATTCAGAATTTTCAATATTAAATAAATACGAAAATTGGCAGCTCTTGAAATACGTGCCCGCAAACAAAACATGAAATATTCATTTTTAATTCTTAAGATTTTGAATAAATTCCGATAGCACAGAACTTTTAACGTCATAAATTGTACTTATTTCATAAATATATTGTTGTAAAAACAGCCATAATAATATCGATTCTTTAGAATATTGTAAATCAAAAACATGGTATACCTTAAAACATATATCCATTGCTGCTATAAACGATGTAAATTTTTGAAGAGTCTCTCCATAACTCACATAAAACTCCTTTAAATCTGTAAGGTGTGGTCCAATCACAATAACATAAGGCTGGATGATGTTTTTTCTTTGCATGGAACATTTCGTTTTATAGTCCCTTGCCATCTGCAAATCGGTTACAGTAGCTATATGTACAATAGAGCTGTTAATTGAATCTTTAATTGTAGTTTTTTGAACCATTTTTCCGGCTTCCATTTGAACAAAAAACCTAGATGTTGTCTTTAGAACCGCGTTTAATAGCATTGTTAAGACACAATCCCTGGAATCTTTAAACGTAAAACACGTTATTAATTATTTATTATATTTCAGAAAAATAATGACTTACTTTTATCTGTAGCTTCATTAGTTGCAGAATCGAATAAGATTTTGTACTGATTTTGTTTTAAATTCTTTTTGTAGAATTTAATTAGATTGGTTTCTAAATCGTCCCACTTGTTAACAAGATTGTACCGTTATCCAGGCAACATCACATCAAAGTCATAATCAATCTATAATTTAAATATTGATTACTGGATAATTCACATAGTGCTATAAAGTTACAAATTTTTCTGCTCCTGACTGCTTAAAAATTGGCCATCCATCAAGAATTAAATGCAAAGTAGCTGAAGCTTTGATGTCAGTGCTGCGTAATGCAAATGTTTTATGCCATAAATCCATTGAATCTATTTCGTCGTTCTGCGTAATTTTCATTTTATTCTGTATGGACAACATCTCTGGTGTGGGACTAGTTGAATTAGAAATCTTTTCCTTTTTAGGGGTTTCTATTTCTCTCTCAGACGAGCGTTTGCGATTTAAATTGTTAAACCTGTGGGTTAGAGAAATAATGATTGTATGAAAAATAAAAAATAAAACTTTAAACAAACCTATTGAACAATAATCCCGTAGGATTCCTCTTTTTTGCATCCTTTCGTGAAACGTAATATATTTCTTTTGTTTCTGAAGGAAAAATGCCAACTATTTCATTAGCCATTTGCTCAACTTGCGGACTGCGAGGAATAGCGTACTTATTCTTGGTGACATCGTAATAGAATTCAACTATACAGTTCAATAATTTTTTCCTGTTGTCTGATGAGAGTTTTTTCTCGACTGCATAATTTTTTAAAATTCCATCTCCAACCTTCGTTTGCTTGAGAATATCAAGGAGCGGCTTTGAATTGAAACAAACAATATTTTAAAAAAATTATTTAAATTATTCACGATCTTCCAAAAAACACGTACCGTATAGAAAATAACATTTGTTTTACAAGACGATGTTGTATTGGAACCAAAATCTTGGGATTGGACCCATCCCAGAACTTTGGAATGACAGCTTACGGTGGTAATATCGTCCTTAGGAAACTAGATTAGATTTTTAATAAAAATTTAGTATTGATCGATAATAACATTAACAATTTTATATTCTTTATTTTCCAAATAGATATCTTTTCCCTCAGCTCTGCCTTCAAACCAATATTGTAAGATTCAGGAAAAACCGCATTCAAATCGTCCTTATTAATGTATCTAAGACGGTCGTACGTAAAACCACAAGCTTTTGAAATAAAATAAAAAAAATAATAAAAATATATGACTTCATATCAAATTCACATATTTAATATCAAATTCGATATCGCTTTCATAAATATCAAAAATATATGATTTCATATCAATTTCACATTTTTAATATCAAAATGTGCATATCAATTGTACATTTTTATATCAAAAATATATGAATTCATATCAATAACTTCACACATTTCCGTATTAAGAGCAGCATGATGAGACAATTATTTTTAACATTGCTATTAACAATATTTTAATAAAAATAATTAAATATTATATTACTTACCATTAAGAGCATCAAATGCGTTCTTTAAATTGAACTCCTCGAGTAAATCCATAAATTTTCTGTTACCCTCATTGGCCACAGTTTCTGGGTCGACTTCGCTTGATAATCTGAAAATTGTTTCTTCACTTTGCTGATTTAATAAATCAGCCACTTCTTTTTCGGACATATATACAATTTCTTGTGTATTCTCCATTTTTTTTTAATTTAACACTTTAAAATTAATATTAATGTTTTTTTTTATTATGCGCGATTCACAACACCGTTTGTTTTATGTCATTTTCACAGTTTGTTTTAAGATGCTACTCAGTTTTTTCGATGAACTTGAAATTGACAGGTTCTCTTAGAGTAAACAAACACATTTGTACATTATCGTACTCTTACTACCACACGTTCATTTTCAATTTTGCCGACCACTGAAATAGAGCAACACATTTCGGAGAAATATAAAAAGGTGTAATGTTTTCATATCACATTATAAACAATTAATATCAATTTCACATTTTTCTTATCAATTTCTATGTGAAATTGATCAATTACATTTTTAAATGTAAAATTAATATATGTTCTTGTGGAAGTGATATTGACATTAATTTGATATTACGAATTGATATGACAATGTAAAACATTATAATATCAATTTGATATTTTAACTATCAATCTAACGTTAAAAATATCAATCTAACATTAAAACACGTTAATTTAATGTTTTTCACGTTAGATTGATATTTTTCTTATCAAATTTCAAATATTTTCACGAAATGTGAATTTGATAAGAAAAAAATTTCAAATTGATATGCGGTTTTTTTTTGGGTGTAGCAGTGAGTGAACATTGGAAAGCGCACAGCCCAGTGATTGTGAGACACTCTCACCTATTCCTTCATGGGACGTAATGAGAAAATATTATTTATAAATTTCAGCCACGTTTTATTCACATAGTTTTTGCGATTTTTACGTGAACATATTTTATATAAGCGATGTGTGATCTAAAATAGTAAACTGACTTATTCACTCACAGAAAAATTCGTTACAGGCAGCCGAATTCGCCGTAACCGATTTTAAATGTTATCGCAACCACACTAGTGGTTGTCTCAACCTACCTAATTAGGGGTTATCACAGCCGAGTTAGAGGTTGTCACAGCCGAAATAGAAATTGTCACAACCGCATTAAAGGTTATCACAACCGAAGTAGAGGTTGTTACAGCCAAATTGGAGATTATCTCAACCGAATTAGAGGCAGTCACAGCCGAGTTAGAGGTTGCCACAGCCGAATTTAGATAGTCACACAACTAAGTTTTTTAATTTTTGCCTATTAATTTACTGATGCCTATTAATTATCCAGTATTCTTATAAACCATTACAAAGCGAGCAAAGAATTCACATGAGTTAAGCATTAGGGTAAGAAATTCATTATACATCCAACCGTTTTTAATGTCCCGGCTATCAGGTACACCTCACAAATTCTGACGTGTGATGTCTGTCGAGTTAGGTTCTAACTCTTTCTAAAAGGGATGGCACCATATCTCAAATGTACGACCTTGACAAACTGAACTATTGATGTCGGCTTGTATTGCACGCTGACAAATGTACACATTTTCGGCACAATGGGAAGTTTTAGTGCAGAAACAGGAATTACAATATTTTTACTTACTTTTCCTAATAACCTCAGAAAAATCTTGACATGACCATCACCGCAACAATTGTAAATATTTTTTAGCTATTTTAATATAATATTTGCTTTAGGATTTTCAACTTCAGGGTTGAAATAAATAGAATTATTTTGTGGTAATCAAATTGAAAATGTATTCGGTTGTCGAGACGGAATTCATGAGTAATACGTATACAGAACCAGAAGTGACGCCAAATTCGGTCGCTGCAACCATTAGGTTATTGCGACCGAATTGATACCAAATTCGATGGTTGAATTGGTGTACAACTGGGTCGTTCTAACTGAATTGATGCCACATTCTGTTGCTGCAACCGAATTCGATACCAATTTCGGTTTCTGCATCTGAATAAATTCAAAATTCGGTTGTAGCAACCAAAATTGTGCAAAATGTAGTTAACATAATGAAAATAATTGAAGATTTAGTTAACACAACCGAATAAATTATGAAGCGAGGTTGTTTCAACCGAATTTCAGTTGTGGGTACTAAATTATGCCGTGACAACCTCATTTCGGTTGTGGCAGCCACAATTCGGTGTCAACAGCTCAACATCTTTTCAAACAATTATCTCTGAGTGTTATCTTTCCGACGTGTTGATTCGAAACTCCTGTTACAGCAAGTATTTAGTTTGTTCACTATGTGTGAAATTAAAGTTTCGGTAACACAAAATAACCAACTTGTTCCGTAAGAAATGATTTTTCAATAATCAAAAAACTGTTGACACATTTTGTTTACATGTTGTAAAATAAAGTGACTATATTTTTAAATAGAACATACATATATGTGACCAGGAAAGTTAAAAGGGACCTACGGTTCAAAAATAAGTTTTGGAGAAAAACGACTGTGAAGTTAACAAGTTGATTTTGATGTGCCTGAACGCTTTTTTGGCTGGAAACCCCCGAGGTTTTTGGGGTTGCTGATTAACAGCCAAATTCACGATCTCGAAAGTAAACCTAAGCGAACGAAAGCCAGTCACGCACTTTCGTTCTTATCCCAGGCTTTAAATGCTATTGTGTGGTTGTGGGTTTGCAAAATCGGAAGCCACTAACTATTTTCGCAGTCGGCTAGGCGAACGAAAATGTCAAAACCAGTCACTTGTGTTTTGGTTGTCGCATAGCTGGAAATCAAATAAAAGCTTGAAACAATTTATATAGAATTCAATGGAAGAAACACAATAGACAGAAAATATTGTCATTATAATAAATTTGTTATTAAATTATATTTCCATTTCAGCAGAAAAACGCCAACGTACTCCTCGTACTCTTCTCTCTCGCTCCGAAATTGAATGATGAACGTCAACTTTATGTTATTGCTTTGAACAACAACGACCACGTAAAACCATGCGCACGACTAGCCGAAAGATAGTGACTCGTATTTTGAAACGAAAGTGAGCGACTGGCTTCGGTCGATTGGATTTTGTGGGAGAGGGTGTAAGTGGGGTCCGATTTTGTACTGAATTGTATATGTTTTCGTTTGCTTGTCAGTGGCTCTCAAATCAGCTGTTTGTCGCATAGAAAGAAAGAAGAATCTGGTATTAGATTTTGAGAATTCAAAATGGCGGATCCAATATGGCTGGCTATTTTTGTTATATTGTGAAATTAGAGAACATTACAAAAAAAATAAATAAAGATGATAAATTGGTAGATGTAACAAAGAAAAAGTGAAATGCTCATTCAGAAGCAAAAGTGAAATCGAAGAAAATACTATGTAAGAGGCGGAATTAGTTTTGGGTAAGTTATTCAGCCCAATTCTAAATACTCCCAAGGAAAAAATTGCCAGGGAATTTATTTTTCCCAAGAACAAAATCCTCCAATTCTAAACAGACGGGGAAGGGAATAACTAGGGAGAAAATTTCGAGTTTTCGAAGTAATTTATTTTTTTTGCAGGCATGTTCAACTTGCATTTAAAGTCAGCTGTTTTTGTTTAGGTGTGTTTTATTTGCATTAAAAGTCAGCTGTTTTGTTTTGATTACAAATTCTGCAATTAATTTTGTGAAAGTAATAACTGAAATTCGTCAAATAAAAGTGTAAAAGAAAATGTTTAGTGTAGCCGTTTTGTTGTTAGCTGAAGCAGAAGTACAAGCAGGACAAGTCGGACCAAAGGGTGGAAAGAAGAATGTTTCGTGATGCCAGCATCCCACTTGATTTGCCACAAACTTTGTAAGTGCAATGAAACTATTATACTTATTAATTGTTAATTTGTTTTGCATTTTAACTTTTCAAAGGTTTGAGAAGTATTATAGAGTGAACAAACCGGCGTTTAAATATGTATTAGATGTGTTAACGTCGCACATTGAGCCAAAGCAAAAGTCTTTCGGTATATCCCCTATAGTGAAGCTACGTGGAACACTACGTTTCTTTGCCGAAAGTGGATACCAAACGGGTATAGGGAAAGACTGCGACGTGTCTCTGGCCCAGTGTAGCATGAGCAAAGTTCTGACAGAAGTCGTCAATATATTCGTGGAATATCTATGTCCAAGTTGGATAACCTTCTGCAGAACCGAGGAGAAACGGAAAATTGCGTTGGCTCTGTATGTGAAGCATGGCATTCCTAGCGTTATGGGGTGCGTTGACGGAACTTCTCTCTATCTTATCTTCTAGCTCCCTCAGCCTTATCTTGTCCATGACAACATTGTGCCGCTTTTGCTCCTTCACTTCGCCCTTTTCACATCGCAAATGCGGTCAATTGAGCGATCAATTTTTTTGTTCATCTGGTTTTGCTCCAACATCGCTTCCAGATTTTTTTTTGGATGCAGATTTGCTCTGCAAGCACTTGCTTTATGGCACTTTTTTGGCATGTGGCTTTTGGGGTGTGTCCTCGTCGCTGTACTGGCTATATTGCACCCAGCCACCATCGGACAATTCTCTCTATGGAGGTGGAGCGCGCGCTGGCAATGTGGGTGGATCGCTCTCCGGCAATGGAAGTGGAGCGCTCTCTGGCAATGGAGGTTAGGCGCTCTCCGGCTTTTTTCCTGACGAAGAGCCTCAGCGGAACGGTCTGGCCACACCTTCTACAGACTCTTTCATCTCTATCAAGGCGTAGATAGCCTCTTCGCTTACTGACAGCTTCTGCTCAATATTTGGGCCTCCACCTGTGCCTCTTGCCGCCTTCAAATTCTGTGCCGCCTTGTGCCGCACGTACTTCTTGCAATCGCACTACACCCGAAAAATGATTTGCACTTGTATTGCTACTGTTTATTATATAGGTCGTTTTTATTCATACATTCTTCCACTCAGCAATACATTTTGCTGGAGGTCCAACTGCATTTAACTCCGCCTCTAACTTGCGCCACACGCGTTTGCTATCATCCTTGTTTCCCTTAAGCCAACCGCACGCAATTTTTGGGTACAGTTGCATGGCACTAAAGAGAATATCTAACTGCCTTTTGTTACTCCTTTTAGACATGAAAGTAAAATAAAATGATAAAGTCAACAAAAATAAATGATATTTATTAAATTTTTCATAAATAATATTAAATACTTAAATTTTACAATACAACTCCCTTGCAATGTTTTGGCGGAATTATTCCCAAAGTTTGTGATCACATTCTCCCTTCTTTTGATATTCGTAATACGCACTTTTTCCCAGGGATGCATTTTCCTTTTTCGAAGATCGTTTAGAATAAGGGAAATAGGAAAAGGGAAAAAATTCCGTGGGAGATTCTATTGAGAATAGAGGAACAGGGAATAGGGAAAATATTCCCAAGGAATTGTTATTTAGAATTGGGCTTATTGTTTTTAGTTTTAGTTTTTTACGTTATTGTTTTGTTCTCTAAAGTACATTTTTAAATTATATAGTATAGTGAAATTATAAATCTGCTGCTCCCTGAGTGATGAATTTTAAGCAAATTGGATCAATTGCAGAAAATATTGTCATATCGGATTCTTTTTTACTTTTTTTTATCAAGTGTCTGTTTTGAAGCTAATTTATGAAAACACGAATGCAGTCAGAAAACTGCGGTTTGGTTCAGTAGAAAGAGCGTGTTGTTTGCTATAAGAATCACTAAAAAAAAGCCCTTAGGTTGCTTTTAACTTTCCCATAAGTACTAACTAAAATGTTTATATTTAGTAAGAGCAGAACTCTGTTCCAATCTCGTTGTAAACTTAATAGGGTTGTGATTAGCATGAAAGGGACTATTATTTTAAAATCGTGTATAAATCGAACTCCGATTTAGTCTAACACTGCATGCAGATATACTGCGAAATCTCAAGGTTTGAGGCCTCAACCGGAATCTAAGCGAAATGCTTGAGAGATTCGACGTTTATGTTAACAATTCTAAAAACAATATATTTTTAACATTCTGCTTGAATAAGCCCGACAACTTGGCACATCACTCTGCTTTTTCAAATGATACTATAATTTACTACCTACTAGTTGGTTATACTTTAATACGAAAGAAATGTAAACAATACGAAGAATAAGTTCACCACGTAGTTACAAATTCAATAACAAAGGCATATACATAAGTTTAAATCACACAGCGGCGGGAGTCATGACCTCTGGAAGGTCTGAAATCATGACCAAACAGGCCTTCTTTCAAATACAGAAGGCCTCCCCTACACATTACCTCCTCCTTTCTTTTTAACATTGCATGAGATTGGGAGGCAAGACCTTCCTTGCCCATTGCCTAAAGTAGGCCTTAGAAGGCATGCAAAGAGGAAGGCCTTAGAAAAATAAAATTAAAATAATTTATTTTATCACAAAATCGTTATCCACTTGTACATATTTATTTGTAAGTATCTATGTATCTATCTTATAAAGTTTTACCACGCCCATCTACAAATTGACAATTTTAAAAATACCCTGAAAGAATATTAAATTAACAAATTTGTGTGAAATTTCCAATTTAATTACGGTTAAAAAGAATCGGAAAAAATTTCTCAAAATTGTAAATATCTTCTTCTTGGTAATATCTGATGAAAAAAATTCACTCATTCCGCAGGCTCTATTTTAGGAAGGCATTACAGAAGAACCATTCCGCATGCCTTATTTGTGGAAGGCCTTGCGCCTTCCACCGCTCTGCAGTGATGGCCACACACGTATTATAACATATTGCACTTGTGTGTGAAGCAGAACAAAACGAAGTTCAATTTGATTCATTTTTAAACAATTACGCACCGTGACCCTTCTCTAACAAATGCTGACCAGCAACTGATTTGATTTGCATTGAAAAAATGTAAAGAAAGCAAGACCCGATGCCCAAGATCGAAATCACACGAAGAAGTAGTGATGCCAACTCTGTAGGAACGAAACCCGCTGTCGAAGTACCTAAAAAGTGCTAAAACGCGCCAAATAACGAAAACGGTCAGAAAAATCTCAAAAGTACTAAATCGCGCTTAATACAAAAGGGGATTTCCAATAGGGACAGACATATTTTAACAGTTCACGTCGGATATGTTGCTTTATCTTTTGATAATTTCCCTGTTATTTACAATGAATGATACAACTGTATTATCAAAATGGGTGTTCTCTTATTGCAACGCTGCGCGCGACGACACCCATTTTTGAATAAATGTGTGCATCAACAAGTGTTGGCGGATTTTGGATTTTGTTTGCCATTGTTTGGTCGGGATTGTGGTCCGTCAACGGAGAGCGTTACAGATCTGTGGTTCCATCAGGACGTCGCTACGTCCTACGCAGCCCATCTGTGGTGGCAACGTGAAGTGGCACCAGACACCATTCGATTTGACCCACTTAGACTTTTTCTTGTGGGGTTTCCTTAAGTCGCAGATCCATGCAAACAAGCCACAAATATCAGCGCCCTCAGACAACATAGCCCGCCCTATCGTTTATCGTTGTTCTTGATAGGCATTTCAAATAAAACAAAAAATTGGGTGATATCTCACATGCAACTTGTTTTATTAATTTGACGAGTGCCAGCATTGCCGGACATTCTGTTCCGTCTCTGGTTTTCTGTTTTTTCCCTGGTTGTACCAACCGAATTCCGTAGAAAATCTCCATGTCTTTCATACAGTTTTGTGATCTACAATAGTTTGTTACGTATATAGAAGTGTATTTCAAAAATAATGCATTCGGAATTAATACTTATCGCCTTGAACTCATCATTTGGGGTTAACCACTTCCTAAAAGAGGGGACTTTCCGATTTTTTGGGTGTCTGTCTCTCCACGTAAATAAAAATTTCTAAATATTAACCGTAATAACTAATTCAAAAATATAGTCAACGGTGTTAAAAGGTGGAAGTAACAAATTTAACACTCTTTAGCAAATTGGTGTTGTATAGAAAACGGGCTAAATAACAACTCAAAACGCGTGCACATTACGCGTTTTTGCAAAAAATCGCCAATGACATTTAATCCCCTAAATCTAGCCCCAAAAAAGCTAAGTTGGCATCTCTGCGAAGAAGATTATACTATCAGTGTTGCCAGGTTAGGGGATTTATTCCCAAATTGGGGATTTTTTTTCAAAATAGGGGATTGGTTTTTTGGTGTGGGGATCTGGGGATTTTTTGGGGATGAAAATTTTAGATGTATTAAAAGCGCTTTTTTTTTGTATCATTGTTTGAAAGTATTGATCTGGCACTACCTACATCAAAGCAAGCATACACAATTAATATTTGATTGCAAAAACAAACAGAAGAAAGTTAATGTGACAAGTCTGTATTGTTTTTGTTGCGTTGCTAGTAAGCACTTGCAAATCGTTATTGCTAAATATTGTCCGCAAAAAGAACTGCATACACTTGTTCCTGAAAATATCAATGTATTACTGTCAAGGCTGTACGTGATGACAACAATAAAATATGTAACAAATATTTTTGATATTTGGCGTTACTGAAAAAACTAGAAGTAGTGGAGAAGAAATAACGAGAAATACTAAAACTATGTACAACACAAATAATGAAGTAGATGAATCTGAAGATTATGATACTGAAGTATTTGATATACTAAGCCTTAATGACTTTTAACCAATGTGTACATAAATTAAAGCCAGATCTCATTTGTCATAATCGTATTGTTATAACTAATTATTATTAAAATAATACTTTAATAATAATATAATACATATGTATTAATAATTTATTAATAATAGAATAATTTATATATGTTTAAATTTTTCAATATTTAATTTTTCGTTTTGTTAACCTGAATTCTAAATAAATTTTAATTTTAAAACTTAAAACTTTCTCGAACTTCCGTTAAAACTATGGGTATTTTCCGGGGATTTTAGCTTTTTTTTGGGGATTTTCGGGGATTAAAAATAACAATTTGGGGATTTCGCCCAAAAAAAACTGGCGACCCTGTATACTATACGTGTGTCGGCAGCACAGGAACAGCATTTTGCTGTCCACCACGCGTGCTATGTTAAAAAAGTTTTTTATACACAAATACATATGTATGTAAGTATGTAGTTACCCAAATGTAGTGAAATCTATCTGAACATCAAAGAAGGAACATTCAACGGTACATACAATCTGAATAGAAATATTTCAATTGAGATATGTAGTAGAAACTTTATTTTAATAATAAATTTATTTAAATAATAAACTATCAATTTGTAAAGAATCCCGTACTTTCGTTGAAAATAAATAATTGATGACTCCCGTCTTTTACCTTCCTACACAAACTCTACACAATTTGTACAATAATAACAATAACAAACGAATTGCCCTGACTCATTAAGCACGCCATTCCCACAAATCAAGAAGAGAGACCTCTACAAAACCACCACCACACTTCTGACAACACAAACGATCATCACTCCTGTGTCAATGTATTCTTGGGACAACGCAATGTTTTAATATGAACTGATAATCAGTGTTCGGATTATTCTGTCGCAGTCAGCCAATTCGCATATGCAGTTTTGTGCTAAAACTTATCATATATACCACGTTATGAATGAACTAGCTTGGCGATCTTGTACTCCCTGCTGAAATGGTTGTTCGCATCCCTTAATTGCGGAGCACAAATGTTGATTACTGTCTACTTGTGGAATACCCGAGTGACAAATATAAAAAGTAGAATGATTGTATACGGATTTATCCGTGAAAATGAATCTAATTTTCATACAGATACCGATTTCAAGTTTCAGGCATCTGTAGTAGTTTCATAAAGCTTTAAGAGGGAGTACAATTGTGATCGCTTTTTTATTTTAGAAATTTTGCCTTATAACTTATAAGCTATGTAGCCTAAAATAAAAAAAAAAACAAATATATAAAAAAAAAAAATTACATGAGGTGTCAGGGGACACCCGGTTGGAACGAAATTCCTTTCGCTATATATTATGTACTAGTTAGTTCCAACACGCCTAAGGCGTCTGTTGAAAAATACTGTAATTTAAACGGATCTTTCAGAAAATATAGTTTTTGTAAAATGATAAACTTTTTTTAAGAAATGTTTTATTTATTTAATGAATTTTTTTTTAAAAAAAATTATATTTTTAGGTCCCTTTTGTAAGAATATGTATTATATTTTCCCGAAAAGGTCCATTTTTTGATGAGAGGTACTGCTTTTATTAAAAGCGAATGTTTTTATGTAAGAAAAAGCCTAATGTTTTGAAGAAAAGCTTATTTTTACGAAAGAACAGGTACAATTTTAAGAGAAGGTACTTTATCTCAAGAAAAGTTATTTTGTTTTACAAAAAGGTACTCTTTAAAGAGAAGGTAGTTTTTTAAGAAAAGGCAATTTGTTGTAAGATAGTGTACTTTTTAAGAAAAGGTACATATTTAAAAAATTACTTTTTAGTAGGAAATGGTACTTTGTTTAAGAAAATTTACTTTTTTAAGCAAAGGTACTTCTTTACGATAATGTATTTTGTTAAGTAAAGGTACTCTGTTTAAGAATATGAATAGGTATTTTTTAAAAAATTATTTATTTAAAAAATTTTATTTTTTTAAACTTCTTTCACTTGGGTTTTCAAAATTTACTTTTTATTCGATTCAAATTTCAATATGATGTAAACAGGCTCCACCTAGAAAAATTTCCCATTAGACAAGAAATATGTTAGTCTAGACACAAACCCAAAGTACGAGTGTAAGGGTAAATGTGCTGCCAAATCTAATTCCATACTTCATGGATTTGCCAGGATTGCACTTTACTTTTTATTGGGTTCAAAACTACAATATATAATAGACAGGCTCACCTAGAAAACTTCCCTTTAAACCAAACCAAAAGTACCCAATATAGTTGATAATAAAATGGTTTCCCCCCATTACATCCCTAGAAGGAATCGGGGAGAGCTTCTCACAACCAGTGAGCTGTGCGCTTTCTAGTTTTATACTCACTGATTGGGACCTACAGTTTTACACCGGTTCCGAATGGTATTTTTGAGAAGCATTTTCATGGCTAAATACTCGATAGTGTCGCCGTCAATATGCGAGCTGACCGCCGTCGAAAGAAACTGTAAGGTGGTCAGAGCAGGATCTCAAGCACAAGAGGCGCGCACACTACCCATTGCACCACCGACGGCTTGTAATAAAGTAGTTAAAAAAAATTGTTTAAAATTGTTTCATTTGGCCCCCATCCCGCAACGTGCGATAAGGAACTTCGTTCCAATAAACGCTTTATTTTATATACACATGTACATATTTAGTTTTGTTTAAATAATTATTTTAATTTTACTGCATGGTTTATTTAAATCCCACACACAGCGAAAAGATTCGTTGTCACAACTATATTTACAGCCAACTAGAATTTGGCGGTTTCTTGGACTATCACATTATTCAGTTGTGATTACCAATAATTGTGTTCAGTATCACCAAATGTTGTGCATATCAATTGATTTGTAATTCAGTTTTGGTTGCAAGATCTGAAATATTTAGTTGAAGCCACAGCAACAAGAAATAAATGTGATACGTATGTCACTCGAGTTTTAGTTCTAACAATCAAATTATCCTGTAGTGGTGAATATTGTATTTATTGGATCAACGAAAAATGTAAAACTGATTCGGTTGTACTAAATAATATATTGGTATGCTCAACTAATTATGTACTTGAATTTAATGGTGCACTCCATTATGAATTTTATTGGAAAAAAATAAAAAAATTATTTTTTATTAAAATTGTGTATAAGCGATGATTTATCCGACCTTTCGTGTTGTATTCACTAATTAAATTGTTCGAGCGTTTGGTCGTATTTTTAATTAATTTTATTCTTCGATATTTAGCTACCCTTTGGATAGTATCCATTAGTAAAAGTAATAAATGTTTTACTTCAATAGGCTTCTATAACCAATGGATGTATTTAAAACGGCATAACATTTTTTGGAAACAAATCGCTACAACTAAAATTTTACGAATAAAAAATTTTTTAAAAAAAAAATCACTAAAACGCACATATCGTCGGTATCCTGCAAAAAGATTCAAGTCATATAATTTTGTTTCTAAGTTATTGAAGATTTAAAGTTTATGGCCGCTGGAAAAATCATTAAGTAGTTTTGATTTGAAAATCGATATTAAAATCTTATACTTAAGGCATTTACAAATAAGATGAAGTCAAAAAATGTAATTAAATTTTATTTATTTAACTTTTTTATACAAAAATAAAATGAAACTTTGGAAATAATATATTTTTATGGACATGGTTTTTTTTTATGAAAATATATTGTTTTTATTTTAAATTTGCTAATTTTGATTTGATATTGAATCATCATTTGTATCTAGTTCTGGGGCCTTATTTCTGGTGGTTTTGCTTGTTATCAAGCTTTTGTACCAGTGATGAAACTCGTCCGGTATGGCTCCTGAGTTGCAAAGATTAAGTAAATCTTTTTTTCTTTTCATTTCTTATAGGAAGGTTGCTTTTATAGATATTTTTGATGTTAACTTCTTTTAAATGTATGGGCCGACCGTTACCAAAAACATGTATTTATTTATAGGTCTCATTGTGGTCATATTTGTACTCCATCACAACAGGTTTAATCTTTTGATACCTAAAAGATTTTACTTTCAACTAGTTCACCTTATTTCCGTTTTCGTCGAAATTTTTTTTTTATAATTTCCGATATCTTTGATAATTTCAGGAAATCAGTATACCACATTTGGGTTTTGTCATAAAAATTTCCTTTACTTTTAAGTCTCTTGGACCGTGCGAGTCTGAATATAGTTAGCCAGTGTTGAATCGAATATACTGGAACATTCTCCTTTTGCTTTTCGATAGCACTGTGCATGCTATCAACTTCCATGTAACTGTGCCGACTTTATGTTCAATTATATCCACATTTAAACTCTGAATCAAATGGAGAAATAATATTGAAATATTTTTGTTTCTATTTTGGCCACTGTTAGTATCAGAAAAATAGATACTTCTTGTATTTCCCGTGAAAGTTGATGCAACTAAAGGGTTTTTCAATAAGAGCGCTACAAAAGTTTTTTTTAAATAAAACAAAACCGGTTTTAGATACCAATGAAATTCTTTATTCCTGTGAAAGTACGTTCGATGCCATTATGTACGGAACTCGATTTCTTTTGCATGGCCACCACGGGCACGCTTGCAGAAGTCCAGACGCTGAACCCAATTTTCGACGGTTTTCAAGCATAAATCGGCCGATACTGCTGCAATTTCACGTTCGATATTCGTACGAAGTTCATCAATCGTCGCTGGCTTGTTGGTATAGACCATAGACTTGACCTAGCCCCACAGGCAATAATCTAACGGCGTCAAATCGCACGACCGAGGCGGCTAATCGACTGGGCCATTTCGTGAGATAACACGTTCACCAAACTTGGTTTGGAACCACATGTCCTCCAAGTCTTTATTATCCAATTGGGGACAAAACTATTCGGTTACCATTGAACGGTAGCGATTCGCATTCACAGTAATGTGCCGGACTTGATCATCACGGAAGAAGTACGGCCCAATGACGCCGCCGGCCCATAAACCGCACCAAACCGTAATTTTTTCGGGATGCAATGATGACTCATGGATTACGTGTGTCTGACCAATAACGCATATTTTGCTTATTGACGAAGCCATTCAGCCAGAAATGAGCCTCATCGCTGAAGATGATTTTCCGATGAAAATCCGAATCAAAGTTGAGGCCACTGACTCCAAATTTCGGTAGCAAATTTTAATAATTTCGACTCGTTGTTGGCTCGTATATCTTTCCATGATGAAATGGCAAACCTTACTGAAGAGAAATATCAAAAGAGCGGGAAAAAATATGGCGTCGTTTGCTGTCCCTATCGATTTACTTTTGTAGCGTCACTGTTGAAAAACCCTTTACTTATACTAGCACGAACCATTTTCATTACTTCCTCTTTTGCCATCAGTTTCTGTCCAAAATTAGCAGAAATCATCGTTTGGTGGAGCAGCGTTGTAGATCGTTAACTTGTGTGCACATAATTTCCGGTTGTAGTACATTGCGCTTACAGCACTTGATGGAATTTGCTCCTTAAGCTCCTTAATGGCCCTTTCTTTGTCCAAGGATTTTGAAGTTGAACATTCGTCGTTCCTCTTAAAGTGGGCCAGATAATCTTCATTTTGGGGTTCTTTACCTTTTTTCTAATGCTTGACTCTGGTCTTTTTTTGGATGGAAGAACGATAAATTGTAGTACTCACCGAAAACTATCCTGTAGGTGGTCGCCGACGGTAGCTTTGTTGACGTGTCACTCTTGTGTTTGTCTAAGAATAAGGAACACATTTTTGATATACTCAGATTGGCATCTAAATACATCCTCTTTGAAGTTTTGCGGCAGTAGTGGGACTCTACAGTTGGGAATTCTACGATGTGGTCCTTAATGCGTGATATATTTTCATTCGGTGTTTTATTTTATAGGGAGGAAAACCAACTATATAGGCGGAAAAAATGGCAGTGGGAGCAGAGAGAGAGAGAGTGAAAAAACCGAAATGTGCAGGATGAATGGTGAATCCCGAAAGTTTTTCCAGAGTGTAAGAAGATTGAATAACGGGCCTAATAATGGGCTGCCCTCCTGCAAGGACGAGAATGGGAATCTGGTGACTGAGAAGCAGTGTTTGCTCAAAATGTGGAGACACCATTTTTCAGCACTACTCCACTGAGATTCTTCCACTGAAGATCAGGAGATAATGACAGTGGAAGATAGTGTAGATTGTACCCTCCCGACCGAGACGAGGTTAGGACGGCGATGTCCCGTCTTAAGAATAATAAAGCCGCTGGTGCGGATGGCCTACCCGCTGAACTGCTAACCCACATGCATCAATTTATATGCGGTATATGGCTGGGGGAATCTATGCCCGACGATTGGAGTCTCAGTGCATTATGTCCTGTATTCAAAAAGCGTGATCCGTGTGTCTGTTCCAACTATCGCGTATAAGGTCTTGTCGAGCGTATTATGTGAAAGACTAAAGCCAATTATTGAAAACCTGATTGGACCTTATCAGTGTGGTTTTAGACCAGGCAAGTCCATGACTGACGCTACGCCAGATCCTGGAAAAGACCCAAGAAAAACAAATCTATACATACCACCTTTTTGTCGATTACAAAGCAGCTTGCGATAGCGCCCCATACGGGGAAAACTATACGAAGCTATGTCTGAACTTGGTATTCCGGCAAAACTGATCCGCCTCTGTAGAATGACGCTGACCAATACCAAATCAGCAGTGAAAGTGGGGAAAGATCTCACTGAACCATTCTGTACCAACCGAGTTCTTAGACAAGCCGACACTCTTTCGTGCAATCTCTTCAACATCTTCATGGAGATAATAATGAGAAAGGCTGCAGTAAATACGAACAATACCACTAACACGAAAAACCATATGTTGCTTCTCGAAATTTGCGAGAGGTTACTATAGTATTTTCAAGAATCGAAAAGGAATCAGCGAAGGTGGATCTTTCTGTTAATGAGGGCAAGACAACATTGATGGTATCAACGACTAGAGCAACCTCTCGAATTGGTCCGCACTTGAACGTTGACAACCGATTTAATTTTGTAGTGGCTGATGAATTTGTCTACCTTGGATTCGCCCTGAACAAGGACAACAACCAACGTCAGCCTGGAGTTAGATAGGAGAATTGTGCTTGCAAATAGGTGCTATTTTGGGCTCAGCAAGCAGTTTAGGAACAAAGCCCTCTCTCGACGGACAAAAGTCCAGCTATATCAGACTCTAATTGTACCTGTCTCGACATATGGCTCCGAAACTTGGGCCATATCGCAAGCGGATGGAAAACACCTGGGAGTTTTCGAGAGTAACATTCTCCGTAGAATATATGGTCCTGTTAGAGAAAACGGCGGGTACCGACGTCGATGGAACGCAGGGCTATATAGTCTATATTCTGACGTGGATATAGCTAGGCGAATCAAATTAGGCCAATTGCGTTGGCTAGGCCATGTTGTCAGAATGAATGAAGATGAGCCAGCGCGAAAGGTTTTCGATAACGTACCCGATGGAAGCAGGAAAAGAGGACGAGCAAGACTCCGCTGGAAAGACCAGGCAGAAGAATCCCTCTGTATCCTTGGTGTTACCAACTGGCGAGAAAAGGCGAAGGATAGAGCCAGTTGGAAGAATATGTTGAAATTTGTTTAATTTGTTTGTTTAATTAATATGTGTAAGACGTCTGACCTCATGAGGCTGTAAAATAGTCAATAAAAAAACAGCAGACAGTTGTCCGAAGCCTTCGGCCACGGACTGTCCCTGCAGGCTGTGTCAGAGACACGGCCATTAAGTTTAACGTAGAATACGCCATCCGATAAGACAGAAAACAAATATAACAATAAATGATAAATAACATAAGCAAATGAATTTATTTATTTGATAGTTACTTTTGATAATATAAATAAGCTTATGGTAGGAAAAATAGGATAAATATGTTTTTAAATTAAAAGAGTAAGGATAAATGATAAATAACAGACGCAAATCAATTTGATTATTTGTAAGTTATTTATTTTAATTTACTAAACGTCAACTGTCAGCTGCTGTCAAACAGCATCAAGGGGCACTGTTATTTTGCTTACTTGGCAGCTCTTTCATTTAACATAAAAATGTATGAATTAATTTTTTCATATATTTTTTATAATTATATATCCATGTTAAATTCAAATTCACATTTAACATTTTGTTTCACTTAAATACATAAGTAAATATACGAAATTTCAATATTTCATCAATCACAACAACAGCCGAAGGTTTGTGTCCCCACTGAAACAGCAGCATAGTTTGTGTTCACGCTACAAACTCAAACACTCAACCAAACACCACACACATGTTTGAATGTCTGTGTTTAAACAATTTTCATTTGAGAAATTTAAATATTAGGAAGATATCAACCAATATGAAATGTATATCAAACGAAAGATAACATCTTCATTTACCTACAAAAAAAATTTTAAAAAAAGTTATCCCGCCGTTCCCTCATAATCAATGAAATAAAGATTACAACAATAACAATGTGACATGACTCCCTATACCGTAAGGTAAGACGTATTCTACGCCAAAAAAAGTAAGTTTTATTTGCAGCTTTTGATCTGCCCCTTTTTTTGTCTTCTTTAGAAAAAACTCCAGTTGGTCCTTTACGTTTAAATGCCGTTTTAACTGTACTATATGAAATACTTAGCGTTCCACAAAAAAGTCGCGACAGACTATACATTGGTGTTTTCCTTTTCAAAAAAGTAAGACCTCGCTATGTTACGGTTGACTTTTCTGATTGAAGATCTTACTCGGGACGTTTTTATTTTTGCATCGGTGACCCAATCTTTTAATCGAATAAAATCTTTTTGGCGTTGATATGACAACTTCCAAAAGTCCTTGCACATTTATATATATTATACTCGGGACCTTTTTATTTTTGCATCGGTGACCCAATCTTTTAATCGAATAAAATCTTTTTGGCGTTGATATGACAACTTCCAAAGTCCCTGCACATTTATAAATGTTGTTGTTCAGGAAATTTTTCCTTGCATTTGAAACGACATTTTTCACAATTTGAATGGTTGGGATTCTTACCTCGTATAATATCGGCATGCTTTATATTTCTTTTCCATAGTTCTGGATACTCTTTTCTCCACCTTCTATTTTTGTTTACAGTGAGTGGTTTGATTGTTTCTGCGGTAGAATCTTGTGGTGCTTCCAAAACCATGGCCTCTTCTTCATTATCATTATCGCTTGATTCTTTGTTGTTTTCAGGGATATAATCCAGGCTCGAACTGGTTGGCGAAATATGTTAACTTCGTTTTGTAAGGTCCCTGACTCCTCGGGGTTGTTCGTAACCGGATAAGTAAGTAAGAAAGTAATCCAGGTCATCGTCGTCCCTGAAATATCTTGGTCCTGGCTTGATTCATCCCATTCTTTTTGAATGTTTTGTTTACAGCATCCAGGAATTGATTCTTGAATATCTAAACATAAAATACAAACTCAACTTTAAGATCTATAAATTAACAAGATTAAAGTTTATTCCTGTATTGCGCTGCTTAGAGGAGCGACTTCTTTATTTAATGATTCAAAATGAACTGACTTAAATTAATTACAAAATTCTTAATGATAACTACCTTACCAACTAATGATGACGTCGCAAAATGTGCACCGTCGCGTTGACTGCTGGCATAACGTAAATTACCTCTGGGGTCGTTGTTCTAATTGTGGCACGCTTAACAGCGTCAGCATTGTTTGATATTACTTATGGCACAACGTCTGCGATCGTTGCTCCAATTGTGGCACGCTTAACAGCGTCAGCATTATTGGTTATTGACCCACCAAACATTTTTGGTGTTAACACCTCCCCTTTTAATTATGAGCGTCCTCGATCGTGACATTTTAGAAATATGGTATTTGGGACAATCTTGGGGTCTGTTGCGATTCCATAAAATTTGTGGTGGCAACTTCAGGGAGTGAGAGGTGTACTGCTGGTATAGTGGTTACAATTTCTTTGCTTGTTTGATTTCTTCCTCTCACAAGCATCACTACGAATAGTATGATAATGGTGGATAATCCAAAATTAATTCCTGAAGTCCATCTGTTCTTGACATCTAGGAGGCCGATTTCTTCGGTATTCTTGAGGTGAAGTTCTTTTACTGATTGTAAGGTAAGCGTTTTCTCAATCGTTGATCCAGGTAATCTAGGCTGTAAAATAGGTGGTAAAGGTTGAACATCCATCATTTGGAAATAGTTATATGTTTTGTCTTTGACAACTATTGATGCATTATGGTACTGCAGAATGTAGGTTCCGGTCAGATCCCGTGGTTCTTCGTTAATATGAATAGTTTCGTTGATTTGATTTAGTAGGAGTATTCCAGGAACAATTTCTTCAACAGTGGGTATGTCGGCATTGTCTATTAATGTGCAATTTGAAGTGTGACTTCTCAGTAAATTTGTTAGGCAGGTATCATTATTTATATTTTCAACATTAATACTATTACAGATGGTTAATTTATTGTATGATTTACAGGGGTACTTTATGCCAAAAGTTGAGTTGTTACATAACAATACTTCGTTATACAGAATCTTATTAACGTATTTTCCAAATTTAGTAGGTTTAACTATTAATTTATTACATGAATTTACATCGGTAGTTGGTATGGTAACAATATAAATAAGATGACTATTGCTGGAGGCTATTTTAACTTCAGAGAACTCGAATGCTTCTTCTAAATTAATATAAGGGATGGCTTCCTTTTCAAAAATTTGTTTAACAATATTTATTTCGTTGTTTGTGAGAATGAATGAGTTTACTATTCCAGCTTTTGCCCAGTGGATGGCATATTGAATACTTAAAAGTTCTTCTTTTAATAATTTTATTTTGTATTTAAGAGTTGATACTTGTGATTCATTGACTATTTCATGAGAATTGAAATACTTTACAATTTGATTAGTTGTTTGAGCTAGAGCATTCATATTATCTATAGATAGTTTATTTACAATTACTTGTCTATCATTATTTCGCAAAACATTATTCATTTTTTGTTTAATTATTTCGAAGTCATCATGGTCGGGATTACCAGCAATCCATTTCCATGCAGACCCTATAAAATTAAGCGATCTCCTTACTCGGGGTTTAATTCTATTGAGATGGGCTTGGAGTTGATTGGTTTCATGGGATAGGAAGGGGTACAGAGGATGGGATGTGCTCACGTTGTGGTGTAGGGTCAGTTGTATTTTGTCTATTAGATTTTGATAATTGTCTGGTTCAATTACATGTATTAGTTTGAACGTTCCAGTTTGGAGCTTGGCATAACCGGTGTTTATGGTGACGATTTGTGAATTCGAGTAGTCAAGAATTTGCACTTCAGCTCTTGTGAGAGCAAGTATGATTCTGAAAAGAAATCTTTAATTAGTTTCTTATGTTATTTTTATGCACGATCCGTCCGGATTCTGTAACAATGGTAGTTTTCCTATTTTCTTTAATGATTTCCTCAGAATAGGTCTTGCTTAACTTAGTCCCTAGCCGTTTATTAATTTTTACATAAATTTTCTGCCCAATTTCGTAATCCTTCTTAGGTGATTTCTTTTTATTATGAAACTCCAGATCTCGTACTTGCTTTTCCTTTAATCTTTCAACAATTTCCAGTCTATTTTTTTCTAGGTCTTGAGGGTCCGAATGAATGCGTTTACCGAAGAAAGCTTCAATTGGTTTTTTGCGTATAGTTGAGTGGATGGAGTTATTATACTCGTATAAGGATCTATGGAGGAGTTCCGATAAGGAGTTGTGGGCACCATCCGACTTAAGGCACCGCATTACTTCTGCAAGTGTGGAATGAAATCTTTCTATCTGTCCATTAACCGAGCTAGCATATGGGGGTATTTTAAATATTTTTACGTTAAATTGATTCTCTAGCATAAACGTAATGGCTGTTGAGTTGAAAGATTTTTCATTGTCCATTACCACAATTTCTGGCATGCCAAATGCCAAGAGGATTTCGCTTAATGGTTGCTTAATATCTTCCGTAGCCCTGGATTTCAACAGTCTCGCTTGTGCGTATTTTGAAAACTTGTCTATTGCCGTTAAAATGGGTTTCTTTTCGGTGATGAAGATATCAATATGAACAATTTGCCCTGGAAATTGGGGAATTGGTGATTCCCGGAGCATAATTTTGTTGGGATGGCGGTCATATTTGTTCTCTTTACATACTTTGCATAATTTTGTTAAACGTTTAATCTTTGCGTGCATTTGTGGGAAATAGAATCTTGTTAGAATTTGAGACTTATTCTCCGAACTGCTTCTATGGGCTCTGTTATGCTCTGTTATAATTTCCCTTTCCTGGTCTTCCTCGCCTATGAGGTCTATTACCATAATCCTAGTGTATTTCACTTGATATTGACTGAAATGTTGTCCGAATATCTCCTGAAGCACACCAAGGATTTTGTCTGTAGTTTTAATGCAGTTCGTTACTGAAGGGTTTAAATATTTCTTCAGAATATGAACCAAAATATCCTTTGATAAAACCTGTTCTGAAACTGTATGTCTATGGTACGTGGGAAAAACGATCTCAAACTTGTAGGAAGCTGTACTGCCGGTAGATATTATGATTTGATTTTTGAAGGCATTTAGAGGTGCATTTGTAAACTGGATTAGATTCTGTGATGAGCTCTCATCACTATGTTGCGTTGCTGTCATGGAGTTAATATGTGTTACCTCCTGTGGAATTCTTGACAGTGCGTCTGCAACAACATTAGTGTTTCCAGGTTTGTACATTAATTCATATTTGTAATCTTCCAAAAAGGCCTTCCACCTTTTCAGTTTGTAATTCGAGTTTTTATTATTTAACGCATACGTTAAAGGTAAATGGTCCGTGAAGATTTTCATCTTGGCTGCGCCATAAAGATAATTTCTAAGAGACTTGAGAGCCCATACTATTGCGAGCATCTCCTTTTCGTTCGTCGCATAGTGCTCTTCGGGCTTATGGAGAGTTCTTGATAGAAAAATTATTGGTCTATTATCCTGGGATAATACAGCGCCGAGGGCAAAGTTAGAGGCATCCGTAGTCAATTGGAATTCTTTTTCGAAGTCCGGGTAAGCTAATAAGACATCTTCGGATATCAGTGTATTCTTTAATTTCTTGAAAGCATTTAAAGCCTCTTCGTCAAGATCTACTTTTATTTTACTCGAAACATGTTTGGACATGCGTCCATTTTCCCCCCTTAAAAGTATTGTCAGGGGTTTTGCTATTTTAGCATAGTCCCTGATAAAACGTCTATAAAAGTTCGCGAGTCCGAGGAAGGATCTGAGATCTTTAAGTGTGTTGGGAATCGGAAAATTTTGAATCGCTTTTACTCTTTCCGGATTTGTCTTAATTCCCGAATCTGATATGATAAACCCTAAGAATTCTACTTCTTTTTTTAGGAACTCACATTTGTCCAACTGGACCTTCATATTTGCTCCTTGTAGGGTCTCAAAGACTATTTGCAGGTTTTTCAGATGTGTCTCTTCATCCTCTGCGAAAATGATGATATCGTCAATGTAGACGAAACAAATTTTCCCTATATGCTCACGTAAGATATCATCGAGAGCTCTTTGGAAGATTGAAGGGGCATTTTTCAGCCCGAAGGGAAGTCTTGTGAACTCATATTTTCCATTGTTCACAGAGAATGCAGTTTTTTTCATATCACTTTCCTTTAGCGGTATTTGGTGAAAACCACTCTTCAAGTCGATTACAGAAAACCATTTACTTTTGGATAGTTGTGGCAAGATATCATTTATATTCGGGATTGGGTACTTGTCAGGTATAGTAACATCGTTTAGTTTTCTGTAATCGATAACTAAACGATATTTCTTTTTCCCTGAGGCGTCAGCCTTTTTCGGTACGATCCATATCGGCGAGTTATATGGTGACCGAGATGGTCGTATTATATTGTTATCCAATAATTCTTTAATCTGACTTTCGACTTCATCTTTTAGGTGCAGTGGATATGGGTAATACCGTGAGTATACCGAATTTTCGTCCTTGGTTTGTATTTCACCCATGACCGACGTGGTGACAGTTAATTTCTCATTCGGGTCACTAAATAATTTTTCATACCTCTTCACAATTAAATCTAGGTTGACTTTTTGTTTTTGAGTCATATGGTTGTTCCTGATGTTTATCGTATTTACGGATTGGGAGTATTGTTGCTTTATTAGCACCTTTGTTCTATTATCTATTAACATATAATTTTCGGAAGTAAAGATAACCGCATTCAATTCCTTTAAGCTATCGTTTCCCAGGATAGCGTTAAAAGATTTCAACGTTGGTAACAGAAAAAATTTAGTGCCATTAGAATTTGTATGGAAAAGATCTATAAACGTATGGTGTGTAATTTTGGTTTTACCACCAACAGAATTCGCGTAAAACGTTTCATTATTTGGAATTGGGTTTTTGATAAGTTCGGGTTGGACATAATTTTTATTTGATCCCGTGTCAATTAAAAATTTTAGTGTTTGACCTGAGCTCGTCCTACACTCGATATATGGTAGGGACGAGCTTGTTAGCCTAAAAAATGAATATCAATGAATTCCTGTGTTTCATTCTGTTCATCCTCTTGATTGAAGGTGTTATATTCATTAACATATTCATCTAATGGTTGTAATTCTTGATCATTTTCATAATTGTACATTTCCGATGCATAGTTTTCTTCATTTGAATCGTTTTGAGGTGCATCTGTTTGGAGGTGAAAATTCCTTTGTATTTTCGCTGGTTGATGAACCTGTGCTGATTGATTGGTAGGTCTTTTTCCTACAAACTTGTTATCCTGCACCGGCCTATTCATATAATTGACCGCTTTCGATCGCATGGATTGATCTACATCCATTGGTTCTGGTTTGGCTTGCGGCTTCGGTGCCGTTGGACGTTGGGGAGCGAAACCATAGCCATTTTGATAATATTGCCGTTGAGGCATCTGGTTAAAGAATTGTTGTTGAGATATTGATGGCTGGTTTTGGTTAAAATACCCTTGAGGTATTTGATTGAAGGATTGTGGAATAAATCCTTGATTTGGATTAATATATTTCGGATTATAGTTCTTACGAGGTGGAGGTTGCTGTTGAGATTTCTCGGTTTTTGCATGGGAATTTGCATACTGTGCTCTATATTGTTGGTTCTCTAATTTGAGACACAAATGCAGAGCTTGAGGAAGGTCTGTGGGTTCCCTTATTCCCAGAAGACGGGGCAAATCACCTTTAAGTCCTCTGATAAATGTATCCAGCGCTTTGTCCCTATAGGTTTGTGTTAGAATATCTAACGATTCACGTCCCATCTCCATACTGGAGAGTTTATTTGTTATTAGAGACAGGTGGGAGTATACCACCTGGTAAAATTCTTGTATAGTACAATTGCCTTGTACAATAGATATCATTTGGTATTCCAGGGTTGACAAATCCCTTTTGTCTGCATAATGCAGTGTCAGACAGCGGGAAATGCATTCCCAGTTTAGAGGAGTATTGTAAGATTCTAGGGCGGCGTCAGCGCTGCCAATAATCTTATTTCTGATAACGTTGAGGATACCGAAATATTTCGGCGTTCCCTTATAGGATTCATATAGTTTTAAAATTCTTTCCACGCTCTTTTTCCAGGAGCTATACTCGGATTGGTTGCCAGAGAATTCCCTAAGACACCTAACCACGTCTGGAATTTTGTCCAGTTCGGTAAGATTTCCCCTATATCTTTCCTCTATGTCTTGGTCTATTCCCGAAATATCTGCGTTTGGATTTAGAATTTGCCTGACTACATTTCGGGATTGTTCTGCACACATTTGCCTTATCGCGTCGATATCAATCGCGTTCACGTTAGGTTGAATTTGGGGTATGGGAGGATTTTGGATGTTTAGGATAGGGGGTCTCACTAAATTGCTTGGGTTTGCCATTTTATATTTTTCTTTTCTTTTATATTTTGAATATTTTATTTTTAATCACTTATTTATTATGTTTAAACTACACAGGATTGGTTTTACAATTTTCTTACTGCCGCTAGAGGGTCCCGTAGGATTCGTAGTGGCTTCTAGTCACTTATCACTATACTCACACTAAAATAATTGCTAGCATACTGGGAGCCGGAAGGTCGACAGAATCCTTTTTCTTTGTTGGTACTCAGGGGTCAATTTTTCACAGCTGCTCTCAGTTGAAGGTCCTACGGTCTCTTCCTGCTGATTGTGTTGAATTTGTAGCCTGTTCGGGTACTTGATTTAGTTGCACTTGTAGCCTGTTCGGGTACTTGATTTAGTTGCACTTGTAGCCTGTTCGGGTACTTGATTTAGTTGCACTTGTAGCCTGTTCGGGTACTTGATTTAGTTGCACTTGTAGCCTGTTCGGGTACTTGATTTAGTTGCACTTGTAGCCTGTTCGGGTACTTGATTTAGTTGCACTTGTAGCCTGTTCGGGTACTTGATTTAGTTGCACTTGTAGCCTGTTCGGGTACTTGATTTAGTTGGGCGCCAATTAACAAGATTAAAGTTTATTCCTGTATTGCGCTGCTTAGAGGAGCGACTTCTTTATTTAATGATTCAAAATGAACTGACTTAAATTAATTACAAAATTCTTAATGATAACTACCTTACCAACTAATGATGACGTCGCAAAATGTGCACCGTCGCGTTGACTGCTGGCATAACGTAAATTACCTCTGGGGTCGTTGTTCTAATTGTGGCACGCTTAACAGCGTCAGCATTGTTTGATATTACTTATGGCACAACGTCTGCGATCGTTGCTCCAATTGTGGCACGCTTAACAGCGTCAGCATTATTGGTTATTGACCCACCAAACATTTTTGGTGTTAACATATATCATCATTTGTAAAAGTCAAGAAATACCATTTGATTCCGTGGAGTTTGCTGTTGAAGTACTGGGATTGCACACATTTATTTCACAGTTTTTATTGGAATTTATTTTTTTTAAAGCAAAGGTAAAAGCTTAACCTCTTCACTTCCCTAAATGCAAATTCAAAGCAAATCATACCACATGTATTGGAAAATCCCCTTATAACAAATATTTAAGTCGGATATAAAATACTAGTTTTTTCTTCTGGGTGTATTATCTTTCAATTTGAGGACTTGACCTTTTTATGCAGCAAAAATAGAGAAAAAGATTTGTGGACTTGCGTCTGTTTTGCTCCACACATTTGGGTGTTTTGTACATAGAAAGATTTGTGTTGATACAATAACTACAAAACTACTTTAAATAGACATGGGATCCTTTTTTGCAGGGCATACACTATGACTTTGGGGACACTTTTCCATCATTAACTCCATTTCACAAAATAGTGGACTTGAGATCTTTTTGCAGGATACCGACGATATGCGTTAGTACTTTTTCTACAATTAAGGTAACAAAGTTTCCAAGTTGTAGCCATTTTCTTGTTTTAGCGATTCTATTATTTTGGTGATTTTTGGAAAAAAAAAATTATATTTGGGGCATAAGGGCATTTTAGCAATTTTTGATTCTAGAAATTTTAGTTTTGCGATTTTTTAAAATAAAAGTGAAACCGTATTTAAGACATCCATAGGTTACAGCCTCCTATGGAGGTAAACAAGTCATACCGAGTCATACCCACTTTTTTATAGCGATTTTCTTATTTTGGCGATTTAAAAACAACAAATTCTTCAATACGAATTGGACCACAATATGAAAAGTCCTTAGAAAACCAGAAAAATTAGGTAGTTAGACGCTCCGTTTCCGAGATATAGACATTTTTTCTAAATTTCCCACATTTTCGATAAAAAATGGGGATGAGTTACTCTGGCTAACCCATTACTCATCGCCGTGGGCAATGGGTAAAGGCCACTTACTCATTCCCTATGTGTAATGGACAATCGTGCAGTGTTATTTCCCATCGTCGTGATTAGCTACCCATTATTTTCCCCATACCTTGTGGGTAATGAGTAAACGTGCATTACCCATTCCCCACGGTGATGTGTATGGGTTACACATGAGGGTAAATGCGAACTCTGTAACCACATACAAACAGTTATAATTTAAAAATGTTACATATACATATGATTAAGTTAATTTATGTCATCCACAATAATAGTTCCTCCAGACAAGTGTCCACAATTTGTTGTATACTTTTGTGAAGGGGTTAACAGTGGCATCAGATTCAACGAGTGTTTTTAAAGTCTCACTTCACCTCAATTTATGGTAATACTAGTAAAATAAAAAATACATGCGATTCAGAAACCAGTGTGGTGAGATATATCAACTATGCATATTCGTCTTGTCTATAACAATAAAATATGCATTGACTTTAATGACCTTATTTGATTTCATATAAATAAATATACATTCCTATGTCAACAGTTGATTTTGTCCAAAGCATATCAAATTCTGGGTCTTTAAGGCGTAAGATGCGAATATGTATACTTACCATATATTTGGTGAATGATATTTACATATGTACGAGTATGTACTTTATTGTTTTTTCACAAAATTTGGTTCTCACTTTCTGTTTAAAGTAATGTTTTTTCTGAAAACTCCTTGTGTAACATTCAAATATAGTTTCTATCTGTGTCTTATGAAAAATCGAATACTTAACTTTGTAACAAGTGTGTATGTAACAGAAACTAAATTATGATTATGACTAATATTTGACCACGAATTCTAATATTGTACTTTTTATGAGTTGTATCTTCCACTTCAGATGAATGAGGTTTTAGAAATACTCAAATTGGTTAATACAACTTAATTTCTGTAGTAACAACTTATATTTAGTAAGACCTATTTTTAATTTATCGATAACATCGACAAACAATTCCGATGTTTGATTATTATGAATTATAATCAAAATATAAACTTTATCATGGAATTTCCAATGGCTGAATTGATTTCCAACTAATCTTTTCCCTGCGTGTACGAATGAATATTCACAGTCCTAGGGCAAAAACAAAACGAAATATAAATATAGTTTTTACTACAAAGAGCCTGTTTTTCATTATTTTCAATTATTTTTCAATTATTCAATATGTTCGTCAAAACTACGTGCGAAATGTTTCTGTCTATCGAAATCCATATGCATAATTATATGTGCAGAAATGTTTCTTACCATGTAAAAACTGACGGTAATTTTATTTTGACTGTTAACAAATTGTTTGCTTATATTTTTTACTCTCTCTTTATCATGTATGTACATTCCTCTTCTTTGGACTTTATTTGTGGTCCTGTTATCTGAAATTTTGCTGTAAGTTTTTAATTCAATAGAAAATAATTATATGTGCACTTGGTAGAAATTCGCGTTCCTGAAGCTGAAAAGTGAACACATCCATTTTTCTTTTTCTTTTCTGAATACATACAAAGAACACTTTTCTTCGGAATTTTGTTACTGGTTGAAAATTACACACGCAAGTGAACTTCTGATGAATAACACGGGAAAATTGAAGGAATTACGAAGAAATTGGTAAGATCGCGGCTGCGATAAATCGGCACCGAATTTTCCACAAGACCCCGAAATCTATAGCTATATTAAGCGCAGTAGGCGCATCCCAACCACAGACCAGAAGACCAAGCGGCATATTGGGCAATTATCAACTAATGAAAATATGAGCTGTAAGCAAATAAAGACGAAATTAGATCTAAAAGTATCGAGGTAGCTTGTGCAGCAACTGCTAAAGGAAAATATATAAGGGAAATATATGCCAAACCACGGTGAACCCAGCGTCATAAGCATGCGCGTATTGCATTTGCTGCAAAATACAAACTTTGGAAGGAAGAATTTGAATCAGTAATATTTAATGACGATAAAAAGTTTAATTTGGACGCATCTGATGGCCATCATCAATATAGAAGAGTATGGGTTGAGTGAGGATGGTCGAAAATATGTTTTATACCCCGTAAAATTACGTATATGCTGACTTTTGGATAATAATTTAAAACTTTTTGCTGGCAAATCATACGGAGATCGTTGGACGTCAGTCGGTTCACAAACAACTTTTTTAAATCACATAACACACCGTTACTGCCAGCCATCAGTCCCGACCTCAAGCCAATTGAAGACCTCTGGCGTATTCTTTCCGCCAAGATATTTTCAACGTCAAATCAGAATTCGAAGCAGAGAGAACTGAAACTTGCCTTATTGGCGAAGTGGGAGAAAATTGATAAGAAGCTTGATGGGTTCTAAAGTGTGTTTGGAGCTTCGTATAATATACTTGTGTGCAAACACATTGTGTTTGCTATTTAAGAGTACATGTTTGAGGCACAATGATAAATATATCATAATATATGTGTTTGCGACCCAACTATATCTGTGTTTGAGATACAAACACAGTTGTGTTTGTTACACTGTTTATGCTCTCTCGAGAGTAAGAGAAAAAAAGGGGGTACCGAGAGAGTCTATCTTATAAGTGTGTATCTATATTTTTGCATTATTCTCTTAGTCAGTGATTCATAATTATTCCTGAATGTACGTGTAAATTCAGTATTTCTTACTTTGGCTGATGTATTTTTAGTTTCATGTAGCGCTTGATCAGTAAAACAAGATTAAACAAAGACTCGGACGGTAAAATGGTTCGTGATGTTGCATTGGTGTTTGTGTACAGTCTGTTTTAAGTCTTTTAATTTTTTGTGTTAATTATTTATAAATGTGGATTTATATTGATAAAATTAATTATAACTAATACATATATACTCAATTCAAAGAATGATTCGTTACTAAATATTATTATGCTTGGGAGGAAATACGCACATATTTCCGCGTAAGTAGACAAGTGTGTTTGAGACTTGCAAACATAGTGTGTTTGAAGTGTGTTCCAAACATATACATGGTTCCTGCATAATATGTTTGGGAGAATATGTTACAGAGGCCGTTTTTTCAGCGTGTATGCCACGCATGCTAATTATTTTCTATGAAATATACAGCCATGGACACTTAACTAGCACACAATGTGTTTGACACAAGTACTTACATACATATGCATATACTATGTTTGCGACAAGCTACAAACGCCCTAGCTCTTTTTAAGACCCAGCGGGAAATTGTCCGAACACTTCGTTAAGTGTTAGATGAAATTATCGCTGCGTTTTGGACATGTTGTGTACATCACTTTGCTTTGCTGAATTTATCGATGCTTTCATATTAATTTGTGCCAAGCAAAATCAACTGATGAATTCTTCATTGCATTTGAGAATATTGTGTGTGCAAACGCAACAAAATGAAGAAGATTGTTATGTATTGCTTTTGCGTGTTTCTTTTTTTTCCTTTCAGTACATTCGACTGATGAAATCTTCGCTGCCTTTGCGTTAATTTTGTGTGTAACACAAAAACGTGCAAATCAAACTAATGAAAAATGTTTCTAACAATTTTTTGCAAGAAACAGACGTTAATTTAACGGGATTTCATGCGAAGGTCTTGTTTATTTCGTTTGGGCATTTACATATTTGGAATTAGAATTCAGTTCAGTAAAGTTGTATGTTAAATTTTATGCTACAAATTGTATTTAAAAAGTAATGAATAGCATGTCAAGATTGTCTACAACACCATGCATTTTAATCAAAAAGTGGTAAATCAGTTCACAGCTGCTTCAAAAGTAATGCGCGGTGTAGCATGACTATCCACGACGTCATAAATTGTAATCAACAAAGTGTTCAATCAATCCGCATCTACTTCAAAAGTAATGCACGGTGTAGCGAGGCTGCCCACTAATGCCATTATATGAAATCTACAAAGTGGGAAACCAATCCACATTGCATGAAAAAGAAATGGAAACTGTAGTGCGTTTGCCCACAAGAACTGGTTAAATAAGCTACTTCGTAAGCCGACTAGAATCCTGACCACAATATACATTACTTTTGCAATGAAGTAATCTGCTTTGTGGTCTGACTGTCCAAAAATCCGGCCATCTCCATATAAAAGTAATCTGTTTTGTAATCAGAATTAACCTAAGGGTGGAAGCGCTTACGCATTCAAAGTAAGTTATACAGAATCGATTATTTCATGTGGAAATTTCCCGCTGGGGAGTTTCCATTGCTCTCTTCGATGCCTCTTCATGACGACGAGGTATTAGGCCATTTCATAGTTTTATTTGCTGCTGTATTTTACCAATTTTACACTTTCGTTGGTCATAAAACGGACAGAAATCAAAGGAAATGCGTATTTTCGTTCAATACAAACAATATAAATCATGATGTAGCTGTCATTAGTATCAATAAACATTATTTAAAATTAGTTTCTGTCTTATTTGCTCTCTCATTGGCCATCATCGACCTTTTCGGTCAGCTGTGCCACAGAATTCCCCTGATTATCCCCAACTTATCTACTCTTTTTCCATCATTTTTCCCCAGACTTATCATCGCCACTCTAAAAGCGGGTATAGACACATCAACTGTTTGACAAACATTAAGAGTGTGTTAGTGAGAATAGGCACATGTATCCAACTGCGTCATGTTTGAAGCAAAATCAAAACATTTTGATTTTTGTTCAAACGAGTCGTCAATTTTGATGTGTGTATATCACAATTGAACGTTTGATCAAACATAATTCATTTTTCTGTTGATCTCAAGGCGAAAACATATCGGACAAACCAAGCGGAAAATGGAGGAAAAAAATTTCATTTTAGAATTCGTCGAAGTGTATCGTTCTCTGCCGGCGTTGTGGAACGTTAAAGGCAAGGAGTACAGCAACAGAAATATTAAAAATGAACAGTACGAAATACTCCTAGCAAAATAGGTATAAAGAAAAATATCCGGAAGCGACAAAAAAAGAAGTGGCCCAAAAAATTAATACCCTACGAACCGGCTACCGAAGGGAGTTAAAACGGATTTGTGCATTGGAGAGAAGTGGCTCTGGACTTAGCGAGGAAAATGACCCAACTCTGTATTATTTTGAGGCAATGGACTTTCTACGGGACAGCGAACAACCTTGCCCATCAAGAAGCAATATATTTGTGGAAAATGAAACAGAAGTGAGTAATTTTGTTGTTTTAATTTTATTATAATTAAATAACAATACAGGAGAGGCTTAAAAACTGTTTTCTTTAATTTTTGTGGCTCACTCCTGGTCCGGCAATTCAGCTCTACTATTTAAAAAAAATATAAATTTACATATCGTCACCTGAAATGCAACAGGGCGTTACAATCAAAGTTTTAGAAATCCAGTTATTAGTTGATAATACAAAATAGAACATAGAAAATACAAAATATTGGCCCTCTACTATGGCAAATAAAGTGAGAAGTGTTGTTTCGCCCTTTTGCATTTCAGGTGAGGATATGTATTTGAAACATGTACATATATCAGTTGGTTCAAGTACTTAAAAATTTATTTTGCCAAGACACTCGACCTTCATTGTTGAAATAACCACAGAATGTGTCTCTGGCAATTTTTGCGCTATTTGTTGAATTTCTACTCAATGTGTTTTCTAAAAAAGCAATTTCGGATTCATTCCTCCACGCTCCTGGAACAATAGTTCCATTTTGCAATTGTTCTTCAGCAACAGAATTCGGCGGAAAGTACTTATTTGATGTTTTTCATCGCAAGAAATTGTGTAAATGACAACATGCTAGGACGATTGTTTGAACTTTTTCTGGTGAAAGCCCAATTGTCCGTTGTAGTACTCCGAATCGAGAAACCAATATACCAAAGGCATTTTCAACTATTCGACGAGCGCGACTTAAGCGGTAGTTAAAAATGCGTTGCTTCTCTGTCAGCCCTGTCTGTGAATATGGCTTCATTAGATGGTCAGACAATTGAAAAGCATCATCCCCAACGAAAACATATGGCAGTTTCTTGTCGCTCATGGGGAGCGCACAAGGGTCTGGCAGATTTAACGAGTTTTCAGAAAACGCTTTTCCAAAATTTGTGTGGTTTAAGACACCTCCATCCGATATTCTTCCGTTGACGCCTACATCTACCATTATGAATTCATAATTAGCGTTGACGACTGCCATAAGCACAATACTAAAGAACTTTTTATAGTTATAATAAAAAGAACCAGAGCCAGAGCCAGGAGGCTTTCTTATTGCAACATGTTTGCCGTCCAACGCTCCTAAGCAGTTAGGAAAATTCCAACGATAATAAAAATCGTCGGCAATCTTTTTCCACTCTTCTTTTGTTGTAGGCATCTGTAAATAAAATAAAACCAAATTTGAATTTCTTAAAAGTAAACTTTTAAATTCCAACACATCTAATTTTTATCTTTTTAGGAAGAAGAAACGCCAAGAAAAAGAAAAAAGCCTGATCCGTCAGATTAACTTATCACTTTGGCAGCCAAGCGCCTTATGCAACCGAGGGACGAGTTTACAGGAATAGGGAACACCTGGGCAATTAAGTTAAAGAAATTAGATGAAACCCAACGCAAGTATGCTGGAAAATTTATCAACGATATATTGTTTGAAGCAGAAATGGGTACATTGCATAGAAATGAATCGGACAAGCACTCCTCATTCGTATACCACGGATTTTAATCCCACAGACTCAGGAACTTCGTTTCGATCTCGACTTGATTCAGGCTCAAGCATTTGTTATGTCAATAATTTCGGCCCTTCATCCCTTCATACTTTGTACTGCCCAAATTTACAACAAAAAAGAAAATTATTTGAAATAGTTATAAAATAAGGATAAATATTTATTATGAAAATCAAAAATAGTTGTTATTTTTAACTTTTATCATAAAAATCAGAAAATAAGTGTACTCGTATTGCATAGTCAGATACCTAGATAGAGTCATAACAAATGTATTAACATAAAAATGGCAATAATTTAAAAAGGAACAAAAAAGCCCCTAGCTTTTTTTTGCCAAAAAAAGAGCTAAAAATAGCCTAAAAGGGTTAAACTGACAATACTCCTGCAGTAACATTATCCCCAATTTCTCTTTCTCCATAATTTTTCCCCTCACCTATCATCACCACTCTAACGAAGCAACTTCACCACCCCACATTATTGATAATTACCACTCTCAATCTGAGTTAATTGCCAAAATAGTTAGTCACATTTTGGAGATCGTCTCGTTTACTTCGTGAAATTAAAGAGTGAAGAAGAATATTCTTCTGCCGTCGGAATTGTATTTGTTTGTATTTGGTAATTTATTGATTATCTCAATAATCTAGCAGACGCGTGTCGGTAAATGTATACAAAACAAATCGGTTTCCATTTCAAGCAGTGTTTCTTTCTGTAATTATTTGTACAAGTTCATTCGTTTTGCCGTTTGCGTTGTTCTTCGTCTAATATTCCCGTAATATCCATCAAAGTGCAAAAGAACTTGTCGCGAATATAAAATCGAGAGTTTATTGTCGGTCGTGTTTTCGTGTTCGTTGTTGATGGACAGACAACAACAACAACAACAATTGATGAGTGAAACGCTAAACGGATGTAATGCAGAGACAAATGAGAGTAATTTAGATCGCGTGAGAGTTAATAAGTGTTTGTGTTGTGTGTTTACAAGTAATAGAGTAACGGAATCATTGCAATTATAATGAAAAGTGGAGTGCCAATAACTGAGGGGGCCAGCATGTCATTCGTAGGGAGAAGGTAAGCTAAGTTTTTTTTTTTGAAGTGAAACTTTTTATTTGAGGTAATGAAATACGGATCGGCAGCCATCTAGTGCCTGATAAAGAGTTGGGGCAACACATATACATACATAGATACAAAAAGTGTGCACAAAAGTACAAAATACATATGTAAACGATGGCCAAAGAAGTTTGCACTAAAGTAAAGGGATTTTCAACAGAGACGCTACAAAAGTAAAACGATAGGGACAGCAAACGACGCCATATTTTTACCCGCTCTTTTGACATTTCTCTTCAGTAAGGTTTGCCATTTCATCATGGAAAGATATACGAGCCAACAACGAATCGAAATTATTAAAATTTACTACCGAAATTTGGAGTCAGTGGCCTCAACTTTAAGAGCGGAAAATCATCGGAAATCATCTTCAGCGATGAGGCTCATTTCTCGCTGAATGGCTTCGTCAATAAGCAAAATCTGCGTTATTGGTCAGACAGCAATCCACATGTAATCCATGAGCCATCATTGCATCCCGAACAAATTACGGTTTGGTGCGGTTTATGGGCCGGCGGCGTCATTGGGCCGTACTTCTTCCGTGATGATCAAGACCGGCACATTACTGTGAATGCGAATCGCTACCGTTCAATGATAACCGAATATTTTTGGCCCCAATTGGATAATGTGGACTTGGAGGACATGTGGTTCCAACAGCACGGCGCCACAAGCCACACAGCGAATGCCACAATCAATTTTTTGGAAACCAAGTTTGGTGAATTTGTTATCTCACGAAATGGTCCAGTCGATTGGCCGCCTCGGTCGTGCGATTTGACGCCGTTAGACTATTTCCTGTGGGGCTACGTCAAGTCTATGGTCTATGCCAACAAGCCAGCGACGAATATCGAACGTGGAATTGCATCAGTATCGGCCGACTTATGCTTGAAAACCGTCGAAAATTGGGTTCAGCGTCTGGACTTCTGCAAGCGTGCCCGTGGTGGCCATGCAAAAGAAATCGAGTTCCTTTCATAATGGCATCGAACGTACTTTCACAGGAATAAAGAATTTCATTGGTATCTGAAACCGGTTTTGTTTTATTTAAAAAAACTTATAGTGCTCTTATTGAAAAACCCTTTATAAGAATGAATAGGTCGAAAAATGGTTCATTACAGAACTGTATTAAGTCCATTAAAGACAATGACACAAACAATATCAACGAAGATAAATAAACACAATTAGAAAGCATACATACATGAATAAAACACACATACATACAGGTTTAAACGTCCGCCCGAGAAGAGATTCCTTGTCACAATTAAATTTACAGACAAATAAAATTTGGTAGTTCACATTATCACATTATTCACTTGTGATTGCCAATAATTGTGTTCCGTATCACCAAAAGTAGTGCATATCAATTGATTTGTAATTCAGTTTAGATTGCAAGAACTGAAATAGTTAGTTGCAGCCACAGCAACAAGAAATAAATGTCATCTGTGAATCGAGTTTTAGTTCTAGCAATCAAATTATCCTGTAGTGGTGAATATCTATTAGATGCATCAACGAAAAATGTAAAATCTAATTCGGTTGTATCAATTAATATAATTCTATGCTCAACTATTAATAAAAAATATTTTTTTATAAAAATTGTGTATTTTATAGTTAAATATAAATAAACTTATTATTTCGTGGATAATGGGTTTTCATCGAAAATGTGAAAAAATTAGATTATCTGGGAAACGGAGCATCGAATCGAAAAAATAACTAATTTTTGACGGTTTTCCACAAAGTGGTCCAATTCGTATGGATGTTTATTTTTAAATCACAAAAATAAGAAAATTGCTAAAATAACAAAATGGCTGTAACTCTGAAACGATGCGATAAATTTTGTGCCTCTACCTGAAGCTGTAACCAATGTTTGTCTTTAATACGGCATCACTTTTTTTTTTGCAAAATTTTTACAATGAAGTACTACATCGTATTATTAGTGGAACAAATTTTTGTAGCGAAGTTCCTTATCGCATGTTGCGGGATATGGGCTAAGTGAAAAAAATAAACAACTTTTTGTTAACACCCTGCATTATCAACTATATTGGGTACTCTGGCTTTGGTTTGTGTCTACACTAACATATGTTGGGAAATTTCTTGTTTAATGGGAAGTTTTCTGAGTGGAGTATGTAACTAATATTTATAATTAGTACACATTGTAGTTTTGAATCCCACAAAAAATTAAATTTAGCGAAACCAAAGTGAAAGAGGTTTAAAAAAAGAAAACTTTCTTAAATAAGTGCTTTTTCGTAAAACAAGTAAATTTTCTCAAACTAATACCTATTCATATTCTTAAACAAAGTACCTTTTGTTAAAGAAAAAAATACCTATGCGTATTCTCATTAATATGATGAGTATTTCTACACATATATTTTAGATGAATTCACCGAAAACATACCAACACGTCTTCTGATGAAGATCTTGGCAATATCTGAAATAGCTATACAGCCAGACCTGGTATCATTGGAACACTTTTTGTGCTCGACTTTTTTGAAATAAATAATAAATTAAGTCTAATTATATTAAAAAGGTCTTCAACTTGAATAAATGTAGGAAATTGTAAGTTTAATTAAAATTAAGTAAAAATAAGACCAAATGCTCCAACAATTTAATTTTTTAATATAATACGAAAGGGCGGATAAATCATCACTTATACGTACATAATAAAAAATAAATGATTTCCCATTACATCCCATGAAGGAATTGGGGAGAGCTTCTCCCAACCAGTGATCTGTGCGCTTTCTAGTTTTACTTTCACTGATTGGGACCTACAGTTTTACACCGGTTCCGAACGGTATTTTTGAGAAGCATTTTCATGGCTAAATACTCGATAGTGTCAAGTACAAGAGGCGCGCAGCACTACCCATTGCACCACCGACGGCCATCACTTATACCTTTTCTTAAATAAGTACATTTTCTTACAATAAATTGCCTTTTCTTAAAAAACTACCTTTTGTTTAAAGAGTACATTTTTTGTGAAACAAAATAACTTTTCTTGAGATAAGTACCTAATCTTACAAATTTACCTATTCTTGAGAAAATGGCCAATTCAAAAAAAAAAATTCCCATTTCTTAACAAAACCTTTTCTTCAAAAAATACCTTATACCTTTTCTTCCAAAAATTCCTTTTCTTAAAAGTACCATTTCTTAAAAATAAAGTAATACCTTTTCCTTTCTTTTCTTGAGATAAGTAGCCTTTCGGCAAATATGTAAGTCAATTTTCTTAACCAATATCCTTTTCCTCAAAAGAGAAACACTTCTTTAAAAAGTACCTGTTCTTAAAAAAGTTCTTCTTTGTAAACAAAAATTCATACTCTTATTTATGGCGTTTTCTTACAGAAAGTACTTTCTTTTTAAAAATGGTACCTTTTCTTAAAAAAAGCATTAGGTTTTAATAAAAGAAGTACCTGTTTTTAAAAAAGGACTTTTTCGGGAAAATATAATACATAATCTTACAAAAAGGACCTAAAGACATATATATTCTTTTTTAAAAAAATACTTTCTATAGAAAAAAATTGCTCTTAAAAAAGGTTTAACATTTTACAAAAAGTATATTTTCTTAAAGATCCATTTAAATTATCGTATTTTGCAACGGGCGCCTTAGGTGTGTTGGGACTAACTAGTATATAATATACAGCGAAAGGAATTTCGTTCCAACCGGGTGTCCCCTGACACCTCATAAGATTTTTGTTGTTTTATATCGGCAACTACCTCTTCTATGAGGCGGATGAATAAGCCCGTGACTTTTCGAACTTCCCTCGTAGTTATATGTAATGCAACACTCCTCCCATCAAGTACCACCTGTTAATAGACTACTGTTGAATTTTGAGCAAGTTGCGTCATTTACATTGCATTTAACATACAACCTCGTGCATTTTTCATAATCATACAACCTCGTGCATTTTTTTAAAAATGGAAAAAAGTGAATTTCGAGGGCTCATTAAACATTATTTTTGGCGAAAAAAAACCGTCAATCAAACCAAGGAAACGCTTGATAAATACTATGGGGACTCTGCACCCTCGACTTCTATTGTAAAAACTGATTTACTGACGTTCGTTGTGGTCGCACAAGTGCAAATGTTGCTTAAGGTTCTGGAGGGTTAATTGAGGTCAATACATAATGTCGAAAAAATCCACCATATGTTGTTGGCCGATCGAAGAGTGAATGTGCGTGAGATTGTTGATGCCATAGGCATTTCATACGGAAGTGTGGTTTCGATTTTAACTGATGAGTTGGCTTTAATAAAGCTGTCTGCAAGATGGGTGCCGCGTTTGCTCTCAATTGACCACAAAAACGAATTCGTGTGACAACTTCAAAGGATTGTTTCGAGTTGTTTAACCGCAGTTGCAGCGGTTTGTTACTATAAATCCATTACAACACTACGAAGACCAAACAGCAGTCTAAACAATGGGTTTCTCCGAGTGAACCGGCTCCGAAGAAGACCATGGTAAGTTTGTCGGCCAATATGGTGATGGCAACAGTTTTTTGGAATGCACGCGGGATAATCCACATCGATTACCTTCAAAAGGGAGAAACAATAAACGGCGTATATTATGCCAACCTATTGGACCGATTTAACGAGAATTTAATAAAAAAACGACCCAATATGGCCAATAGAAAAGTTATTTTTCATCAAGATAATGCACGGGTGCACACGTGTGTAGTCTCAATGGCAAAATTCCATGAATTGGGCTACGTATTGTTACCTCATCGGCCGTATTCTTCGGATTTAGCCCCTGTGACTATTTCCTATTTCCAACCCTAAAGAAATGGCTCGGTGGAAATAGATTTAGCTTTAACGACGAAATTATTGATCAAACAAATGCCTATTTAATGGACCTCGAAAAATCCTATTTTTTGAAAGGGATACAAAAATTGGACAAACGTTGGACTAAGTGTATTGAGTTAAAAGGAGACATAGTACTACCCATATACGGACACCACTACGTGATAAAAGACCAAAAAAAAGACCCATGTCTCCCAGTTTTGCCCAAAGTCATGCACTTTTTTTATGGGTCCCCACAAAGATTTGGGGTCTCGGTGTAATTTTTGCAAAAAAGTGATCATTTTGTCAGGCTCATATCCTGCAAATCGTTCAGAATTTTGATTTACTCTCTGAGGGAAATGTAAATATGTATTTAAATAGTAATAATAGTTAGGTCACGTCGCGTCCAGTGATAACTAATACTTATGCACAAATGAGAAGGTTTTTTTTTTTACAAAACTTGACAATTCCACCTTTTGTGTTTTTGCACGATTTGAGAAATAGTTTTTTAGGAATTCTACTTTTGACGAAAATTACTTTTACTGTTTTCCCGGTGTAATTATAACGTTTTGGCCCAATTTTATTCTCGGTGAGTTTTCATTTCATTTTTACCAAACAGGAAAAAATTACAAATCAGTTTTGAAAAAACCTCCTCAAATATCTACAAAGGTGGGCCAATAATTCCCGCATTATTTGAATTTCGTACCATGTGTGCGTTGAAGTTGAGGAAGCTGACAGTTCAGGGTTATTACAAATGGAACTATAAATTAAAGAACTACGGCTGCGGATCAAAATATATCGAGAACCATAATAGTTAATTAGATGTGTCAGCATGATTTTGGTGGGTTTTGAGTACACATTCTCGCAAACATATACTGCAGGAACCCTGTATATATTTGGAACACACTTCAAACATTCACATGTTTGCAAGTCCCAAACTCACTTGTATTTTAATGTAAACAGTAGTACGGTTACTGCCAAATATGCATGCTTTTACGTGGATACATGCGTTCTTTATCCCAAACATCCATATACTTACGTGGAAGCATTCGCGTGTTTCCCCCAAACCTCCATAAATTTACGTATAAACGTATTCGCATTTCCTTCCAAACATAATATATATATGTTTGAAGAAGAAGAATATATCATTTCAATGTATATGTATTATTTATTATAATTAATTTTATCAATATAAATTCACAATTATAAATCATTAATACAAAAAAAAAACAAATTAAAAGATTTCAAAGATTTTTACATTTTCTTGCATTGAATTCAATATTTGTTTTTTTCCGTGAAATGAAAATCTGTTGCTCTGTTGCTTGTCCGTTTTTTGTTGTCTCTCACGATTTTGTTTTCAGAAGATTTCAACTATGCGTTGGTTATCACTATGCGTTCTATACTTCTATAGAAATCTGGTTCATGCAAGCCTAGCGTGGATTAATTACTTGTGTTTGTTTATTATAATTCACATATTGGCCGCCGTTCCGATTTTCTCAGTAAAGGATCGAACAGAGATTTCCTCAAAATCTTTTCTCACTTTGGTGACATATATACGAAAAACATACATAAAAAGGATAGCAACATCACAAACCATTTAACCGACCGAAACAGTGAAGCAAACACATTCTGTATTTGTATCACAAATATATATATATATATTTTGGTCACAAAAACATATATATTAACATATAACATATTAATTATTGTGGCTCAAACATGTAATATTGAATGGAAAACACAATGTGTTTGAACACAAGTATATTATGTTTGCGACGAGCTCCAAACACACTTTATATTTGCATCCAAACAACAACAAATTACAGATTTTTTAGCATGTAGCGTAACAATAATATGACTACAACTTTTCAATCAAAATAACACTTTAAGGTTGACAATGGTTCAAATCTGTCAAATGTCCGAGGTAACCAAATTAGAACTCCAATTGTGCGGCACCGATGTTGGAACTTTAATAATACAATACGTGGACTATATTTATATGAAACTAAATTTTAATCGGACAAGCCAATACAGTGTAACATTCTAAAATTTAGCAGGACAATAATATATTGATTCTTTAAAATAGTATTTGGTGATCATAATATTACTTTTGCTTCCTTTGGAATAAGTGTTATGTGTTTTGATTGATGATGCAGTAGCAGAATGAAAATTGGACATTATGATATCTTTAATATGTAGCATTTACCACCCGGGTCAACGAATTTTTCTTCCTCAGATGTAAGTGAAACCAAAGAGAATGAAAATATGCTAGCAATTAAAGTACTTATCATTCTGTTAACTCGGCGTATTTATTTTCAATAAAGTTACGTATTTACATAACCATCGATTTATCGCCGTCGTTGGCCATCATCATCGGCGATAGTCAGCAGTGCCATGACCACGGGTTCCGGGTGTTTTTCCATTATAATTGAGTGTTTATTTACCAGTAGCAGCCAGGCATTTATGTGTTTTACAACTTATTTACTTTTAAATATGGAATTCCTTTTTGATGTACCCTACTCATCTTAATATTGATGACGTGACATTCAATATACTGATGAAATTTCATCATTCTAAAGGTAATAACTTTTGTATGTATCAAATGTACTTCATCAGATTTTAGTTATCTTTGGAAAGGTCTTTAAGAGGCCTTTCATAACTTTGGAACGGTGAGACTTCTGGGATTCGTTTAGGTCATTTTAGAATGGTAAGAGGTATGGTTATCTTTCAACAGAAAAAGTTACCTGCCATGTGGCTGAGCAAATTGAGGTTATGTGAATTTTTTTTCCGAAAGCTCTGTATCTCGGCGATTTGACTTTTTTCTACTTTCTACTTTTTTTTTTATTGATTCTGGCCACTGGCTCAGAAGTTGGCAACTTCACCCTACTACCCTCCGACCCCCAATCCGAAAATTTTGAACCCGTTGCCATTAAGCACCCTTGCATTTTCGGACATGGTCCTAGTGGACTTTTCTTCATGAAATGAGCCAAGGAATACGCTGGAGAAATTTGTCCGCAACTTCCTGAATCACCCTGTATATCAAAATACACTTTTGCGCCAATTACTTCTTGCGACGTGGAAAGGTAATTTTCTGTGTACAAGAATATATTGAGTGATAAAAGGTGCAGATTATCATTGAAGAGCTTAGAGGCTATTATGGTCACTTATTGCAATATTTAAATAAAAAAAGAATTTTGTTTTATTAGTCCGAATAATAATCTGTTGTTTTTATAAGGTGCATATTATTTGAAATTTTTGCATGTATAGTGCATACTAGCTTATTCGTACCCTGCGTTGCACGGGATCCAAAAGAGTATTATTTTGTTATAAACTCTTTAACACCTGGTAGCGTCGGAGTCCAAAGATGTTTGCGTTTTGTCAAATACCTAGAAGGATTTTTTAAGCCAACCACTTGTAACAAATTGGTCTTCCCTATTTTCTTCCCTATTTTCAGCCTTCTAGCTCTAAAAAAATCTTGTACTATTTCCTATATTTTGCATACAAAGGGTTTTTAAACAGAGACGCTACAAAAGTAAATCGATAGGGACAGCAAACGACGCCATATTTTTCCCCGCTCTTTTGACATTTCTCTTCAGTAATGTTTGCCATTTCATCATGGAAAGATATAGGAGCCAACAACGAGTCGAAATTATTAAAATTTACTACCGAAATTTGGAGTCAGTGGCCTCAACTTTAAGAGCGCTACGTCCAAATTATGGTCGTTATAATCGTCCTACCAGATCAACAATTGAGCGTCTAGTGGAAAAATTTGAATCCACAGGCACAGTACAAATTGTTCCCGTGCCAGTGAGGCCCGTAGTGTCGAGAATATTGCTGCCGCTGAGGCTTCAGTTCAAGAAAGCCCAAATGTGTCTCTCACACGTCGTTCTCAAGCGTTGGGCATCTCTGTGACGTCGTTGTGGCGAATTTTGCGACAAAGATCTTGGCCTACATCCTTACAAGATCAAATTGACGCAAGAACTGAAGCCGCCTGACCACTATAAACGTCGTATGTTCGTGAATTAGGCTGAGCAACAACTTGAAAATGATTCGGATTTCCTTCGGAAAATCATCTTCAGCGATGAGGCTCATTTCTGGCTGAATGGCTTCGTCAATAAGCAAAATATGCGTTATTGGTCAGACAGCAATCCACACGCAATCCATGAGTCGTCATTGCATCCCGAAAAAATTACGGTTTGATGCGGTTTATGGGCCGGCGGCGTCATTGGGCCGTATTTCTTCCGTGATGATCAAGACCGGCACATTACTGTGAATGCGAATACCTACCGTTCATTGATAACCGAATATTTTTGGCCCCAATTGGATAATATGGACTTGGAGGACATGTGGTTCCAATAGGACGGCGCCACAAGCCACACAGCGAATGCCACAATCAATTTATTGGAAACCAAGTTTGGTGAACGTGTTATCTCACGAAATGGCCCAGTCGATTGGCCGCCTCGGTCGTGCGATTGACGCCGTTAGACTACCTTGGGGCTACGTCAAGCCTATGGTCTATGCCAACAAGCCAGCGACGATTGATGTTCTTCGTACGAATATCGAACGTGAAATTGCAGCAGTATCGGCCGATTTATGCTTGAAAACCGTCGAAAATTGGGTTCAGCGTCTGGACTTCTGAAAGCGTGCCCGTGGTGGCCATGCAAAAGAAATCGAGTTCCATACATAATGGCATCGAACGTACTTTCACAGGAATAAAGAATTTCATTGGTATCTAAAACCGGTTTTGTTTTATTTAAAAAAACTTTTGTAGCGCTCTTATTGAAAAACCCGTTATTTTAATATATATTTTAATATCTATTCCAAAAATGTATTTTTATAACATTTTGAACTGTTATCAAACTCTATCGGGTCATAATATTCCTTGTTATACGGTTTCAAACAGCGTGACCTAAAAGCGACATTATTCGATTATTTACAGCAGTAAGCAGTATTGCACTTATAACGCTTCCCACCGCGCAATCTAGTTTATTCCACAAATATCTACTACTTTCCAGAATGCTCTATTGTTAGTGAATTCATTAACCTTTTTATAGATTGTCAATAAGTAAAAAGCTCACAATCCACCACGTATACATTAACATTACATTTCACCAACTTTGCAAAAGTATTAGATTAATTATTGACATCCAAATTTTAGATTACACTAACGAATATTTCATAACAGTATTATAGAGCAATAACTGGTCGAGGTTTATATCTGAAATAATTCCCTATAGCAATTATTACATTCCATATTTATGTGAAAGGATTTGAAACGTGTCTCTGTAAACTCTTGTTGTATTTATGTATGATTGGACATCTGTACACACAAATATAGTTATACATATAAGAGTAGTATATCATTCCCGACCGCGTATGTATGTAGTGCTGCTTGCGCGAACTTTTCGTATGTACTTAATACTCGAGACTTTAATTAAATACAAATGGTCAATAAAAATATATATTTTTTTAAATGACTATTGTGCCGGAGTTTTCATTAAATGTCTGCCTCCAGAAAATTGTATTTACACCTTAGTAGCCCTTATTCACTTTACATTGCCTGTGAATTGCAGTCCATCGTCGTGGTCGTTGGGTACAAATGATAGCGCAAACATTTTCCCAAATGGACGAAGATTAAAGTCTGACGTTATTTATAAGTATGTATGTGACCACCAATAAAAGGCACGACTGGATGTGATGATTAAAGTTGTAAATTTACCAAGAATTTTAAGCCGCAACAGTTAAAAATATTGTGCTCCTGGAGATAAATTAACTACCAGTATGAGTGTGTATGTACACACAATATTATCAACCGCTTGGGTCGCCACCATAAAACATCTACTTCGCAGTTTGAACATCACGGGATTCAAGACCGTCTGTTACGCAGACAATGTGTTGATACTACTTAGGGGAATACATACAGGGTACAGTACTGAATATAAATTTGTTTCTTTACAAGAAATAGCCGCATCCTGTAAGCAGCCTGCAAACAGGCTTTCAGTAGGGTGAAATTCTTGAAAGGAAGACTGGATTAAGAACTACTTTGGAACAACCAAATAGAGAGTAGAGTGGAAAAGGATTACAACTGTTAGTCTCTTTGTCGCAGATAAACTGAATGTTTGCATGTTTGAAAAAGGTAATTTTCAAACTGACTGGGCATTATATCTGTTTTTAGTCAGTTCAAAAATCCGACATTTTCGAAAACCGGTTTTCAATTTATTCGAAAAATCAGTTTCGCGTAAAGCCGATTATCGGTTTCACAGAATGGAACGAACCGGTGAAACCGGTTAATTTTCGGTTTTATTTACGGTTCCTCTTCGATTTTTTTGATGTGCATAGAAACAATATGTTTACATTTTTGTCGGATAAATAATACAAATCAGTTCTTGACTACTTTCCTTTGCCCGTACAAAGAATTATTGAGAAAAATGAAGAAAATATAACACCATTACTCCGATTTCAATACAATTACAGTTTCTTGAAAAAAACACATATTTTTAAATATTTGTCTTATGAAGATAAAATACGTTGAACTGAATTAAACTGATTAGATCATGTTAGAATAACTTCGATTGAATTGAATTAAATTAAAATAAATTTAATTGAACTCATTTGAACTGAATTGAATTGAATTGCATTGAATTTAACTGAACTGAATTGAAGTGTATTTAATTGAATTAAAATGAATTGAATTTAATCGAATTGAATTGAACCGAACTGAACTGAACTGATCTGAACTGATATGATTTGAAATGAACTGAATTGATTTGAATTGAATTGGATTGGGTTAGATTGAAATGAATTCTTATTCTTATTAGTGGCTCAATCGAAAAATTTTGCAGGTGTTTTAAAATTTGGCAGTCACGTTTAATTTTTAAATTAAAATGTGAATCATATTCCTATTTGCGATGCGTGTGTAAAATAAGATTGACAAGTTTAATTCATATTCATTAATCTAATTTAAATTCTTATTTTATAAAGTGTAAATATATAATTTATACAATAATTAATATTAATAAAATGTTATTCAAATTAAAAAACCATTTTGAATTAAAAAAATTGTTTAAAATGTTATGAAGAAATTATTCAAGATATACAATTGCAATTGAAATGGATATCGTGTTACTTAATCCAAAAAATCACCAATATTTGAAAATTATATCTATTTTTGTTCAACTTTCAATTTTTTGAAAGGATATTTAACACAAATAAAGTAAAAACCGGTTAACTGACGTCATTTCACCCGTTTTCGTTAACGTATGAGAAATTTATTATAAAAAAAAATTAAATAACTTTGTTTTAACACTATTATTCTACAACCCAGTATTATCAACTATATTGGGTACTTTTGCTTTGGTTTGTGTCTAGACTAATATATGTTGGGAAATTTCTTGTTTAATTGGCAAATTTTCAAGGTGGAGCCTTTAACCAATATTTTGTATATATTGTAGGTTTGAACACAATAAAAAGTAAATATAAAAAAGCTAAAGTGAAGGAAGTTTAAGAAAAGAAAATTTTCTTAACTAAGTGCGGTTTCTTGAAAAGTAAATTTTCTCACAAAAAATACCTACTCATATTCTTAAACAAAGTACGTTTTCTTAAAAAAAATACCTTTTATAGAAGAAGTATATTTGCTCAAAAAAAAATTTTTTTCTTAAAAAAGTTATATTTTTAAAATAAGTACCTTTTCTTAAAAAAGTAAATTTTCTTACAACAAACTGCCTTTTCTTAAAAAACCACCATTTACCTTTTTTGTGAAACAAATAACTTTTCTTGAGATAAGGACATGCTCCTAAAAATATACCTACTCTGGGAAAAAGTACCGATTCTAAAAAAATTACCATTTCTTAAAAAACCTTTTCTTCAAAAAAAATACCTTGTCTTAAAAAACATTTTCTTACAAAAATTCCTGTTCTTAAAACTACCTTTTCTTAAAAACAAAATAATACCTCTTCTTTTCTTGAGATAAGTATCGTTTCTGAAAATAAGTAAATTATTGTTAAAAAAAACGTTTTCCTAAAAAAAGTACCACTTCTTTAAAAAGTACCTGTTCTTAAAAAAAGTACTTCTTTGTAAAAAAAATCATACTCTTATAGTTTTTTCTTACAGAAAGTACTTTTTCTTAAAGAAAGTCCTTTTCTTAAAAAAAAATTAGATTTTAATAAAAGATTTTTTACAAAAGTATCTTTTTTTAAAGATCCATTTAAATTATCGTATTTTCAATGGCTTAGGTGTGTTGGAACTAACTAGTACATTATATACAGCGAAAGGAACTTCGTTCCAACCGGGTGTCCCCTGTCCCTCATGTAATTATTTTTTTTAATTTTATTTGCGTCTGCACTCGAGTAATTGTGATTTGGTCATTAAAATATAATGTTGCCCTTAAATGAGGCAGGCCACAGTTGAAAATATGTAAAAGTATTACATTTTCAAAGAGTTAAATTTCTTGTGATTCTATCTGCGTTTCAAGCGTTTTTTTTTATCCCGCTAAACTTATGTTTTCTCCAAGTTTATATAGGCTAGACCGTCTATTTACGTTTGATCTATTATATTTTAAATAATATTTTTTGATTAGAATTAATGTATTTTTAATTTCAAATATAATTTCAAAATGTGTCCCTTAAAATTATATTATTTTTTTGTTGAGTTTCAATTGGTAGTAATATTTGTGCCGCAATATTGAAACCGAAACTTTAAATTTAAAATTGTAGTTTAATGAAAATGTGTTTAGTTAGGCAAGACATCCTTTTATGCATGTGTACGCGGCTCTTGTACATGAGATCCTGGGTTCGAACCCTGCTCTGACCACCTTAAAATTTCTTTCGGCGGCGGTCACCTCGCATAGTGACGGCGACACTATCGAGTGTATAGCCATGAAACACCTTCTCAAAATACCGTTCGGAATCGGTGTAAAACTGTAGGTCCCAATCAGTGAGTGAAAACTGGAAAGCGCACAGCTCAGTGACTGTGAGAAGTTCTCCCATGTCCCTTCATGGGATGTAATGGGAAACCATTTATTTATTCTAATGGGTTTTTCAACAGAGACGCCACAAAAGTAAATCGATAGGGACAGCAAACGACGCCATATTTTTCCCCGCTCTTTTGACATTTCTCTTCAGTAATGTTTGCCATTTCATCATGGAAAGATATAGGAGCCAACAACGAGTCGAAATTATTAAAATTTACTACCGAAATTTGGAGTCAGTGGCCTCAACTTTAAGAGCGCTACGTCCAATTTATTGTCGTTATAATCGTCCTACCAGATCAGCAATTGAGCTTCTAGTGGAAAAATTTGAATCCACAGGCACAGCACAAATTGTTCCCGTGCCAGTGAGACAAAGAAGTGCCCGTAGTGTCGAGAATATTGCTGCCGCTGAGGCTTCAGTTCAAGAAAGCCCAAATGTGTCTCTCACACGTCGTTCTCAAGCGTTGGGCATCTCTGTGACGTCGTTGTGGCGAATTTTGCGAAAAGATCTTGGCCTACATCCTTACAAGATCAAATTGACGCAAGATCTGAAGCCGCTTGACCACCATAAGCGTCGTATGTTCGTGACTTGGGCTGAGCAACAACTTGAAAACGATTCGGATTTTCATCGGAAAATCATCTTCAGCGATGAGGCTCAATTCTGGCTGAATGGCTTCGTCAATAAGCAAAGTATGCGATATTGGCCAGACAGCAATCCACACGTAGTCCATGAGTCATCGTTGCATCCCGAAAAAATTACGGTTTGGTGCGGTTTATGGACCGGCGGCGTCATTGGGCCGTACTTCTGCCGTGATGATCAAGACCGGCACATTACTGTGAATGCTAATCGCTACCGTTCAATGATAACCGAATATTTTTGGCCCCAATTGGATAATATGGACTTGGAGGACATGTGGTTCCAATAGGACGGCGCCACAAGCCACACAGCGAATGCCACAATCAATTTATTGGAAACCAAGTTTGGTGAACGTGTTATCTCACGAAATGGCCCAGTCGATTGGCCGCCTCGGTCGTGCGATTTGACGCCGTTAGATTATTTTTTGTGGGGCTACGTCAAGTCTATGATCTATGCCAACAAGCCAGCGACGATTGATGAACTTCGTACGAATATCGAACGTGAAATTGCAGCACTATCGGGCGATTTATGCTTGAACACCGTCGAAAATTGGGTTCAGCGTCTGGACTTCTGCAAGCGGGCCCGTGGGGCCATGCAAAAGAAATCGAGTTCCATACATAATGGCATCGAACGTACTTTCACAGGAATAAAGAATTTCATTGGTGTCTAAAACCGTAGCGCTCTTATTTAAAAACCCGTTATATGTCGACACACGCTTAAAGTGTTTTTTGTGGGTGATATTGGCAGGCAATACTACATATATAACAACTCACTATTTGTTTTAATAAATTTTCATTTCCTGAGACACAATTTAACAAATTTTTTTCTTTCATTTTAGTGATTTCGTCCATAAAAACGTCCACTGATACATGTAAGTTTAAATATAATTATTTTTTCCCCAATATAATTGAAATAGTTTTACGTATTCTTACGAAAAATGCGTTCCACTTCGGTTCAACTGAGGTTGACTGTGTATTGAAATTTGACCGTTCTAACAGTTTTGTTGAGTATGGCTGTGAATAACAGGAGGTTCCGAGGCAACAGCTGTTCGAGTTGGTGGTTGTAGTACTAATAGAAAATATAGTGTAATTAAAGAATAAGAGATAAGTGAGTGGAAGTAAACCATGTTTTAAATACATTTAAATGATATTTATGGACGGTTGATTGATGACAATGCATTGCTAATTATGTTTGATTGATGATAATATCTTCCAAATTGTGATTGATGCTTCTTTTGCCATCTTTATGTCGAACACTATGAGAACTCCAACTATTCCAGTTACTTTCCAAGGTTTCCTGTTCAAGGAAAATAGGTGTTGAACACTCTGTGGATAAGCTGCGCAACTTGAAGTTGATATCAACTTAAACTTTTTTTACAGGAACTACGATTTTGCCCTTACACTCTCAAACAAGCTGAAGCAACTTCATTTCCTTGTCAGACACCAAAAGGAAAACTGATGAGTGTGGTGCATAGATATTATCAATTTTTTAAGTGAAGGGTGTCTCAGTACTATTGCACTTTTTAAATTTCGTGACATGTTTGTTTTCAAGTGGCAACTCTGAAATTTGGCAGCTGGCACATATGTTTATTCTGATTATTAAAAAATGTAGCGCTTTATGAAAGAACAACGCGTTATAATTGTGACAACTCATTACAAAAATTTTGGAAAGTTATGCTGCGACCGCTCGCAAACGTCGGAGAATGTGTCAACCATTCGAAGGGTGGTCATAATATTTGGGGGAACTGGGTCGGTTATGTACATTAAGACTCCTCAGCAAAAACGTACCGCTGGTGTCTTGACAACATTGCTGCTGTAAAGGAGAGTGTCGCCGAAATCCCGAAAACATCAATTCGGCGTCGTTCGCAACAACTTCAATTTTCACGAAACACTACGCAATGAATTTTGAGAAAAGACCCTTCACCTTCATGCGTAAAAAATGCAGCTTACTCAGGAGTTCAAACCAGCAGACCATGGAAAGCGCCGGCAATTCGTTCAATGGGTAATGGAGCAAGGTGAAGAAGTTTTTCAAAAAGTCGTCTTCTCCGATGAAGCGCAATTCCATCTGAATGGCTTTGTGAAAACACAAAATTGTCCAATTTGGGCTCAGAATCATGGGCTCAATCCCTGAGAAACAAATGCACCACAACGAGCAACTGTCTGCTGCAGATTTTGTTCAGGTGGCGTGATTGGGCATTACTTTTTTGAAGATGAGTCGTTACAGGAACATGATAACGGAGTTCTTGTGGCCTCAACTGGTCAGTGTGGATCTGAACACCAGGTGGTTTCAGCAAGACGGCGCCACCTACCACACAGCTAGAGTACCTAGTCAAAAAACCGCATTTTGCAACAAACCGGGTTTTCGGTTGTTTCGAAAAGCGAAGTTTGAAGTTAAAACCCGGTTTCGGTTTATATAACCTAATTTTTTTTATTATAAGATCAAAAAAAATTTAATTTCCACAGAAAAAACGAACAAAAATGTTTTTTGAGATTCCCTAAAAAATATTCCATATACATACATAAATTTAATATTTATTACAAAACTCTCATCTAACTTCAATTTAGTATTGGCAACACTTAAATAATTTTAGCTTTCTACAGAGAAATCAGCAATTATTTCAACATAACATAATTTTACAAATTTTTTTTTTTGAAAATTTCCCATATACATATATATTTGACGGATATTTTATTCCATAATTAATCGGAATATGTCTTCTTTACAATCCCGTACAAAATCATAACAACTTTAAAAAATACGTGTTTTTATTTAAAAATTAAAAAGTGCATTCTTACTGAGACAACCTTTATTTATAAATAACACTACAATTCATATTTATTTAGGTTCTATTTTGCCGATAGTGTTTATGCTACTTTTTTTTTGGTTTATTTTTTCTTATTTTGCGGAATCAAAATCGCCTTGATTTTACCTCGACTAGTTTGTACAAACAACCAACTTCATTTTACACCTTGTATAAGATGGTGTCAACTTGAGTTTGTTTGCAACTTAACACCAGGTCTAAGGGCCCCTTTACTCTATGTACCAAATGACAGACAGTCAGTCGTTTTATCGGACAACATTCGCCCCCGAGACTTACTGATAGGGCAGCAAATGCAATACTTTAGCATTTGTTTAGTGCAAGATTCGCAGAAAGGAAGACAAAACCTTTACGTAGGGTTGCAAAATTTTCACAAGCGAATACAATAAGGCACTTTTCAGGCAAATGGAAGGAAAAGCGTTGCATTTTTTCTTAGAAACAAAATCGCCATAACTAGTGCAAATGTCAAAATGCCCCATTACTGTTTTTCTCCATCTTGGGGTTTTGTTTTGGCAATTATTTCCTAGGGCATAACTTAGTTTTAAACAGTTTTGGGGTTTGTTTAATTTCTGATTCTGGGTTCATTTCATATATGGCGTTTTGTGTTTTGGCAGAAAGGACAACTTTATTTGGTTCCTTTGCCCTGAAACTATATTTTCCTGTTACATTTTAGAAAACAGAATGCACGCTGAAAATTGTCGGCCAAAGGAACATATTGCAGGAAGCATGTATATGTTTGGGAGTATTGTTTTCGTCAATTGAATATCTACTGGTTTTTTTTCTTTAGTGTCATTCCATGTGTTGGTTTCCAGCAGTTTTCAACAAACAAACCCGTATTTGGGTTACAAATACATATATTATAACCTATTAATCATTGTGTCCCAAACATGTTATATTGGCTAGCAAATACAATGTGTTTGGGCACAAGTTTAATATATTTGCGACAAGCTACAAACATGTTATATTTGCATCCAAACAACAAAAAAGGACAAATTTTTCAGCGTGTAGTATTTATGAGTTTGGAACACAAAGATGCAATATTAGGATATTAAATATTGTCTATTCTCTATGAAAGGGCAACATTATTTTCAGAGAAGAAAACGCCATTAGATTGATTGTTATTCTATATTTCAACAATGGGAATTTTATTCGAAGACATTGCATTCGATTTTATTTCGTCGAACCTGCAAATGTGCAAAATACTCCCAAATTTCCTATAATCCCACATGTCCTTAAGGTTAGGGTCTTTTTTCTTATTATATTTATGCAGTATATATTTTGTTACTTTCTTGTAGGCGCCAAACGCCATGTTGTTCATGTCTATTATCTAGTTTAACACACCATAGATTTTTATTTTACATTTTGTTTTTTTTCTTGTTTTAAAGCTGTATTTTTATTTTTCAAATATATAAATGTAATGTTAATTTTATGGTGGATGAATCTGTTGTTTTTTATTTAATTTTCGCTGCTTTGGCTTACAGAAATTGGCATAATACACAAATGTACAAATCGGCTGAGAAGCAAATAACTGACAATTACATTTAACAACAATGACCATTGTTGGCATTGAAGTAAGATGAAACTGTACACTACTTATTGTACTTCCTATGTGCCACTAACACTAAAATCAAACGGACCTTAAGAAGTTCAATTTTGTACAAGGAAAGAAGCTTAAATGTATTCGAGGGTAATGTAAAAAGGTGGCACACAAATTAAGGGTGTTATTCTCTAAGTCATGAATTTGTAACTTCGCATCACTTTTGTCATTATGATGGTCTCAAAAACGTAACGGCTTTTCCGTGACTACCTGCATTGAGCTACGTTATATAACACTGTGGAACAAAAAAAATAGGGTTCTAGCAACGGATTCTGGTAGAGGGGGTAAAAAAAATATACGTGTAACGGCGTTTTGAAAGTTTACCCCTTAAAATGCAGATTTGTTGGAAATTTTAGCGCCAACTCGGAATAGGTACGAACTTAACCCTTAAATGGATTTTCAGTTTTGACTTATTCTCTGCCATTCAAGTTGAGCTTTCAGCTTTAGTGTGTTATGAAATTTATAGTAGATTTTTTATGTGGAATATTTTTGTTGTACGGCTTTTACTCTAAGTTAACAACAAATCAAAGGGTACTTGTGCCTGATGCCGTCCATGCCACCGCTGACTGTCTAGGAGTGATGTTCTGACTGACTGCCTTCTTGTCTGCAGCACCATCTCCAGTGATCCTTATAGAGTTAATTTAACTCATTTCGCTATTTATCAGCATTTGTCTTCTTAACTCATACAAGCGCATGACCGTCTAAATCCTGACAGCATTTACGTCATGTGTTTATAACTCGAACTTGTTTTTCATTTGTTTTTTCCCGGTTCATTTTAATTTCCATTACAAATGGTAATCGGTTTTACTTAAGTTTCTATATGCGCATTTCCAAAATTTCTATAGAATTAGTGATACATTTTTTTTTACAAATCTAGAACTTTGGAAGATGCGGGACAAGTTATAAATAAAATAAATAAATTAGTTTCCTATTCCATCCCATGAAGGAATTGGGGAGAGCTTCTCACAACCAGTGCTATGCACTTTGAAGTCTCATACTCACTGATTGAGACATACAGTTTTTACACCGATTCCGAACGTTATTTTGAGAAGCTTTTTCATGGCTAACTACTGGATAGTGTCGAAATTTAAGGTGGTCAGAGCACGGATCGAATCCAGGATCTTATGTATAAGAGGGGCGCGCACTAGCCATTGCACCACCGACGTCAGGTACGAGGGCGGTTCCAAAACTAGCCGACGTGTTGTGTAGATGGCGCCAGTATGTAGTTTGAAAAAAAAAATTTGGTGAAAAGTGAAAACCTTGTATAACATATGTTTTAAATTTCAAGGCGCCACGTTGTTTAGCATTTTTATTTGAGTCGTGATTGGTCACCGTTATACAATTGAATTCTACTACAAGCTAGATCCTACTACTAGATTCTACTCAACTAGATCCTACTAGAATTATACTACAAGCTAGATTCTACTCTGGGGGAGTCTGCTTCTTCGTTTACAACTGCAAAATATTGGGTAGCAGAGATTAAAAGAGGCCGTACGAGATGCCAAGACGAATACCGTAGTGGTCAACCCATTGAGGTGTCCACGCCAGACACGAATAAGAAAATCCACAAAATGGTATTGGATGATCGTAGGCTGAAGGTGCGTGAGCGAGCTGAAATGATGCGTATTTCAGTAGAGTGGTTGGCGATGTTTCACCGCAATAAAGCCGAATTTTCGAGTCGATTTATAACGATGGATGTGATATGGTTCCACCTCTTCACACCTGACACAAAGAAACAGTCAAAGCAGTGGCCTGTAATGGGACAATCGTGTCCAAAGAAGGCGAAGACCGTTCCATCTGCATCCAAGGTCATGGCGTCTGTTTTTAAATTACTGCAGATGACCAACTTTACACAACTATAAAACATGAACTGTGGGGATATTCAACGTAAAATAAACGTCATTGCAAGGGCAGTAATAAGTAGAATATCTGTGTGAAATTTCATTGAATTGAAAAGTATCAAGTTTCAAAATAATGGCTCTTGTGCCAATATTTTAAGTTAATATACAAATTTTCCAGAGAAAAATCGCGGGCTCGATTTTGATTTTAGAACCATGGTTACTTGGGGACATTTTCTTAGAATTTGGCGTAGATTACGTTTCTGCTATACTCTTTGTCAAGTTTTTTGGTTCCATATAAATTGACCCACCCTAATATACATGTCAAATTTATAACAATTTATAATTATTGCTATTATTTTTAAATTGGTTTTGTTGTTTAAATTCTGAACACATTTTTTTAGACTGTGTGTTCATTTTTCAAAATTTGTTAAAACGACTTTAACACAACACAATGGATCTTCTAAAAAATATATTGAAGTGGCGTACCCTCCCAAAATTCTACCAAAAAATTTCGCATTCTTTGGTATTATACCAAACATAACATATTCCCCAATTTTCATCGAAATCGCAATACAGTCAGGAAATTCTGTGTACAACTAACAAGGAATTACTCCAAAAACAAAAGGGAGGTGATAAAACAAAATTACACAAAATATTTCAGGTTTAGAGGCAATAAAATCACCACACTCGAATAAAAAACCATCACAATAAAACAACAACGAATTATTCCCCAGTTGTCAATGCAAATTTGTTATTATTACATACAAAAGCAAACAAACAACTAATACAATAACAACAACATCAACAAAAGGAATGGCCAAAGTGGCAACAACGGCATCAGGAGTTACTCATGGCAACATCAGCACTAAGCAACTGTTAAAACACAAGTGTCCACCCGGCATTTAAACGAAACACAAGAATAAGAAAAATCTCAAACTTGGCTAAGAGCATGAAAAACTAATAGAAACCCCACCCCAGGATGAACTTTTGGGCTGGGGGAGATCAACCATACCTATCACCATAAAATCAACAACAACGAATACGAAACAATAATACCCAAAAGAACATTTTGCATTTGTTTGATGATAATTTGACATTTGTGTATTTTTCTTTTTTTCCCTCTTCTTTTCTTGTTCTTTACTGAACCAGAGCCAATTATGGGTGATAGAGTTTGGAAACCCAAAAGACCTAAACAGAAATTTTAAAAGGCTGAACCGACTTAAATATGCCCTCACCCTAAATCATCCATTGAGTCCGAGTTCCATTAATTTATTTTCTTAAAGTTTATTTAAATGGAAAGGGTTATCTCAGTACGATTGCACTAAATTTAGGGTAATTTTTTTGTGGAAGTGGCAACTGTGAAATTTGGCGCTGTCACATATGTTTATTCCGAATATTAAAAATGTAGCGCTTTACGGAAGAACAACGCTTTATAATTGTGAAAACTTATTACAAAAAATGGGAAAGTTATGCTGAGACCGCTCGCAAACTTCAAACAATTTCAGTCAACCATCAGAAGAGTGGTCAAAAAATGTTAAGAAACTGGGCCGTTTATGGACAGTAAGACTCCTTTTCGTCAACGTACCGGTCCGTCACTGGCTCTCTCGGCATCGTTCTCAACAATTTTAAATTTCACGAAGCACTACGTAGCTAATTTTGACAAACGACAAAATTCAAAAGATATGCGTACAAAATTCAGCTCATTCAGGAGCTTAAACCAGCAGACAATTCGTTCAATGGGTAATGGAGCAAAGTGAAGTCAATGGTAATTTTTCAAAAAAAATCATATTCTTCGACGAAGCGCATATCCATCTCAATGGATTCGTGAATACACCAAAACGTTCGGATTTGGGGCTCCATGAGAAACAAATGCACCCAGAACGAGCAACTTTCTGGTGCGCATTTTGGTCGGGCGGCATGATTGGGCCTTACCTTTTTGAGGATGAGACCGAAATTGCAGTGATTGTGAATGGAATTTGTTACAGGAACATGATGACGAAGTTCATGTGGCCTCATCTGGACTGCATTGATCTGCAAGTCATGTGGTTTCAGCAAGACGGCGCCAGCAACGATTTCCTGAACAAATTATATCAAGAAATTCTGATGTTATCTGGCCACCAAGATCATATGATTTAATGCCGTCCGATTTCTTTCTATGGGCTTTGTAAAATCTCGGGTTTATGCGAATAAACCAGAAACAATTCCTGAGCTCAAATCCAAGATCCAACGCGCCATCGGTGAGATACAGCCCTATCTCTGTGAAAAAGTCATGGACAATTTCACGAAAAGTGTAATGGCCTGTCAGCAGAGCTGTGGGGGCCATTTGACTGATGTTTTATTCCACACTTAATCGGAACATGTCCAATAAAAAAAATTACAACTATTTAAAAAGATACGTGTTTTTATTTTAAAATAAAAAAGAGCATTCTTACTGAGACAGCCTTTACTAAAAATAAGTGTTCGAATCTTATGTTCTAATCGGAGTTAATACACTTAGAAAACTAACCTGCTGAACTCCAGTATTTATTTCGCTTTCATCTGAAATAAACTCCTAATGTTTGAACCGAAAACTTATATTTTTCACGTAGCCTTCAAAAAGCTAGTGAGGTAGGTATTTCCATATTTCATATATTAGTCAAACGCTGGAATCAAATCCCCACAGCAACAAAACCTTTTTGAAACAAGTTTTTCTAGTCTCATTGGTCAAACGGTTTACTTGTTATAGTGCATTATTACCCGTCTTCAAGGTATGAAATTATGAGACGAGATATAATTCATTAGTTTCAATAGACAAATTTGTTCAAAGAGTTTTGATACTCACTATAATAGGCTCATACACACTAAAAAATCTGTCGTTTTTTGCTGTTTGGATGCAAATATAACACTTTTATAGTATGTGGAAAATATACTATACTTGTGGCCCAACACATTGTGTTTGCTATTCAATATAACATGTTTGAGACACAATGATTAATAGGCTATAATATATGTTTTTGAGATCCGAATGTGGCATTGTTAGTTAAAAGCTGCTAAAAACAAAAACGAGACACACAACAAAGTAGCAAAAAGGCAAAAAATCTTCAATTCAACGAAACAATGCTTGCAAATATGTACATGTTTTCCGCAATATGTTGCTGGGGCCGTTATTTTTTAAGCGTGTAGGTCTTTGATATAATAAGCTTGCTTTTTGAATTCCTGCTAAACTAATTTTTCGACGACTTTGTATGGGTAGACGCTTAAAATCGCTTAATATCGCTTAGCTGCCCATATAAAGTGGTCGAAAAATTAGTTTAGCAGGGAATAACAAAACAGGCTCAATATAATTTGACTGCCCCTACTGAAATGTTTTGAGCAATACTCCCTTTTCTAATCTAATTGGTTGGACGTCTTACGTGTTTTTTTGTATTATGACCCTCCTCAAGGCCGTCGGTAGTGCAATGGTAGTGCGCGCGGCTCTTGTGCATGAGGACGTGGGTTTGATCCCTACTCTGACCACCTTAAATTTCTTTCGGCGGCGGCCACCTCGCATAGTGACGACGACACTATCGAGTATTTAGCCATCAAAAAGCTTCTCAAAATACCGTTCGGAATCGGTGTAAAACTGTTGGTCTCAATCAGTGAGTGAAAAACTGTGACTGTGAGAGAAGCTCTCCCCTGTCCCTTCATGGGATGTAATGGGAAACCATTTTTTTTTATATTGAGTCTTCTTGGGATTGTCTGTAGTATACTCGCATGTCCATATGCGTTGCTCTTCCAGAGTCCAAGAGCGTTTAGTCAGGTGTCACTCCAGGCCGCACTAGCTGTGATGTGAAGGTCGAGTGGTATAATATGAAGAATTGCCTTAAGGACTTCAGCTGGACACGTGCCATACTTCAGCTAAAATACCGTTTTAGGTAGAACGGTATTCTAGTTAGTCGAAGTTAATTTTTTGTGCAACACATAGAAAAACATTAAATTTAATTTTTTACCGATAACTGTTGTTTTCCAAATTCAGATTTTGAATCCGTAGTCCGTAGGGTTGGAGAAATGTTTTAATACTCATTGACTGATAATATGACTGGAGAATGGTCCAAATATGACTGTAGAATCGCCTAAAGAATGGCCACGGTACGTAGTTCGTAGAATCATTTGATCTCGCAATTCCCTTAAATATACCGAAATCAATTAGATCAGGCTGTTTGTTACGATCGAGCGGTCAGTACGTTGGCTGATAGGACATTTCGTTGTGACGCAATTGTACAATTGTACAACTGTTTTGCTTTTGGGTTCACGAAGCGGGAGACTAATTAAGTATGTTTTGCATAGCCATCTCCAACAGCAAAAAAAATTTATGTCCGCCCTGTTGAAAAAAAATTATAAATGGATAAATCGATATCGAAAATTATGGGGTAAATATATTGCCAATATTGTTGTTTTTGAGAAACTTGAATAGTAGTTGGCTGCATATATTTTTCTGTGCTGTCCTGTAGGATATCAGGCCTCACTCTCTTGCCTCCATATTTAATATGTGGGTGGTTTTTGACAATATATTGTTCAAAAAAGTATATTAGCTGCTGAAATGGGAAAAGGACAAATGTTTGTTGTTTCAGTAATTATACGGCAAACATTTAGCAAACAATTTGTCGAGTGTTTTATCAACCCTACCAACAGTTTGTTCTTATACCAGTACATTTGCTGTAATAGCAGACAAAATGCCGGCTGATAAAAAGCTAATATTATTTGCTGTTAATGTTAAACATTATATTTTGGCTGTAATAGGGTTTACTATGGCTACTTTTATGCATAGCATCCCTCTGGGTGAGGGTATACCACATTTTTAATTGAAAGGTAGAGGTTTTATTTGTTTATGTAGATGACACAAATTACGGTTAATATTTTTGATTATCTCAAGTCTCAGTTTAATTATATTCATTAATTTTAATTTATTTTTGCTGGTAATAAGACACATCTTTGTCCTAGTGCTCATTTAGCAAATATATATTGAAACACATACAGTTAAATATATAATGAATTAACAAGCCTCATTTCCAAGTGATTATGGTAAACTCTTGGGTGGGAATAAAAATAAAAGTAACGCTTTTTTCTAGCACAATTTGAATAACCCAACTGTGACACGTATGAACAAATGAGGACAATTAGTTTCAAAGGCATACAATTTGTACTAAATATACTTACTTAGGCTAAAATAATGAAACGAGATGATGAGATTGGTGCTGGTGGTGGAGGGTGATCTTTAGTGGAAGAATATGGATGGAGTGTGTGGAGAAGTGCTGAAAATTGGTCCCAGATGTCGTCCCCATATTAATTAAACAAACAAATTTCCACATATTCCTCCAACTGGTTCCATCCTTCGCTTTTTGTCACCAGTTGGTAACACCAAGGATTCGGAGGGATTCTTCGTGCTAGTTTTTCCAGCGGGGTCTCGATCATCCTCTTTTCCTGCTTCCATCGTTGCGTTTTCGAGAATCTTTCGCGCTGGCTCATCTTCATTCATTCTGATAACATGGCCTAGCCAACGCAATTGGTCTAATTTGATTCGCCTAGCTATGTGCACGTCAGAATACAGATGATATAGCTCTTGGTCCCAACGACGTCGGTACTCGCCGATTTCTTTAACATGACCATATATATTGTTCTCTCGAATACTCCCAGGTGTTTTTCATCCACTTGCGATATGACCCAAGTTTCGGAGCCATATGTCAGGACTTTTGTCTGTCGAGAGAGGGGTTTGTTCTTAAACTGCTTGCTGAGCCCAAAATAGCATCAATTTGCAAGCACAATCCTCCCATTCATCTCCAGGCTGACCTTTTTGTCCTTGTTCACGGCGATTACAAGGTAGACAAATTCATCTACCACTTCAAAATTAAATCGGTTATCGACGTTCAAGTGCGGACCAAGTCGAGATGTTTGTTTAGTCATTGACACCATAAAGTGTGTCTTGCCCTCATAAACAGTAACAAGACCCACCTTCGCTGATTCTTTTTCGATTCTGGAAAATACCCTCTCGCAAATTTCACCCAATGATGTCTTTGTCGTCAGCATTCGCTAGCAACATATCGTTTTTCGTGTTGATGGTCTTGGTCATATTTACTGAAGCTTTTCTCATTATTATCTTCTCACTTGGTACAGAACAGTTGGTACAGAATAGTTCGGAGAGGTCTTGCCCCACCTACACTGCTGATTACAAATTACACTGTCTTCCACAATCATTACCTCCTGATCTGCGGTGGAAGAATCTGAGTGTAATAGTGCTGAAAAGTGGTCTCTCCACATTTTAATCATATCAGTCACCAGATTCTCATTCTCGTTCTTGCAGGAGGGCAGCCCATTATTTGACAGGTTATTCGATTTTCTTACCTTCGGTATTCATTGTTCATCGTGCACATTTCGGTCTTTTCGCACCAAGCATTGTAACTGTTTGTTTAGTTGCCATACGTGCAGCGTCTTTTTCATCAGTTGCACTGCGACATGTTGGCATCTCGAATCACGCATACATCCTTTACACTAGATGAGTTCCTGCCATCTATTACCAAGTGAGCAATTTAGTTCTTCTACCTACTAACTACCATGTTCTTTGCAGTGGCGAAGTCTAGCAGTGTTATTCTATTATCGGAAGTGGTTTCATGTAGACTGTGATTACCGGTGGTTGGTCGAAAGACACTTTTCTTTCCCAATTTGGTATTAAAATTGCCTACAATAATCTTAATGTCGTGTCGAGATGTCCAAAAAGATATATTTATGTGCTTGGTCGACTGCGAAAAGGCCCTCGATACTATCCAACACGACATGTTAATGGAAATCAAAACATCTGTAGGAATTAATGGGACCGAACTTCGATGCATAAAAGACCTATATTGGAACCAGACAATAAGACTTATTGTCGAAGGGGACATGACTGAAGATATTTCTATATATATAAAGGTGGGAGACAGGGTTGCATCTTATCCCCATTACTATTCAACATATATGCCGAGAAAATATTCCAAGAAACCATTGAAGGGGAAAGAATTGGGATAAAAGTAAATGGAATTTTCGTAAATAATATCAGATTTTCAGACCATTCCACATTATTGGCTGGTCGTATAACTAAAAATGGTGTCCCATAACATCCCATGAAGGGATTGAGGAGAGCTTCTCACAATCAGTGAGATGTGCGCTTTCTAGTTTTACACTCACTGATTGGGACCTACAGTTTTAAACCGGTTCCGAACGGTATTGTCGCCATGTAGTGTCGATAGTGTCGCCATCACTATGCGAGGTGACCGTCGTCGAAAGAAATGTAAGGTGGTCTGAGCAGGGATCGAACCCACGTTCTCATGTACAAGAGCCGCGCACACTAACCATTGCACCACCGACGGCCACGGTCGTATAACTGGCGTTCAAAAACTGATGACAAAACTTACACGCATAAGCGAATCATACGGCGTGAAAATCAATATGAGAAAGACAAGATTTATGATTATCAGTAGGAAAAATGTCCATCATAATATCTCACCGAAAATATCCAATACGTGAATTTAGCGAGTGAGAAAATTTAAATACTTAATCACTGACCAGTGGGACATGGCAAAATAGACTAAACCCCGAATTGAAATGGCGAGAAATATACTAAAGTACTCACCAGCCAAGACATACGAGTAACAGTAACGACTAAAACTCGCTTCATAAAATGTTACGTATGGTCCGTACAGTTATACGGAACAGAAACTTGGACAATAAAAGTCACCGACGAACGGAAACTAGAAGCTTTCGAAATGTGGATATGGCGGAAAGTACTGGAGATACCATGGACTGACCGAGTTACCAAAGATGAAGTACTAAGAAGGATGAACACTAACAGGCAGCTGTTCGCAACCATCAATAGAAAAAACATTGTACTTGGGACACATAATGAGAAACAAAAAGTACAAATTATTCCAGGGAATACTTAAAGGGGAAAATACTAAAGGGAAATCGCGTAAGAGGCAGAAGAGAATTGGCATGAGTGCTAGTTACAATCGAAATATGAGTGAGACACTCAACTCATATACTCCAACGGGTTCAAAGCAATCGCGTTTGACGAGAGAATAGAATAACCCGTTTTAATAAGCGGTTTCAGGACCAGGTTTAAACCTTCGGGTTCTGGACTCGGATTTGAGCGAGAACAATTATAGAATGTACGAAGTGGAAACTGTCCAGTAAGTAAGGTTTAATACTTGGTTGGTTGGTTTTCGTGGTTGCTTAAGATACTATTTAGCATCAATTAGTGTCTTGAGACACCGTTTTGCATACCACATCACTCCGGGCAATCCAAAGTACCGTATCTATATCCAGCCTGTTAATCTAAGATACCTCATTAGATCCCCTAGATCTATATCGTGTACCCCAGTGAGGTTATGCAGAAAGGGACGGCCCATAGTCTGCTGGCGTCTATTCATCACAGCCGGACAACTGCAGAGGAGATGCTCCACCGTCTCCTCCTCTTCTGCGTCATCGCAGGCACGGCAGCTTCAACCGTCTTATGTATTGTCTTGTGCTCAGTCAGCATGCCAGTTAGCCTAGATAGCCCGATTATGGCTAATCAGGGAGTTAGTCCGGTGAATGTTATATTCTGGCCATGTGTTTCTGGATATGCGGCACGTTTCCGTTCTATCCCATCTGGTCTTCGCTCATTCAAGGTAATGCAGGAAAATACCTCTTTTGACCAACCCTATAGGCGTTGCGACTGACACCGTGTGGAGTTCTATGGAAGAGGATCCTGCTGGGGCTAGTTCGTCCCTAGGATACCCTTGTAGCCTGGTATCCAAGAAAGAACCACATTGGCCAGCCGGCCTAGCTCGACAAGTTTTTCCCTACATTCACTAACGAGTTTAGATGCAGTGTTGTAAGATTTAAGTGATAGGGGAGCGTCTTGGCTATCTACAAATATTCCAATGTGCTCTGTTATTCGTTGTAGTATAAGTGCGGCGCAGGTTTCTTTGATGGCCAGTAACGCCGCACTCGTCTCCTCTTCGGAGAAGACACCCAAGCCGGTACCACATTCCTTTTTGGATCCGTCCGTAAATACTTTGATGTCAAAACCTGTAAGTGGTTCCCCTTTATCCCACTCTATTCTCTTGGGAAACCTGACATCGAATAGGTTAGCGAACGCCAATGAGGGGGTGCAGTAATCGGTGGTTATATTGAGTTCTCTTGGGATTGTCTGTAGTATACTCACATGTCCGCAATAGCTGTGATGTGAAGGTCGATTGGTATAATATGAAGCATTGCATTAAGGGCTTCAGCTGGACACGTCCTCATTGCCCCTGTTATGCCGATGCAAGCTGATTTCTGTACTCTATACAACAGTTTCATGGTGGACGTCTTCCCTGCGACAGGCCACCATGCCATTGCTCCATAGGAGAGTATTGGTCTGTTTGTACATCCATAGCACCATTTTTGGTCGGAGACCCCACCGGCTTCCGAACATTTTCCGACAAGAGTAGTACGCAACTGTTGCCTTCGGTGCGCGGTGCCTCTATATTACGCTTCCAGGAAAGTTTAGGGTCTAGAATCACGCCCAAGTATTTGGCGTGAGCTGGCAGTGGAATCTCTATTCCACTTAGCCGAGGAGGATTAAACTTTGGTATCTTGGTCTTCGTGGTAAAAAGAATGACCTCACTTTCCTTGAATTCACAACAAGACCACTCCTAGTGGGCCAATCGTTAAGTGACTTCAAGGCCCCATTCATGATTTCGCTCAACACGGATGGTAACAAACCAGACACCATTATTACCACGTCATCCGCATATGCCACGGTTTTGATCCTCATATTGTCCAGTTTCAGTATTATTTTGTTGATTACGAGTAACCAAAGTAGGGGAGAGATGACTCCACCCTGGGGAGTACCCCTATTCACTCGCTTTGATGACTCGCTGTTTTCCATAGAGGCGTTGATAATACTGCTCTGTAGCATTGTCACTATCCAATTCTTGAGGAATGTTTCCTCGTCTAGATTTTCAGTCTTTAAACGAAATTTATTTGCCTAACATTTGGTGCAGATGGAAGGACATTTTTCTTTGCGCGTGTAAACTTAGTTAGTGATTATCGAAGTAAATCAATTATTTGACTTATTTACCTAGAAAATTTTAGAAAAATGTCATTAATTTATATTGTTCCCTTTCGTTTGAATCATTCTAAGTATACTTATATTCAATGTTTTAAATGAATTTTTATCAATACACATTTGGTTCTCCATAAAAGCTATAAAAAGCATATCAGTGTATTTTTATAACGTCCCTTTTATTTTACTTTTGTTCATACACAAATTTACATCACAATCATCTGGTGTAGAAGTCAAAAGCAAAAGAGAGCAAGAACGTATCAATATCTACTTGTATTTACATACAATTTGTATTCGTTACGTAGTTTTCTACCAGTTCTAGTTACACTCAATGAAGTATCAAATGCATAATAATAACTTTTGTTTGAAATACAAAGTTACACTCTATGCATGAGGAACAAAAGGCGAAGAAAATGCAAGTAAATTTTTTAAAATATTTATACAACTGCTTGCATTGAAATATGAGATGATGATATGCAAAATAGAGATAAAATGCACCGGCGCTTACTGACAAGTTATTGTAATGCTTCATTAATTTCCATAAACACAAAAAGGGAACGGTGTTGCTATGTAGATCAGAGAGTAGGATTTTTATTATTGAAATTATCATACCAAAATCTCAGATGCAAAGGGCGGAAATAATATGAAAGGGTTTACAAAATATATCAATGGAGAATTACTTTTAAGTGCAACTGAACAAAAACATATTTTCACGAAAATTTTCACCAACAAATACTATGAAAAAACAGAGAACCCGTCGAATTTGCCAACAAATTTAAGGATATTTTCAAAAATTCATTAACCTGTATTCAGTAGGACTACAGAGGTGCGATTAATTGATTTATCAGCAAACCTAATCGACATGCTGCTTAATCGAATAATTTACTAATCATAAATTTTGATTATTCGTACACGCTGAAAAAAAACGTCCTCTGTTACATATAGTCCCAAACATATTCACACACACGCTTCAAATATTCACATGTTTGCAAGTCCCAAACTCAAGTGCAAACGGTAACATGTTTACTTTCGACCATGCATGCTTTTACGTGGAAACATATTCGTCCTTCATCCGAAACATATACTTACGTGGAAGCATTCGCGTGTTTCCCCCAAACCTCGATAAACTTACGCGGAAACATATGCGCATTTCCTCCTAAACATAATAATATTTAGAAACGAAATATTCCTTGATTTCAATGTATATGTATTATTTATTATCCACATTTATAAATAAGTAATACAAAAAATTAAAAGATTTTTACATATTCTTACAGTGAATGCGTTGTTTTTTTCAGGAAATGAGTAACTTCTGCTCTTTTTCTTGTCCATTCTTTGTTGTATCTCACGCGTTTGTTTTCAGAAGGTTTCAACTATGCGTTGATATAAAAACAATATACTTTTATATATCTAGTTCATGCTAGCCAAGCGTGGATTAATTAGTTGTGTTTTTTTTATTATACTTCGCATATCGTCGTTCCGAAGTTATCTTCACGTATATCACAAAATCAAAAAAAAAAAGAGATTAGACTGTATCGTGGGATAATTTTAAAGATTTATTCATCTGTTTAATCCCCACGTCCCTATCTTTAACGGTTTCGGAGATATTACGGAGTCATTGTCTTGTATATTCACTTTTGCTAAAAATTTAACACGTTATGGTACCGTATGAACCATTATTGTGGATATACAATAAAAAAATCTATGAAAATTTTGAATTAAAAAAATTAAGTTATCTTCACGTATGTGAAAAATATAATATCTGACAGACGTAAAAAAAGATATTATCATCTCATTAATATATGCATTTTGTTTTCGTTCTATATCTCAAAAGTAACTCAGGATAAGGTCTATAACATTACAAAAAAGTAACAAAAAAAACTGCATACATTGTAGCTGCACCCTAACGTAGTATAGTGTATATACATACGTTATGATAATTTCGAACTAAAACAAATTAATGCGGGTTTTTTCAGTTTATGTTCACGTATGTGCTATAAACAAGAAACATATTTCCCAAAAGGTGGCGTATACAACAAAATGTGAAATGTGAAAATGACTTTGGATATTTTTACTCCAGTCGATATAGAATTTCAGGCACTACTATTGAGAAAATATTGGACCACTTTTTTCACACCAATTTTTTTATACAAAGTGTTGAATCTTTAGAGTCAATTTCCCAAAATAAAATTTTTTGGAGATACGCCCGCCGTTCCGATTGTCTCCATAAAGGCTCGGACAGACAAAAGGCTTCACGTTGTTGCCCTTTCCATTTTATTTCCTCAGAATCATTTTTCACTTTGGTACCACACTCGTATATCTACGAAAAACATACACAAAAAGCAAAGCCACATCACAAACCATTTAACCGACCGAAACAGTGCAACAAACACCGCTGTATTTGTATCACAAATATTATATATTCAATTCAATTTATTGATAATCGATAAGCCAAAGAAGGCCAAATTGATTACATAGTTACTTACATTTAAATTATGGCAATAATTTCAAAAATGCATGCAAAATATAACTTCTAATAATGGATAAATTTAGAATATTTTACTATCATCATGGATATGGATTGTTCCCCCAATAAACCTCTTAAAATGGTTAAAAAGGTTATTAATGTTACCACTATTAACAACGAGATCAATAAATTTTATAGATTAGAAATAAGTTTATTTTTGAATCCAGAAATCGAATGCGCAAAATGCCTATCAATATATGGGAAAACAGAGTTCCAAATACGGCAAACTTTCACTAAGAATGAACGTTGCATTATGAGTGAGTTAAACCGAGGACAGATCAATGTGTTTGCTCTGGATGAGTTTCCAAATGAGAAATGGGATATTAGATATGCTGGAGATCCAAACTTAAAAGCCTTATAGAACATTACCATAATCCTAACTTTAACTATATCATCAAATCTGCAACCCAAAAAATCAATCACATAAGACGAGACATGATCGTGCAATCGCAAGCCATACACATATCTCACAACTCGATTAAAGTACAGCTTCAAACGATCCATATTATTAGTTCTTGTACCAGAATATACTTCCAGACCATATAAAATCAACGGCATTAAAAGTGCATGTGCTAATAATTTGCGAATTTTCAATGGAAGAGAGCAGTTTATGCTATATAGCCTTCGTAACCCATAAGACAGTCTTGAAATAACAATGTTTATATGGCAATCGAAATTTAAATTGTGATCAATATAAAAACCAAGAGTCTTAATTTGACTGACATATTCAATTGTCTCATTTCCGACCAATATATTGGGTACATTAATCCCATCCGCGTTAAAAACTATTGCACGCGATTTCAAGAAATTTAAAACTATAAAGTTATCAGTACACCAACTTTCAATACCTCCTAAACTTCTATTAATAATTCTCATAAGTCCATTTATATTATCTCTTTCCGAAGAAACAAGTATTTGAAGATCATCAGCATATAAGTGACTACAGGTTCCGGATATACGGTCAAAAATATCGTTTATGTATATGCTGAAAAATAAAGGGCCTAACACAGATCCGTGTGGGACTCCCCGAACCACATCCCTAATCGTCGAAGTGTTACTACCACATTGCACAAATTGTTTTCTACCTAATAAAAAGGATGCAACTAATGCAGAAGCTGATCTTGAAAAAGAAAAGAGGGAAAACAACTTGTTCAACAACACTTCATGACAGACAGATTCAAACGCTCTACTCAAATCTAGACTGACCAATATCGAAACACATTTTCTGTCGATGTTCATTCTGACGTCATCAACTAACTTTGACATTAGTGTTGTAGTGTTATGGTGCTTTCTAAATCCTGACTGAAACTCAGACAGATTTTGTATGAAATTCGGACTGGCCACAATTTGATTGCTAATCAAAATTTCCAACACTTTAGAATAAACCGGTAATATACTTATGGGTCTAAAATCGAAAGGAGTTCTAGGATTTTTTATCTTAGGTTCGGGAATAACTCTTGCCACTTTCCAGCAATCTGGATAAACAGATGACATTAATATAAAGTTGAAAATATGTTCAAGATGTCTTGAAATCAACGGAAAAATTAGCTTCACAAACTTAAGAGACACTCCATCCGGTCCAATTGCTTTAGATCTTATCTTCATCAATGCATTCCATATATCTATCTCATCAACTGCTTGAAAGTGAAAACAATCAAGACATCTGTTCTCCCCATGATCCAGATACAACAAATTTGGTGCCTCTTCAACAGCAGGCAGCAGGAAATGATTGTTACACTGATCAACATCCGATGCAATATCCTTTCCCAGGCCCCCCAAATGCCTAGTTTCGTTCCAAATTTGAGTTGGAGTGGATAAGTAAAATAAATTTCTAAAAAAAGAGTTCCTACTTCTTCTAATTATCGATTTTGCTTTATTCCTATATTTGCAAAAAACACGCCACCGCTCATCAGATCTATTTTCCAAGAAAGCCCTATAAGCCATATCTCTCTGTTCCCTAACACGTTGTATAATAAGGGTTTTCATACAATCAGTATTCCTGCGATAAGTACTGACCCTCAACGGGACATGTCTATCATACAAATTTAATACTAATGTATTTAAGAACTCCACCTTGCTATTAACATCAGGGTTATTGTATACCGTACTGAAATCAATTCCATCGATATAATTAGCACAAGCCTCCAAACTAAACGTACTGTAATCCCTAATATACTTTACTTCAGATTCCATTTTAGTCTCAACATCAAGGGAGAGCGAAATTAAGGCATGGTGAGAGTTCAGTGCCGGAAACTGAAATTGCTCACTATTCACAACTAATCTGGAGTTAGACACCAGGTAGTAATCAAGTAATGAACACCGCGGGGATATTAAGCTGAAATATGTGGGCCGGCAGTTGTGAATAATTTCAAGTCCCATTCTTCTGCAAGCTTGCCTCATTTCAATTCCATGTAGGAACAAATCTATATTATAATCGCCCATTAAAACTACTTTGTCATACCTAGAAGCACAGTCTGCAAGAACATTCTCACAACTTGAAATTCCACCATGCGGCAAATAAAAAACTCCAATCAATATTTTTTCACCTCTATTTAAATCTACTTCAACAAAAATTCCCTCTGCAATTCCCTCGGTCATTACTTCGTACACTACTCTAGATTTCAGGCTATTACTCACATAAATACAAACACCCCCACCTCTAGAAATAGATCTGTCATTTCTATGTATCCTATATCCATCTATGGCTACAGCCACATCCCGAATGTTACTCTTGAGCCAAGTCTCTGATACTCCAATTATGTCAAAATCCCTATTTGCAAACAGGTCACGAATTTCATCCAGCTTTGGTGAGTTGGCATTGGGAACTATACTTTGTGCATTCATATGAATTATGTTAAGATTATTGGGATTTAAATTTAAATTACTTATCTCAATTCTGTTAATAGTGGTGCCTAGGTTACTATTCATAATTAACATACAGAGAAACCCCCCATATCCATGACTTAATTAAAAATCTAAAATTAATCATAAAAAAATAAAATGTTAACACAGGAAAAATTAATATATTATTCAAAAAAATCATTACAAATTCTTTAATTACTACTTCGCACTAAAAATAAAATTTTAAAGGTAACGTGAAAAGTTTATGAAGGTAGCACAACTTAAAATGAAATTAATAAAAATACAATTATATTGAACCATGAAACAAAGCTTAATACATAAATGGTTTATGATATTGCATCTGCTTCGCAGCGAACCATCTGAAACATATTCCTTATTTCATCATGTCGTACAATTGTTTCTGAACCGTCGGCACACTTGATTTTTGCTTCAGGAATATGTGTATTTTTAATTTGATATTTTGCAATTTTTTGTTCCTTTTGAAGTTTTCTGCACAAATATTGTAAATTAGCCGCCATTGGAGTTAAATGGTCGTTAATAAATACTCTCGCCTCTATATCAGTATCTATAATCTGATTAAGCAGGAGATTTTTTCTTCTGAAGTATTTCGCAACAAGTTCATCTCGCTTTCTCGTGGAATTAAATTGAGCAGTACAACTTTTTTATTTCGAACCCACGTGCAAAGATTTATATCATATGGCTGCAATTCAACTCCAAAAACAATACCAATTTTATAAACAGCAGAATATAGTTCATCAACAGTTAATGTGCCCGGTAGACCGTTTATCAGTATATCTCCCCTATTTAGTTGTTTGCGCAAAAAATTGTTTTCAATCATTAATTTTTCAATTTTCTCATTAGTAAATTTTTCAAAATTGTCAACTCTGGATACACAATTCTCTATATCGTTTTTAATAGAGCTCAACTGAGGAAGAACATTATCCGAAAGAAGTTTAACAATGTTTTCTATTTTGGCTTCTAAGCAATCTAACTTTGCAGCAACGTGATCAGCACTAGCACCAAGACTAAGAACAGAAGGACCCATATTACATCTTTCACAACGGAAAATTATAGCACCTTCACTTTTTTTGATCGTTTCCACCATAGCAGCAGTCATGTTTGGAATGTTTTCCGGAGCAGGTGTGATTACATAGTGCACATTTTATATTACTGCGGCCACAGTCTTTTTTGCAAACAAAACACTTCATTTCAGTATTTATTTGTTTCTTACTTTGATTCTTTATCACACTTTTCTGTTTCTTTTCCATGCTGACGGAGATCCAAAATCAATTTAGTTTGTTCTCTCTGTTTACTTTTTTACAGTTTAATATTGGCAGTGTTTAGTTGGTATTGCGATATTGAAACAAAAGCTGCCAACTGTCATCAACTCACTGATCTAGATAAGTTCACCATACAAGAGATAATTTAAGAGTGTGAATTCTCTTACCGCACACGTCTTTTCATCTTATACCTATCATGTACACACATTTATATTTTGTTGTTAAAAACACACGAAATAACAATTTGTAAATTGGTTCTGTTCTCCTTTCTCCAGTTTCTATTCTTATACGTTCTCCATTTCAAACATAGTATATATGTGTATATCAAACGAGTTCCCAGAGTATATTTGTGATGAGATATACAGCGTTTATAGGCAATGTTAATTTAAAACATGTCTTTTATCATAAAATGATTCATCACCATGAAAACTTCAATACACAATTATACTTCATCAGTTCACATTTTCCTTTAAAAAATATTATTTTTATACGAGCAGGTAATTAAACGTCTATTCACGTGCCATGCTGAACGATATAATCATTGTGTCTCAAACATGTAATATTGAATGCCAAACGCAATGTGTTTGGACACAATTATATTATATTTGCGACACAAGTATATAAACACACAAGCTGGAAGATAATAATCGAAAAGCAGTCTTCAGCGACGATGCTCATTATTGGTTCAATTGCAATCAATAAACAGAATTGTCGAATTTGGTCCGAAGAACAGCCAGAAGCTGTTCAAGAACTGTTAATGGGCCGGCGACATATATATGGGCGAACCATGTCTGGAATATTGTTGTCATGAATTAAATATGTGATGATTTTTTGGTTCTTTATTGTTTGTCACGTTTTTGTTTTCAGCAGATTTTGACAAACAAAGTAAGATTTGTTTTCACAAAAACATATATTATAACATATTAGTCATTGTGTCCCCAACATGTAATATTATATAGCAAACACAATGTGTTTGGACGCAAGCAGGTATGTACTTGCGACAAGCGGCAAACACGTTATATTGTCATTCAAACAATAAAAAACCAAAAAAATTTCAGCGTGTGGACAAGAATTTGACGTGCATATACCCTGCATAATGGTGAATAAAATTATTCAGAAATTATTATTTAATATACAAATGAGTTGATAAACCATAGTTCTGATTAATTACACAATTTTAGATTATTCGGTTAACTGATTAACCACGATATCGATGAATCAAAATTTTAGTGAATCGATTAATCGAGTATGAAGAAATCAACCGAACCGAACAAATATTTTGCAAGTAAAATCGTATGCACTCGAAAATATATGTTAGAAATAACAGCGAAAAAAGACTATTGAAGCAGCAGATGTTGCCTGCTGAAAAGGTAAAGCACACATATTCAGAAAATGTCCTCAGTTTACAAATTCAAAAAAGGATATGACCAAAATGATAATATACTCTTAACGAAAATTTTGATATTAACGTTTTAAAAAAATTCACGCAATAATTCATATTAGAAGACATATTAGATATTAGAAGACAGCGGGAAAATCGGGACTGCAGAACACACGGAAGACCCTGAACCGACCATTCAGCTGAAAACATTGAAGTGAGTACGTGAAAATGTGGTAGAGGAGCCCGAAACATTCACAACAAAAGGAGTTTAACATTTGTACATTTCAAGTCGTTCCCTGCGCTGCATTTTGACATTGGACTTGAAACTGTTGCCATACAAAATACAGGAATTCCAACAGTTGACACCAATCGACTGAGGCGCCCGGTTAGAATACAACTGTAAGATTTTGGAACTGGACGACGAAGTATATGATTTTCCACCAATATTCATCGTGAGCGACGAAGCTCATTTATATATCAGTGGCCACCTCAATAAGCACAATTACCGGTTCTGGCCGACGGAACATTCGCACGTTATTAAAGAAGCACCATTACACACTCTCGAAGTCATACCGTGGTGTGCAGTTACGTCGGAAAAGGTGATTGGACCTTATTTTTCGAAGGAACCGGCGGTAACGCTGTTACCGTGAACGTCCGAGCTTTATAGCCACGTTGAATGAATTATTCTTACCGGAAGTTGACGATCTGGATTTGGCGGACATGTGGTCCCAAACAGGACAGGATCACTTGCCAAACTGCATTGCGACGTAATTCGCATTTTGAAGGACACCTACCCAGCGTGTTTAATCTTTGGTTTGTAATAGTTTGGATTGGTCAGAAAGATCTCCCTATTTGACTGTACCGGATTTTTTTAGTATGGGGATATTTGCAAACATTAGTGTACGCGAACAAGCCACGTACATTGGCAGATTTGCCAGAGGTGACCACAGCCTACTCAAGGAAGCTCTCGCAACTTTTGGCACAGAACCCACCCCCTCCCGATGACGATCCTGATGTGCAGTGCAAACCTATTTCCGATTATATAAAAACTGCTGCAACAACCGTACTTGGTTTTGGAAAACAGATTCGCATCAACCCATGGTACGCTGAAGAGTGCCTCTTTTTAGTGGACATCGATGGTGTAAAGACTAGTGTGCGCGGCTCTTGTGCATGAGAACGTGGATTCAATCCCTGCTGTGACCTCCTTCACTTTTCTTCGAAAACGGCCACCTCGCTTAGTAATGGCGACACTATTGAGTACTTAGCCCTAAAAAAGCTTCTCAAAATACCGTTCGGAACCGGTATAAAAGTGAGGGTAATAAGTGAGTGAAAAATTAGAAAACGCACAGACCACTGGGTCTGAGAAGCGCTCCACATTCCCTTCATGGGATCATCCCTTTACGTGTAAGAAACAGCAGTGGAGAAAGCGCGAGATTGAGAAAATTGATACATACAGAAGGAAAATCGAAAATCTCATCGCAGATTTGCTGATCATGTTGGGAATATGGAGCGATAATTTTTCCACGTTTCTGGTACCTCAGATATCCAATGACGATGAGACAATCGATTATAATTGGAACGACGACGTCGATTGCCCACCTCCTAACCAAGATAACGTCAGAACAGCTATTGCTCTGCTTAAAACAACAAAGCCGCGGAAGCCGATGGAGTAACGGCGGAGCTATTAACGGCTGACGGCGGTGAGCTGATAAGATGCATGCATCAGCTCATTAGCAAAATTTGGTTAGACGTATGCATGCCCGGCGATTGGAGTCTCAGTGTTTTATGCCCCATATAAAAAAGGCGACTGCAGTCTCTGCGCAGACTACCGTGGAAAAAGCCTTTTATCCATAGCATATAAGGTTCTATCAAGTATAATGTGCGAAAGACTGAAACCAATTATCGCTGACCTGATTGGACCATACCAGTGTGGCTTTAGGCCTGGGAAATCGACAACTGACCAGATATTCACGCTACGCCAAATCCTGGAGAAAACCCACGATAAACAAATATACAGCTATCATATATTTTGTGATTATAAGGCAGCCTTCGGTAGCCTGCTAGGCGAGAAACTCTACAGTGTTTGAATTTGGTATTCCTGCAAAACTCATACGTCTTTGCAGGATGACCTTGACGAACACCAAATCCGCATTGAAAGTTGGTAAGGTCTTGCCGAACATTTCGAAACTCAGGCAAGGCGACACCCTATCGTGCGATCTCTTTTAGATCTTAATTGCACTCAACATGTATAAAACCATCAGCTTCAAAAGTCATATGCTGCTCGTGTATGCTGATGATATAGATATCATTGGACGCACAATGAGATAAGTTACTGCGGTGTTTTCGAGAATTGAGAAGGAGCCAGCAAAAGTGCGTCTAACAGTAAATGAGGACAGGACAAAATTAATGGTTTCAACAAGCAGGCTCTTCTACCAAAACGTGAAAGTTGATAACAGTTATAATTTCGAGGTGGTGGACGAATTTATATACCTGGGATTTGCCTTAAACAAAAACAACAATGTCAGCCTTGAGATCAAGTGGAGAATTGTGCTTGCGAATAGATGTTATTTTGGGCTAAGCAAGCACAGATAAAGCATTCTCTCGAGTGACAAAAGTCCAGCTATACCAGAACTTTATACAACATGTTTTGTTTTATGGCGCAGAATTATAGGTCATATTGTAAGCAGACGAAACATCTCTAGAAGTCTTCGAGAGAAATATACTCCGAAAAATGTGTTGTCCTACTGTGCGCAACGGCGAGTATCGGCGACGAATGAACCATTAGCTTTATGAGCTATATCCCGACATTGACATAGTTGTGGGGATCAAATTAACGCGATTGCGCAGGCTAGGATATGTCAGTAGAATGGATGAAGACAAACCAGCACGAAGGGTTTTCGAAACCGAATTCGAAAGAAGACAAGAAATGGGTAGACCAAGACTCCGCTGGCGGGATCAGGTTGACGAATCCCTACGTACCCTTGGTATTACCAACTGCAGAGATAAGGGAACAGATCGAACAAGTTGGCGAAATATGTTATCTTCGTTTGGTAAGGACCCTGACCCTCTGTGGTTGTTAGAGACCGGATAAGTAAGTAAGTAAACATTATCAAAATTAGTGCGCGTTCTTGAGGCATTTAGAGATTCTTTGGTTTTCACTATAAATTTTCACTATAAGTGCCTACTTTGTGAATGTTAAAAACAAACTAACTAATATACGATCATTGCAAATGGCAGCAAAGTTTAATAGGGTGATATTTATTGCACCATCTTGCATAGTATATGCCAAAAGAAAAATATTCTTGAGGTTTTTTAACTTCCTAAGGGATTTAAAAAGCATATTAATATGTCCCACAAGCAAATCTATTGACAAACAGCAAATTCCAACTCAAAGCCTTAGCCACAACTCCTTTGGAGAGACAAACAAATAGCAATTGTTGCGAACTTGCAGCAAGAAAAATAAATGCTAATGCAATGCAATGTTTCCAACAAGCTTAACCAAGAAGACATGAAACCTAGCAGTCCAAGGATCCTGAAGGTGTGTGAAACCATCGCATTATGATACAATACATAATGCCCTTAACGTATCCATGTACTGTAAATAAATTCTGGTATATGAGGAACGGGGGTTTGTAAGGGAAATATCCATATGATTTGTATTCTTGACCAAAGATTTTCGTAATGATAGTGTTGGCCTTTGGGATGTACATTGGTAATTTGTAATGATTACATATATTAGATTGGGGTATTTAAGACATAGTTGTAGGTATATTTAATTTTTATATAAAATGTTAGTACACACAGAGAATTGTTACGAAAATATTCTACGATTAATATATTAATCACTGTTAAAAATTGCAAACAGTGGCTTTCGAGGTTTCAAACAAAAAAAAAATCAATTTAATTAAAAATTATGAAGAGAAGAAGGAAAAGTAAAATTTGGGTATATAAAAAGATAATTATTTTGAAAGCCTAGTTTTGATAGTGCACAGGTTGTTGAATAGGTTGCGTGTGTAGCTCCTGTCCCTATCGAGTAATTAGACGTAAGAAGGCTTTTTCTATCAAATCAAACATGTTCGAAATCTTCAAAAAACTAGAGGTACTGAACTCAAAATACACTAAATCGAAAGCAATTAAAATTTCAGAGTTATATATTGCCTTTATTGAAGAAAACCAGCGTTATATGTGTATAAGTATGACCATTCCGTGGCTTAATTGTATACAAACTATTTTCTTTGCTTAAACGACTGATTCCTTACAGCAATCCACTCGTTTCGTCAGTAACTAAAATACTGAACTAAATACTGAGAAATAACGTTTTTTTAAATCCTTTAAAGATTTATTATTTACACTATTTTCTATGTCGATGGTGCAATGGTAGTGTGCGCGGCCCTTGTACATGGGAATGTGGGTTCTATCCCTACTCTGACTACCTTATATTTCCACGTTGGCCACTTCGCTTAGTGATGGCGATACTATCGAGAAAATGTACCATGAAAAAGTTTCTTAAAATACCTTTCGGAACCGGTGTAAATCTTTAAGTCCCAATCGGTGAGTATACAATTAGAAAGCGTACAGTCCACTGGTTCTGAGAACATCTCCTCAATCCCTTTATGAGATGTAATGGGAACCAATTTTTTTCTTTGTTTTCTTCAAAATACACAATTAATGTCAACTCAGCAGCAACGATAATTGGCGCTACAAAACAGCTCCCACTGAAATAAGTCCCCAAAAATACATCCCATTTAGGTATTTTTTCTATTATGATCCGAGTATAACTCACAAAAGATTGGACATTTTTCCTTTTTTTTTAAAAAGAATTATTCCATTTTGCATTTTTGATTCATTTAATAAAAAAAACAACTTCCAAAAGTGAAAAAATTAAATAAATCACAATCAATTTTTTGTTGGGTCTCCTGACAAAAACTATCGCCTTTTTATAACAGTTGTCCCATTATGGGGTCTTTTGTGAAAGGCTGATTATAAGAGGCCTTTTGATAAAAGTCTCACATTATAACCTTTTAGAGAAGCACGTGATTTTTATTAAAGTCTCACGTAACATTTGGATTTACCAAAAATTACCAATTTAAAGATCCGAAATTTACGAAATAGGTTGCTTTACGCTTGAAGAAAATTGAGAAACGGGCTTAACAGGCTAGACGCTGCTGAAGATGATGCTTCACAAACATCGAAACGATAGTCCAGCGAATGTGAGTTCGAATCCCACCCGCGGTATTTATATTTTTTTTTCCACTAACCGGAGAAAACTTGATCTGTTATAGCCTTAAAGGAAATTACAACTTTAATCATAACGAGGATCTAAGACAACTAAATTTGAAACATATGGTAGGGCCAAACCAGAACAGAACGAGACAACTACAATTAGAATAGTTCGTTCTATAAATATAACTTTAAAAACTTCTGCATCAGTGCGTGTAAGTAGGAAAGCAATGTGTAAGTAGCGACAACCAATCACTCTGCACAATCGATAAATGTCTTCGGTTAGTGACTTGTGTAAATACACACCGCAGTGGCTTAACGGGCTAGAGCTGCTGAAGATGATGCTTCACAAACATCGAAACGATGGTCCAGCGAATGTGAGTTCGAATCCCACCCGCGGCAATTACATTTTCTTCACTAACCGGAGAAAACTTGATCTCTTATAGCCTTAAACTAAATTACAACGAGAAATGTTGTTGTTCTTAAAAAATTCTGAGTCTTCAACTCAAACTGTAAAAATCTTCGAAATAAATTCTATAGAATTAGAGTACCATCAACGTACTTTCTACACCAATTTGTGAAGCGAGTTCATTAATGTGGGTCCTTATTGGGCTAAAGAATGTGTGTACGTGCTCATTCATAGCGTTTGTTGAAAGTGCGCTCGAACACCCATCAAAATAAACTCGCCACCGTTCGCAGCAATTAAACATAATGAACTAAATAAAAACTAAAGGCTCGGGACCATGCGATGAGTTTTCACTGTAGATCTCTGGTGCGATATGTTCAAGCAACTTCCTGATCTTATTTAGCAATGTTGTTGATAAACCTTCGCTTGTCTCGTAGAGGGCTGCGTTTCACTATCAAGACCGTTGTGATTTGCCTGATTCACAGCTTTACCAGCGCACGTTTTACAAGAATTTAGGGCTGCTTTGGCTACCTTCCTGTCAAGCACAAGTTTCCAGGTGGCGTTGTTCTTAAAACCGACATGACGTTCAGCTGTTTAAACACAGGTGTCTCTTGTATTCTCCCAACTGCAATTTTAACTATTAATAGTATTCTGTTGTGCCGACTCTTTCAATGCATCTAACATGGCTACTTCCTTTGAACTTTTCATTTGAACACGTTGAACTTTTTCTTTGCATATTGATGTTTATTCTTTTCTTTATTTATTTTTTATTTTTATATTTATTTGTTACAATACAATTCAGAATTCTTAATAGCTGCAATTTTAATGCGCAGAGTTGCGTCTACCATGTGGTCGCACGTCGTTTTTTGTTACGCACGCCTAAACGAGAGCTTCCCCATTTACGGCTTATGAGCTGGCATTGTCTGCTCCGCGACGAACTGTGACCAATACTCTGTCAAGGTGTTGGTAGAATTCTTCCTCTATGGAAGTTTTGGCAGCTTCAGTTGTAGTATAACATCGTAGTCATGCCAGATTCCAAACCCTTGTGCGAAGTCTGATCATAACGGTCCTGACCTAATAAGGCGTCCAGTCAATTAAAACTTTCTTGATTTTTCGGCAAAGTAAAAGTCCAACACCACTACATCGGGGTTCATCGTTTCTCTTCCCGGAATAAAAAAGGTTAATGCCATTATTCGTCTTAAATTCTCCACACCCACTCCATCGGATTTCGAATACTCCAAGAATGGTTAGCTTACAACTGACAAAGTTGAGCGTGGCTCCAGGTTTTCATTCCAAATGTCGTCATCGTTAAATCGGGTTTATTAGTATTTCTTCTTGTTTCGGTTTCAGTAATCAGTGTTGTTTAAGACGAATGACTGATTAGGCCAATTGGCCGATCCCGGTGTTGAGGCATTTCTTTCGTGCAGATATTCGAAAGGATTACTTCGCCCATGGCCGCATGTGGCCGTCGGTGGTGCAACGGTTAGTGTGTGCGGCTGTTGTGCGAGAGAACGTGGGTTCGATCCCTCCTTTGACCACCTTACACTTCGGAACCGGCGCTAAACTGTAGGTTCCATTTAGTGAGTGAAAACTAGAAAGCGCACAGCTCAGTGATTGTGAGAAACTCTCCCTATCCCTTCATGGGATGTAATGGGAATATATGTATATATACATATATATAACCCGCCCATGGTCGGACGACAGAGCCTCATTTGGGCTAATAGGGGACACTATGTCTGGACTGGACAGTCGGACAGGTTGTCTCTTGAAAAGAGCTGGCTATGTGTACAAATGTACCATTTATATCGGGTGATCAATAGGGTGGACCTTGTGTCGATATTTTGGTAGATGAGGGCTCTATTCCGTGCCTTTTTGAAAAAAAATGACAATGCCGAAAAAAAACATTAGGGGTTGCGCACGAGCCGAGAAAAAGGTCCACTTTGCCAAAATTAGGGGGGAAATTGCCATAGGTCATCAGGGGTCACCCGTAGGGGGGAAGAATGTATGGCCGACCCCCATTAACTTTTTACCGCCAACATTTTCCCCCAAGACACCCACCCCCTATCTCCTCCCCTTAGGGGGGTCACCATACAAAAATGGAGGTTGCTTAGTATTTTCGAAAAACACCATAGGTCATCAGGGGTCACCCCTAGGGGGGCAAAATATATGACCGACCCCCATTAACTTTTCATCCCCAACATCTTTTCCGAACAAACTTACCCTCTATCTCCACTCCTTGAGGGACTCCCCATACAAAAATAAAAGAAGCTGTAATTGAGTAGTACTCTTAATATAATATAGTCAAATTAACATATTTTTGTTCGCTGATGGGTATTTCTTGCGGTAAGAATCGATAACATGTAGTAAATACTGTTTCTCTTCTTCGCCTTGACACAGTATTCTATTATAATCTTGTATCATTTTTACTCCTCTTTCGGCAGTGTCGTTCACAACGCGCAAGTTATTTACAATTCTACGACCTTCTTGATAGTCTGCGCGAGATTTCCAGGTTGCTGGATTTGCAAGAATGAAATCTTGCGATATTCCAAATCGTACAAATAAATTTTTGGTATTATGAGAGACGAAGTTGCTCAAGTCTTTAGCCAAGAATTCCTCATTCACATCTTTGAATTTCACCTCGATTTTTTTAACGCTGGTGCTTTTGATTACGAGGCGAGGAGCTGGGGGAACCGGGTCGTCTTCTTCATCTTCTTCACCTTCTTCGTCTTCTTCATCTTCTTCACCTTTTTCGTCTTCTTCATCTTCTTCACCTTCGTCATTCTCATTTTCTAGCAATGCTTGGGCCATTTTGGCCTTCAACTCATTTGAAACCTTGTCATCGAAAAAGGCAAGGGCTATGTGCTCATCGGCGAGATACCATAGGTGACCGATAAATTTCTTTATCATTACCCGAGATAAATCCTGGTCAACGGACTTGTACTCGACGATGTCCTTCAAAAACTTCCAATCTTGATTCGGCGCCTCAGCTGCTCGAGAAGAACCAAACCATGCCTTGACGTAAAGTCGCACCACAAAAATACAAACGTGTCGAATACCATTCAATTCACATAGAATAAGTGAAAAGTTCTCCGAAACAAAAACATCTTGAGGCTGTAAATGGCTTTTGCCATCCATCGAGCATGGGAAACGGGTCCTGGAGGTCGGAAATGGTAATTCTCAAGTTTTTCACCCAGAAACAAAAGAATTAATTGTAGCATTTCTTTGTAGTCATCGCGAGGGTGTTTCTCCTTCAATTGATCTAAGCAAAACTTCTTTATGCCGACTTGCATTGCCACAGGAATTTTTCTGACGACTTGATCGTCTATGGAATGGTTTAACCTTTACAGCGTCCCATTCCTGTTTGAAACGGTCAAAGCAAGGAACGCCTGGTGCACTGGTCTTTCCCATTTTTGTCTCAAAAACTTCCCTTAGCACCAGTTCGTATACGTGGTGTCTGCAAGGTTCTCCAACAGCCGCTCAAGAGCAACTGCGGCTCCGGAGAATGGGCCACTGTTCGTTGATGTCGTGTCGAAAGAAAGTCCTTGTATTCGATGTGTCATATGCCAAGATGCCAACAGTTGATAAACGGCATGTGCTATTCTCCGGCCTTTTCCTTTCCCATCTTCTACTTTGGGAACTCCAAGAAGTTGTTCTTTTTCTCCGTACGAGACAATTACCGGTAGACGGTCCACCTTCTTTGTACCCACAAAATCCAAAAGCATTTTGCCATCCCAATGGACTACGAAGGATTTAGCTGCGACAAGCTGGAGATGAATGAAACGCGTTGAAGAATAAGAATTCTGAATGAGAGCAAATAAATCTATGCGATCTTACTTCTGGATTGTCTTTCACATAACTCAGCATGTTCTCTCGATTTGAACGCCGACATCTCCGAAGCGACGTACGGTTTATTGTGTATTGTTGAGGATCGCGTCCAAATGCTTCTGCCGCCGCTATCATAATGCCGACCGCGTCTCGGTCAGTCACTTTGCACTTGTCCAAAGCTGATAGGACTCGTTCAGTAAAACATTGTTTGTAACCTCTTCTGTCACCAACATTTGACGGGCCAGCTTCTGCCGGGAAGTTTTCGTCCTGTCTCCCATTATCATCGCTTGAATCACTGCTTGAAAATTTAACCACTGCAATTGAACGAATTTCATTTGAATATAAACATTGGACGAACACACAAAGCGCGAAATAGCTTACCGCCTTTAGCGAACCGAGCTCTACTAGATTCCGTTGCACGTTTGCGTCGCAACTCTTCTTGTTCTTCGCGCTCAGCTTTTCTTTTCCTCGTTCGAGTATCAGTAGCGTCCACACCTCCCATAGTTCCTGGCCGGCCATCTTCTCTTTGCTTTAGCAGAAACTCAATGTCTTCGGTATTTGTCATTTTCTCAAGGGCGTTGGCGTGTGCGATGTCGAAAAGATTATCCAAGCTATCAGAAAACGTATTCTCTTTTTCTCTAGTGGACTCAGTCTTTCTGTGAGATGACTTTCTTAAAGCATCCCACTCATCGTGCAGCGCAGCTATTTTTCTTGTAACATCTCCTCTGGCTTTCGTCGGAATAGCTGCTTGGCGCCAAAAAATCATCACTGCGTCCGCGACTATAACCGCACTATTTTTCTTCGACATGTTTCGTTTGCGAATGTTGAAGAAATGCATTCTTAGCACTTGCTTCTTCGACGGTAATTTGTTCCCCGTAATATTCATGCTTGGATAACCAATCAAAAAAATATCGTCGCGCGATCTAAGTCGTGTTGTCATCTTAACTTTTAAAAAACGGGAGAAAAATCAATTTACTTTTCGCGGTCGTCGGCACTTGTTGAATGACAACAATCGATGAATGAACTGCTATTTATAACTACTACGTATTTTGCAATATTTTACTGCCAGGTACTGATGAATGGGGGCATCTGCTAAGGGTGCCTATGTACCTGATTCAGCACGTGTGCGTTTCAAATTTTTCAAGACTTTCCAAACAATGACCACTCTTGAATATTGGTGGAATTTCTGTAAAAAAATCAAAAAAAATCAAAAAAATCTCGATATTGTGCAACTGTAAATACATAGATTTTCAGTATTTTTGTATGGGGAGTCCCTCAAGGAGTGGAGATAGAGGGTAAGTTTGTTCGGAAAAGATGTTGGGGATGAAAAGTTAATGGGGGTCGGTCATATATTTTGCCCCCCTAGGGGTGACCCCTGATGACCTATGGTGTTTTTCGAAAATACTGAGCAACCTCCATTTTTGTATGGTGACCCCCCTAAGGGGAGGAGATAGGGGGTGGGTGTCTTGGGGGAAAATGTTGGCGGTAAAAAGTTAATGGGGGTCGGCCATACATTCTTCCCCCCTACGGGTGACCCCTGATGACCTATGGCAATTTCCCCCCTAATTTTGACAAAGTGGACCTTTTTCTCGGCTCGTGCGCAACCCCTAATGTTTTTTTTTTTTAATTTTTTTTTTCGGCATTGTAATTTTTTTTCAAAAAGGCACGGAATAGAGCCCTCATCTACCAAAATATCGCAAAAATGTAATTTCAAGGTCCACCTTAGTGATCAATTCAAAATAAAAAAAAAATTACAAAAATTCAAATCAAGTGTGGAATCTTTATTTTTCATTCGAAATTACATTTTATGCCATTTATTTTTTGAATATAATCTCCTTCAAATGTTGGCCGCAACTACGCCTCAGGGTGTAAATTCTGAGGGTCCAATTTTGGATGACTCGTTCGAACATTTCGACCGGTATGGCGTTAATGACACGTGTGATGTTGTCTTCCAATCGTAGCTGGTTTGTTAGCATAGACTTTGGACTTTAGCCCCCCCAAAAAAAAGTCTAAAGGTGTGATATCACACGATCTAGGCGGTTTCAATGTAGACCACGATTATGTCGACCATAAATAGGTCTAAGCGCACAAACAACGTTTCTCACCGAACGCTCATTTCCATAATTCGTTGTTGGGGTGTAACTCTTTCCATGATGAAATGGCAAACAATACTGAAAAAAAAAATAAAGTTTAACACAACTCATCCGTAATCTGTGAAAAAAAACCCTATTTAAAAAAGTACCTCTAGATTGACCACCCGATATTATCATTACTTTCCCATTTGACTCCCAACTGACTAAAATAGGCGTACATTAATATTATACAGTCACATCTAATTTATTATTGACTGGGATATTCGCCACTGGAATTTTGGTATGACCAGATTATTCGGGAGGCCCATACTAATGATCTGAGAAGCATTATGCTGCATTCAAACATATAACAAAATCGCGGAACAACTCATTTTTCCATTATTCTAAGTAAAATATTTGTTTTCAGTGAAATGTAAAAAAAAACTTTCCAACGCATAACCTTTCGAATCAGTTGAAAACTGTAAGGTCAAAGAGTTAAAAGCTATAAAATATATGCGAAGTTGTCTTTTTATATAATCCATTTGATGGTACCATAGCATCTCTGAAATTTGATTCTTTTTGGTAGTTTTGTCATATTTAACGTAATGCAATAGGTAGTGATACTCCTAGATATAAATGTATGTTTATCTGTTGTTTTTACTCTTTCTCTTACATTTCTACAGAGACATCTAATTTGTAAAAAAAAGCAAGACGTTATCACTTTTCTATCTACCGGTCGCCCTTTCATCTTGTGTAAGTTTTAATGATTTTCTTAACCCTACTCTATGCTTACAGTCCATCTATTGCGATACCAATATACTGTCATCGATATCATTTCCACGCTAACGATAGTGTCATGTTAAATCAATTCACCAAAAACAAGCAAAACCAAAAACGACACTAAAAAGGCGCAATGATAAAATCAAACAGTTCAAATATATCTCTTCTACTTCATTGCTTAACAACTGCTGTGGAAGAGACAAAAAAATAAAAGACAGGCGTAGCCTTAACGCTTAACAATGTCAACGTGTACTACTTCATCATTATATCGCGGCAACTTCAACATAAGGCCACCGCCAGCGACAGTCGTCACCCAACCAGCTCGACATCAGGTGGAGCAGTCATCCAACCAGTCAGCAGGCAAACAAACATCCAGCACCCATCATAACATCATCGAAGATAGAGTAATCAAAACATCGGTCTTTACAAAAAAAAAACCGGGTTTTCGGTTGTTTAGTTAAACATAATTTTTTAAGAAACATTTTCACCTTGGGTGCAGTTATGTAAACAAATACATACATGCATGCAAAAACCGTTAATACCGACAACATAATATGTAATATGAATCATAGAGTAATAATGAAACCTAGAGGTGCCTACTTTCTCATCTGACGTTTCATTTTGCTCTTCGTTGTGAGGTCGCAGCGATTGAGAGTTATTTGACGTAAATTAACTTACACCAGGTGGAGTTACGAGAATTTTTAATTTATATTTGTCATGTCTTTTTGGTTAAGAACTGTCAAATTTAAACGTATTTTTGCCTTTTTTGTTATCTTTTATTGTTAGTGTATATTTGTGATGAATTTACACAACACTTTTAACACACAAAACGAAATGCCGTTGGTGCATTCATTTGGTTTGAACTAATGCCTCTATCTGCTATTATTAAAGATATAATCTGCAACCTCACCAAACTTCGTAACTTTACTGAGGGAAGTCGCTACTCTATTACAGTCTTGTATTTTTAAAGGAAACCCCTATTCAACTGTCTTTGATTAATATGTGTTTGTTTTTTAATATAAATAAATCAAAATTAGATACAGTTTGATTAACATAATACAATAAACCAAAATGTTTATTAAACATTTTTAAAAATGGTACAGTTTTCTTTATAGTCAATGTGCAAAACTTTGAAACAATTTAAAATGCCTATTTAAACATTTTTGCTCCCAAAAAATTTTTTTGGTTCAAAATTTAAAACAAAAACATTAAACGTTAATGTGCTCGCAAATGCTAATTTTCAAAAATCCAGCGGCCGGTGGGTGCCCAGAAACTCGGTAGAACAGTTTGGGTTCGGTTTCTAATTACTCTAACTGACACCCAACATGGTTGAGATGAGCCGCAATACTCGTACCAAAATAACGCATCTTTTTGGTTTGAACTTAAGCGTACGAATGCCAACTATGAACACTACGTTAAGTTACAGTGACATGAAACATAACTTAAAACTGGTTGGTATTATAATTAGGGATGTGGAATATCCGCTGACATGTGCAAGCAAATTATTACTTTATCTGCAGTGAAAATGTACGGAATATTGATGCTGCAGCGAAAGAATACTGCACTAATAAAATCTGTGTCACGTTGACGTATAGTTTTATCAAAAATGAGTTTCTTTGAATTTGTACATTAATTTATGATCAGAAACGTGAACATCATCGTGTTTATCATCGAAATGGAAAAAAAACAATGAGTGTTCGAACTCACGGGCGATGTGTTAACAACTTTTTGTTACACGGTACCTGTTCGATTTCTATGAGCACATTAGTAAATGTTACATTAGAATATAAAAAAACAGCGTTCTATCATATGATAACGTTCCATTTAAATAATATTAATACCTAAAATTATTTAAAGACAAGTGCAAGCAAATGTGTCATTATTTTCTTGCTTAATACTTTTTGTTTTATTCCCACAAAAAACAAAGAGAATTCAAAGCAACAGACATATGTATGTACATACATTGCGTTATATTCGTAAGTTCACGAGTAGCAAAACTTCGTCTTTTAAGACAACTATTCACTGCCGCTACATCAATACCATCATACCTATTTTCAGTCAGAGACGATTGTTGTACAACAACGACATATTATTTTCAATGCTAACGGTGCACGAAGATAACGCTCTGTGTTGTTTTCATGTGTTGACTTTGTTAGATTATACCCTACTCGTGCCTATAGATGTTAACACATCAATAAAAAAAAATTGTTAGTTCACTGAAATAATTGTTTTTGCTTTGTCATAAACAGAGCGACAACAAAAAGTTCTGAATAGTATAGAGAACTTATTGCACTCTTTTTCCGCTCTCATGTAGATAGTCTGAATAAAAGAGCATAAACGAGTCTTGTTCTGTTTATAGAATATTTCAATACATAAGTAAATTCACCATTTCGACAATGTTATTACATAAAACAATACAAAAAGCATAAATGTTTCAAAAGGCATCAATGTTTCACATCAAAATTATGAATGGAACAAGTTATGACAAAAAGAGAGTAATACGTTTTGATTCATTTGCCAGATGTTGCCAGTGCGATGGAGCCATACAATTCGTTCCATGAGTTCTCTATACTATTCAATACCCTTTGGCAACGACGACCTGCTTTTTGATCGCTGCCGCTACATCAATACTTATTTTCAGGCAAAGACTATTGTTGTACTACCATCACATATGTGATGCTAACGCTGTGTGTTGTTTGCATGTGTTCACTGTGATATATTGCCCTACCCGTGCCTATAGATGTTAACACATCAAAAATTATGGCTAGATGTTACTACACTTATGTTATTCCTATAGGCGTGTTTCAGTTTCCAAACAATTATTTAACGCATTAATAGAACCTATTCAAAGCAACAATGAAATATATTTATCACAGCAATGAAACACATCGCCATAGTGACGACATTTTTCCAGTTCAGATAGTCATATTCGTTGCGGCTATGAGTCAGTACGTTAGCTAAGGATGTAGCGATGCCACAGCTGATGGACGTCGTTGTTGGAATATCATTGAGAAGGTAACGACTGGAGAAATGGGCGACAGGGAAACTATGTATAAATCCAGGAGATATCCATGACACAGCTGATCGACTATGAAGTAGGAGATTGATAGACAACTGAGTAGATAGCCGAGAGAACGATTAGCAGCCAGAAGGAAACCATGCAGCAAAATAAGTTTAAAGAGTGTTTGATTGATAATAATGACAGCTAAATTATGTTTCATGTTGGTTGCATCGAACGAAAAAACGCATTCCCTTTTATGTCTGTCCATCTGGCATTAGAACAAAAAATTCAACATGAAAACAACAACAGCATTTTGTTTCTGTGTATTAAAATAGTGGTGTTAAATGTAACACAAGTGTATACTTAAATAAAGTATAAAAGTACCAAAAAAATGTATTTCATTTTCACAGTTATCTACAAAAACGGTATGAATAATTTAAGGCAAAAGTTCTTGTAACTCCACCTGGTATAAGTAAAGTAGAACATTTCGCTATCACACCGACCTCACCACGAAGAGTGTGAAATTAAATGTCACATGTGAGAAATGTTGTCTCCAGATATGTTTAATATATGCACTGAACTTAAGGGCACCTTAGACCAGCGCATGTCGGGCTGTGTAAGGTGCGGTCGGGCAGTCGTCCGACTAGTCGGGCAAAAATCAAAACTGGTTTGATTTACAGAAAGTCGGCCGGTAAGTCGGTTAGTGTAAGGCGAAAAAATGCCCAACACAAAAGTCGGCCTGACTAATTGTCGGCCAACCAGTCCGCAGGTCTAAGGTGCCCTTTAGACATATCTTGTCAAGTAAGCGAGTGGATTAGTACTAAATAAAATATAGATATCTAGTGCTGATATAAATATTGTTTTGTCTTCTATCACAGCCACCTATGGTTAGAGTGTTGTGTTTCTATATTTGCTTCGCATTAATTTAGATAATTCTGAATCAGTTTGGAACTTAATTTGCCACATTGTGTTCCTCACTGGGAACTATCGGGATGCGATATAATAATCCTTCGATGTGATCGATTTTAAAATATTCTTTTCGAATATTTGTTTTTTTGGCAACCTTAAATATTTTATGTTTTTCAATCAGAATCCGGTTCAAAATCTTTATTTTCTAAAAGTAAGTTTTAATATAAAACTGATACTACAGGAAGAAGTGAAATTGATTATTGCGGCGGATGATGGTAGGGAATAGAGTCATTGCATTGCCCACCATAGAATCTCTTCAGGTCCCTTCTCCACAATTATTTACCCACATTATTACTCCTTATAAATTAACAAATCTTAACTTAATGAGAATTGTTTCAACACCTACTAGTGTGAATACAATCAAAACATCAATATTCACAACTTCTTGCCTAACATTTTTTTTAACAAAATATTAGTTTCATGCGTTTGGACATTTCAGTGCTCCCGTAAGCGTGTTCTTTGCGTTTAGCGCTGTTTGTTTTATCGATCTTTAGAAGTTGATGTTTTTTAATAATGAACGAGTTGTGCTTGCACTTGCAGGTATCGAATCAATTCTCATTAATGTGAGATTTGTTTATTCCTATAAGGTGTGATAATATATTGGTTGGCACGAAAGTAATTTCGGTTTGTTTGTTCGAACTAATTTGGAATTACTTTATTCAAATAATTAATTTTAATCTAGAATGTAGAAGCGATTTTGTTCAGTGACGTTCTGCCATCGTTCAGGCAACTTTTTGATCCCACATTCATAGAATGACAGGTCCGTCCCTCAAATATACTCTAACCCGTTTTGTAGGGGCTCTTATGTATTGAAAAATTTTCCATTCAAACAGTTTTGCAGGTGGATGTGGCATTACTTCCCATCCAAGCTCCAATAGTTTTTTGCCGAGTCTGCATAACTGTGTGAAGCCTAGCGTTGTCGTGATGGAAAACCACGCATTTCCGATTTACCAATTGAGGTCGTGTTTCTTTCAGTGCACGATCAATGTTCGTCAATTGATGACAATACGCTTTAGAATTTATGGTTTGGAAGCAGTGTATAATAAATTACTCCAGTGAAATCCCACCAAATGGACAACATAACCCATTTTGAGTGCAGTTCAGTCTTTGATGAAGTTTGAGCGTATTCATCGTGCTTGGACCAGGGTCTTTTTTGGTTGGCATTGTTGTAGAGAATCATTTTTTTTTATCTCCAGTTACAATGCGTTCCAAAAATGTATAATTGTTGTTGCATTTGAATCATAAATCGTAAGTGCTTATCTGCTTTGAAAAGTGAATTTCCTTAAGCTCGTGCGGAACGGAAATTGTAACCACGATCAAAATTTGTGAACATACCAGTACAATCTGAACGTGTCTAGACTAAGGTGGACCTTGAAATGACATTTTTGCGATATTTTGGTAGATGAGGGCTCTATTCCGTGCCTTTTTGAAAAAAAATGACAATGCCGAAAAAAAAAATTAAAAAAAAAAAAGATTAGGGGTTGCGCACGAGCCGAGAAAAAGGTCCACTTTGCCAAAATTAGGGGTGAAATTGCCATAGGTCATCAGGGGTCACCCGTAGGGGGGAAGAATGTATGGCCGACCCCCATTAACTTTTTACCGCCAACATTTTCCCCCAAGACACCCACCCCCTATCTCCTCCCCTTAGGGGGGTCACCATACAAAAATGGAGGTTGCTCAGTATTTTCGAAAAACACCATAGGTCATCAGGGGTCACCCCTAGGGGGGCAAAATATATGACCGACCCCCATTAACTTTTCATCCCCAACATCTTTTCCGAACAAACTTACCCTCTATCTCCACTCCTTGAGGGACTCCCCATACAAAAATACTGAAAATCTATGTATTTACAGTTGCACAATATCGAGATTTTTTTGATTTTTTTTGATTTTTTTACAGAAATTCCACCAATATTCAAGAGTGGTCATTGTTTGGAAAGTCTTGAAAAATTTGAAACGCACACGTGCTGAATCAGGTACATAGGCACCCTTAGCAGATGCCCCCATTCATCAGTACCTGGCAGTAAAATATTGCAAAATACGTAGTAGTTATAAATAGCAGTTCATTCATCGATTGTTGTCATTCAACAAGTGCCGACGACCGCGAAAAGTAAATTGATTTTTCTCCCGTTTTTTAAAAGTTAAGATGACAACACGACTTAGATCGCGCGACGATATTTTTTTGATTGGTTATCCAAGCATGAATATTACGGGGAACAAATTACCGTCGAAGAAGCAAGTGCTAAGAATGCATTTCTTCAACATTCGCAAACGAAACATGTCGAAGAAAAGTAGTGCGGTTATAGTCGCGGACGCATTGATGATTTTTTGGCGCCAAGCAGCTATTCCGACGAAAGCCAGAGGAGATGTTACAAGAAAAATAGCTGCGCTGCACGATGAGTGGGATGCTTTAAGAAAGTCATCTCACAGAAAGACTGAGTCCACTAGAGAAAAAGAGAATACGTTTTCTGATAGCTTGGATAATCTTTTCGACATCGCACACGCCAACGCCCTTGAGAAAATGACAAATACCGAAGACATTGAGTTTCTGCTAAAGCAAAGAGAAGATGGCCGGCCAGGAACTATGGGAGGTGTGGACGCTACTGATACTCGAACGAGGAAAAGAAAAGCTGAGCGCGAAGAACAAGAAGAGTTGCGACGCAAACGTGCAACGGAATCTAGTAGAGATCGGTTCGCTAAAGGCGGTAAGCTATTTCGCGCTTTGTGTGTTCGTCCAATGTTTATATTCAAATGAAATTCGTTCAATTGCAGTGGTTAAATTTTCAAGCAGTGATTCAAGCGATGATATTGGGAGACAGGACGAAAACTTCCCGGCAGAAGCTGGCCCGTCAAATGTTGGTGACAGAAGAGGTTACAAACAATGTTTTACTGAACGAGTCCTATCAGCTTTGGACAAGTGCAAAGTGACTGACCGAGACGCGGTCGGCATTATGATAGCGGCGGCAGAAGCATTTGGACGCGATCCTCAACAATACACAATAAACCGTACGTCGCTTCGGAGATGTCGGCGTTCAAATCGAGAGAATTTTCGCGCTTTGTGTGTTCGTCCAATGTTTATATTCAAATGAAATTCGTTCAATTGCAGTGGTTAAATTTTCAAGCAGTGATTCAAGCGATGATATTGGGAGACAGGACGAAAACTTCCCGGCAGAAGCTGGCCCGTCAAATGTTGGTGACAGAAGAGGTTACAAACAATGTTTTACTGAACGAGTCCTATCAGCTTTGGACAAGTGCAAAGTGACTGACCGAGACGCGGTCGGCATTATGATAGCGTCGGCAGAAGCATTTGGACGCGATCCTCAACAATACACAATAAACCGTACGTCGCTTCGGAGATGTCGGCGTTCAAATCGAGAGAACATGCTGAGTTATGTGAAAGACAATCCACAAGTAAGATCGCAAAGATTTATTTGCTCTCATTCAGAATTCTTATTCTTCAACGCGTTTCATTCATCTCCAGCTTGTCGCAGCTAAATCCTTCGTAGTCCATTGGGATGGCAAAATGCTTTTGGATTTTGTGGGTACAAAGAAGGTGGACCGTCTACCGGTAATTGTCTCGTACGGAGAAAAAGAACAACTTCTTGGAGTTCCCAAAGTAGAAGATGGGAAAGGAAAAGGCCGGAGAATAGCACATGCCGTTTATCAACTGTTGGCATCTTGGCATATGACACATCGAATACAAGGACTTTCTTTCGACACGACATCAACGAACAGTGGCCCATTCTCCGGAGCCGCAGTTGCTCTTGAGCGGCTGTTGGAGAGAGAAATCTTATATTTACCTTGCAGACACCACGTATACGAACTGGTGCTAAGGGAAGTTTTTGAGACAAAAATGGGAAAGACCAGTGCACCAGGCGTTCCTTGCTTTGACCGTTTCAAACAGGAATGGGACGCTGTAAAGGTTAAACCATTCCATTCTGGCTTGATAGACGATCAAGTCGTCAGAAAAATTCCTGTGGCAATGCAAGTCGGCATAAAGAAGTTTTGCTTAGATCAATTGAAGGAGAAACACCCTCGCGATGACTACAAAGAAATGCTACAATTAATTCTTTTGTTTCTGGGTGAAAAACTTGAGAATTACCATTTCCGACCTCCAGGATCCGTTTCCCATGCTCGATGGATGGCAAAAACCATTTACAGCCTCAAGATGTTTTTGTTTCGGAGAACTTTTCACTTATCTGTATGTGAATTGAATGGTATTCGACACGTTTGTAGGTTTCAAATGAGTTGAAGGCCAAAATGGTCCAAGCATTGCTAGAAAATGAGAATGACGAAGGTGAAGAAGATGAAGAAGACGAAAAAGGTGAAGAAGATGAAGAAGACGAAGAAGGTGAAGAAGATGAAGAAGACGAAGAAGGTGAAGAAGATGAAGAAGATGAAGAAGACGACCCGGTTCCACCAGCTCCTCGCGTCGTAATCAAAAGCACCAGCGTTAAAAAATCGAGGTGAAATTCAAAGATGTGAATGAGGAATTCTTGGCTAAAGACTTGAGCAACTTCGTCTCTCATAATACCAAAAATTTATTTGTACGATTTGGAATATCGCAAGATTTCATTCTTGCAAATCCAGCAACCTGGAAATCTCGCGCAGACTATCAAGAAGGTCGTAGAATTGTAAATAACTTGCGCGTTGTGAACGACACTGCCGAAAGAGGAGTAAAAATGATACAAGATTATAATAGAATACTGTGTCAAGGCGAAGAAGAGAAACAGTATTTACTACATGTTATCGATTCTTACCGCAAGAAATACCCATCAGCGAACAAAAATATGTTAATTTGCCTATATTATATTAAGAGTGCTTAGTAGTACTACTCAATTACAGCTTCTTTTATTTTTGTATGGGGAGTCCCTCAAGGAGTGGAGATAGAGGGTAAGTTTGTTCGGAAAAGATGTTGGGGATGAAAAGTTAATGGGGGTCGGTCATATATTTTGCCCCCCTAGGGGTGACCCCTGATGACCTATGGTGTTTTTCGAAAATACTGAGCAACCTCCATTTTTGTATGGTGACCCCCCTAAGGGGAGGAGATAGGGGGTGGGTGTCTTGGGGGAAAATGTTGGCGGTAAAAAGTTAATGGGGGTCGGCCATACATTCTTCCCCCCTACGGGTGACCCCTGATGACCTATGGCAATTTCACCCCTAATTTTGGCAAAGTGGACCTTTTTCTCGGCTCGTGCGCAACCCCTAATGTTTTTTTTTTTTAATTTTTTTTTCGGCATTGTAATTTTTTTTCAAAAAGGCACGGAATAGAGCCCTCATCTACCAAAATATCGACACAAGGTCCACCCTAGTCTAGACACCCTAATAAGGCATTTCTACCAGATGATTCCGAGCAAATTCAAAATTGTAGCATTTCTCTATTTTTTGATGCTAACTCCCAAACTGTGAATTTTTTCCACTTAATGTCTTAACTTTTATTGTTGCTTTGCCTACTTTAGGTTATAGTTATTTATTAATCTCCCAGGTCACAATGAACTTGTATTATTGGAGGAGTACGAGAATTCCGATGATGATAATATGATTATGGCGAAGAGTTTTATATGTAACGGGTGGTACAAATACAGGTATTTTTTTAAATCATAAATTATGTTGACACTGATAGCTCTTTTCTGTTCGAAATATTGATTACCCGTCATTATAGTGCCTCGCATAGAGTAATGTCATATAGAGCTGCCAACTTTCTCATCTGACGTTTCACACTCTTCATGGTGCGGTCGGTGTGATAGAGAGTTAGTTGGCGTAAATTGACTCACACCAGTGGAATTACAAAGATTTGTGACTTAAATTTTTCATGTCGTTTTGATGAAAAACTGTGAAATTTAAATTTTAAAATTAAAATTTTGGAATTTTTTTGTCATCTTTTACACAAAAATTGTAACGCACAAACCAAAATGCAGTTGCGGTGTTCGTTTTGGTTAGTTTGAGCCCTTGCCTCTATCTGGTATTACTAAAGCAATACCTTCCAACATGCAACGTCCATATGCAATACACCAAACTTCGTAAATTTACTGAATCAAATCGCTTCTCTATAAGTCATTTACTTATGGTAGCTCCGTGGGCCAAAATGAGTTGCTTTACGCATGAACAATGTTGGGAAGTACGGGCGTTGGGTTTCTGGCGAAGCGCATTCTTATTTCGGCGGCTATATCATCAAAATTGCCACATCTGAGGATCAGACAGCCCAAACGACATTGTCGAGTAGCCCATGAATCCACATAGAGTGAATAGTTTAGTGTCGATTTTCGAGTGGTGGCATCATTGGCCCATTTTTTCCCAAAATGCAGCTAGAATTCCCATTTCAGTCAACGGCGATCGATACAGAAGCATCATAAGGGACATTTTATGTTCTGAAATGGAAGGATGGCGCACTATCTCACACAGTTCATCGCACATTCCATCTTTTGTGCACTAATTTCGGTAATCGTATTATCATCTGTCTTGGCAATGTCAGTTGGCCGCGTCGGAGCTGCTATTTGATTTTTCTTGTGGAGTGCCGTTAAAGACCGATGCTATGCGAATAATCCATAATCGGTCCACACCCTTAAAGCTAATAGCGTCTGAGCCATTCGTGAGATAGAACTAGAAACCGTCAACAAAGTCTTGGAAAATTTGACTGACACGATGAGTCTCTGCGAAGCCTTTGTTTTAGCGTCAAAAAATTGTAAAAAACGACCATTACAAAGTGGTATTTGTGAGCTATTTGAGGTGACTAGACACGTTCAGATTGTAATAATATTTTCACACAAGTTGTTCAACTTTACCGTGGCTACAATTTTTCCAAACACTCTTAGTCAACAATTAGGAGTCCCTCTCAGTTATGCTGAAAAAAGTGGAAAAATAATAATTTTTCCCTATATTTTTTCCAAGAAAGTACTGCCAAATAGTACTTTTTTTGGCATAAAATGTAAATAAGATTTGTTCCACGGATTCTTGACCACATTAACCACATTATTGCCACATAAAGTTAAGCGGTATCACTAATGACCAGTTTGTTAACTATAAGATTACTTAATCGTAATTGCAAGTTAATTTGAGGTTAACTTTGCAGTTTGTTTTTCAATGATGAGTTAATGTAAGTGGCCATACGGATAACGATTATGGCAACCCTTGTATTCTTATTGGAAAAAACAACTGGTTTGGGATAAATACCAAAACAACAAAGAGGAAAAAAAAACTGGAATTATGTAAAATAAGAAATAGATGCATAAAATCGAAGTTATTTTAACAAAAATGTCTAAAAAACTATATAGGCGCAATCATTTAACGATCTAGACTCAATGTATGTGTACAAATACACAAAACAGAAGCATATATTTTATATAATCTACCATTTCTCATTTTGACATTCAGTAATGATTGTCAAAATCATAGGGTTCTGACTAAAAGTTAACCAACCAACATTGTGGGTTAAATCATAATTAAACAATGACTGAAAAACACAATTCGATGTTTAACCAGAATTTAAATAAGAAACGAAGATCACCACTGACCGAAAAACTGACCATAAGTGTGATAGAGCTGTTAGACAAAAACTGATGACACGATTTTCTGATTTTCTGAATTTTTTGAGGCCCATGAAACAATTGGTCACCAACCTCGACAAACCGAGGGTACGTGAACAAGGCACCGAAAATCCACGAATTATGCACGAGGAGCCATTACACCCGCTCAAGGTGACTGCATGGTGCGCTGTTCACGCTGGAAAAGTCATCGGGCCATTTTTTTTCGAAAACGTCGCTGGTCAAACGACAACAGTGGACGATGCGCCCTATAGGGCCATGTTAACCGAGTTTTTTCTGCCGCAATTCGACGAATTAGAATTGGAGGATATGTGGTTCCAACAGGACGAAGCAACGGCACGGATATTCTGAGATATTCTCTCGTTTTGGCGATTTGCACTGGCCCGCAAGATCGCCCGATTTAACCGTTCCAGACTTTTTTTTGTGGGGTTTTTTTACGTGGACAAGTCCGAGACCCTGGAAGCCCTCAAGGTCAACATTCGACACGACTGCGAGAATCTATCGCCCGAAGTTCTCGCCGAAGTGATGACAAATTCCATAAAACGAGCCCGTATGGTAATCAATTGTGACGGCGTCCATTTAACCTATATCATTTTCTCAAATTAACCAATAAAATTCTAAAGGTTCAAATAAACATAATCAAAAAACAGAATCGAAGTTTTTCATTTAGAAAAAAAAAATGAGAGCCAAACAACATCGGATGACTTCTTTTGAAACACGTTGTAGAATCCAACCTATATAGCCAAGTTCGTGTATTTTTCAAAAAGTCTTTCTTTGTCACACAGTGTAATGTGGAATAGAGCCACTTCGTTGCCAACAAATGAATTTCATCAAGTCACCTATAGCCACCTATATTTTAGGCATAAAAAACATTTAATTTAATGAGAATTGTTTCAACACCCACTAGAGTTAATACCATCAAACCAATGATTTAACAAAACATCAATATTCACAACTTCTTGATTGAAAAAATTCTTAATAAGACATATCAACATGACCCGTGAGCGTATTGCTTACGATTTGCCCTGTGGTTTTATTTATCGATCTTTAGACGCTGAGGTTTTTTTATCATAAACCAGAAGTGTTCGCACTTTTATGTATTGAATCAGTTCTCATTGATTTGAGTTTTGTTTATTTCTGTAAGGTGTTATAATATACTAAACCTACTACGGAGAAATGTGCTGATGAAATGACTTGGGGGCGTCGAAACTACCACCGAAATAATCAATTTCACTTCTTGTAAACACTACATTCAATTTTAAATTATTTGTAATAGAAAATTCAGATGTTTAACGGGATTATGGTCGAAAACCGTATTATTCTATAGAATTAAAGTTAAGACAAACATTAGCCATAATCATATTTAATTTATGTTACTCGTACAGCGAGTAAAATGACTTATATGAAAAACTAGTCGCTTAAAAATACTGTAAATGATTACAGATATATTGGCATATTTCCCAAGCTCCTTTCGCAATCCTCGTCGTTAAACTCATGAAAAATTCATTTAATTTTTTGTTGTGCCGAGTGTATATCCCCACTGTCCCTTCAGGCTTCATGGATCTTTATCGTCGTCATCATCTTTCTCAACTTCTGTTACCATTCATTTACTCAGTCACCTATGGAGTCACAAAGACAAATACTAAAAATTATTTTTAATGCATATTTGAGTGTATGCAGACGCATTGCACCTATCCGGTATTCATCTACCTAACGACTGTGATATTGACGATAATGGCGACACCATCACCCAAAATCAATTGGTCGTATGTTGTTGGCAGCAGGAATAAAAAAAAACACTAAATGTTGTCTGTCTTCCTGCAGGGGTGCAACAGACTTTTAGGTGCAGACATATAGAGGTGTTTGGGGGCATTCGTTCTCGTATATAGCATGTGCTATCACTTGCTGCACATTTCTTCTGCACCATTCAACGGCAAAGATTTTAAAGTGATATTAATTGCATACTGTTTGACTCCATTGCTATTTGGAAATAAATGTGTGTTCTCCAATGGCACCGCATCTCTAGTTGGGTGGTGCAGCATCAACGATACGCTGGCTGCATGTTGCAGCATGTGTTGTTAATGAAATGAAATTGCGAGGACAATATAATTATAGGCAAAAATTGCACATGTTGAAAAATAAATTGTTTGGCGCCGCAATTTCTATTTGCAATTTTGAAAGTTGCAATTAAATTGTTATTTTTTTCATATGACATATTGGAGGAGGGCGGCAAACTCTTTTATAATAAATTCATAATAATTAAATAGTTTAAAATAAATAACATAGTTATGTTTCAAATTAATCAATTAAAGTTGAATTCAAAGAGTTCAGCTAACCAATGACAGTATCAAAGCTGTTCAGGTGAGAAGTGCTAAATTTCGGTAACACTTACCGTTCGCCTGTACTAGGCAGTCACGAACGTGTTGAAAACATGGAGATTTTAATCAATTAATTGTAAGCAATTCACTTACTTACTTAGGTGGCCTCAAACAACCCAGAGGGCTCAAGAGTCTTCCAAAATGATGATAACATGTTTCTCCCACCTGCTCGATCTTCAGGGTTTCCTCTCCTGTTGGCAATATCCAGCTGTGGCGGGCAATATTACAGCGAAGTCTTGGTCGTCTTATTTTTCGATGTCTTTCGAGCAGAGTTTGTAGTTACACCCCATGTGTAACCCACTCACATCGCCATGGGTAATGTGTAATGAACGTAAGCCCATTACCCACAGGGAAAATAATGTGTGGCTCACCAAGAAAATGGCTCACGATTACCCTCAGAGTAACCATCAGGGTAATGGGGAAAATAATGGGTAGTTACCCAAGACGATGGGTAATGGGTTACCCAGGGTAACCCATCCCCATTTTTAATAGAAAATATGAAAATATTAGAAAAAAGTCTATCTCGGAAACGGAACGTTAAATCGAAAAATACCTAACTTTTTGATGGTTCAATTAAAGGTTTTTCATAAAGTGGTTCAATTCGTATTGAAGAATTTTTTTTTTCAAAAAATCGCCAATATAAAAAATCGCTAAAATAAAAAAATTACTATAACTCGGAAACGGTGCGTCCATTCGCAAAAATAACAAAGAGGCATAAACCAATAGATGTCTTCAATATGGAATCTTTTGTTTTCAAAATCGGTGAACTAAAATTTTTCGAATAAAAAATCCCAAAAACATCCTCATGTCTGTATCTCGGAAACGGAGCTTCCATTGAAAAAATAGCAAAGTTTTGAGGATTTCTAGGGGTTTTCATAATGTGATCCAATTCCTATGGACGAAATTGTTTTCAAAAAATTCCCAAAATAAAAAAGTGACTATAACTCGGAAACCGTGCGTCCAATCGCAAAAATAATAATTTGTTTACCTCTATGGGAGGCTTTAACCAACGGATGTCGTTAGTATGACATCACTTGTTTTTTTTTTTTTTAAATTGCTAAAACTAATATTTTTCGAATAAAAAATAGCTAAAACTTTCTCATATATATCTATATCTCGGAAACGGAGCGCCCAATCGAAAAAATAGCCAGTTTTTGAGTGTTTCTAAGGGTTTTTCATAAAGTGGTCCAATTCGCATGTAAGAATTTGTTTCCAAAATGTCGCCAAAATAAGAAAATCGCTACCATAAAAATTGGCTATAGCGCGGAAACTGTGTGCCCAATCGCAAAAATACGGATTTTTTCCCTCTGTAGGATCCTTCAACCAATGGATGTCTTCAATATGTCATGACATGTTTTTGTTTAAAAAATCGCCGAAACCAAAATTTTTAGAATAAAAAATCTCACAACGCTCATATGTGCTAGCGATTTTGCAAAAAAAAAGTTATGGTATATTGGACGCTCCGTTTCCGAGATAAGGAAATTTTTTCTAATTTTTTCATATTCCCGATCAAAAACGAGAATGGGATACTCTTATTATTTTTTATTTTTCCCAGTACACTGATGGTAATGGGTAATCGTGATCAATAATTCCCCATCGTCGTGAGTAATTACCCATTATTTTCACCATTGCACTGATGGTAATGGGTAATCGTAATGGGTAATTCTCCATTGTCGTGGTTAGCTACACATTATTTTCCCCATACCATGTGAGTAATGGGTTAATGATCCCCACCCATTCCCCACGGCAATAATAATGGATTACCCAGGGTAACGCATTATCCACGAAATACGAATCCTGCTTTCGAGTACGAATACCTGTCGCTCTGGTTAATTCAGATCCATTCTACTGACATGGCCTAGCCAGCGTAAACGAGCTATTTTGATACGCACAACTCCGTCAATGCCGGGATACAGATTGTACAGCTCGTGGTTCATTCGTCGTGGATAGTCGCCATTTTCTATTTTATATTTATATATTTTTTCTTTTTTTTTTAATTTTTCTCACGAAGACTCTCAATGATGTTTTATCGCCATGTGATATGACCCAGGATTCTGTGCCATAAAGCAAGACAGGTTGTATGAGAGTTTGATATAGGGTGATCTTCATTTTCGAGAGAGGGTCTGATCTCTGAAGTGCTTGCTTAGCCCGAAATAGCACCTGTTTGCAAGAACAATTCACCGTTTGATTTCCAGGTTGACGTTATTGCTTCTGTTCACGGCAGATTCGAGGTAAATGTATTAATCCACTACCTCGAAATTAGAGCTGTTACCAACGTCCACCTTTTCATCCAATCGTATGAATGTTCTGTTTGTCGAAACCATTAATTTTGTATTGTCCTCGTTTACTGTCAAAGCCAATTTAGCTGATTCCTTCTCAATTCTCGAAAATACTGCCGTGACTTCTCACAGATTTTGCCCAATGATGTCTAAATCATCACCATACGCGAGCAGCATGTGACATTTGCTGCTGATTTTTGTAGTCGTGTTGACTGCACCATTTCTCACGATGATCTCAATTATTATGCTGAAGAGATCGCATGATAGGCCTCGCCTCGTAGTAAATGGTTCGTTGAGATCTTTGCCAATATTTACTGCGGATTTCGTGTTGGTCAGTGTCATTGTACAAATGAGTGTCAGTTTATCGGGAATACCAAACTCCGACATGGCTTGGTACAGTTTTCGCCGTATCGGACTATCGAAGACAGCCTTAATATCTACAAAGCGGTGGTAGGTGTCGATTTGTTTTTTCTGGGTTTTCTCCAGAATTTGTCATAATGTGAATTTTTGGTCGATAGTTGACTTTCCAGGCCTAAAGCCACACTGATAAGGTTGATCAAGTCTGCAACAAACACCACAAACACCTAAAGTCTTTCGCACATTATGCCCCAGAGAACTTTGTATGTGAAGGCTCACCCCACGATAGTTGGTACATATACTCGGAAAGCAATACATTTGTTTGGTCCAAAATATCACCCGTTAGCATTAAAGACTTGTGTATTCCAAGAGCATATTATTTGTACAACACCACCGTCATTTTATTCCTAGACTTTTGGCATCAGTTTTATTGCGAAATAATCGTATGCTGTTGACTTTAGCGAAATAGAAGATGTCGATCAATTGTTTTCCTACTTTATGTTATTTATCAAATATTTAGACGCACACAAAAAATAGCAACATGACACATACTACATTTTACCATCTTTAGAATTGCGAAAATTTTATCGAATTATATGCAAGTATACATATGTCGTCTGCGCAGCCTGATGTCATGTATGTAGGTGTTCATACATATTATAACTTCGTTCATAAGTTGCAATAAATCACGTGAGGTCATGACACACCGTTGTCTACAGCCCGCAAATGTGTTGCAAATTAAAACGAACTTTAAATCTTGAATGTTTGTGCAACTTCTGAATCCTATGTACTATCTTGTCTGCTATCACATTTTTAGTCTAATTCAATCTATTGTTCTATGATTATCCGGAGTGTATTTACATGATCAGTACATGAATGACCATACTTGAAACACGCTTGATCCTTACGTATAATTTTATCAACCACTTACGAGATCTGATGTTTAAGGATAGCCATTACTTTGCTTATTGCATTAAGCTAGTTGATAGCGCTTCAGATTTTGCACAGCGTTAGGTCAACTTTTTATGAGATATTGATATCCCACTCACTTTTTTCACTCCGTAGTGATGTGGTTGTTAATCCATGCACTTGCGACCACCGTCGGACATCTACTATGACGCACCGCATTTCAACAGATCGGCTACCTCAATTTTTGTCAGCGACGAGGGATCCGTTTGAGTGTCCCTACTTGAATTCCAACGCGAGTATGCTGTCGCAGAAGTTCTCGGACTTTCGTCAACTGGTAGTGCTGACTTTTTTTGTATTAAATGACAGATGTAAAATGAATCTACTTCTCCTTCATGTATACTGGCAGCAAATGTTGCTCTATATGCGGGACTTTCGTGGTGGGTTTCTCAAATACTTGTCACTGCATGATAACTGCATAGAGTATTATCGGTTTCACCGCCGCTGTATATATCCAGTAAATAATCGTCTTAATGTCTTGTTAATGGGCAGTTCACATTTGCAGCCTATTTATCTCTTTCAAATGCTGAGAACGGCCGTGGCCTTGTTCGCCATTTTAGTATGTACGGTCTGTCATTATATGTGCTGTAAAAAATATCAGACGAGTATTTGGCACATTATGCAAGAATAATTTCAGACCGATTCAACATGACAGGTTCCAAGATAGTTACTTTATACCCTCGGGTAAAAAGGACCCGATCAGTCTTGGGTGGAACAACACCTATTTCATTTTCACTAACCCACCAGCTTGGAAGTCTGCAAAACTACACTGGAATGCCGCTTAGAATACTGGGATACTTGCTCTTTACCGCATTTGTCATGTCGCAAAATAATCAACAGCTTCCCCAATTTAAATAGCATTCCATTGAGCATAAGGGTCCACAGAAGTGGTAACAAGAACCCCCCGGGAGCTGAGCCTCAGTTGCCATACCTGGTAGAGGTCGCAGTACCCAATTCTGTCGTGACACACGTCATGGTGAGCATTTCGTATACTAAGATCTACGCTACGATCTACGATCTAATTGGTCGCACCCTCAATGTCAAGAGCGGCCACAATCGTGGACTCCTACCAGCCAACAATCATGCAGAGGTGTGTCTGTATGTACCCTCAGAGAACTCATTCCGAACTCTCGACCGAATTTAGTCGACACAATTGAAATTCGGTAGAAGCAACCTCGATTCAAAATTGATTCGGCTGCAACAACTGAATCTTGAATTATGCTCATTTTGTCAACCAAATTTTCTAAAATTTCCAACCGAATTTTGAGCTAATTCGGATGTACAAACCGGAATTGCTGCCAAATTCGGTTGAAACTACCGAATTTGGTATCTATTCGGTCGCAATAACCAAATTAATCCCTAAACCGGTTGCAACGACCGAATTGGGCGTCAATTCGGTTGCTGTAGCTGCATTTCTCGTGAATTCTATAGGTACAACCGAATTTAATTTTCAATTCGGTTTCCACAACTTAATTCTATGTATTTAAAACTTGACGTTTAAAATTCTAAAAACAACTATTATATTAAAAGAAGTTACAGAATGTATAATTGTTCCCGTCACGGAGATATCAGGTTTTTTTCTGGTTATTAAGAAAGGTGTGTGTTTAGGAACTAAATCAACAGATACAACACGCCAGAATTGGTGCGGTAACCCATGATGACCGAGACATCAAACAAGGTCAGTAGTGACATGTAAAATAAATGTGTTACTCTAAAGATTACCCTATATAAATGACTTTATTTTTGCACTTTCTAATATTTTTAACATATAATGAGGTTGTGGCAACTTCTAATGACCTCTAAATTCGGTTTCGATTAATTCGGATGTATCAACCGAATTTTTCTGTGAGTATATGTCCTTGCAGGACACATGCAGGGCGTTCGATGGCAATTTTACAATATTCTTACAATACGTTAAAATTTATTCATTAGGGACGATGCCAAGCTTATAGGTATAAAGTGTTTACAGCATTTGAGACCCCTTCCGATACATGGTCTATGTCATATTGGCAGCTTATCTGTACAGTCAGTCTTTATTACATTCCGACGAACTGATTCAAACTAAGTTTGGTTCGAATTCCACTGGAGTCCGATATTTGAATGGTCCGAGAACGAATTCTTCTCAAGTACACTCTATTCCCTGGTCATTCCCCACATGTCTGTCGCTGACACCTAAAACTCTTGTCTGGAGCTAGGGACGACAGGGGGTTCATTGCTCCCATTCAATGTGGTAACGTTAGTACCTAGTAGATTCTCCACACGTTATTAATTCGAATGATTTGCTTTTGCATTCATTGTGCATATTCGACGTGATCCAACAAATGTTGAAGCGGACCGCAACGCGATACCTGACGCTATATGCTGTATGCAGAAAATTATTTAGATCGTTTACGACCACTGAAGGCTAAAGTTCAAATTTGGTTTTGAAAGACCTGCCGATCTGGTCCACAAATCCTGCCCTAAACAGCTCAGAGCTCTTGAATTAGGAAAGCTTGAAACGGAAAATACAACTTTGCTATGATGGAGGTGGCCGTCGGTGGTGCAATGGTTAGTGTGCGCGGCTCTTGTACATGAGATCCTGGGTTCGAACCCGGCTCTGACCACCTTAAAATTTCTTTCGGCGGCGGTCACCTCGCATAGTGACGGCGACACTATCGAGTATCTAGCCATGAAAAAGCTTCTCAAATTTCCGTTCGGAATCGGTGTAAAACTGTAGGTCCCAATCAGTGAGTGAAAACTGGAAAGCGCACAGCTCAGTGGTTGTGAGAAGTTCTCCCCAGTCCCTTCATGGGATGTAATGGGAAACCATTTATTTATTTTATTTATTTATGATGGAGGTCGGTCTTTAGAAACCTCTATGTTAGTAGGTATCTCAACCACTATGTGATACTGTTCGTCGTCCCACGCTCTGTTCCAGCATTGCTACCGGTTTCTCGCGATTCACGCGACTTATGTTGGTTTCCAAGTCTTGAATAGTAGCTGGATTACAAACGCAGTCTTTTGACTTACGTAACCCCAAAGAAAAAAATCCAGAAGTGTGAAATCACATGATCTAAGCGACCAGTTGACAGGTCCGGTAGTCGAAATTAGCTGCTCAACAAAGCCATTGTTATGAAATGTCAATGGCATCACGGGCTTCATTTTCGATCAACATCAAATCCATTATCATGGTATTGTAGCACTCGCCATTTACGGTTATGTTCTGTCCAGCCTTACTTTTAAAGAGATACGGACCGAAGATTCCACTAGCCCATAATGTACACCAAAAAAATTCAAGAATATCTTCAGGTTACTCATCAGCCCAAATGCGGCAATTTTGTTTATTTACATATCCATTTAGCCAGAAACGTGCCTCGTCACTGGAGCGAAAACAGCCGTCGATTGACTGAAATTGAAGCTTAAATTCAAGTGTGGTAGCTTCAATTCGTGAATGAGTTGGATTTTGAAATCGTTTATACCAAGATCTTGTTATAAAATTCGCCAAGCTGTGACATACGAGAGGCCAAGGTGCTGTCCACGATTCGATTCGTTACAGTCTTCATCCACACTTTCCGCTACGGACGCAATATTCTACTCACTAGGGGCTGGGTGAGCTCTATTTGGTCGTATATCATCCAATATGCAATATGCAGCCAACTAAGTTTAGACAGTGTTTAAAAAATAAAAAATAAATGGTTTCCCATTACATCCCATGAAGGGACCGGGGAGAACTTCTCACAATCACTGAGCTGTGCGCTTTCCAGTTTTCATTCACTGATTGGGACCTACAGTTTTAGACCGATTCCGAACGGTATTTTGAGAAGCTTTTTCATGGCTATATACTCGATAGTGTCGCCGTCACTAAGCGAGGTGACCGTCGTCGAAAGAAATTTTAAGGTGGTTGGAGCAGGGATCGAACCCAGGATCTCCTATACAAGAGGCGCGCACACTACCCATTGCACCACCGACAGTGTTTAATTGATGCTAATGACACCTCAATTATGTCTTATGTTGGTTGCATCGAACGACACAACACACTCCCCTTCAATTCTGTCCGTGTTTCATTTCCAATTTTGAAAAACAGCTAAATTAGAAATTTTTGATTTTTGTCGATATACTCTTTGTCTAGCACTGAGTGCCTCCTAGTCGATAGCATAATTTCTCTTGATAATCCAAAGACAAAGACAAACCAGGACTGCCCTCTATTCCCCACGGAACTGGTAACACCGGACATGATATCAGGTCGCGCTTCAATTATGCACATGTTAGTGGATTCTGCCCAAATAGCGTAGGAGGTGTTTCCTCCAACTCTAGAAATTCAGGCAGCCCTTAATCGCATTCAAAATTATATTAAATATGTGGAATAATTAGTTTGAGTAAAGGGTGTCTCAGCAAGAATGCACTTTTTCATTTTAAAACAAAAACACGTATTTTTTAAGGCAGTTGTGATTTTTTTTGTTGGATTGTAAAGAAGACATGCTCCGATTAAGTATAGAATAAAATATTCGTCAAATGGCCCCCACGGCTCTGATGACAGGTCATCACTCCATAGAATAGCTTCTATTTGGTGAATAGATGCTAGTTTTGACAACTAGTATGAAAACCGTACTGCAAAAACTAGTCTCAACTAGTAACACGCCTATAAAAATCGATAGTTCGTCCTATTAAGAATGGACAGATGTGCAACTAGTATGGTGCTCGGAGCAACTAGTATGTTTCTGTCTACAAACTAGTAACTTTGCCTGCAGGCAAATGCACCCATAACAAGCAACTGTCTTGGACGATATGTGGTTTCAGCAAGAAGGCGCCACCTGCCACACCGCTCATGAAACAATCGATTTATTGCAGTAACGATTTCCAGAAAAATGTTATCAAGAAATGCTGATGTCAACTGGCCACCAAGATCATGCGATTTAACACCGTGCGATTTCTTTCTTTGGAGGTTTGTGAAATCTCGGGTTTATGCGAATAAAGCAGAAACAATTGCTGAGCTCAAATCCGAGATCCAACGCGCCTTCGGTGAGAAACAGCCACATCTCTGTGGAAAAGTCATGGACAAATTCATGCAAAGAATAATGGCCTGTCATCAGAGCCGTGGGAACCATTTGGCGGATATTTTTTTCTACACTTAGTCGGCTCATGTCTTCTTTACAATCCAATAAAAAAATCAAAACTATCTTAAAAAGTGCATAATTTTATTTTCAAAGCAAAAAGTGCATTCATACTGAGACACCATTTATTATGTATATTTTATAATAATACTAGCTGACCCAACATACGTTGTCCTGAATAATATTTCAAGCGATTTGTATGGGAGGTACCACGCCCCTTTGTCCAATTGGACCGAATAGTAAATCTAAACCACCTAGGGCGACACCCAAACGCATACAAAAAAATTTATTAAAATCGGTCCAGAAGTTTAGGAGGAGTTCAGTCACAAACACACGTGCAGTAGAATTCTACATATAAAGAAGATATGAATACTCAAATACATTGTACACGGTCGTTCGTACATTTGTACTTATTAAAGTATGATATTATGCAACTTAGTTAATGAAAAATTTTCATACGTACGTACATACATACTTTACATTATTTTGTTACACATACAATTGGGAGACCTTTTCTTGATAGTACGAACATATTATACGTGTTTTGTATCATGTGAACTATACAGGGTGATTCAGGAAGTTTCGGACAAATTTCTCCAGCGTATTCCTTGGCTCATTTCATGAAGAAAAGTCCACTAGGAGACATGTCCGAAAATGCAAGGTTGCGAAATGGCAGCAGGTTCAAAATTTTCGGATGGGTGGTCGGAGGGTAGTAAGGTAGAGTTGCTAATTCACATAAACTCAATTTGCTCAGCCAAATGGCAGTTAACTTATGTTTACTTAAACGAAGTCCAGAGGTCTTACCGTTCCAAAGCTGTGACCATTTCTGAAAATTTCAATAAAATAAAATCTTAAACGTGTTAATTTACAAAAACAAATAAATGTGTGCTGTTATTTCGCTTCCAGAAACAAAAACAAACATTTTTGCATTTCAGTAAAAAGGTCATAACTGTGGAACGGTAAGACCTCTGGGCGTCGTTTAGGTCATTTTGGAAAGGTAAGAGGTATGGCTATCTTTCAACAGAAACATGAGTTACCTGCCATCTGGCTGAGCAAATTGAGGTTATGTGATTTTTTTTCCATTTTTTTTCCGAATGCTCTGTATTTCGGCGATTTGACTTTTTTCTATTATTTTTATTGATACTGAAAGGCCGTTTAAAGACCTTACCAACAAGCCCAAAAACAAAAAAAAATCCGACCACTGGCTCAGAAGTTAGCAACTTTACCCTACTACCCTCTGACCGCCAATCCGTAAATTGTGAACCCGCTGTCATTTCGCACCCTTGTATTTTCGGACATGGTCCTAGTGGACTTTTCTTCATGAAATAAGCCAAGCAATACGCTGGAGAAATTTGTCCGGAACTTCCTGAATCACCCTGTATTCATAAATAATTAGGTTGTAAAATCCACATTGCACATCTGTGTTAATAAATGCATGCAGATAGAATTGTTTTGTACATATATATTTGTCTCTTGTGTGTACATTTATAGTTACATATTTTATTTTTGTATTACAAACATATTGTCTGTTACGGTTTTCTATCATTGGGTATCAGATTACGCTTAATGTGGGTTGGTATCGTACATCGCTTGAACCAAAGTTATCCTGGAGAGTTAACTAGTTTGTGTGAGTAATAAGTGTATATGAGAACGGGGTTTCTACCTACCGTCTACGTATTACTTGTTTCATCTCGCTATGTAACTGAGCAACAGTGTTGTAATGTGCCATGATAATTAAATTTTTAATATCTCTAAAAATACGGTCACCTTAACTTACATCAATGTGTACTGTCTGCCTGGAGAACAATTTGTTCCTGGTTGATTGCCAGATTGTTGGGATCGCTGGTATGCTGGCGTTTAGCGCGACTATAGCTCGTCGGATGGGGTGGTACTTTCCAACACTCTGACCCTCAGACAGTAACACAAAAATCACAAAAATCCATACCAGCTTGGTGATTACTTACATATAAAGATGGGACTCGAAGCAAGACCTGGAACTGGAAGAATAGACAAAATGAGACAAAAACTCATATTGCTACCTTATCCAATCGCACACTCAGAACTTACTTGGCTGTTGTAATGCCAAGAGAACCCTCCCACTTGGAATACGGGGGTATCCCACCATGACACCATTGTAAATTGTTAAGAGTGTCCCAGATCCGTTTCTCTACCTACTTTGTTTTCCTTCTCATACTACCACTCTAATACGTTTAGGCCTTCATATTAAAAAAAACTTTATTTCTTTTCAAAAAACATTACAAACTCGTATCTTTTATTTACAGAAACCTTCACATTCTCAAAAATTACGTTAAAATCATAACAGTGCGTATCCACAGAAACAGAAATATCAAATTTGAAGATTTTAATGATGGAAATATATGAAAACTTCGATGAAAAAAAGAATAATGACGGAAATCAAATAAGTCCGCCACGATGCCTAAAAAAACTTTAATTTGAAAAATATAATGACTTATGAAGAAAATGCTTCCGATGACAGGTTAATGGCTTCCTTCCAGTGTGACCACGATTTGTGTTGGAGATGATTGCGGAGGATTATCCTGAGGTGGTTGCGGTATTCGTAACGTAATTGTATGTGTAGGTATCTGTATGCCATATCATTAAATAAAACAATGCTTGCAACTAATGGATCATGTTATAAATATTTTTATATTATCCCAACTAAAGACGACATATTCATATCTGGTGCGGCAATCAATGGCGCAGCACTTTATATCATAACGTACTAGGAGTGAGCTCATCCCTAAATCCGTTGGCATTCTCCCCTCCAAAGTATCGGGAAGTAACAAAAACCCAGAAAATTTAACAATGCCTACTCTACGAATAGTGATTTAAAAAAAAACGCTTTCTTTTATTCAGTCTTTCGTGAACTGTGTATTCAAATTTTAAAAAAAGTATACCTCGTTTCTGGATACCTCTACACTCCAGGAGCGGTTGTACTATGACGGATTGGCTTGTCCCACGATGCGACAGAGGTTCAGGTGACGCGGCTGACTTGCGTTTTATTCAATAGTTCTTAAATTTATTTTTTCTTATAAATTTTTAAATTTTAAACTTAATTTCTTTTGACAAAATTAATTTTTGAAAATTTTAATTTTTGTATTTTTCATGTCCATTAAATGTTCCTTGCATGTGTATAAGATTATTGCACTTAGTGTCTCTTCTTTTTAAACAATAAAAAATTTTGCCTTTCAAAATGGCCACATAAACGGTGTTGTGTTTCGTTTTTTTCTCGAGTGTAAACGCCGTGTTGCTCTCCAGGGAACCTCCGTCTTGCTCCAATGTCAGTCAAAAAAGGAAAGGGCAATATTCATTAAATTTTTCAGCCATACTTTTTCCTCCTGTCTCAATGCCAGATGGCTCAAACCGTTGCCTACATTCTAGTTTGAAAACAACTGAACATTGTAGCAGGGTTATACTCGGCTAATGTTCCGCATTTTCAAATTAAACCTCACCTATAGGTGGCGCTATGTCCACGGTGGCGTTGTGTCCCATCGTGCACACCACAAATGTTTTGCTATATTGGGGAATCTCTTTGAATTGTCATATCACCTTTTCTATTCATGTGGAAACCTTTCCTTTTGTAGGACTAGAATGGCTACCCATTACCAAAGGGCGAAACCTTACATATTACAAAATATATGGAATAACAGGTCACTATTTTTGGAGAGATCTTACGGTGGTACAGTGCCTAGCGTACGCGACTCCTGTACCATCGCCTCTCACTTCTTTCAGCAGCGGTCACCACACACAATCGAAATATTTGCTATGAGAATTTTTCTCACAACATATAACACTCTCACTAAGTGTAGAGCAACGAGGATGAATAAAGGTAGAGAAGAAAAAAAGATAACAAAAATTTGACGCGATTCACTCAAACTGATTTCTCTCTCACGTAACAACTTGATTATTTCATACTTTTTACATACTTTATGTAATTTTATTTAAACATGGTTGGAATTTGTATTGTATGAATAAGCGTGTTTTGGTTACACCGCTTGCTTATATATTCACTTGGTTTGTATGAAGGTTTTACCTAAATTCAGGTACGAGTAGGGAATGCAAATTCCCTCATTTGTCCATTTCCCGGGAAAGCGGGGAAAACAAATGTTCCGGATCCGGGGAATTTCTGGGAATTGCCGGTTGAAATGTGAGCGCATATTTGTATGTCAATTTTGTACCACAAACGAGAAAAATAGTACAAATATCTTAAATATCGCAATATGTTACGAAATCTTATATTTGATACATCTAACCCTTACGAGGATTTACTTCTATTTAAAATGTGGAGGCCAAGTTTCTGTGAAACGTACCTAATAACATTCACACTACCACATCTAAATATATGATTATACGGTATCACCCAAAAAGAGCGAATTAATAAGAGCGACAAAATAACAACGAAAGAAAAAAGGGAGATAATAAAAAGAGCGAAAGATAAAAAGAGCGAAAGATAAAAAACAGCGAAAGTTCCATCAATTTGATAATATATTAAATACACAAAAAATTATACAAATTATCAAAAGTGTAATAATTTTCTAATTAACAAACGATAAATTTAATTTTCGCATTTTAAATAAACCACAATATTAACTACTTGAATAAAACTATAATACTCGAATTAAATTTGGAGATTAAAGTTAAATTTATAAAAACAACAATTATTAACATTCAAAATAAAATTAGCGAAATCCGACTTATGAAATTAAAAAAATCGCGTGATTTTCTTAATTTCATATGTCGGATTTCGCTAATTTTATTCGCTCATTTTACCTTTCGCTCATTTTTTATTCGCTCTTATTTTTTCGCTGTTTTGGATTCGCTGTTTTTGTTTTCGCACTTATTGGGTGGAACCGATTATACTATCCTATCGAAATGGTAATATATCATTGAAAACTATATAAAATATCTAATTTAAAATCTAGAATTTCTTGTTAAACAGTATTTGCAAAGATCAAATAAGAAATACTAAGTTAGTTTTCAAGATATAAAATGATTTATTTATGAACTCTTTGGCGGATGATCATTCCGAAGTTTGTGTGTGTGTGTGACTCACTCGTTGTTGCGAACGAAGAACTTATATTAGTAATAGGCGCCCAGAATTGCAAGAAAGAAAGCTGGTATATCAAACATTCATCAACCATTGCGGGGGACAGGGTGTTTCATACATTAGCTTTACGATATTTTGTTAATTATCATTTGCATACTTTTAGGCGAAATGCTTGTTTTCAAACTACAGGGTGTATCATAATGGCATTGCATTGTTGATATGGTAGCTTTCTTTCTTGACACTCTGGGCGCCTATTACTAATAAAAACTGATTTTAATCTTCCCCTTCATTCATTCCCTTGAATTATTTTATTTAAATTTACAGGATAGCATCAAAAAATCGAATTTTTTTAAGTTTTTTCCGATTTTGATCTGGAAGGTGAAGTTTTTTTGATTTTATATGTTCGCAATTTTTGTTCTTTATGACAAGAGCTACAACTTTGCCTCAGACTTTTGCGAAATTCTGAACGGTTTGCAAGATATGAGCCTGAGAAAATGATCACATTTTTACGAAAATGATACCGAGGCCCCAAATCTGTGGCGGCCCATAAAAAAAAAGTGCATGACTTTGGGAAAAATTGGGAAATACGGGTCTTTTTTTTAGTCTTTTATCACGTAGTGGTGTCCGTATATGGTTATTTTGCCATGACTTAAAAAATTACACACAGTGCTATTTTATACGTGCATCAAATTATAAAAATTTTTCAAAATTAATTGAAGTTCACAATTGTTTCACTTCCGAAACACTTCCAGATACTACAACAGAGTTGAAATCAATTAAAATTGAAATACTCAAAATGCTGAAGAACGTTTGGCGGAGGAAGGAAGTATTTTCTTGCAGCAAAACCTCAAAATAAACACGAAAGTCTGCGAAGAGGTGGAGGTCCCTTCACTAAATATTATACAGGAGCCCTTTACAAATGAAGATGGTCTACTGGAGTTGAACGATAGATAAAGACTGCAATGTACATATGGTTACGTTTATAAATTCCTTTCAATAGATGACATACTTGCTCGCATTATGTGCCGAAAATCTGGAGGAAACCTTAAGGAAGTCTCTACCGACTGATTTCAAAGATAATTGTCGTTGCTGCTATACGAGGTAATAAATATTTGAAATTATTTAAACATTTTAGGTTCATAGTCTTTCATTTAGGTGTGTTCTAAAGTCAGTACAACGACCAGCCTGTAGCAATAGTGGAGGCCAAGAAACTCGTTAATTATGCCTGCCCACCATCGCATTTCGAAGAAAACGAAATGTGTCAAGTGTTATAATAGTTGGCAGAGGATATCACATTTAACCTTAAACATATGTAAATTTAACTTGGTATAGTAAACATTATAAATCTACAATAAATATAATCTGATATTAAATACACAGTAAAAACGCTGATTAAGAATGATTCCGCTTCGAATCTGGAAAAAAATATAAATGTGCACAAGTTTACACACATACAAATGACAAAAGTTCTGTCTGCGTACTTTTCCCGCAAAAAATATCAAGTATGTAATTATTTTTGAGAGTAATTAATATAGATTTTATCTCCCAGATAAAAATACCGCAAAAGTGCACAGACGAACGACATTCAGTAAAAGCTTGCTATAAATAAAACTTTCGTATGTAAACAGCTGATTTGCAATTGTAATAATTGTCCCTCAAACCTCGCATAACTTTTTATCCGCAATTTGCAAACAGTGATAAATCATCAAAACAAAAAAACTGTGTCCTTTTTTTTAAATAATTTGTTAAAAGTTCAGTGCGGGAGCATAAAAAATCTTTTTTTTTTCTGTGGAAAAACATAAAATTATTTCTTATGTATATTATTAAATAAAACTTTTGTATTTTTTTACATATTAATCAAATTAATTAATTGTATATTCACACCTACCCTGTAAGTCGTCGTCGACAGCAGGCGACGAGTACATGGTACCGTCTGAAGTCGTGTCGACAGCAGACGACAAGTACATGGTACCCGCAATGGCATTTTACAACCATGTTGAGTCGACTCGACTTATTTCGGGTCGTTACGCTTTTTCTTGCTACGCCTTGAAGCAAACAGTTTGTAAGTTGGTGAAAAGTGAAATATTAAAGATAAAATGGGGAAAAAAATAAGAATTACAAATTCAACACAGTTCGAAAATTTAATAAAAGAACTGGAGAAAAACCCAAGCCTTGCGGACACAGATGTTGAACTAATATTTTTCTTAATTTTCGTCGTAATAGTATCAAACATTTAAATGCTGCTTTATTGTTGCGAAAATGGTTTTGAAACCTGTAGATAAATGACATAGTTGATGAATGGCATGGCAAAATTTACTTGATATCTGGTACGTAATATATATCTGACCTTTCCCTTATTTTTCTTTGTATACAAAGAAGGAATTTTGTCTGTTCTTCATCACTAGAACTTGAACTTAGATCAAGAATAAAATACATGCTAGCAAACGTGTAATACACGTTAGGGATTACACTTTTTGGTAGTAAATTATCGCTACGCAGGCGTCACTGGCCGCGACGCGACGTCTTACCAGGTACCGATTTTGAATTGATGTGACAACGCCGTCGTTAGCAGGTGACCCCGACATTCAGGCGTCGACGTCTGGAGCGACGACTGACAGGGTAAAATAAATACTTAACAAATAAATTAATTTAATATTTTTATTTACATTATTTATATTTTTATTATTTTATTATTTAATTTTTTTATTTATATATTTTATTAATTTTAGGTTATAATAAATAAATAAATAATTTTCTGGAAAAAAATTTAATTTTCTGGCAAAAATTTCTCAAGTAAAAGATTTAAAGTTAATTTTTATTAGTAATAGGCGCCCAGAATTGCAGGAAAGTAAGTCGGCATATTAAAAACATTCATCAACCATTGTAGGGGTACAGGGTGTTTCACACATTACTTTTAGAATATCTTGTTTATAATCATTTGCATACTTTTAGGCGAAGTATTTGTTTTTAAGTCACAGGGTATAGCGTAATGGCATTGAATTATTGATATGTTAGCTTTCTATCTCGCAATTCTGGGTGCCTATTACTCATAAAAGTTTACTTTAATCTTCGTTCGCAACTCCTACGTCGACACGCAGGCCGTGGCTGCTGGGCTGATGACGACTACTGGGTTGCTGAATGGAATTCGATGCAGTTGTTTTTTGAAGAATATAAAATTCAGGTTTTGAATTTATTTTATTACAATTTACTATTTATTTTTACTGTTGTTATCTAGGGAACTGAGTTTTTTAATAAAACCAATAAATTTAATTTTAATATCCGATTTCATTATAATGCAGTTAATTTTTAAAAATTGCAGGGACAGTTTATATACGTGCTTCAAAATATAATCGCTTTTATCTTTGAACTGATTGTACGTACTGATTCATATAAAGTTAATTAAAAAAAATCATCCCTGATGATTAGTAATTTAGAATATATCATTGTAACAATATTGTGCATTTTTATTTTCAGCTACTAAATGTGTGTGTGCTTTATTAGTAAGTTCTCTATAATTTAATGCTTCGAATTTAATACGGACACAACTAGAATGTGATTAATTATTACACCTTGTTTAAGGTGTAATCGAAAAGCTTGTGTTTATTAAGCTTTAATGTAATTTATAACAGATTAAGGGCAAGTTTCACACTTGTCAGTAAAAAGTCAAATTTAAAAGCTCACAGAAAGAAAATTTAAATTTTTAATGAAATTTAAATGACAAACATCGGGCATTTAAATTCCATTTAAATGGACAATGACCAGCTGTGAACCTGAGCAGAAATGCTAGAACTTTGTTAATTGTACTTACTTACTTTTATACACACTAATTGGATCCAGCAGTTTTACACTGGTTCCGAACGGGTTTTTTGAAAATAAACAAGGAACACACGTTTCTTTATTTATGAATTCATTAATGATTTTATGTATGTGTTTATAATGTTTATTAGAAAATACATTGTATATTTATATGGGAACTTAAATAAAAATGATTATTTAACTTTGACAGCAAATACTTTTTATGCTTAATCTAGTGTATTTAAATTTATAATTTGTCATTGCAGGAAACTTTTGGGCTTCAAATCATTTTAATTACCCTTGGTCGAATTTATTTTTAAGTCACCAGCCGAAACTTTTCTCCAATAGTGGTACCAGAAGATCTATAAAATAAAAACATAGAATTAGTAAAACGAATCTGAATTATGCAATAGTAGTTTTAGCTTTTTGTTCGTTCATTAATTGTTTTTCTTTTTTAAATTTTCGCTATAAAATGAAACTAGAAGATCAGTGTTTTATTCATCAGAATCAGAATTTATCAATCAGAATTTACAATCAATATATGTATATGTGTTAATTTGCAGTTGATAGTTTGATGTTTGATCCTAACTCTATCAGGTCAAAGTCCACCCTGTCCCCCAAATGAGTTCATCACTGTTAGTAATAAACTAAACAATGATGTATTGCTGTTTTCCATATTTATTTAATTTTTGATAATTAAAATTTTGATAAAAAATTACGCTGCCAAAAATTTAGATTGAAGTTTAGTATAGTCTGTAGCAGATATATTTGATATTATTTTTATCTAATGCTGGAAATACACCATACATTAGTTTGACGTACACGTTTATATGGTGGAGTGAACATAAATTTGCATGACTGAACTATAGAGTGTACTTAAAGCTTTTTTTGGAGGGGGCTCTCAAAAGATGCGTATTGTAGAGCTGATTGCGGGAATGTCACACTTTTTTATATGATGGTAGTTATAGTTCCCTACAGGCCGTTGGAACGTCAAACGACGTGTCATGGTGAGCATAAACAAAAAAATATATTTTCAAAATTTTGATAGAGTATTTTCTCACGGTAGCATTATGAAATCTTAATCAAGCATAAATTTTCTTCCCATTTTTTCAATTAAATTTTCGATTTAATTTTTTTTTTGAATTTTACATGAAAACACTATTAAATATATACAACAATGGCCATTATCACAATACCTGGTTAGAGGTAACTAACAGTAATGATTTTTAAACTCCATACAAAATGACAGCTTAAAGTTTTAATAAGCTTTAACTGAATGATAGCTGGATATGGTAATAATGGGGTAAATGTATATAAAATTTAAGAGTTAGCACTTGCACAAAACAAAAAATTACACTAATATCCCTGTTACGGTTCTCAACTTTTGTGAGAGTTTGGTCGTAATCAATAAATTGGCGTTGCCGTTCTCAAGTCAACGGCCGACTCAACTCAACTGAACAACAGCTGATTTTTTGGTTGTGTTCACTTACTTTTGTCTGTGCCAGTTTGGTCGACAAATGCGTTAAATTTACACCATGCTTGAGAGCAGTTGAGTTTATAGTTGTGCGTGTTTTTAAGTTGATAAGAATGGAGAGATAGTAAGAAGATATTATTTTGGCTTCAAACAAAATCACAAAGAATGCTCAGTTTGAGAAACTTTTCCAGCTAATGGAAAGTAATCCAGCCGTTGCCCTTGGAAAACCACAATTTAGCACCACGCAAAACCAAGTGCGAGAACTATGGGAACGATTTGCTGTGGAGTTAAATAGTTTAGGACCACCGTCCAGAACATGAACGAATGGCAACGTGTATGTGAAAATACATATGTAGTTCAAGAGGGTTGAATGAAAAGCTTTTTCATGGCTATATACTCGATAGTGTCGACGTCACTATGCGAGGTGACCGCCGCCGAAAGAATTTTTTTTTTGAAGGTGGTCAGAGCAGAGTTCGAACCCAGGATCTCATGTACAAGAGCCGCGCACACTAACCATTGCACCACCGACGGCCACAAATGCTGCACATCTATCTTCATAAAAGAAATCTATGCTACTTATATAAATTTCGATTTTGCATTCACAACACAATTCTTAACTTCTTTTATTTTGACATAAGTCAGCTGCTTTTACTTGTCAAAATTGATATTTCGAGCTGGTAACACCATAACAATTGCAACCAAAAACAGTTGTGATCCACAATACAAAAGATAAGTTTGGTCGTGTTGAAGTTGGGTCGTCTCTAAGTCGACCAAACTAAGTTGAGTGGTGAACGGTAATAGGGGCATAAATTTAAAAAGTGCAATCTTACTGAAACACCCTTTAGTAGTGGGTAAAATAATTGAACCGAGGCATAAAAACTGATGAACACGGGTTATTGAAAACTCTTATATTTAGAAAACATGCAAAATAGTTTTGACATGAAATAGTTTAACCGGTTTATCGGTTTCCGGATTGAATAGCCCCACACTGTGGGTGCATGCTTCGGATGGGTTCGTTGTACGGAGAACGAACAGAAGCGTAACTCTCCTAATTGCACCTCTCCATGCAGCGGCTTTAATTTCATTAAATTTTGTCTAATGGAAATATACATTCCTTACAGACTACTTCTTAATAGTAAATTAATTCTGACATCTTTTTAAATTCACTTAAATTTAAAAAAAAATCAATATCATGTTTCAGGATTAGAGAACAAAAACAAATATTAATCATCGAAAATCACTTTATTGTTTTTCAAAATATTACCCATGAAGATTTATACACTTTTGCATGCGAACCAATTGTCGAAACACTTTTGCCACTCTGATTGAGGTATCTCCAAAACATGCATTCTGAATGCAGCAACCGCTTCTTCAGGTGTCGAAAAACGTTGACCTCTCAGTCTGTTTTTTACGTACGGGAATAAAAAGAAGTCATTCGGTGCCAAGTCAGGACTATACGGCGGATGACCCATCAAATCGATGTTTTCGGTGCTCAAAAATGCAGTTGTTTCAGCCGATGTGTGAGAGCTCGCATTGTCGCGGCCTTCGGCTGTTGGTTTTCCTGATTTCTTGGACGACAACTGGCAAACAAATGGTTGTGTACCATTGAGAATTCACTGTTCTGCATTATTCTAGTGGTACGGCTGCGACATGTCCGGTTTTTCCGAAAAAACAGGCGACCATTTGCTTGGAAGTGCTTCGGGTGCGAACAACTTTTGTTGGATTTGGCTCATCTTGAAACACCCATACAGTTGACTGCTGTTTACTTTAGGGCTCATACGCGTAAATCTAGGATTCATCACCTGTCACGATGTCATAGAAGTGTTTCGAAGCACCGCGATCGTACCGCCTTGTTTTGAGCGATTGACAAATTGTGTGGGATCCAACGCGAACAAATTTTTTTGACAATCAAATGTCTATGCAATATTAAATATATATGCTGGTCCCACTAATGCCTAAGGTTGTCTCAATCTCACGATAGGTCACATGACGATCTTGCAAAATCAGTTCGCGCACAGCATCAATGGTTTTCGGAACAACAGCTGATTTTTCGCTGATTTCGTTTTGGTTTGAACTACGACCACGATTGAATTCACCATACCATCGATAAACACTGGTCCTTGATGGAGTTTCATCGCCAAAAATTGAATTAAGTTCATCCATGCACTGTTGCTGAGTTAATCAACGTCGAAAGTTGTAAACAACAGTCGCACGAAAATGTTCACGATTTAATTCCATTTTTGGGCCGAGATGAATCTTTTAAGTTACTGTAAACAACACAAATAACGCTCGTATGTGAAACGCATAACCTCAAAAATATCAAACTTTACGATAGAGCTGTCAGTTGCCAGATTGCAACACTAGGGTTGCCAAATCCCGAAACATAAAATTCAACCCTCGTACAATGAGCAAATTAAGTTAAATTCTCTTAGACATCGTAAAATAGGTTCATTCATGAAATAATTCGTTCTACGGCAGGGTATATGGAAGAATTCTTATTGGCGCAATCTTCTCGACGGTACATTAAAGGATATTAGGTTTAACATATAATTAATGGCTTGAACTAAATAATTAAATGGTTTCCCGTTACATCCCATGATGGGATTGGGGAGAGCTTCTTACAATCGCGTTCTAGTTTTACACTCACTGATTGGGACCTAAAATTTTACACCGGTTCCGAACGGTATTTTGAGAAGCTTTTTCAAAGCTAAATACTCGATAGTATTGCCGACACTAGGCGAGGTGACCGCCGTCGAAAGAAATATAAGGTGGTCAGAGCAGCGATCGAACCCACGTCCTCATGCACAAGAGCCGCGCACACTACCATTGCACCACCGACGGCCATTAATTAATAGTCGATATTCAAATCTCCATCAAAATCTTGGCCACGAATTCAAGACCCTTTAACAAAATTTATTTTCTTTAATATTTTCAGGTGTGTGGTTGTTGTTGTACTAGAAACCATATGCTATTTCTTTTTGACTTCGGTGTTTTTGAAGTAAATCTCACCTGTTGGTTATCATGGATACGGCTTTTCCTTTCTATGCGTGAATTTCATAGATACATTGAATATTTGTAGTTGTGCATTTTAAAATTTTAAATTCATCATTAGATATTAATGATTTTTTTGAATATACGCAACCCCTTCCATTTAATTCATAACTTTAGTACTATTACAATTATATTTCTTCCTTTTCAATTATTTGTATCTATGACCTTAATGTAGACATATAAAATTGTATCCTAGCAAGTGATGTTTTTGCATTGTCTAAATGTTGTTATTATTAATAACTGTCAGTAATAGGTGAGAGGCTGTAAATAAAAATATATTGGCAATTTAAGCATTATGTTTATAGGGGAATGTTTCCATTAAGTTGCTACAATTTGAAAGTTACAGCAACAATGATTATAAACAATAAACCGCGATATAATGTTGCAATAACTTCTAGCAATATGTATATAATAAAATGTATAAAAGACAGTTGCTATAACTATTCCTATACGGTGTTAGCTATAATACATACACGTATGTTAAGTTATAGGAGACGTCAAAGAGAGTTAATATCCACAAATGTTAATTTTTGTACGTGGTGAAAATTCTCTATTAGCGAACACGTTGTGCTGTTAATTGCAAGATAAAAATTTTAATTTAGTTTTGTTTAAATTTTAAAAATTTTATTGAAGAATTTATAAATTGTTATAAAATTTACGAAAAGTTATAAAATAATGACGACTCTTGATTAATGATCGCTTACATCCAAATGCACATTATACGAGCAATATATGCATACTAATTCGAGGTCCAGATTCCATGTTCGTTTCTGTTCAAGATTGTACAATTTTATACTAAATTTGATATATATTCGGTTGCAGCAGCCGAATTAGGTATCAGTTAGTTTGCAATTTGGCACAAATTCTGTTGCAAAAACTCTAATGCAAAGTGATGTTGCTACAAAGGAATTTCACATAGATTCTTTTGATACAACCGAATTAATTTTCTATTTAGTTACCACAACTTAATTCTATACTTATACATTCATGCACACAGGGAAAGATTAGTTGGAAATCAATTCAAGCATTGGAAATTCCATGATAAAGTCAATATTTCGATTAGAATTCATAATTATCATACATCAGAATTATTTGTCAATGTTATTGATAGATTAAAAATAGGTCTTACTAAATAGAAGTTGTTACTACAGAAATTAAGTTGTATTAATCAATTTGAGTAGATACAACTCATAAAATTACAATATTAGAATTCGTGTTCAAATATTAGTCACTGTAATCACAAATTAGTTTCTTGTTATGTATTGTATTCGATTTTTCATAAAAGGATTTGCTGTAAAAGAGAAACGATATTTGGATGATACACGAGGAGTTTTCAGAAAAACTATTATTTTAAACAGAAAATGAGATACACATTTGTGAAAAAACAATAACGTATATAAATATCACCCACCGAAAAATATGGTATGTACAAGGCCTAATTTTGAGTGGAAAATCATCTATGAGCAACGATCAAACATAATTTAAACTCTGAAATCACTTTTTAGGTTAATAGTTAATTGCAGTTTTACCTGCCAAAGTTGGGTACTTAAACTATGATCAAGTGACCATACGATTTTGACAGAAAACAACAAGAAGAACAAACACAAAGCTCCTTTAGTTGTTAATGTGAACAATTATAATCACCAATCAAGTTGAAATAACAATAAAAACGTATCATTTAACTCGTAGCCCAGTGAGAACTTTATTTATGCTCAAATATTCTCCAATTTCATTAAATGTTTTGTAGTTTATCACTTCACTTTTGTTTTGCAAATGACGTCAGTTTGATGCATTGTAACGATTAGCCGATAAATGTATGAATACCGGTTATTTTTCGTAGCATTTGCTACTGTTGCCACATGGTAGTAAGATTATTTGACAAAGCGCTGAAAAATTCTTTTCGTATTTAAAGTCAGATTAGACATAAATAAAAATCAACTGATTTCCAATTTAAATAACCAGTCAAAAATTGGGCCTAAGTATGCATACATATTCACATTTTACGCCGTAAAGACTCAGAATTTGTTATATTTTGGACAAAAACAACGACTGACATATAATTTCCTACACGAAATCAAAATAAGGTCATTAAAGTTCATGTATATTTTCCTGTTATCGACAAGACGAATATGCCCAGTTGATATATCTCACCACTGTAGTTACCCAGGGTAACGCATCCCCATTTTTGATCGAAAATGTGAAAAATTTAGAAAAAATTCCTATATCTCGGAAACGGACCGTCCAATCGAAAACTAACTAATTTTTGATAGTTCTTAAGAGCTTTTCATACAGTGGTCCAACTCCTGTGGAAGAGTTTTTTTCCAAAAAATCGCCAAAATAAACGGATGTAACTCGGAATCGGATGGATGTAACAATCGCAAAAATAATAAAATTTGTAGGTTAATAAGAGGCTTTAACCTATGGATGTCTTGAATACGGTATCGATATCACTTTTTATTTTAAAACTCGCAAAAACTAAAATTTCTCGAATCAAAAATCGTCAAAACGCGCTTATGCCAATATCTCGGAAACGGAGTGTCCAATCAAAAAAATAACTAATTTGTAAAGATGCTTAAGGGTGTTTCAAAAAATGGTCCAATCGTATGGCAGACATTTTTTTTTTTTTAAATCACCAAAATAAGAAAATCGTTAAAATAAAAAATGGCTCTAACTCAGAAACGGTGCGTCCAATCGCAAAAATAATAACTTTGTTACCTACGTAGGAGGGTTTAACCAATGGTTGTCTTTACTACTGCATCACTTATTTGAAAAAATAATCGATAACACATATGTGCGTATATTATTTACTAGTTAGTTCCAACACGCTTAAGGCGCCCGTTGAAAAATGCAATAATTTAAATGGATCTTTAAGAAAAGATCCTTTTTGTAAAATTATACTTTTTTTAAGAACAATTTTTTTTATAGCCGTCGGTGGTGCAATGGCTAGTGTGCGCGGCTCTTGTACATGAGATCCTAGGTTCGAACCCGGCTCTGACCACCTTCAAATTTCTTTCGGCGGCGGTCACCTCGCATAGTGACGGCGACACTACCGAGTATATAGCCATGAAAATGTTTCTCAAAATACCGTTCGGAATCGGTGTAAAACTGCCCCAATCAGTGAGTGAAAAGTGGAAAGCGCACAGCTCAGTGTTTTTGAGAAGTTCTCCCCTGTCTCTTCATGGGATGTAATGGGAAACCATTTTTATTTTATTTATATTTAAAAAAAACGATATTTTTAGGTCCTGCTTGTAAGAGTATGTATTAAATTTTCCCGAAAAGGTCCTTTTTTAAAGAGAGCTACTTCTTTTAGTAAAAGCTAATGTTTTATTTCAGAAAAGGTACTATTTTTAAGAATAAGTACTTTCTGGAAGAATAAGCCAGAAGAGTATGAATATTTTTCACAAAGAAGTACTTTTTTTAATAACAGTACTTTAGACTTTTGCACTGAGAATTTTTGTTAGAATTGGCCCCTTTTTCAAGAATAGGTACATTTTTAAGAGTAGGTACTTATCTCAAGTAAAGTCATTTCGATTCACAAAAAATTTACTCTTTAAAGAAAAGGTAGTTTTTTAAGAAAAGGCAATGTGTTGTAAGAAAATGTACTTTTTTAAGAAAAGGTACTTTTTGTAAGACAATGAACTTTTTTAAGCAAAGGTACTTCTTTAAGATAAGGTATTTTTTTAAGAAAAGGTACTTTGTTTAAGAATATGAATATGTATTTTTTTTGAGAAAATTAACTTTTTTTTTATGAAAAGGCACTTAGGAACATTTTCTTTTGTTAAACTTTTTTCACTTTGGCTTTTCTAAATTTACTTTTTATTGGGTTCAAATCTACAATATATACTAAATATTGGTTACAGGCTCAATCTAGCAAGCTTCCCATTAAACAATAAATTTCCCAACATATTGGTTACAGACCCCACCTAGAAAAATTCCGAGTAAACAAGAAATTTCCCAACATACAGTTGTGTGCGTTGAAATAGAGTCAACACTAATCAACATTTTCAAAGCAAAAACAAATGTAGAAAAATTAAATTTTGTTTATAACTTTTATTTTTTATTGTTCAATTAAGAACTAGATATAACATTTTGGAACATTAATGTCGTAATCTAAAATTAAATCATTATGTATAAATCAAAATGTTTCAAAATGTCCCGTTTTGCCTGTGAATTAAAATAGAGCCATCGCGATTCATCATCTGAACTAGAAGAAATACCTTGTGTCAAAAAAATGTATGTTTCATTAATCCTTTATATTATCTCAGTACTTTATGAAATAACTATTATTTATTATCACAGCGAAGCAACGCCTTGACACTGAATCCACAAGTCTCCTCAAGTAGTGTTTTCCACGCCGACTGTACCAGTGCCCTAACCTCATCTTTATTAAATTGGTTTATTCCTTTGATAGACACTTTAATGTCCCGCCACAAATTCTCAATAGGATCTAAGCCCGGCGACTGCATATACCATCTTAAAACTATGACACTATTATTTTCAAACCAAGGTTTTGCTCGCTTCGATGTGTGTTTCGGGTCGATATTATGTTGAAACACCCATCGAAGTGGCATTTCCCATTTAGCACAAGGCATCATGATGTTTTTTTTAATACAGTGGTATAATATGCAGCGTCCATTGTCTGTTCTATTTGGAATAAAGGTTCTGTCCCAATGTAAGAGTAACAACCCCGTACCATTATGTTTCTGCTACCACGTTTAACTGTTTGGATTTTGTTCTAGGGCCTGAATTCGGTGTTGGAAGGTCTTCGTACAGGAAGATTACACTCATCATAATTATCCAATCTCACTTTAGTTTTAGCTGTCCTCAAAATATTTCGCCATTGGCGTACGGACTATTTCACCTGCTCCTTGGCAAAGTGCAACATTTTTTGAACGTTCCGTTTGGATAGAAATGGAACGTTTCGGACACTTTTTGCCTTTAAATTGTTTTTAGCTGGCATTTTTCTTAATGTAGAGGTGACAACATTCCGATCGAATTGCCTTTTAAGGGCGGAAAAGGTAACAAAAGTCGAACTCTACGTGGGGCAATATTTTTGGTTCCGAATGTTCTGTAATTTTCAGGTTTTCCCTCTGTTTCCTGGATTAGGCTTATTTATATCTTATTCCGGTCTCCACCATTTTCTTTGAGCATCCAATTATGTCAGTAATTTGTATGTAGCTTCTGAGTTCTTTTCTCATCTCTTTTATTCTTTCCTGGCGCTCATGATTGCAATACTTAGATCCGCCCATTTTGGAACGTCAATAATGACAATTTATTAATGCTTCTAATAAACATTAATCATATTTAGAAGCTAATCTTTGTTTTCAAATCCAAACTACCATTAACCATTTCAAATTTTTTTTAGCAAACGTCATTACATAGCCTTTAAAATACTGACACTGACCTGGAGAACAGTAGTGTACAAACTTTATTAAAAATGAGGGCATTATACTCAGCAGAGGACCGGTTAATCAAGTTCAGAATTTCTTGACATGAACCACCTGGACTACTGCTTTGCAGAGAATAAAAGTTTTGACGAGCGTGTGACTCTATTTCATCACACACCACTGTTAGTCTAGACACAAACCAAAGCAAAAGTTCCCAATATAGTTGATAATACTGAGTTGTAGCATAATAGTCCCGCAACGTATGATAAGGAACTTCGTTCCTAAATTTATTACTTTTACTATTGGTCGCACCGTTCCGAGTTATAGGCATTTTTTTTATTTTAGCGAGTTTTTCATTTTGTCGCTGAGAAATCCCCAAAAATTAATTATTTTTTCGACTCGACGCTCGGTTTGTGAGATATACACTTTTTTTTTCTAATTTTGTTATAATTTTCGATTAAAAATTACCCACGATGTACGAACGCTGGTTATATTTAAAAATAAAGTAAATAATTTTATTAAATAATTATTTTTTGTAGTTTGTTTTTTCTATAAAATTCATAAGGGATATGGCATCAACGAATGGTTGTTACAGCCATTAAATTCAAGTAATTATTTGAACATACCAATATATTATTTGGTACAACCGAATTGGTTTTTAAATTTTTCATTGATCCAACAGATAGAATATTCACCACTACAGGATAATTTGATTGTTAGAACTAAAACTCGAGTGATATATCACATTTATTTCTTGTTGCTGTGGCTTCAACTAAATATTTCAATTTGGTGACACGGGTCACAATTATTGGTAATCACAACTGAATAATGTGATAGTCCAAGAATCCGCCAAATTTTAGTTGGCTGTAAATATAGTTGTGACAACGAACCTCTTCTATGTGTGTAGATATTTACTTCAATTTCCCCACGTTTATCGTTGTATTAAAAACCAAGTAAAAGTGTTAAATTCGGCTGTGCCGAAGCTTGGATACCCTCCACCTTAGTGCTACAATGCTTACAAATAAAAAAGCATTTTTTGAAGAACTGTTAAAAAAAAACAAGCTGGGACGAGAGTTGAACCACCAACCCTCAGACTCCAACGCGCAACCCTTTACCCATCAGGCCACAGCGACCTTAGATGAAGTGTGACAAAATTCATATAAATGTATGAACACATGAAAGTACATCTAAACATTCTAAAGTACTTACCTATTATAAAGAACAACAAAGATTTTCAACATGGAAATTCACCACACGGCAAAAGGAGTAGTTTAGTATAAAACTACAAAAATTAATGTGAAAATTTTATGAGTTTTTTTACGTTTCCAATCATAAAATTTTTTCCAATGGACCCATTTCGCTGATTTTCAATACCAAACTGCTCAGGAATACGTGGAACATTCTGGCCAAAAACCAAACCGCGTTATCGCCGATTGAAGTCGTGAGAATGTTTTCAACAGACGGACATGGCTATATCGACTCCGGTTGTTATAAGGATCAAGAATATATTTACTTTATGGGGTCGCAAAGCCTTATTTCTATATGTTACAATCAGAATGACAAACTGATACATACCCTCTATCACTTTCAGTGGAGGGTATAATAAAGAAACGTAGACTGGTTTAATTTATTTGAATTTTGTACCTTTTACAGTTCCATAGTATTAATAATTTTATATTTGAATGCCATAGTTTTGTTTGTCGAATATTCTATTATACTTTAATTTAAATTTATGATTTACGGCCTGTTTTTATAAAACGGATTGGAACCAAACGAACGAATCGGCCAAATGAAAAACGTTAATAATACGATACTCTTTTCACATGTTCCTTTAATGAATTTCTAAAAGAATTGCCTCATTTGACCCATGAAATGCAGGCTGTTAGTCGAATGAAGACTAGAATCTGACAACATTTTGAAATTAGAGTAGTTCTTATGTTGTTTATAAACATTTTGTTTACAAACATTTCATTGTTGCAAAATAGTCACACATGAATATTATGTTCCAATGATTGACATGGATTTGTTTACATTTATTATTATGAGATACATAATATAAACAAGGCCAAAAAGCCGGGCTCTCTCCCGGTACACTCTCTTATACAACATCCACTATATGTGTATGTACCTCAATGGTATCCACACTGAAAAATGCTCTTTGCTCCACACACAAAAACTCCACATTTACACAAGTGATTGGTTGGTTGGCCATCCACAAAACCCACAACTACACGAAGTACTCATTTGTAAGTTCTTGGCCAGAAGCATTTTCAGACGGTTGCCAAGCTTGGCACGGTGACGTTTAAGTTTAGTACGTGTTTGGTATTCGTGCGCGACGGTACGTTTGGTACGCATTACCAAAAAGGCATGCAACATAGAAAGTTGGAGCTTTGGGAAAGTGGATAATTTTTCAACTGAATTTGTACTGAACTGAAATGAAGTGAAGTGAGCAAGTGGTTGAGGCAGCAACATCACATAACAGTATCGCCAGCTCGTTACAGTCACAACTATTTGCACCGGCAACTCTCCAGCTGTGAGTGAGTGAGTGAGTGGTAATCAAGATTTATATCTGTGTCTGGTACTGTGGCTGTGGTATCACCCATATCTCTTGATGTCTGCAGCCACGATACGACCAACCAACCATCCGACCATCGAGTTATATAGATGGTGGTTGTTGGATGGTGTTGCTGTGTAATGATAATGATGATGATGATGATGTCGATGCTGTTCTTCAAGTGCGTGGTTGTGAAAAGATGCAGAGCAATGCCATTTTTCAGTGATTGATGAGCAACTGTCAGTTACAGTTGCATTTTAAAGTCGCGTGTGCCCGACTGGTTTTTCATTACTACAATTTCGTGTTGTGGTTTCTTGGTGTCTGGGTGCGTTATTGCTGCTCCAGCAAGTGATAGATACGAATTTGATTGTTTATGATAATATCGCATTTGTTTGGGACCGCGCCAGACAACAAACTAACAGAAACAATTTAAAAGATTTTAAGAGAGCGAAAACCCAAACAAAAAGAAAATTCAAAATAAAAGTAAAATATAATAGAAAATATATATAAATAAGTAATAAAAAAAAATACAAATATAAGGAAAATAAATTTCGGCGTTTCGTGCATAGTGCCTAACTCTCGCCGGGCATCTCTCTAAAAGCCTTAAGTGTATGTGTGCACAAAAGTTTTACTTTTGGCCATGAATAAAATTACAATAAAAATAAGATTTGCTTAAGCCACTCAAGTGGAAAGTAAAGTTTTTCTCTAGCTGCTGGTACTGTGGCAGTTAGTCAGTCGTGCGTTCTGTGAAAATCCAGTATTTGTGAATTCAAAAAAAATAGAAGGGAGAAAGACGACTTGAAAAGAATTGCCAAATAAAAAATAAATGAAGTAAAAAATTATCAATAAATAAATTTTAGTGGCAAAAAGTGAAAATAATTTGAAAATTTTTAAATTGCATATAAAATTTATAGTGTTATATTATATCCCTCCCAGCCAGGATGGTGTTCAAATTAACTAATAAGTAAACAGATCTAACAAATTTTTTAATAGGAATAAAAAAATTTGTATACAAACAAATTTTGAATACAAAAAAATTTGAATATTAAACCGTAAATACCAAAATAATAAATATTATTGGAAAATTTAATTATATTAATATAAATAACAAACTTAACCAAAAAATACGAAACAAGTGAAAAATTCTATTAAGATGCTGAAATTTTCAAAATACTTAAACAATATATGGCTGTTGCAATTTGCTACAATTTGAGTGAAAACGTAAGTGTTTACTTTTGATACGATAGTTTAGAAAATTAAGTTTAAATTTAATTAAAAAAAACAAAAATTTGGTTTCGTTACTAATTTTCAAATTGTTGTTATTGAAATAATACCAAATGACGTTTTTTGGACAAACTACACTACAAGCCACATTTAATAAAAGATTAGAAAAGATTTACAACGTAGGTATTACATGATTGGCAAAAGATAACTCCCAGCCGAATTTTGTAGAAAGTTTTCATTTCCAAATACAAATTGGTGCAAAGTGGAAATACTTTCTTCAAAGTTCTCTACGGACTATAAAATGCAACCGATTTTTATTTCTTTTTTCCCGCCTAAAGTTACAACTTACAAGCGATGCATGGCAGCCGATATTGAAAACAAAATTTTCAATGAAAATTGCCAACCTCTATACTTGTTGAAAGTTCTCTGCAGTCCCCCCCATGTCTTCGCTGATTTCAAATATTCCGGACCAACTTTCCTACATATAGCTTAAATCGGTTCATAAAATTGGCTGTAGGTCTAAGCTCGAGCTTACATAATTCTTGTTAGGAGACACACTCTAATGAGACATTTATTTACTGTTCGAAAATTGTATTATATCGTGATGGGTATTGACGGTACACATCCTCCTTAATATTCATGTTGGGGGTTATTTTTAATTCTAACATTATATCATTGAGCACCCAGTAGTGTATTGAAAAAACCGGTTTCCGAAAAATGTCGGTTTTCAGTTTCTTCGAATATACCGATTTTGGCGAAAGCGGGTTTCTGTTCCGGTTTTCGATGTGTAGAAGCCGTTTAATAACCGGTGTCGGGTTTTATGACAAAATGGTGAATTATGCTTTTTATAAACATCATTTTTTAATTCAGTGTTTTTGAATTTTAAGATCGACTACCGACTGCATAGTCATAAAAAAGCTTGTCAAAATAACTGGAACCGGCGTAAAACTGCAGGTCCCAATCAGAGTGCCTTCCTGGTGTGTGATTGAAAACTAAAGTGTGGAATTTAATTTCGCTTTAAAAAAATACTAACACAGTATCTCATTCGACCAACCCAATTTTTCAGTACATTGTCGATTGTTTGGGCCTCTATTTCATGGTTTAAGGTGTCAGTGGACTCTGGATTGTTTGCGGAACACTTATCTTTCAAGGTGCTCCAGAGATGATTGTCTAACCAATGCCAATGGATTTCCGAGTTTCGGGTGATTCGGGTGATGCAAAAGATCGATTGAAATGTAGGCTGTGTGGCACGTAGCACCGTCCTGTTGAAACCATACCTCGTCCATGACATCCTCCGCAACTTTTTGGAACAAAATCCCGCTGAGCATGGCACGGAAACGCTCGCCATTGATGGTAACACCGGCTCCTGGCTCATTTTCGAAGACCCAGCCAAGCCAAAAACCTCACCAAACAGTCACTCGTTGTGGATGAGTCGCCTTTGCTTCGACGACGTGTGGATTTTCCGATCGCCAAATGCAACAATTTTGTTTGTTAACGTAGACCCGAGTTGAAAATGAGCTTTATCGGAAAAGATTATTTTTCGGTAAAAAATGCACATCTTCAGCCAACCGATCTTCAGCCCATTCAGCGAAGTGAAAACGCATTGGATGGCCACTATGCTTCGGTTCTTGGACTTAAGACTTCGTACCGACTTCTTTATGCAAAATTCGGCAATATTTTCCACTGGTCGAGCACGTAGACGAGTTTTTTTGTTCATTAAGGACCCGAATTTACAAACTCGCTTCACAAATTGATCCACAAACAGCGTTGATGGAACTCTATTTCTATCGAATTTATTTCGTAGATTTCTTACAGTTTGCGTTGAAGGCTCAGAAATTTGGATGTAAGTTTTTAATATTTCCCAACATTCTTCAAATGCAAAGCGACCCATTTCGTAAATGTTTAACTTTTACCTATTACTCTGTCACTTTATAAATGTTAAATTGACCATCTACTTCGATATAGCTGGGGGTTCAAATTCCAAATTTTATATGGCCCACCCTTTATTAATTAATTTATTTTATTCACCCGATCAGTTCTAATATTTAACTTCCCCAGTTAGGCAAAATCAGTAAAGTAAATATTCCATTGGACGGTTTGTACTTATTTCTTGATTGTGAATTCTGTTTATTGCTTTTTGCATTTCTGCTAACATACTACCTGTGTTGTCATTAGTTCCGGAACTTACATCAAAATCGGAGTTGGCTGGGCAGATATGACTTCTATTGCCTTGGTCAACATATTTCAGAAAACTATCGGCGAAATAAATCATTGGCGAAGTCTTTTGTTACTGTGTGATGGGGTCTGTAACCATAGTGATCTACGAAAAAGGATTTTGAATTGTAATTCTGCGTTTTTATATCAGTTGTGTAAAAACCGAAAACCCCGGTTAATTGAATTGAAATAACCGAGGAAACCGGTTCTTCGACAATATCACTTTTTAAAAATCCGAAGTACGGTAAACCAGGCAGAATTCAGTTAACCGGGTAACGGCTTTCGGTTTTGAATACACAAGTACCCAGAAAAAACATTGCTTACTCTGAAGAAGGTTTGAAGGTAAGGCATGATTTTTGCGCCAAATACTCCAGTTGACAGCACTAATTAAGAGCGACCAAAAGCCATTATTTATACGCTGAAAAGTCTGTCTCTTTGCTGTTGTTTGGATGCAAATATAACGTGTTTGTAGCTTGCCTCAAATATAGAGTACTTGTGTCCAAACACATTGTGTTTCGTAACCAATACAACACGTTTGAGACACAATGGTTAATAGCTTTTAATATAATTATATGTATTTGTAACTCAAAGTAGCTTTGTCAGGTTAAAACTGCTGAAAACAGAAACGTGACAGACAAGGTTAGCAAACATATACATGTTTCCTGTAATATGTTGCTGGGACCGTTTTTTTGCATGTAGTAGCAGTATTCGCAACATCAAATCATACCTGTTTAAGGACAATTAGAAGTCAACTTTTCTGTGAAATCGTGTGTTATGGTATTTGCTTCAAACGGAGAATTTAGCATATTATATTCCCATTTAAATAATTTAAATTTTGTGCAATTTATTATTTATTTGAATTTCATAAATCCGTAAATATTTTTGGTTTAATAACGGGCACGCTTTTGAAACTTCTTTTCTGGACAAAAATCCACTACATCAACCCGGTGTGAAATCAAAATCTTAACTAAATTTAACTTTGTATTCTGATTGCATTATTGAAATTATCATGGGAGATCGGGTGTTATTAGTATGATATCGTGATAACATATCCATTACCATACTTTGCAACACATTAGATTTAGAAAACTACGTGTCAAAGAGCTGATTACAGAAACTTCAAACTTCTTTTATTCGAACGTTGAACGTTTCCTTGTATATGTGAGTTAAAATAAATTATATCTATGGTCAATATGGGGCTCAAACGACGTGTCATGATGAGCATAATTAGAAAAATGTACTTCCAAAATTTGGACTGAACATTTTTTTTCACGGCAGCGGTTTGAAGTGTTAATCAAGCATATCTTTTCTACTTACAACCAATGGAGCTGTTTCAGCAAAGAAAAGACGAACGGTCAAGAACATTTTGTATGACATTTATGGCTGTTGCAAAGAGAGAATGAGAGAATGATTACCGAAACGTAAACACACTACTGAACAAATTTCATAGCTGAGATGAGCCGTGTTTCTACCATTGTACCTGACATCACTAAAATGCCAAATATCTGTTAATTCCAATATCATGGATGTTCTTTTGAACGAAGAATATTTAAAAGCATAAAAAATCCTTTATCCTTGAAAATTAAGAATTCCGTCAAAGTCTAAGAAATTGTAAAGTAAGAAATACAATTAAAAAAAATATTTAGTAAATACAGCTGAAATGACTGTTGAAAAGCACAAATCACATTGCACTCTAACTATGGGTGTCTCAGTAAGAATGCACTTTTTCATTTGAAAATAAAAGCACGTATTTTTTGAGATAGTTGTGATTTTTTTATTGTATTGTAAAGAAGACATGTTCCGATTAAGTACGGAATAAAATATCCGTCAAATGGGCCACACGGCTCTGACTTTCCATGACTTTTTCACAGAGATGTGGCTGTATCTCAACGGTTACGCGTTGGATCTCGAATTTGAGCTCAGGAATTGTTTCTGGTTTATTCGCATAAATCGGAGATTTGACAAAACCACAAAGAACCAAATTGCATGATATTGGTGGGCAGTTGACATCAGAAATTCTTCAGATAATTTCTTCTGGAAATCGTTGCTGCAATAAATCAATTGTTTCATGCGCGGTGTGACAGAAACCAAATGTCGTCCATATCCTTGCCGTCCAGTTGAGGCCACAATAACTCCGTTATCACGTTCCTGTAACGAATTCAAAGTCACTACAATGTCGGCCTCATCTTCAAAAAAAGTAAGGCCCAATCACGCCGCCTGACCTCACCAGACAGTTGCTCGTTGTAGGTGCATTTATTTCTCATGGATTGCATGAGAATTTGCAGCATTTCTGATCCCCAAATTTGTCAATTTTGTGTATTCACGAAGCCATTCAGATGGAAATGCATTTCATCGGAGAAGACGACTTTTTTTGTGAAAAATTGGCATTGACTTCACTCTGTTCCATTACCCATTGAACGAATTGCAGGCGCTTTGAATTTTGTACCCATAAAGGTCAAGATCTTTTGCAAAAAATCGCTGCATAGTGTCAAGTTTTTGAGAACGATGCCGAATTGATGTTTTCAGGTTTTCGGCGACACTCTTGTTTACAGCAGCAATGTTTTCAAGAGACCGACCGGTACGTTGATGCACAGGAGTCAATAACCGACACAGTTTCTTAACATTAGTTGAATTTTCCCGACTGAAAATTCTTCAAAGTTTGCGAGCGGTCTTAGCAGTACTTTCCCAATTTTCGTAATAAGTTTTCAGAATTATAACGCGTTATTCTTTCATAGAGCGCTCCATTTTTAATAATCGGAATAAACATATGTGAGAGCTGCCAAATTTCAGAGCTGCCACTTGAACAAACAAAAAATGACACAAAATTTAAAAAATGCAATCTTACTGAGACACCCTTTACAAAGAAGTTATAACTCCAAATTTATAAATTTGCGGTAGAGTCGAGAAACTGTGTTTGCTATGCTAATAAATGTATGAAAATTCGGGGTATGACAACAGAATATTACAAATGATAGAAATGGTTCTTGGTATTTTTTTCTTTTTATGCAAAAACTGAAAATCTGAAAGTATTGAGTTAACACTCATTAATAGTTTGTAGATTTAGCAACCATATTCTCTAGCATTTTATGATATTTTAAGGGCGGGCAGTACCTTTGCTATTATAACAGACAAATTGCCTGCTGATAAGTAGCAAACTTTGCTTGCTATTAATATCAAACCTCATTTATGGATTGGATGAGAGGGAGTCACGTTTCTTATTGAACTAAATAGTATTATCCCTATACAATTTAGCTATTAATTCCGACATTATTTTATTTATTTATTTATATTATAAAATTTATGACGATCACTTTGGGTGCTCTCACCCAAAAGGGGTTGAAGCAACCGTAAATGTGTTTGATTCCAACGAATTGCAATTTGCCGCAACCTCCTGATGATGCTACACAAAGGAGTAGCGAAATATCGAGGAAAATAAATATAACAACAGCAAATCTGACCTCAAGCTCGAAGAATATTGATAAGGAAAAGATCGAACAACAGAATAAAAATGATAAACTTTTTTTAAAATTTTTTTTCTATAAAATTTCTTTTTTTTTAATGTAAAATTTAGGTACTTTTTGTGAGAATATGTAATAAATTTTTTTCCGAAAAGTTAATTTTTTAAAGAGAGGTACTTCTTTTATTAAAAGCTAATTTTTTTTTAAGAAAAGGTACTAGAAGAAGTACTTACTGTAAGGCAAAGCCATAAGAGTATGATTTTTTTTTTACAAAGAAGTACTTTTTTTTAGAACAGGTACTTTGTAAAGAAGTTGTACTCTTTTTAGGAAACGGTTATTTTTTTAAGATAATGTACGAATTTTCAGAAATATTATTTCTCAAGGAAAGGAACTATTTTATTTTTAACAAAGGAATTTTTGTAAGAAAAGGTATATTTTCTAAGAGGTTTTTTTTTTTAAAAAAGGGATTTTTTTTAGAATTGACATTTTTTCAAGACTAGGTACATTTTTAAGAGTAGGTACTTATCTCAAGAAAAGTTATTTTGATTCATAAAAAAGGTTCTCTTTAAGGAAAGGTAGTTTTTTAAGAGAAGGCAATTTGTTGTAAGAAAACTTTATTTTTTAAGAAAAGGTACACATATTTAAAAAAAATTTATTTTGTTAAGAAAATGTAGTTTTTGCAAGAAAATTTTCTTTTTTTAAGCAAAGTTACTTCTTAAAGATAAGGTACTTCTTTGTAAGAAAATGTACGTGTTTTAAGCAAGGGTATTTATTTTAAGAAAGGGTACTTTGGCACTTATTTAAGAAAATTTTCTTTTATTAAACTTCTTTCACTTTGGCTTTTCTAATTTTACTTTTTATTGGGTTCAAAACTACGATACTTATATGTATATACTAAATATGGGTTACAGGCTCCACCTAGAAAACTTTCCATTAAACAAGAAATTTCCTAACACATGTTAGTCTAGACACAAACCAAAGCAAAAGTACTCAATATAGTTAGTATAGTACTCAAAATAGTGTTAAAAAAAGTTGTTTAATTTTTTTCTATTTAGCCCCCATCCCGCAAAGTGCAATAAGGAACTTCATTCTAACAGGAACTTCCAGGAACTTGAAAACAGAAAATGAACGAATTTCTCAAAAATAAAAAATTAGTTTTGTTCCCGTACGAACCATTTTTACAGGTTTTACTATGTCTTCAAATTTCAATGGAATTTTTGTCAATTGTCATAGAAAAAAATAATACAAAAATAAATAAAAAAAAAATTGGTAAAAAATAGTAAGTACGGGATTGTCTATTTTCTGCCATAAAGTAGTCACCCTAACTGTATCCCTTTGGTTGCTAATCATAATTTTTTTCCATCCAAAAAAAAAACCCGTAATTTATAATGGTTCCAACACGCACTTTAAATCTCTAAAATTATTATGAAACAACATCATTTCCCAACAATTAATATGCACTCAATCATTAAACATCCTCTAGTCTAATGGATGGCTTCTCAGATTTACGATTAATTCATCTTAATTTATGTTTACAACTTAATATATTCAGCATTTATCCATTCCGTACACGTCGAAACCATAAAATCTCATAGAAACCACATAATGAATGGCCTCCTAATGGTTTTATAATTTCCTGTTCTAAACGTTAAGGCCACAGACAATGACTGACTGAAGCCACATACAGATGGCAGCAAATGCATCTTTGAACGATGCGCAAAATATAAATCTATTCGTATCGATTAAAGGCAACGCTGTTCTATCTGGAAGTTATCAATGATGTTTAAGCAGAAGCAAACAGATGCAATGTAGTATCTGGCTATGAAACTTAATCATATTGTTGGCGTATACCTGCAGCTAGGAATGCGGAACATAGGGACGACAAAAGTCGAAGCTAATTTCATAATTATTATTTGCAAAAAGAAAAATAAACTACATACATAATTTGAAATTGACTTAAATTGAATAATTCATGTCACTTTTAATTTTTTTATGGGTTGCTATCCCACTGAGAATTATACACGTTTGGTCGAAGCAATTTTATTTTTTGATAATTACCCTGATCTACGAGCCTATCAAAATTATGGCACAAAAAATTGTCAAAAGGTGTTTCTTTTGGTGCGATTTCGCCCTTTACAACCTGAACCATCTTTTATCACTTTTTAAGGTCTCCTAACCCTTTGCACCATATATTTTCCACAGGAGCGATTTTACTTTTTGTTTATTTTTGTGATCTTTAATCTAATAACACTAGTTTACAAATGAATAAAAGATGGATGGGTGGTAAATAAAAATCATATAAAACCTAGACCATAAAAAAACTGATTTCCCATTATATCCCATCAAGGGATTATAGAGAGCTTCCCACAATCAGCAAGCTGTGCGCTTTCTACTTTTTTGTCTCACTGATTGGATCCGGTTCCGAACGGTATTTTTTGGTATTTTGGGTCACTTTATCGAACATTCCTGGCGGTAGGTCACGAATAACACGAACAATTCTGGTCTGCAAGGCGACAATTGTTGCTGGTTTATCAACACAAACTAGTGACTTCACATAGTCTCACAGAAAATAATCGAGAGGTGTCAAATCGCACGACCTTGGAGGCCAATTGACTTTTGCATTTCTCGAAATCAACTTAGAGCCAAATTTTAATTTCAATAAATCGATGGCTGCGGCCGCTTTATGACACCTAACGCCATTCTGTTGAAACCACATCCCGTCTGTATCAATGTAATCCAAATTTTCAAACACAAATCATTAATCGTTGTGCGTCAACGATTACCATTGACCGTAACGTGTGCTCGGGCTTCATTTTTGAAGAAGAAATACGGCCCGATGATGCCACCAGCCTGTAAATCGAACTAAGGGGTTAATTTTTCTGGATGTAGTGGTGTCTGTAGGTCTAGGACGCTTAAAAAAATAAATGGTTTCCCATTACATCCCATGAAGAGACCGGGGAGAACTTCTCACAACCACTGAGCTGTGCGCTTTCCAGTTTTCACTCACTGATTGGGACCTACAGTTTTACACCGATTCCGAAGGGTATTTTGAGAAGCTTTTTTCATGGCTATATACTCGATTGTGTCGCCGTCACTATGCGAGGTGACCGCCGCCGAAAGAAATTTGAAGGTGGTCAGAGCAGGGTTTGAACCCAGGATCTCATGTACAAGAGCCGCGCACACTAACCATTGCACCACCGACGCGTAGATTAAAAAAAAAAAACATTTTTTCCTAATCTTTCGCCCACAGCACATAAACTACTGCATCAATTTTAGAACCACATTAAGAACATTTGTAGCCCTCATAGCTTGGAAAGATGTTGCTATCTGAACATATAGGCAAAATTGTGAAACTATTCGAAGAAGTTCAAATAAAAAAATATCTATACAAATTTGTTTATTACGTTTTGTCGAGTTGAAGACCAGAATGTATTAAAAGCTTTACGACTAAATGCCTGTAAACTAGTGTAATGGCACGCCAAAAAAATGGGTCCACTGTACTTGTTTTCTACATTTTACTTACTCGCACACTGAAAAATCTGTATTTTTTCTTGTTTGTATGCAAATACAGCGAATGTTTGGAGATTGCCGCAAATATAGTATACTTGTGTCCAAACACATTGTGTTTGCTATTCAATATTACATGTTTGACATACAGCGATTAATATATTATAACATATGTGTTTGTGATCCAAGTACAGCATTGTTTGTGATACAAATATAGCTGTGTTTGGTGCACTGTTTACTTCAGTTTTTTTTTGAAGCGATGCTCTGTCGAGAGCAAAATAATAAAAGATTGGTCTCAGCTAAAATTAGAAATATTTTAACTGTATTTTTGGATTATTTTTTTAATTAGTGATTCATAAATACTCCTGAATGCGTGTGTTAATAGTGTTAATAAAGTATTGGATGATCTGTTAAGTTTTAGTTTCATGCATTCTGTCGTCAATCGTTCGTTTGGGTGGAAACACACGAATGTTTCGGCATAACTGTATGGATGTTTTGGGATGAAACACACATATTGCTCCACGTAAAAGTATTCATATTTGCAAATAAACATCTTAATGTTTACATTTCAATATATGTGAGTTTAGAAATAATGTCTAGAATGTCTTCTAAACATGCACGTGGTTCCTGCAGAATGTGTTTGAGAGAATATGTTACAGAGCCTGTTTTTTTTCAGCGTGTAGGTGGCCTCAAACAACCCAGAGGGGTCAAGGGCCTTACAAAAGGAGGATAACATGATGCTCCAACCGGTTCGATATTCAGCTTTTCTCCTCCGGTTGGTAATACCAACCACTCGCAGGCAATATTCCACTTGGTCTTGCCAGCGAAGTCTTGGTCATCCTGTTTTTCGACGTCCTTCGCGAGCGTCTTCGAATACCTTTTGCATTGGTTCATTCTAATGCATTCTATTAATATGTCCTAGCCAGCGTAAACGCGCTATTTTGATTCGCATAATTACGTCAATGACGAGATTATACACAGATTATACATCTAGTGGTTCATCTGTTGTCGATACTCGCCGTTTTCTATTATAGGACCAAATATTTTTCGGAGCATTTTTCTCTCGAAGACTCGTAGTGATGTATCATTAGCATTCGAAATGACCCAGGATTCTGCACCATGAAGCAAGGCAAGTTGTATGAGAGTCTGGTAGATTTGGATCTTCGATTCTCGAGAGAGGGTCTTATCCCTGAAGTGCTCGCTTAGCCCGAAATAATACCTGTTTGCAACAACAATTCTCCGTTAGATTTCTAGGCTGACATTATTGCTTCTGTTCACGGTAGATCCGTTGTTAATAAATTCGTGCACTACCTCGGAATTATAAAGGTTATCAGGGTTTATCCTTTCATCCAAACGTATGAATGATTGAACATTTTATGCTTGCTAAATAAAGGGTGACCCAAATACAGGTATCTTTTTAAATCATATGTTACTTAAACACTGACAGATTTACTCTGTTCGAAATATTGACAATCAGTCAGAATCATATCTCCGCGGACCAGAATGAGTCGCTTTACGTTTGAACAAAGTTGGGAAATGTTGCAAGTATTGCAAACTCCAATCGGACATCGAGTTTTGGCGCAAAATAATGTTTTCTGTATGTCAATAAACATCTGGGGATCTGAAAACCCGCAAGTCATTGCCGAGAAGCCAATGTATCCACAGAGAGTGACGGTTTGGTGTGGATTTTTGAGTGGTGGTATCATTGGACCATATTTGTGTACACGGTGAAATGGAAGATGTGAACTTAGATAATCTTTGGTATCAGCAGGACGGCGCACCGTGTCACACAGCTTATCAACAATCAATGTTGTGCGCACTAAGTTTGATAATCGTGTCATCAGTCGTCGTGGCGAAGCCAATTGACGGCCTCGTAGCGCCGATTTGACCACCATAGACTTTTTCTTGTAGGGTGCCGTTAAAGATCGATGCTATGCGAATAGTCTAGAAACGATTCACAGCCTTATAAACGCTTATATCGCGCGAGCCATTCGTGAGATAGAACCAGAGACCGTCAATAAGGTCTTAGAAAATCGGGCTGACAGGATGGTTACCCCGGCCGCAACATGAATGAAATAGTGTTCCATAAATATTTTGAATATTTTTTATTTCGAATTAGTTTATATTTCATTAGTTCAATTTATTTAATTTTTAAAAAGATATTTGTATTCGGACCACTCTGTATATGTTGGGTTTATGTGAGCAAAATGAAATTCGATATTACTCTTTTTTTAAACATAATGCATGGGAGCAACATGTACCTGAATTTAACCGAGGTGTGCCTATTTTTTGACCAGATGCATTCCTCGGTATGAAGCTTATTTTTCACTCTTTTCGACCACGTTGAGGACTCTGAGTGGGCAAGTAGCGACAGGTAGGGAATAACATCCTGCTACGCTACTGGTTCCAGAACTCTCTTCTATAAATAGTATATGGCCACATTATCCCAATTTCTCACCTAAACAATTACACAGGGTGACAAAATGAAGATTTTTTTCTGCGGTTCAACTTTTTGGAGTCAATTTAGATGTATGAGATAGTGATGTTCTTATCCTATAATTCACTTTTTTTGAATTGACTCTGGTTCTCGAGATAAACCACTATTTTAAAAATGAAGGAGGTTTCAAAACACATTTTAGCATAACTGAAGAACAGTTTGTCCGATTTGGTTAAGTAAAAAATGTGAAAATCCGCTGCTAAAATACCTTCAAGTTACACGTACAATGGTTTTTGAGAAAGTCAATAGTTTCGAAAATATTCAGAAAGTGCTTCCAAAAAAAATTTTTTTCATTGAAAATTGAAAATTTTTTTCTCGTTTTAAAATTCATAAAAAATCTAAAATGTCACAAATGCTATATTTTCGTCTTTAGTTTTAAACATAGATATGTTACAAATAAAACTAGCCATATTTCAATAAAATCGATTAACAAGTTTTGCTTTAATTCACAATTAAGTGATGGTATCTCATTTTGATAAATTTTTTAAATGAATATTAATAACACAAATATTCCATAGCTATAAAAATCACGACACATAATTATAACAACTTAAGTAGGCCAAATAGACGATATGTGACAGATAAGTGAATAAATACGTACATATGTCAAAAAATATTGAACTGTAATACCTTGTTAATCCTAGTGTTGAAAGTGAAAAGGTAAGACTTATCCACAATAAAATTAAAAAAATATTAAAAAATAATAAAATTACTCAATTTATAAGGCATTGCTTATGATGAGCTCTTTACGTAAATCTTGTGCTAATAACCCCGACCATTTCTGCTACATATGTGGTAAATATTGTGCAGAAAAGCAACTAAATAATATTACAGCTTTTGTAAAACAAGCTTATAAGGCTTATTTTGGACAAGAACTTCGACAACAAGACAAATGTTGGGTCCCACATAAAGTTTGTAAAACTTGTGTCGAGTCACTTCGATATTGGAGCAAAGGAGAACGCAAAGGGCTTCCGTTTGGAATACCGATGGCGTGGGCAGAGCCAAGAAACCACCTTGATGATTGTTACTTTTGCGCTGTAAATGTAAAAGGCATGAACCGATATAAAAAGCGGTCTTGGTTCTACCCAAACGTTCAATCCGTTAAGCCACCAACGCTGCATAGTGAAAATTTACCAATACCGGTATTTACTTCATTATCGGCCAAATATTCTAATGATGTTGAAATGTTAGATAGTCACAATGACAGCAATAGTGAGTATGAGTTCGAAGAATGCAGTTCTACATTTCAAGGATTTTCTCAAGGTGAGCAGAATGACTTAATTCGAGATTTAAATTTATCGAAAAAATCAGCTGAACTTCTTGCATCAAGACTAAAAGAAAAACGTTGCATTCAGCCTGGCGTAACAATAACTACTTACCGAAATAGAGAGCGAGACATCCTTCCATTCTTTACCGAGGCTAACGGTATTGTATATTGTAATGATATTTCTGGGCTTTTAAATTTAATGGGCCTTCCAATATACCACCCTAAAGACTGGAGACTTTTTATAGACAGCTCAAAAAAAAGTTTAAAGTGTGTGTTACTACATAATGGAAATAAATTGGCTTCGATTCCAATAGGTCATTCGACTAAACTTAAAGAAGACTATGAAAACGTGAAACTGGTGTTAGAGAAGATTTCATATCATCAACACAAGTGGTCCGTCTGTGTAGATTTAAAAATGGTAAACTTTTTACTGGGTCAGCAAAGTGGATACACTAAATATCCCTGTTTTCTATGTCTATGGGACAGTCGTGCAAAAAATGAACACTGGAGCAGGACAAACTGGCCATCAAGAATGAACATGACTGTAGGAAAAGTTAACATCGTTCATGAACCTTTGATAAGTCGAGAAAAAATTATTCTTCCACCACTCCACATTAAACTTGGCCTTATAAAACAGTTTGTCAGAGCTCTCGATACGAATGGCGATTGCTTTAAATATATTTGTCAAACATTTCCTGGTCTTAGTACAGAAAAGCTAAAAGCAGGCGTTTTTGACGGGCCACAAATCCGTACTCTTATAAACATCGATGATTTCACAAATCACATGAGTCAGGTGGAAGTAGAAGCATGGATAAGCTTTGTATCAGTTGTCAAAAACTTTTTGGGGAATAACAAAGCTAAAAACTATGCCGAAATTGTTAGCAAAATGCTCCACAATTTCCAAAAACTAGGAGCTAATATGAGTATAAAAGTGCATTATTTGCACAGTCATTTGGATAAATTTCCTGAGAACCTCGGCGATTATAGTGAATAACAAGGGGAACGACTTCACCAGGACATCAAGATCATGGAGGAAAGATACCAAGGCCGGTGGGATAGCCATATGATGGCAGACTACTGCTGGAACCTACAACGGGACTGTCCAAACAAAAAGTACCAAAGAAAATCCCATACAAAACGGTTTTCTTAACTCGTGTTTTTGTATAATTATGGAATATTTTTGTTATTAATATTCATTTAAAAATTTTATCAAAATGGGATACCATCTCTAAATTGTGAATTAAACCAAAACTTGTTAATGGATATTATTGAAATATGGCTTGTTTTGTTTGTGACATATCTATGTTTATAAATAAAGATCAAAAAACAGTATTTGTGACATTTTTGATTTTTTATGAATTTTAAAAAAAGGAAAAATTTTCAATTTTGCAGGAAAAAAATTTTTTTTTCCAAAAAGTTTCTGAATATTTTCGAAAATATTGACTTTATCAAGAAACATTGTAGGTGTAACATCAAGGTAATTTAGCTGCGGATTTTTAAATTTTTTACTTAACCAAATCGAACAAGCTGTTCTCGAGTTATGCTAAAATGTGTGGTGAAACCTCCTTCATTTTTAAAATAGCGGAATATTTCGAGAACTAGAGTCAATTCAAAAAAAGCGAATTATAGTCTTAGATCTTCATCAACATATGCACCAAAATTTCCTTACAAACCCCGCACCGCAGAATCACTGTTGCCCTGTGTTATAGATGTCTAAACCCCTTCGGCAAACATTTTAATTATTGCAACATATAGAATTGAATTTAGCACTTAAATTTTGAATCGGAATTTAAAGAGGAGCGTATGACCAAATTACTGGTGCCTCCACATCATGTTTCTATGCTAGTGCCATGATTTATTCGTTTGGGGCAAAGTCATCAATTTCTCTTCGCTTGTAGTTGAAATTGTTTAATTAAAATAATTAACTAATCTCAAATCTGGGTTACCTTATTAAACTAGAAGTAACTATTTTTGAGATTCAGCCAGTGATTGGTGAATACGATATAATGAACTACATCCTAACATTATTTCCATGTAGATGTTGGAGAAGTCGCATAATACACCAAAGCTTTAGTTTATGCTTTAGTTGTTATCAAATGTCACATAAAGATATCGTATTCACCGACTTTCACTGATGATTTCAATGTAGATCTCCGTTATGTCATTCGCATATTGTCTATTGCATATATTTTCATATATGCCAAATCAAGATGATGATTGTAAGCACTAGACGACAAGTAAATGAGTATAAGTTTGTTTTAGCCATTATAGCCATATTCGTTATGTTACCACACTTGGGTTGTTGCCATAATTAAGTCAAACACATACGGGTGACACTCAGCCACACGCACTTGTACCAACTTAGTTGTGATGCTTTTCCATCATTTGATGGATGTTCCAGAGCCGTTGTGGCAGCCACTTTGAACAGAGGGCTTATGCTTGCTAACAACAACAAACAGCCAAATTCATTTTCCAAACAATGTTGCTGATCTTGGTAGTGTTGGAACTGGAACTAGAACGGTGTTTGTTGTTGTTGGCAATAATGTTCTAATACCGCTCTACACTCTTGCCCCTAAAGCTTCTTTATATTATGTCATACCTAACATTAAAAAAACAAGCTTTATTTGAGAAACAGTAACAATGATTACTTTTGACGCAAAAAAAAAATATAGAAAAACATCAGCAACACAACCAGCAATAGAAACATATTAACAAACTTAAAAAAAAACTAAACAGAGGAAAATCCCAGTGCAACAATAGACGTAAGAGTATCACATCATACAATCTCACAAACATGTATTGAGCCAAAGAGGAACACGGTCGTTGTCATCCTCGCCAGCATAAATGTATGTAGTACCATCATCAACAGCATGTAATCAACTAGAGGTAGTGTATAGTGGGAATCGGGAAGGGTAGGCGTAAGAGGAGCACAGGAACTAGAACATGAATAACAAGTAACGTATGTGGTTATTAAGTAATACCCCGAATGTGGTTTAATAATTTAGGAATATTAATAAGTGCAAGTGGTGGAAAACTGTGGTGGAATTTGGTGGTTTCAAAATTACAGAACTATTCCTTAAACACGGAACTCAGACTTAGAATCAGAAAGGCTCTATAAATATCAAGAGGCTTTCAGAAGTAGAGTACAAAAATTATTCAAAATTGAAAATATTGAAAATATTTTCAGAAGTTTTACATGGCTCAGTGGCGCATCTCAAAATACCGTTTGGAATCGGTGTCAAATTGTAAGTCCCAATCAGTCAGGGTAAAACTAGAAAGCGCACAGCGCTCTGATTGATGAAAAATCTATCCCAAGACCAATCATGGGGTGTAATGGGATTAAATTCTAATTAATTTTTGTTAAAAAATAATTTAATTTTTGTATTGTCGTTCTTATTCTTGCATTTTGGAAATTCTATTGATTAATTTTTTAATAAAATTGATATTTCATTTTCGTCTTTGGAAATTTAATTGAAACCTATTTGACCGATGTTGTTAGTTGTAGTTAATGTATGAGAAACCTAACAAGGTCAGGATGGTTTTTGTTGGAATAATAGACAATTCAGTTCAGTAGTTTCGAACTCCGTGACAAGTTTATCATCAGATGCCTAACTACTGTGCCTCAATTGATACCATCGGTAGATCATCAAACATATATGGGCAAACGTAAAATATTTTTAACCTTTATGAAAGCGAGGTATGCAATCAATTATTTCTTAAGCCGTTCTGAGTTGTGGCCACAAGTGGACATATTGTGATTAACGAGACTTGATACAATATGTGTGCGAAGTTTCGGACATGAATCTTCATTTGCAACGTAGAGGCGAACGATCCAAATTGAAAAATCTAAAAAAATCGGTTGAAACTATCAAGGAATTTTTGAAGTTTCTAAAATATTTGCATACACTTAAAGGCCAGATGTTATAAGCACTCCTCAGTGGTGAATTCGCCCATATGAGTTATTGCGCTATTTTCATTGCGAATTGTACTAAATGATGTACATTTAAGCCAAATCCCGCTTCAAAAGGTCAACAGCAACCGAAGAAATGGCAACCCCGTTTTTGATATTTAGTACCCGAAATTGCATGTAATGTTACATCCAAGCCGCTGAATTAAGTTGGATGAAATTTACATAAATCGATAGGGTTTTTAATAGCGCATCGATAAATCGGAGGAGCGTTAAAAAATTTTGACCGATGTCCATTTTATATGCATTTTTTGATTTTAGTACCCGAAATTGCATGTAATGTTACATCTAAGCCGCTGAATGAAATTGGATGAAATATACATCAATCGATAGGGTTTTTAATAGCGCATCGATAAATCGGAGGCGCGTTAAAAAATTTTGACCAATGTCCATTTTATATGCATTTTTTGAATTTTAGTACCTACATTGGAATGCACGTGTTTGTGTGTGTAAAACGAAATTAGGACTTTTTCAATCGGTTTTTTCATTTTTAACAACTAATGATTTTTTTTATTATGCTCTACAAACACATTGTTTTTAGCATAGATAACGGAATTAACTAGATATCGCACATGCCTTGGGAAATTTCTTGTTCAATGGGATATTTTCTAGATGGGGCTGGATGCAATAATTACAACGTTTGATCCCAAACAAAATATACCTTGCAAGATGTATTTAGAATAGGTGTAGTCGGCAACATAAACAGTGATTTTGTTTTTGTTTTGTGGTCCGTTGCTCTCAAATTCAACACAAACGAACACCACCAATTACAGTAAACAAAAACATACAATCAAAATAACAACATTTTAACTTGAAAGTGGGGAACACAACGACATGAAAAAACTAAATTAGTTGTTTGAATAGCACAACCTGGAAAATGATTCTATTTTTGTATTGAAACAATGTCCAACACTGTTGAATAAACGTCAGTGAATGTTATGAGAAACGTCAATGAACGTTACAAAACGACAACACAGCACCTAGCGGCAGTACTTGACAACGCCTGTGGGATATCTACTTATTTCCTTTAGCTATGGTTTTTAGTGTATATTTTTTAATTTATACATGCACCAATAATATCTACATATAAAGGGTTTTGCAATAAGAGCGCTACAAAATTTTTGTTAAATAAAACAAAACCGGTTTTTGATACCAATGAAATTCTTTATTCCTGTGAAAGTACGTTCGATGCCATTATGTATGGAACTCGATTTCTTTTGCATGGCCACCACGGGCACGCTTCCAGAAGTCCAGACGCTGAACCCAATTTTCGACGGGTATCAAGCATAAATCGGCCGATACTGCTGCAATTTCACGTTCGATATTCGTACGAAGTTCATCAATCGTCGCTGGCCTGTTGGCATAGACCATAGACTTGGCGTAGCCCCACAGGAAATAATCTAACGGCGTCAAAACGCACGACCGAGGCGGCCAATCGACTGGGCCATTTCGTGAGATAACACGTTCGCCAAACTTGGTTTCAAATAAATTGAGTGTGGCATTCGCTGTGTGGCTTGTGGACGTCCAAGTCCATATTATCCAATTGGGGCCAAAAATATTCGGTTACCATTGAACGGTAGCGATTCGCATTCACAGTAATGTGCCGGTCTTGATCATCACGGCAGAAGTACGGCCCAATGACGCCGCCGGCCCATAAACCGCACCAAACCATAATTTTTTCGGGATGCAATGATGACTCATGGATTATGTGTGGATTGCTGTCTGACCAATAACGCATATTTTGCTTATTGACGAATCCATTCAGCCAGAAATGAGCCTCATCGCTGAAGACCATAAGTTGGAGGTAACGCTCTTAAAGTTGAGGCCACTGACTCCAAATTTCGGTAGTAAATTTTAATAATTTCGACTCGTTGTTGGCTCGTATATCTTTCCATGATGAAATGGCAAACCTTACTGGAGAGAAATGTCAAAAGAGCGGGAAAAAATATGGCGTCGTTTGCTGTCCCTATCGATTTACTTTTGTAGCGCCTCTGTTGAAAAACCCTTTGTAAGCGCAACAAATATATATGTTAATTTGTTCATTTAAACACATAATGAATTTTAATTTTTTTTTTTATAAAATTCCGCTAAAAGTTCCATACCTTTGGCGCCCCTCAACGAAAATCGTGAACGCGAACGGAATTGGTAGGATAATTTAATGGTAAATATATATGCAAAAAGTCGCGAATGTAGCTTTAAAAAAAATCGTTTTTTTTTCAACCCCAAATATAATAAAAATTTTACTTTTGCCCATATATACAAATTGAAATGTGCAATTTACAAATGCGAATTAGTATCGACCGCAGATCCCTATGTGCCAACACACACTGAAAGATTCATAATTCGAAATTATAATTTGCGTCTTTTGGAATTCAATTGAAACTATGTGCATTAAAATTTTTGAGCACGGAACATATATTAATGTCATTTGATTAGACATTAAATGATTAATTAATGATTTAAACAATTGTTGTTAATTTTAAAGCCCAATTACTATGAATTTTAATTGATGAGCTATACAGTTTAAGATAATTTTTTAAATTAAAATTACATTTTCGATTTTCAATTGATATTATTTAAGTCTTAATAAGACGAGTAAACCGAAGATATGTTCTATGAGCGCCTATAAGACTGAGACTGATAGATTTCGCCGACATTTTGTTAAAGATAAAGGGTGGGCTATATAAAATTTAGAATTTAATTTAAATTCGCTTTAAAACAAATACTAATATACATTTTTTAAAATTATCAGTTTGTTGGTAAGGACCGCCAAAGGCATTTATGAATTAAACACAACTTCGGTCAATGGGTTTCTTGACTTTCTTTACAGTACCTAATTGGATCTACCCAATTTTTCAGCACATTATCGATTGTTTGGGCTTCTATCTCGCATATGAAAACGACGATTTCCAGATTTAAGACCTCGGTCGACGGCGTGTGGATTTTCCGAGTTCCAAATGCGAAATTTTGTTTGTTAGCGTAGCCCCTAAGCTTCATCGCAAAAGATTAAAAATAAAAATAAATGGTTTCCCATTACATCACATGAAGGGACAGGGGAGAACTTCTCACAATCACCGAGCTGTGCGCTTTCCAGTTTTCACTCACTGATTGGGACCTACATTTTTACACTGATTCCGAACGGTATTTTAAGGAGTTTTTTCATGGCTATACATATAGTCCACCCTTTACATGGGTACCAGGCTAGGCCCCAGAAAAAGCGATAACCTATCGTGCGATCTCTTCAACATCTTAATCAAAATCAGAAAATCAGCATCTAACAAAAATAGAACAATAAGCAGGAAAGTCCACATATTGCTCCCGTTTGCTGATGATATATACATCATTGGGTGAACTCTATTAGAAATTTCTGTGTATTTTCGAGAAGAAAGCAACACGTGAAAACTGTTAATCGATACAATTTTAAGGCAGTGGACGAATTTACTTACCTCGAATCTGCAGACAACTAAAGCATTAACATCAGCCTTGAGATCAAGTGGAGAACGGTGCTGGTAAATGGGGTTTGTTTTGGGCTATGCAATACTACGGAGATAATATCCTATATAGAGAAATATAGGACCAGCTATGTCGGACTTTCATACAACCTGTCTTGCGTTATGGTGCACAAGTATGGTCATATATCAAGCACGCTCAGCAGCACTGGGATTATTCAAAATAATGACTAGCATCGATGTCGCATTAACCACGGGTTCTATAACCTATGTATATTCCAAAAACGATCTAGACAAGACAGTCAAACTAGAGCGATCGCGTAGGCTAGGTCATGCCAGTTGAATGGGCAAAGATGAATTAAACAGAATGGCCAAGATTCCGCTAGAACGTTCCATAGCTGCCACTGTGGAAGCTAGGTCTTTTGAACTGGAGAGCACATACTGAAGATCGAGCCCTTTGGGGAAATATGTTATTTTCATTATGTAAGGCTCCTAACCCAAATCATTTTGCCATTGTCCAATAAGTAAGTAAATGTGAACTATTGTAGTTGCCTGGGTCGACAAAATGATAATCCATTCGATATCTTTTTTTACATAATTAGGCACCTAGTTATAAAATCGATAAATTTTGTACCTTCATTTCTATACCACCGCTCGTAAAAAAGCTGCTATTGTTTGTGAAGCAGTAGCACGAGAAAACTGCAGTTTAGATTTAACAACAGCTCTACTGGAAGCAACAACATACATCAATTGACCTAACCCGAAATTAAATCAGTTGTTTTAAATCTGTCCCAATTTATTTTCTAAGCAGCCACAGCAGAATACCCAGCCATATATGTTGGTCGATCCTCTCATCCCCAAGTGTACCTAGTTGTCGTCGACTATTGTTGTCGATGCCGCTGTCGATGATCCGCTGCCGGTTGCATCACGCATAGCCGGCAGATAATAGAACGTATTGCATGACATCCTAAGTTGCAAAGATATCTGGGGGATTTTTATGGATGATGTGGTTGCGTTTTTGGGAGCAACTGTTGCATTATTTCAGTTTTAATAAAGTGTGAGTAACAGATACCAGTTGTATGTGTACACCAACCAATCCACTGCATCAAGTGTTCAAACTCCGTTTCCCATTTATTATACTTTACACAGTTACACACGATACACTTAACTCAATCCCTGGACTCAGTTGCTAACACTGACATTGTTAAACTACTTTCTAAAGAAGATTTATGTTTCTTTATTTCTATTCTTTTTTTGGGGGAATGTTTTTCCTTTTTGTATTTTACAGAAATTGTTTAAGAAGCATCAGAAAATGCTAACAAAATCCAGTTGTGTATAAATTTAAATCTGGTTAACAACGTAAGGAATTGTTTGGAGCTTTTGTATTTTTGGCAAACAAACTGTCTGTGCTAGAATGTAAATGAATGTTTTTGATGGGGTATTTTTTTCTTCAGCTGCAAACATTTTTTATTTGGACAAAACAAATGCAAAAAAATATATTTTTAAATGATGAAAAATGAGTTTCATTAATTCTATTTAAGTTGAGTTGAAGTTAGGAGTAGCAATGGACTCCAGCGGATGGTGGCGTTGAATAGAATTAGGTCGTTTGAGATAATGGAAGAGGTGTATTATGATTGATTGGTAGGTGGGTAAAGTTTCGGTGGAGAATGAATAGAAATATGGAAAGACTATTCACTCATAACCAACAAATGTACATTAAATAATAATTTAATTTCAAGGATTTCACAATAATATTTTATAGCAATAAGGCCCACATTGAATTAAGTAATTACTGCCTTATTCATAAAAACTTGTGAGAGAATTGGGAGACGTTTCTTGTATGATAAATCGTCTTTCAAACCTCTCATAACATTTTATGAATAAGTCCGATAGTTTTTATATTTATTTTAAACCTACATAGTATTATTTAAAAAATTCCTTCTCAATTCACATTAATTGGTATTTAAATTTGAAAAATTCATACCTATTATTATATCAATATATGTGACCTGGTCTACGGAAAGGAGGCTTAGGTGTCAAAAAATCAATTTTCACTTTTTGGTTGATTCGGATGGAAGATGAGATGCTTTTTCACGTGGTGAAAAGCAGAAAATCCTAACTTGCTTAGAAGTGTACTAAAAATGTAGAGAAAGAAGAGTAAAAATACGACAAAATATAATTTATTGGTAATGAACAAAATACATTGAATTACATTACATTGTTACTTTTTTAAATGTTCCACACTAGCAACTTACACGATGAACTATAATAATATTCCGACCAACAACAACACTTACTGGACGTCCGGCGCGGAGAACAATAAACGAGATAATGAGAAACTGACGAAACTAGTTGCTTACTTTTAACACCTTTTTCACAGAAAACTAGTTTTCGCACGTAAGCTCGCTCCCTTTTCGTAGAAAATTTCTCGGACTTCAAAGATGCATGCACATTATTTTTTGTGCGAAAATGTGTAAACTTTTATGAAAACAAGAAATTTCTATGAAAGAATTTGGGCTAAATTACCAGGAAAGTTAATTTAAAAAAATTTCACCAAAATGATATTATTTTAATTTTTACCTATTTTTCATAAACCAACATTTGCATACCTACTTAGGTGGCCTCAAACAACCCAGAGGGGTCAAAGGCCTTACAGTTGGTAACAACAAGCTATCGCAGGCAATCTTCCACCTGGTCTTTTCAGCGAGGTTTTGATCGTCCTATTTTCCGATGTCTTCCGAGTGCGTCTTCGAATACCTTTCACACTGGTTCATTCAGATCTGTTCTACTGACATGTCCTAGCTACCGTAAACGCCCTATTTTAATATTCGCGCTTCTCTATTATATGACAATATATTTTTCGAATCCGTCGCCGTCGGTGGTGCAATGGCTAGTGTGCGTGGCTTTTGCACATGAGAACGTGGGTTCGATCCCTGCTCTGGCAACCTTACATTTTTATCGACGACGGTCATCTCGCTTAGTGAAGGTAACTCTATCGAGACTTAGCCATGAAAAGAGCTTCTCAAAATACCGTTCGGAATCGGAGAAAAACTGTAGGACCCAATCGGTGAGTGTAAAACTGGAAAGCACACAGCTCACTGATTGTGAGAAGCTCTCCCCAATTCCTTCATGGGATGCAATGGGACACAATTTATTTTAATTTTAAAAGAAAATAAATTTAAAATTATGTAGTTAATTTTAATTAAAGACACTATACTTGGTTATCGAATCATGAATATGAGCATAAAAAGTTTGTTGAATGGTGCGACTCTTTTTAAATTCTTTGTTATATTTCAAAAGTTAACATTTAGGGCTTGGGTTAATATGATCAGATTATGAGTAAAACCAGAAATATTTATAAAATATGAAATATACACTTTGAATTCACTTATAGTGTCAAATTGATTAAATGCTGCTTTACTATTTTTAACAACAAATTCGTTGGTAGACTATTTCCACAAGGTGTAATGAACTTCTTTAACTACAGCCACCTCAAGTCTAAAGTCGCAGATGCCAAAAACAATGTAATTAAATACTAAGCTCTTGAAATACCATTATATTTATTTCTAACAACATATTTGGAGATTTCAAATCTCTGATAACAGCTCTCATGAAAAAGCCAATATCCAATGGCAACCACTTTAATTTAAGAGCAAGGTTATTATGGTCGCACACAAATGTATTTAATTTAATAACCTCAAATTAATAAGTATAACTTTAAAATAACAAAGAAACAAAAATCGAAAATCTCGAATTTCATAAACAAAAAAATTGAACACAGTGATGCCAATAAAGATAAATGTTAGAGATTTTGTGAAGCCAAAAGCAAAAATAAATCAAACAAAACAAAAAACTAAAGACTTAAACTAATTGATATTTTGTTAATGTTGTGTCTTGAAAAGAGTAAGAATCTACTCGCGAAAAATAGCCTAACTATAAGATGTCGGTGGGACAGAAGTTTTGTGATCTCAATATTAACATTAAAAATATAAAAATTAAATCAGAACGATTTACCAGAAAATTACATATTTTTGTGGCACGACAGTAGTAAAAGTGAATAAGTCAAGATATGTGTTTCCCATTTGGTAAATTGCCAACCAGGAAAATGTAGAACAAGTCATGTTATTTAAAAACAACAGTTTATTGACGTTGCCAAAATTATGTATTATCTTTGGTGGCTTTACAATTTGTTTATACTAAAGATTTAGGTGAAGAGGGAAGGTGGTGAAATGTTGTAAGTGTTAGTAGCTCAAAGTAACCCAGCGAAATTAGTGTTATGCATTAGAATCTACTTAATGTATGAGAAGTTCATACTAAATATAAGCTTTCAAGGCCTGATACTTTCTTTTATGTGAAAAATGGTTGGTTTTCCTTTCGTTTGAAATTAAAAGCGCATAAACTAAAGTGGAGAAATAACAATAAGAAAAACCCAAGAGCACCAACTTCACAGCCTTCGCCGAGAGCATCAATTTCAATGATTAATATTGAGTAATGATTTTTTGCTTTAGCAACATTTGTCGAATTTTCGACGTCAAATTAATATTTTTTATATATAAAATTAATATTTTTTTTTGATGGAAATAAAATTAAAAAACAGAGGACTTTGTGGGTGGTTTACGAGATATAGGTTAAAAATTTTAGTTTGTGTGTAAACTAATGAAAGTCTACAGTGTGGCAGCTATGGGGCGAAAATAGTGAAAAAAGATGGAAACAATTAAAACTTTTCCAATTTTGAAGCAGTAGATGCTATTTGTTGGAATTAGTTTGTTTCACGCTTTTTTTCTCCTACATCACAGCTACAATTGTGCTGAAGACAGGAAAACAAAATCCCAATTGGTTTCCGAGATATAGCCGTTAGAAAAATTGCATTTTATTCGGAAAAATTAACTTTTAGCGAAAATTTACATGAGGCCATAAAATCTGAACAGCAACTAAATTAGCAAAACCCAAAGAGGGTTTTATAAGTACTTCGAGTAATTTCACACGAGAAGGAGTTTGCACTTAATGATCTCAAAAATGTTGCATAATAGTGTAATGAAAAAATGTTCATGTTTATATAAAATAACACCTAAAATGCTCAAGCTCGTAACTTTTGGCATAGATGAGCCACATTTTACGTTGTTCTATGTGCCTCAAATGTTTAGGATTGTTGTTTTATTCGACTATATTCGAACTCGATCTCCCAATTCATAATTTTAACATTTTTCAAACGGGAATCTGGCATCCAGGTACTCACAATATATTTGCATAAATATTAAGATTTAAAAAATGGAAATTTGGAATAATTTACTTGTTCTCGGAATTGCAAATTAATAAAATAGTTTTCTCTGACAATATGGTGAAGATGGTGTCCAGGAAGCCAGGAAGAGAAAATCCTATATGCATCGTTTTTTCTGTAGCGCTCTGCAAAAGCCGGTAGCGGAGGCGTAATATTATGCAAAATGGTTGGGGGCGGCTCGCTGTTTTGAGCCGACTCGGCTCGTATCTCTACTTGCGCGAAATAAGTAAACCGTTTAGTCAATTGTAAACAAACAAAAGCAGCTGATACTATGAAGGAGTTCGAAAAGTCTACAATAAATAGAGTAATACCTTCTTTACACGATGGCATTTTCCCCTACAAGTTTTGCCCGGGAATTTACGTTGAGGGAATGAGGTGTAGAGGAGCAAGAATGGAGGGCAAAATGCCATCCAATACCCTCGAAATTGGTTTCAGGGCATTGTTTGGTATTTCTTCTCTTCCAATTTTATTATGATTTTGACATTTGGCGTTTATTTTCTTAGTTTTTTGCGTTTTGTGGGGAGTGTTTTTCTGTGTTGTGTTATTTGTGATGTGTTGATAGTCACAATAGACACTCACAAAAGGAAAACGTGAAAGGAGCGCAGGCATTAACATCATGAACTTTCAACGTGTAAAGTCATGAAAATTTTCGCAGAAACTTCAAAAGAGAAAATTCCCCGCGAAAATGTCATCATCTATAGAAGTATAAGTAGTATTTTTTTCCCAATTTCGATTAATCGGTTAATCGTATAAAATTAATCGGTGTATTCGTTATACGAAATTTGGGATTTTTAAATTATCCGATCGAACAATGGTACAAAATTTTCCTGTTAACCGGTTCGCGATTCATTGACTGAATACCCTAGTATTCATATACTGAATAACCTTTTCACTTCTCTCTCTCTCTATATATATCTCATCAATATTAAATTTTCATCTCGTATGCTGTACGCGAGCTGCTCCCGAGCTATTCGCATTACTCGGCTGCGACGAAAGAGCTCGTGGGCATATAAAGGGTGTCTCAGTACGAATGCACTTTTTCAATTTAAAATAAAAACACGTGTTTTTGAGATAGTTGTGATTTTTTTTATTGGATTGTAAAGAAGACATCTTCCGGTTAAAATTCTTCCAAATTTACGAGCGGTCTCAGCATGACTTTCCACATTTTTGTAATAAGTTATCACAATTATAACGCGTTGCTCTTTCGGAAAGTGCTCCAGTTTCAATAATCGGAATAAACATATGTGACAGCTGTTAAATTTCAAAGTTGCCACTTGCACAAAAGACAATTACACTAAATTTAGAGAGTGCAATTTAACTGAGACACCCTTTGCTTATAAAAAAACACGCACACAGCTTATTCGCGTACTCTGACGTATTTTCTCATGTTTTGAGCTCCTGCTCTCAAGTCGTATATTTTTGGCGCATTTTTCAACTCGTGGCGAGCTACGAGCATGCTTTTGCGTTATTTCTCATAAACCACATGGTTTGCTGGATAATCTCTACTCTGCAGTAGCAGCAGTCATCATGTACTGAACAAACACTCACAAGCAAACACTTTTGTATCTATGGCTGTCATTTTTCTTATTCTAGATATATGTATGAAGCCTTTGTTAGATTCTATGGTTTATTTATGAGATAAATTCCAAAAGAATCTTAGAATCTTTCTACACAAAAACATACCAGCTATCAGCTGCAACAACAACAACAACTTCACCGACAACAAAGCAAAGCGAAGCTGTTGAAACAGACATTCACTTATAAATTTTTGGGTGAAATCTTGATTTACGATGTGCCGCGTGGCTGTAAGACATCCACCGTTAGTGTTGAACTTAGCTTGTTTTTTTTTATTCTTCTATACTTTTCTTAGCATTTTATAGCTTTTGGTTTTTAGTTTTGTGTCCAAAGAAGAGAAAAAGAAAAATGTACTTATGCTAAGATATGAACAGTCGAATGAATACCCTCCACAAATCATTGCCTCTCAGGGGGGAGTATTGAAGCGACATTCTTTTATCCTGGTTTAGAATGAGATGATGGTGGTAGTGGTGGTGGTTGGTGGCAACGTTGGTTATGCAAAAGTGGCCACAGCGATATAGATCTACATTTGGAAAATAACACAAACACTTTTCTCCAAAGTTGATTGAATTACGAGGGACGTTCGTTTGAACTTTTGCCTGTGTGTTGTGACCCTGGGTTATGTGTTAAAGATGACAAATAACATTAGTATGTGAATGAAGATAAGTCAAAATAGTGGGGGTGGGTGCTTTTTGTTTAGGGAATACAATTCGGTGATGATAAATATCGAATAAAATTTCATAGGAACACATGCCCTTTTTGCTGTGTCAACTTTTGGTATTTTAAGACAAATTGTTTCCTTTGTGTTCTCGAATAAAATAAGGTTCACAATGAAATACTTATCTTCTTTGGATAAGCTAATGTGCCAAATGGACACTTTGTTCTTTTGAGTTATATAGATATATGAATTTGGCTACGAAGAATTTACCAAAATGCGATGAAGGCTTTTGTTATCGTAGTTATATATTACCCGCGATTGCTGAAATTATGGATACTGTGTTCGTGCATAGGACTCAAAAGTTTTAAACTAACCGCGTCTCTTGTGCATAAGAACGCGGTATAAATTTTTCCCAGACCAGTTTATTTTTATTCGGTAACGACCGGATTGGATAGTGTAAGTGACACCATTAAGAAATTCACTCCGAAAGAGTTCAACACAAAACCGATTTTTCAAGAGCAAGTTTCCACTTTCTAGTCGAATGCTACAAAATTGTACTTACAGGTCATGCTGGCAACTAAAGTAACACCGAATTGCGACTAAGTTGGAAGTATGACTGTTCAGAGACAACACGTTACCTTTTGCCGAGTAGTTGCTCTCGTGGCTGGTGAACTGAAAAATTAATCTTCGTAATATTTTGAAATTTTCTTTCTTAAAACTTCGTTTTTATCCTCTGAAAATTTTCGCAGATATTATGAAAATCTTTCATAAAAATCCTATGACATTGCGAAACGTATTGCTAGAAAAGTTGCATAAAATGTCCTTTATTACTTGCTTACATTCTTAGGTGGCCTCAAGCAACCCACAGGCGTCAAGCGCCTTCCAAAAAGAGGATAACATGCTTCTCTAACCTACTCGATCTACACACTCTGAAAAATTACAGCCTCTCTAACATATTCTCCCAAACATAATCTGCAGGAACCATGTGTATATTTGCAACACACTGCAAACATTTATACGTTTGCAAGTTCTAGACTCACTTGTATTTAAATGTAAACAGTAGCATGTTTACTGGCGTTTAGGTGGAAGCGTATGCGCTCTTCATGCCAAACTTCCATATAATGACGTGGCAGCATTCGCGTGTTACCCCAAATCTGTATATACTTACTTGGAAACATACGCGTATTTCCTCCCAAACACAATAATATTTAGAAACGAATTATTCTTCGATTTCAAAATATATGTATTATTTATTATAATTAATTTTAACACTATAAATCCACATTTATAAACGATTAATACAAAATATTCATAGATATAAAACGGTCCTTTTTACATATATTAGCATTGAATGCATTATTTGTTTTTTTTCATGAAATAGAATCTGCTGCTCTTTTGTTTCTCCTTTCTTTGTTGTCTCTCACGTTTTTGTTTTCAGAAGGTTTCAGCTATGCGTAGGTTATCACTATGCGTCAATCACTATACAAATCAAGTTCATGCAAGCCAAGCGTGGATTAATTACTTGTATTTTTTATTACACTTATTTCACAAATGGTCCGCCATTCCAATTTGCTCAGTAAAGGCTCGGACAGACAGAGGGCTTCACGTTTTTGCCCTTTTCAGTTTCTTTCCTCAAAATCGTTTCTCACTTTGGTAGCACACACATATATACGAAACATATTCACAAAAACCAAAGTAACATCACAAACCATTTAACCATCCGAGCCTTCGTTTATTCTTTTTCACTGATCAAGCGCTTTTGATATCCTTTGTCCGATGAACCATTGACGCCTGAATATATGAAACTAAAACGCAATACATCACGCAAAATAAGAAACACTTAATCTGCAATTTACACGCACATTCGGAAATATTTATGAATCCCCGACTGAGAAAATGATGCAAAAATACAGATACACTCTTACAAGATATACACTCTCGTGGTCCCTGTTTTATTCTCTCACTCTCGAGAGAGCATAAACAGTGCAACAAACACAGCTGTATTTACATAACAAACACAGTTATATTTGGGTCGCAAATATATATATAAATCAATGAGTCTCAAACATGCAATATTGAAAAGCAAACACAATGTGTTTGGACACAAGTATGTTATATTTGCGACAAGCTCCAAACACATTTTATATTTGCATCCAAATAAGGAAAAAATACAGATTTTTCTGCGTGCAGCTTTTTCTTCCAAGTGGTGACACCAAGCGGTCGCAAGCTTTTCCAGTGAAGTCTTCGAATACCTTTCGCATTGGTTCATTCTGATCCATTCTACTGACATGGCCTAGCCAGCATAAACGCGCAACGTCGATGTCGGGATGCAGATTATACAGGTCGTGGTTCATCTGTCGTCGATACTCGCCGCATTCTATTATAGGACCATATATTTTTCTCTCGGAGACTTGCTGTAGTGTTTCATCAGCATGTTATATGACCCAGAATACTGCTCCGTAAACCAAAACAGGTTGTACGAGAGTCTGATATAGTTGGATCTTCGTTTCTCGAGAGAGTGTCTTATCCCTGAGGTGCTTGCTTAGCCCGAAATAACACGTGTTAGGAAGCCCAATTCTCCATTTGATTTATAGGCTGGCATTATTGCTTCTGTTGGGGCAGTTCCGATGTAAATCACTTCGTACTCTACCTCGAAATAACAACGGTTATCAACGTTGACCCTTTTCACAAAACGGGTGGTTGTTCTGCTGTTCGAAACCATTTATTTTGTATTATCTTCGTTTACAGCCTAACCCACTTTGCTGATTCCATCACAATTCTCGATAGTACTGCAATAACTTCTCGTAGATTGCACCCAATGATGTCTAAATCAGCAGCATACGCGATCAGCATGTGACTTTTGCTGCTGATAGTTTTACTCGTATTGACTGCAGTTTTTCTCACAATGATTTCAATAAATATATTGAAGATATCGCCCTGCCTACAAAGGCGTGTCAGCTTAGCAGGAATGCCAAACTATGCCGACACAGTTTGGTACAGTTTTCCCGTTTCAGGCTGTCGAATGCAGGCTGTCGAAATTGTTTGTGGGTTTGCTCCAGGATTTGTCGCAATGTGGGTTTTCGTGGGGTTTCTCCTACATTTGTCGCCATGTCGAAATTTGATTAATAGTTGACTTCCAGACCTAAAGCCATACTGATAAAGTCCGATCAGGTCTACAACAAACGGCTTTAGTCTTTCGCACATTTCGCTCGAGAGAACCTTGTATGTGATTCAACGATAGTTGGAACATGTACTCGGGTCGCCTTTTTGAAAACAGAACAGTATCCTAAGAATCCAATCGTTAGGCATGCATTCGTCTGGCCAGATTTTGCATATGAGGTGATGGATGCATGCACCGTTCCAACGCATAGCTGGCAGTGTTAAACAGCTCAGCCGGAAGTCCAGAGGCTTTGTTGGTTTTAAGCCAGGAAATTGCAGTTCTGACGTCGCTTTGGCTGGGAGGGTGGCAGTCGACGCCATCGTCGTGTATTTGCTCAACACGCTCATATATATTGAAGTCAAGGCGAAAGTAGAATCCGAGAAGCAATCGCTCCATTCCCAATATATTCTGCACATCGGCGACAATATTCCCGATAGTTAGTTCAATGAAAAATTTTCCATTTTATAAAACGACTAAACTGGTGGAACATTTGGAACATTTGTTTCAAAAAATGACAAAAAGGACATCTGAAAATAAAAATATAGAATTTTGTTCTATGACGACCCACAATTAAATTTAATGACGAAAAAATTCGTAAAACATTCCGAATCCGCTGCTGGTCATTTTAGTATAAATTTTTGGTACTATTTGAACAAAGGACGAAAAGGGCCCTGGAAACTTTCAAATGGAGCATTTGAATATTGTACGAAAATAATCCCTGTCAAATTTCACTACAGACATGTAATCACAACAATTCGCTCAATTCAATATGTATACTTGATTTAAATTTATTGCGGACAATATCGGATAAGAAAATTCAAACTTTCCACGCCTATAAAAAAAAGTTTAGCTACCCAGTGGTCTACATTTTTGGGGTTTGACTATATTCACCTAGTGTGATCATTTGGCGAAGGAATCGTCCACCCCCAAAGCAAAAACCTAAATTTTGCTGAAAAGTGTAATAGCCAAAAGGTTCTCCAGGCATCATAAATATGAATTTTAAATCAGTGATAGGTTTCCTAAAATCCATGGAAATGCTTCATATTTGTTATGATTCAATTACTTGCACTTTGTTTCATAGAATCTATGAAAAATTTTCATAGATATTATGAATGAATTTCATAGATTTCCTTTCAAAGCAAAACCTAAATTTCAAAGCAAAACCTAAATTTTGAAGAATAGTGTAATAGCCATAGGGTTCTCCAGGGATCATAAAGATGAATTTTAAATCAGTGATAGGTTTCTTAAAATCCATGGAAATGCTTCAAGTTTGTTATGAATCAATTACTTACACTTCATTTCATAGAATCTGTGAAAATCTTTCATAGATATTATGAACAAATTTCATATATTTCGTTTCATAGAATCAATGAAAATGTAACCAACGTTTTTCATTTGAAAATTAAAGAAGAATTCGTAGAATGTATGTATACCGGATTTCATAAAATTCAGGAAGAACCGTCTGTCACGGAATGCAATGTTTTTACTGGGTTGCTATTTTAAGTGTTCAAACCCGAAACTGGTTATATGACTATTTTCCCGTAAACGTGTGTTAGTGTTTTTAAAGTTTAATTTTCGAACAAATCGAAAACTGGCTACTTTATGTGCGGATACCAGTGTGTTCCTCAAATTATGTAAAATTTCCCTAAAAATATTGCAAATTAAATAACATCAGTAACCATGATTTCTGTTTTCAAATCGAAGTAAAATTTGGAATTAGGCCCTCACTTATTTCGAAGCATATGGAGAATTTGGCATTTATGAAGTGACAGATTATTATTAGCTAAGGGTTAGAAATGTACGAAATGGGACGCTTTAGGATTAATGAAAATTAGAAAAAAAAAATGGTTTCCCGTTACATCCCATGCAGGGATTAGGGAGGGCTTCTCACAGCCAGTGAGCTGTGCGCGTTCTAGTTTTACGCTCACAGATTGTGACCTACAGTTTTACATCGTTTTCGAATGGTATTTTTGAGAAGATTTTTCATGGCTAAATGGTCGATTGTGTCGCCGTCATTAAGCCAGGTGACCGCCGTCGAAAGCAATTTAAGGTGGTCAAAGCAGGGATCGAACCCACGTTCTCATGGACAAGAGCCACGCATATTACCATTGCACCGCCGATGGCCACAAAAGAAGATTGGGAAATATTAAAAACTTTCTTCCAAAATTCTGAGTCTTCAACTCAAATTGTAAGAAATCTACGAAATAAAACTTGTGAAGCGAGTTCGTCAATCCGTGTCCTTATTGGACGTGCTCGTCTAGTGCATTCAGTGACAAATATTGCAGCTGTAGTCTGAGTCTTCAAGTCTTTAACTCAAATTGTAAGAAATTTACGAAATAAATTCGATAGAAATAGTGTGACATCAATGCAGTTTGTGGATCAACCTGCGAAGCGAGTTCGTCAATCCGTGTCATTATTGGACGTGCTCGTCCAGCTGTGCGAACATTAACAAGCCACCGTTCGCATCTATTGGGCATTTCTCGCACTTCTCTGCGCAGAATTTTGCATAAAGACCTCGGTATTTCCAAGAACTGAAGGCTGGCGACTAAATTTTTTCGCTACGCTGAATGGGATGAAGCCAACAACGAGAGACGGTTTGGTGCACTAAAATAATTACACTAAATTTCAAAAGTACAACCCTACTGAGGCACCCTAAAACGAAATTATTTAATTTCCTAATTTTATCTTCCGGGACCAAGTAAATTATCACAAATTTTAGTTAATTTGTTTGGATTAGTTTTAAGGTTTTCAAAAACATTTGAACATTTGAAGCACATTTGTCAGTAAACATGAAAATGTACAACTTTCTAGAACATATGAACTTCCTTTGAATGATCCTTATATTGTGTGCTGCGTCCCTTGTTGCGAGTGCTGAACTTACTGCGTTGCCTGTTCTGCTGCGGTCGGTGAGATAGCATAGTATCTCAATGTTGAAGTAAACGGTGTTAAGAATCATCCGCAGGAAGTTCGTATGTTCTACAAAGTTGTTTATTGAGATCTTAGGTACATTCTTGTAGTTGATTGTTTCCCTGCATTTTGAACGGTTTGCTACCTATGGACCTGAACAGGGGAAAAAAGGTAAAAAAAATCGATTTTTTTAAAGTTTTTTTTTTGCGATTTTGACCTTGAAGATGAAGTTTTTTTGATTTTATACGTTCACACTTTTTGTTTTTTATGACAAGAGCTACAACTTCCCCTCAGAGAGTAAATAAAAATTCCGAACGGTTTGCAAGATATGAGCCTGACAAAATGATCAATTTTTTGCAAAAATTACGCCGAGACCCCAAATATTTGGGGTATGACTTTGGGCAAAACTGGGAGCCACGGGTCTTTTCTTTTTTGGTTGTATTTCCTTGATTTAATAAATTACACACAGTGTTACTCGAGCGAGGAACCGGCCAAGTAAAATGTCGAGTGATTGAAAACAACATTAGACACTCTAATTGTAATTGCGATATTATTTTATTCACTCTATCATAATTGAGTTTTTGATTGGCTTACGAATATAAAATTAGTAACTTAAGCAATTTACTCTAAGGTCGTTTATGATTGCGATTCCTTTAGTTGCCTTTGCTAATTTTGAAAGTGGTAAAATGTAGTCGACCTTAGCTCACTTATGCGTTTGATACGATCGTTACTAACTTCGATTGTGACGTTACTGAATTGATACCGATGTGTTACTTTCTTATTCTGGTGAAAATTTTTCTCCCTCTCACTTTATTTGGCATATCTCGACATTGGAAATCAATGAATTTTTACTATTGTACATAATTTCCTTTTGACTTGGCCAAATTAAAGAACTTGCAACAAAAAGTAACAATAAAAAAATGCATAAAAAAAAACGACCAAAAAATACTTAAAAATTATGGGCATCATAGCCATTCATAGTCACTGACCACCACCAACTGACCGACCACTGCTGACTCATGGCTGGAAGATGTGGGTTAGTTGTGTTTCGCTGGGCTGACTGTGGTTATGTTATTTTTTTTGTTTGTGTTGTTGTTACTCTAGCGTTAGTAGTTAGATCTGTGGTTTTCCATTGGTGGATTGTAATCTTTATTGTGTCCAGAGGAATTCATTGACACAATTGTGAAAAGTACATGATTATAGGGTCAATGCAAATGGGTTTCATTATGTTTATTACTTCTTTTGTTGGCCTTAATCTTTGGTTTGTATGTCATGTCTTGGAAGACTGAGAAGCAAGATATGTATCTGCGTTTGCAATTGAAAGGAAATAAGTCAATATAATTTTTTGCTTCATTTAACTGAAAGGGGAATAGCAAGAGGTAATTCAAGATGGGAAAAATTAATCGTCATTTCTAGACAAATAATAACCTGTAAAATTCATTTTGCTTTTTGGAAATATTATTGTGTTTGAGTTTTATGCTAAAAACTGTTTTGTAGCGGATTATTATTTTAATTGTTACTTTTGGCGGCAGTCACCTCAAACGGCGAGTGTCAACGCAATAAAAAACCATTTCAATATATAACCGTTTAGCATGGCTTTACCAACCTAAAGGTCCGGATCAGTGAGACCTAATCATTCATGGGCAAATTAATTATATGGCAATTAAAATTTGTAGTTTAATTTGAATTATCTGTCGAAATGGAAATTAAAAAAAATGTCAATACCATTGGCAATTGTACTTATTTTCCAAGCATTTCCTTCATATCTGGCAATTTTGGCTGTCAAATATTTTATGCAGCACAGGTTTATGAATTTGAAAGTACTACGAGGCAATACCTATCGAAGCCATAAACCTCTACATATAAAATACTTTGAAAACAGAATTGCTAGTAGTCAGACAACAATGTTAATTCTTTTGCATTTGCATTAGATAAAGTAATGCAAATTTAAATCCAATGCAAATTAAAAAAAAACTCGTGTATCGACAAACAGCTCACTGATAGTGAGAATCACTCTCCAATTTCTTTATTGGAAATTAATTCTTATTTCGTTTCTAAAAAATGTTGCATCACAACACGCTGCAATCACCCTTAAAAAATCATAATCACGTTCGGTCGTCCAAATGTCATCCGGACAACAAATAAATAGTTTCCCATTACATCACATGAAGGGAATAGGGAGAGCTTCTCAGATTCAGTTTTATACTCACTGAATGGGACCTACAATTTTACACCGGTTCCGCACGGTACTTCGAGAAGTTTTTTCATGTCTAAGTACTCGACAGTGTAGCCATCACTAAATGAGGTGACCGTTTTGGAAAACATGTAAGGTGGTTAGACCAGGCATCGTACCAATCGTCTCATGTACAGGAGCCCCACACACTAACCATAGCACCATTGACGACTTACAGTTTTCCACCGATACCGAACGGGTATGCATCGTTAAGCCAATGTTCCGAATACCGAATAACAAAAAGGTTAAGACTACAGGATTTGGTTAGCAAAAAAAAAACTACTGTTGTATCCCAACGTGCACAGAAACGGATGCGGATCCGATTTGGATGCCGGCACCCAAATAAGGTTATACTGTTCAGCTATCTCGTTAAGAGATATGCGAAAGTCGTGGACGGTTCGCGAATACAGGAGGACAGTTTCCAGGGACTTAATGCCAGCTTGAATATCAGAGAAAATATTGGTTCCGACTTTAGTCAAAACATTACTTTTCAGCCATTCAATAACTTCTCTAATAGCTTAGGTTTCTGACTCGTAGATACTACTCTTTCGTTGTGGATAGTACCAAAGTAGGATAGTACCAAAGTAGGTTTTTAGAAAAGACACCAAGGGCTACTTTATAGTCAAGTTTTGAAACATCTAAGTTCACGAATCTCGTATGTCCAGGGATGCGCCAAAAATACTAAAATGGATTAACTTTAACTGACAACATAAAAACGTTTTGTATTTTGTAAAACAAATATGTAGTAATATACAAATAAATAAAAAATAAATAGTTTCCCATTACATCCCATAAAGGGACTGGGGAGAACTTCTCACAATCACTGAGCTGTGCGCTTTCAAGTTTTCACTCACTGATTGGGACCTACAGTTTTACACCGATTCCGAACGGTATTTTGAGAAGCTTTTTCATGGCTAGATACTCGATAGTGTCGCCGTCACTATGCGAGGTGACCGCCGCCGAAAGAAAATTTGAAGGTGGTCAGAGCCGGGTTCGAACCCAGGATCTCATGTACAAGAGCCGCGCACACTAACCATTGCACCACCGACGGCCATTGTAGTAATATACAATGCAAGTGAAAATGTTCAGTGAATTAGTGACAGAAAATTCAGAACGAATTTTGTTTTGAGTACGAACAAATTATTAAACCCGTTTTATTAAAAACAAAAAACGATCTCAAAGCGGGTTCGTAGAAGGTAGAGGTATTTCATACGCAAACGAATGAGCCGTGTATCCGTAACTGGCTTCCGTTTCTGATAAAATGTTCGAAGAAGCAAGACCACCTCATATTCGAAGCGAAATCGTATGGCACACTGGCATGGATTAAAAATAATACACTCATGTGCATAATTATGAAAAAATACAACTTCAACGGAAGATATCTGAGAGGCTATGTAACGTAACTAAACAATTTAAAAAACAGTGTGATGGGGGAAAAAAGATTTTTAGATTCTAATGAATCCGGCGAAAAACAAATGGAAACTGTTGCGAAAAATCAAGTTATTTTAATAACAGCGAAAATATCATATCAACATTTTTTGTTTGGATTCAAATATAACATGGTTGTATCTTGGCGCAAATGTAATATACTTGTGTCCAAACATATTGTGCTTGCTATTCAATATTACATGTGGGAGACACAGTTATTAACGGGTTATAATATAAGCACTTGTGACCCAAATGTGGGCGTAGCGAAATAACTCCCACATGAAATAACTCCCACCAGAAAAATGAAATAAGTCCCAAAAAATTTCTATACAAAAGTGGGAGTTATTTCATATGAACTTATTTCGTATGGACTTATTTCGTTTTTTTTGGGAGTTATTTCATTTTTCCTGGTGGGAGTTATTTCATAATGAAATAACTCCTAATGTTATGACAATGAAATAACTCCCAAAAAAAATGACCGTTTGTACAAGGCCCATACAACAAGTGCTGTAGGAGACGTCTTGGGACTTATTTCACTTTGCTATTGGGAGTTTTTTAATTTTTTGTGGGACTTATTTCATTTTTTCGTTATTGGAAGTTATTTCATTTTTGGTGGGAATTATTTCGTTGGGAGTTATTTCATGGGAGTTATTTCATGGGGAGTTATTTCGCTACGCCCCAAATGTGGGTTTGTTTGTTGAAAACTGCAACAACAAAAACGTGACAGGCAACAAAAACGTGACAGGCAACAAAGAAACAAAAAAGCATCAGATATCCAATTCATGAAAACAATGCTTGCAAACATACACATTTAACTTCTGTAATGAATGTTTTGAATGGCATATCAAGACATTCAGTTCAAAAGCGAATGTGTCAAATACTAAATAAAAATAAATAAATGGTTTCCATTTACATCCCACGATGTGAGTAGGGAGAGCTTCCCACAAACCAGTGGGCTGTGCGCGTTCTAGTTTTGCACTCACTGATTGGGTTCTAGAGTTTTACACCGGTTCCGAACGGTATTTTTGGGAAGCCTTGTCATGGTTAAATACTCGATAGTGTCGCCGTCACTATGCGAGGTGACCGTCGTCGAAATAAATTTTAAGGTGGTCAGATCAGGGTTCGAACCCGCGTTATAATGCACAAGAGCCGCGCACACTACCATTGCACCACCGACGGCCACAAAATACTAAATAATACTGGCAAATACTACATTCTCTGCTAAGGAAACAAACTAGTATTTCTGAGATCATTCATTTACAGCCTTATTCTGGCAGGGTTACAAAAGTTACCACTTAACTCTCTATTAGCCGCTCATACTGATGTTGATATTTTAGTTGCCATTTTAAAACATAATTTTTAATGTTTTTAAACATAATGTTAATGTTTTTATGCATTATTTTAATATTTTTAAACAAAATGTTTTGCAGTTTATTGTTATAGAAGAAAAAACAAATCATGTTTTTACTTAATAAAAAATATAAACATTAACAAGCTTCATGGTGTAACAAAATACTAAACATCGTACAATTTATTGCGGTATAAAACCACAATTGCAATGATAAATTGTGAGAATAAAAAATGCAATAATAATAATAAAAACATAAATTTAATACATTTGTATTGCGTTATTGAGTATTTTGTGGCCATTGAATACAAAACGAATTTGCAAAAATAACCTTTTAAAGAATCGCAGTTTTACAAGCCAGTTGTCAAATTTCATAATACTAATAATTTATATAAAGACAAGACATCAACTCACAAATGACTTGTGAATCGAAACAACAATTTCGTGAGCTTAACAAGGAAAAAAAGCACAAAATAAATTTTAAAAAATCGCATTTTGATTACGAAGCGCAAGGTTATACTTTATATTCATTCGTATAGCAAAGATTGACTCCGGTTTAACTGATTGACAAGATAAAATGCTATAAAAAAAAAACTAAAGTCATGGCTGATTACTGACAATACGATTTCATTTCATAGTGATAACAAATAAATTAGAACAAACTATTACGGGTTGACATGAGCGTTGTTTTTGCATGTCTGATAGTTATTTGCTTAGGCCAACAAAGATGCCAAAATCATCAATCATTTACCAAACAAATCAGTTTTGGGGTAATGAAAATTAACCTTCGCAAACCAATTTGCGGGGTTTGTTTCCAACGGCAACTGTCTGTTAACAAAACTAACTGAGACTTTCTATTTCGATTGGGTTTAATTGATTTCGATGATGACTTTCTTAGCCGCCAAACGGTTTAAGGTGCCACAACACGCAATACGTATACCTGCTGTCTCGAAGCCAAATCTTCACAGAGGGGCCAAAGAGTGCTAAAGAAAAGTGTTAATCTGTGTTATGCTATCAACTAAATGTGCCATTAGGTTAAACGTTTGGTTAATGTGAAAAAGATAATTTGTTCTACCGTTGTCGGTGACCATTTTCGGAGTTTGCCAAACATTTGAGCGATTGGTTTATAGCACAAATTAATGTTTTGGTACACGTAAAGAAATGTATTGTTCCATACAAAATAATGTTATATGTTTGAGGAATTTATTTGAGGCAAACTAAAAACTTCGTTTATGAGAAAAATATCTTGGCGATAGAACGCCCCACTAGAAAATACCAGTAAAGTTTTTAAAAACAAAAAACGGTAAGTCCAAAAAAACTACAAAATTTTTGTAATTCGTTCAAAAAGTTGTAAAATAATATGTTTGATTATAAAATAATTAAAACAAGAAGGTTATATTTAGTTTTGAAAAATTTTAATATAGAATAGATTACACTCTTTTTACTTTTAAAAATAAAATGTGAAATACCTGACTAGTTTTTATTTAAAACAATATTTGTGGTCTCTTAGTTTGATCGTTTTATTCCTTAATTTATAAATTGTTACTGTTACGTACTGATTTGCTTTTATTTCTTAACTTAAAATGTTATGTTTCTGTACTGAACTTTATGATTTTTTAATAACAGAAAGTGTACGTTTATTTTCTTAATTGTATGTACTGCCTTTTTTTCCTCAATGTACTTTTCTTGTTGATTTCAAATCTGGCATCCCTAGCTACATCCCACTATTATCAACCATATTGTTTACTTTTGCTTTGGTTTGTGTCTAGACTAACTAGATGCCTCACATATGTTGGAACATTCCTTGTTTAATAGGAAGTTTTCTAGATGGAGCCTGTAGCCAATTTTTATTATACATTGTAGTTTTGAACTCAATGAAAGAATTTAAAAAAAAATAACATTTTCTTAAATAAGTGCCGTTACTTAAAAAAAGTAAATTTTCTCAAAAAAAATATAATACCTATTCATATTCCTAAACAAAGTACCTATTCTTAAAAAAAGTAAATTGTCGTACAACAAATTGCCTTTTCTTAAAAAACTACATTATCTTTAAAGAGTACCTTTTTTTGTGAAACAAAATAACTTTTCTTGAGATAAGTACCTACTCTTAAAAATTTACCTATTATAAATTTCGTTTACAGCAATGCAAATAACATTAACGATAAATGTTTTCATTTGTGGAAAACGTTTCAAATGTTGTGGCTAACGTTGTCGCAAATATTTTTGCGACAAACGACCTCAAATATTTTTTGTTTTTCTAACACGCAGCGTGAAGTTTAAAGGGTTTTAATTATCGCAGTGTTAACAATGTGTACGTCAGTATTTAATGATTTTTTGCAGCATTTTACTGCTGCTACATACAATGTGGTGTGAAGCAATTTGTGACACGACAACAAAAGCAACCTATTGGTTATACTGGTTTCCACAAAGTTGCAGCATCCATTTAAACGCTGCATGTGTCTATCTTTCCAATTGACTGGTTGGCAGACTGACTGCCTGTTGTTTCCTTGCAGAACCTTGTAATACCCAACAATGAGCCATTCGTTTTTTTCCTTTATTTTATATTTTATTACCAGTTTTTCCTAACAACCGCTGCCTCAAAGAGTTGCGAGTACATTAGTGTCTGTATTTTATAGGCTTTCCACAGGATACATAATGGTTGTGTAATAAAACAAATGGTTGCGAGTAATAGTTCACGTTCTAATACAAATATTTATAAAATAGAGGAAAACACAGTGCAACACAAAATTGTGTGGTGGGAGGTGGCCACAACAATTGTTTTGTTGAGTCGCCTGAGTGAAGGTTCAAATATTATGTTATGTTGTGTTGCATTTTGATGGGCTTTAATTCAACCGAGAAAAATTAGTAACGTTTTCCCTCTACATTTTTGTAGAAAAAATTGATTGAATTATGCTTTGTATCATTTTTCAAACAAGCAAGTTACCAAATAATTTCCTTTGTTGAAGGGACACAGATTTAAAATTGTTGGAAGACCAGATTGTCTGCACAGTTTTACAAACGACAAGTGGATCTTAATCTTGGTTCAGTTTATTACTAAATTCACATTTTTTAAGCCATCGAGGACGCAGTGGTTAATGTGAGCGGATCTTGTACACGAGGTCGTGGGTTCATCCCTGCTCTGACCTCCTTAAATCTCTTTCGATGCTTACGTTAGTGACGGCGATACTATCGAGTATTTAGCCATGGAAAATCTTCTAAAATGCCGTCGGGGTCCGGTGTATAACTGTAGGTCCCAATCAGTGAGTGAATATCTAGAAAACGAATAGCTCTCTGATTGTGAAAGGCTGTCCCGAATCCCTTCATGGGATGTAATGGGAAACCATTTAGTTCTATTATACTTTAAATAAAAAATCCTTAATAAGAAGTTACAGTTTTCAAACATTCTGTGAACAGATTATGTGGAAATTGTTACTGAAGATATGCCGATCTTATATTTGAATTGGATTCGATGAATACGGATTTCTTTGCCCTAATCCTTTAATCACAGTCAGGGGGTGTTCGGTTTTGTTTTGGTACTCATTGGCTTAGTCCGACACCCGATTACCAATGGTGCTGGAGAAGCTTTTTCATTGCTAATGTGCTCCGCAGTAACTACACGAGAAGACCGTTGCCGAAAGATGTGAAAGGTGGACAGTGAGGGAATTAAACACGTGATATTATGTTCAAGACTCTCATAATTGCACAATGGTTTTAAAATATGTGACATTTTTTTATTCAAGCCCAATACCATTCTATATCTCCATTAATAGAGATATAGTTTTCAAAACTATATTGCGTAACTTGTTTTTAAAAACTATATCTCTGTTAATTGAAATGTAGCATTGTCTTGAGCTTAAAGAAAAAATTAAAAATTATCAGTTCTAAAATAAAAGACAGAACAACCATAATCAACACTAGTGAATGTGAAATTTATTTTCATGGTTTGCAATCATTAACCCTGTTTGAGCTCATATTTTAAAAATATTAAAAATACATTAAAAAAAAATTTCTGTTTCAATGTGTATTGAAATTGAAAACATTCGGCTAATATTTTAAAATAGATTCCGGCCAATTAATCTCATCAATTCCGTTCTCCATACGCTGAAGAAACGGTCTCAGTAACATATTGCAGGTAACATGTACATGTTTGCAAGCATTTCTTTCATGAATAGAAGATCTGCTGGTATGTTGTCTGCCATGTTCTTGGTTTCAGCAGTTTTTAACAAACAAAGCTACATTTGGGTCACAAAAATATAAATTATAAATCATTGTGTAATATTGAAAAGCAAACATAATGTGTTTTGTCACATGTATACTATATTTGGGGAAAGCTACAAAAAATGACATGAAGTGTCAGGGGGCAGCCGGTTGGAACGAAGTATATAGCGAAATATTATGTACTAATTAGTTCCAACACGCCTAAGGCACCCGTTGAAAATACGATAGTTTAAGAAAATATACTTTTCTAAAATGATAAACCTTTTTTAAGAAAATTTTTTTTATAGGATGTATTTTTTTTAAATATATTTTTAGATGCTCTTTGTAAGTATATGTATTACATTTTCCCGAAAATGTAATTTTTTAAAGAGCGGTACTTCTTTTATTAAAAGCTAATCTTTTTTTAAAAAAACGTACTATTTTTAAGAAGTGCTTTTTGTAAGAAATTTTGAATTTTTTGGATTTGAATTTTTTTTACAAAGTACTTTCTATAAGAACAGGTAGTTTTTGATAAGCGGTATTCGTTTATAGGAAAAGGTTATTTATTTTAAGAAAATTTACTTATTTTCAGAAACGCTACTTATCTGAAGAATAGAAAAGAAAAGGTATTATTTTATTTTCAAGAAAAGGTACTTTTAAGAAATGGAATTTTTGTAAGAAGCTGTAGTTTTTTAAGAGAAGGTCTGTTTTTGAAGAAAAGGTTTTTTAAGAAATGGGAATTTTTTTAGAATTGGTCCTCCTTTTTTTAAGAATAGGTATATTTAGGAGTAGGTACTTATCTCAAGAAAAGTTATTTTGATTCACCAAAAGGTAATTTTAAAGTAAAGAAATTTTAAGAAAAATTACTTTTTTAAAAAAAGGTACTTATTTGTATTCCGTTGTTCGACCTTTTCTTTATCAAAAAATAAGAAAATGTGAAAAGGGCGGACAATTTTTTTCGAACAGTCCTTTTAATTGGCTTCAAAACTACAATAGCTATATACTAAATATTGGTTACAGGCCATTAAACAAGAAATTTCCTAACATATGTTACTCTAGATACAAACCAAAGGCAAAGTAAACAATATAGTTGAAAGTACTGGGTTGTAGCATAATAGTGTTAAAATAAAGTTGTTTAATTTTTTCATTTAGCCCCCGTTCCGCAAAGTACGATAGGGAACTTCGTTCCAACAATTTGTATTTGGATCCAAATAACAAAAAAGGCAGATTTTTCAGCGTGTAGGTATTATCACACCTTATATGCACAAGCAAATCCACAATTAAGGAGAATTGTTTCAAGACACTATTACTACTGTGAAAACATCAAAATAATGGCATCCCAATGTCATAACGAATTCGTTTTCGAATGAAATTCCTCTCGAAACCGCGAATCGTTTTTGTATTTTTTCGGAACAATTTCGAACCCGTTACGAGTCCTTAAAAACATAAAAAAGCGAATCAGTGTAATTGCGATTTAACGAATCGGTCTGGAACATGTTGCGAGTCCGTAACAACATAAAATAGCGAATCAGTGAAATTGCTGTTTCATTTCATTAATTTTCAAAAAAAGAATCCGAAACGGACACGAATATGAAGTTCGTTACGAGTTCGAGACGGATCCGAAAAAGTACAAAATACGATTCGCGGTTTCTAGAGGAATTTCATTCGAAAACGAATTCGTTATGAGTTCGTAGCGGATGTCCGCTGAAACGGATCCCTCCCGAATTCTTAACGGATTCATATGGCTCTTTGGGATCGCATGGATGTTGTTGTTTCACAAAGAAAACATCGATTGCCATGAGGTATTACGTATTATTTTTGTCTCGATTTGTTTGTTTGTTTACTTAATCTTTAAAAAGCCAGGACATCGAAATGGACATATTCCCAACCATGCGTCGCAGTAATAAATTTCACTACTTATTTTAAAACCAATTTTCCATTGACATTAATTTTCAATATAAAACATGATCTCAAACAGAGTTCGAATTGAAAAAATCAACTTTTACAAATCAAATATACAAAATAAGAGACTAGGAAGATTATCAGCTTCAACAAAACGAAATGAAGCTGCTTTTGTCAGCTTTAACAAAACTTTTATAAATGTGTCGCATAGTGTATCTGCTAGAGTACGACCGAATTAATTGTAAATGTACTATTAGGCCATCCTAAATGCGTATGATGCGTGTAATCACACAAAATTTCGTCATACCGCAAACCGCAAACTATTTCATATGCCTTGTGAAACCTGTCATACAGCTGTGCTCAAAATAACAGTCGAGTTTATTAAAGAAATTATTACGATTAAAAAAAGTATTAAGAAGTCCATTACTTTTTGAATAAATATTTTGTTCTTAATGTTCAGCAAAGTATGAGTAAACGTAAGACAATAATATAAATTTAAAGCTATTTCTGCAGCTTTTTGATCAAGCTTCTCAAAGTCTATTGAAACGGTCACTCAAAATAATAATAGTGCTCATCACATTTGTTAGAAAGTTGTATGTAAAACACAGGTACTTTGAAAATGTTTAAAACTAAATCTTAATTGGAATGTTAGGATTCGTATTTAGTACTTTGTTGCGTGACATTTGTTTGCAATTACGGCAGAACAGCGCTTCGACAGTGAATCCACAAGGTTTTGGCATCTTTCCGTAGGTTGGAGCTCAATGCATGCTTGACGACTTCCCAAAGTTGATATACATTTGTTGCTTTAGATTGGACAACTGCCTTCTTCAAGTCGCACTACAAGTTCTCAACTGCCTTCTTGACGTCGCACCACAAGTTCTCAAGATTGAGGTTTGGGGACTGCACTGGTCATTCAATGACATTTATATTTTTGACTGGCCACTGTTTGCCGATTTTACTAGTGTGCTTTGGATCATTGTCCTGTTGAAGGGTCCAAATTAGTGGCATGTTTCCACTTGCAGTGAACAAAATTACTTCATGCATTATCCGTGCATCATGCCTATCCATGACATCCTTAATCCAATATGAAAACCCTAAAATGCTACAAAAAGCATTAAACACTTCGAAAGCACGCCCCGATCACAATACGAGCTTCACCGTGTTTAATAGCTTCTGTCATTAATCTCGGATTGCATTTCCATCATAAAGAAAGATGTTTGATTCGCTCGACCATGAAATGTTCGTCGATTTATGTACTGGCCAATTGAGATGCTGGTGGGCCAACTTTATTCTTTTCGTAACATTTTTTTTGTTAGAAGGGGGTATTTTCTTGGACTACGTGCTGCCAGTAAGCGTTTTTCAGTAATTGTCTTTGTCTTGTTTCACTCTAGCTTTAATACTTTAATCATGTTTTATTTTTGTTAGAGTTCGAAAATGGATTCTGTCTGGTGCATCTCACCACTCGGGTAACTAATTTATCCAAAAACAACTCGTGGTCGTCCGCGAATTTCAAGGCGTGAAGAACATTTTATATCATTAAGTACCACTGTTGACGGACAACCTTCGATATTTTCTATTTCTTTGTAACTTTTGCATTCAGAAATTAATTTATTAATTTCCCCTCCATTAATTAACCCCCGTTTGCTCAGGACTTCAATGCTTGCACCTTTCCATTCTACAAAAAAAAAATTGGATGAGCTGCCTGGGGACACCCGGTTGGAACGAAGTTCCTTTCACTATATATTATATACTAGTTAGTTCCAACACGCCTAAGGTGCCCGTTGAAAAATACGATAATTTGAATGGATCTTTAAGAAAATATACTTTTTGTAAAATGATAAACTTTTTTTTATTTTTATGTCCTTTTGTAAGAATATGTATTATATTTTCCCGAAAAAGTCCTTTTTGAACGATATGTAATTCTTTTATTAAAAGCAAATATTTTTTAAGAGAAGATACTATTTTTAAGACGAAATACTTTCTGTAAGGAAAAGCCATAAGAGTATGAATTTTGTTTTACAAAGAACATGTAATAATTTAAGAACATGTAATTTTTAAAGAAGTTGTACTCTTTTTGGGAAAACGTTATTTTTTTCAGAAAATTTAGATATTTTCAGAGAGGCTACTTATTTCGCGAAAAGAAAAATTATTATTTTAGTTTTAAGAAAAGGAATTTTTGTAAGAAAAGGTATTTTTTTAAGAAATGGGATTTTCTTTTAGAATTGGTAATTTTTTCAAGAATAGGTACACTTTTAAGAGTAGATACTTATCTCAAGCAAATTTATTCTGTTTCACAAAAAATGTACTCTTTAAAGACAAGGAAGTTTTTTAAGAAAGGGCAATTTATTGTAAGAAAATGTGCTTTTTTAAGAAAAGGTGCTTATTTTTAAAAAAAGATACTTTCCTTAAGAAGCGGTACTTTTTGTAATAAAATTTCCTTCTTTTTTAAGTTAACTACTTCTTTTGAGTTAACTACATCCCACGAAGGGATTAAGGAGAGATTCTCACAAACCGCGTTCTAGTTTTCCACTCACTGAGTGGGACCTACAGTTTAACACCGGTTCCAAACGGCATGTTGAGGACCTATTCCATGGCTAAATACTCGATAGTGTTGCCGTCACTAACCGAGTTGACCGTCGTCGAAAGAAATGTAAGGTGGACACAGAAGTGATCGATGTACAAGAGCCGGGCACACTAACCATTGCACCACCGACGGCTGGTGATATTGCTTTCATGTAAATTGACCTATTTAGGTTCATCTATTGCCTGTTATTTCAAAAACTCCCGTTCAGTTATAAGCGTGTTACGGGCACATAGTGATGTAGTGTATTGTATAGAAGGCTATGGCTTTGAAATTGAACTTTGGTTGCCTCAATCTTGTTGCCTATCTTCATGTTTCCGTATCGAGCATTCGAAGACATCTTTATAATCGACAAAAGAAGAAAAGAAGTTTCCTTCTTGTAGGGTTTGGCAGCGTTTGACATAATGTAAATATCACGTCGCTTGTATAGTTTTCAGATCCAAATCCACACTGATAAATTCCGGTCAGTTCTGCAACAAATATGTATAGACTTTGGCACATTTCGCTTGAAGTTACATTGAATGCGATGGGTAGAATGCTGATTTTACGCTCAGCTATAACACATTGCAATCTCGTTTTAGTTTCGGTAGGAATTGTCATTCAAATGGCTAAACTATTGTCTTTACCTTCCCTCCGTTCTGTTTCGCAAAAATCTTGTAAACCGAAAATATTTTACATTTCGAATGAATGCAATTTTTGAGTTCTGGTGGTATAAGTTATTTAGAATCAATCCCCATTTTGTCTCGATGGGATCTGAATATCCGAAAGTGCACTTTGTAAACCACGTAAAAGTAATTTTGTACGACTTTCAAATTCTCAAAAATGTGACCTGGTGAAAAAATTTCGATGTCAGATTTGGAATCAGAAGCTAAATATCTAAACATTCCAAAAAAGTGTAGTGCCGGGGTGTGGAAGTGACGACAACTGTATTCCTCAATGGTATTTGGAATATTATAAACTTCCGCAATTTTTCTTCTCTCCAAACCGAATACAATTTATTCGGCTGCATCTTCCTAAGAGATCGAAAACAAATAGATATTTTTCACTACAGTGAAAATTCTTGTAAAGCAATTTTCAAATGCAGTTACTTAAAAATGTTCATATAGCTAGGAGTTTTTCTGTTGTTGTGAAAACATTTATAGATAATTACTTATAATGATGAAATATTTGAACATATTTTAGCAGTAGCCCTTTTATCTTAATTGACTGTTTATCAACACACTTCATCACATTTGCTGCGAAGCTTTCATAGGTTGAAATTGTATCTGCAGAGCATTCATTCCCACATCTGGCAAATCTCAAAAGTCATTTCCAGCTTGTGGTAGGAAAATACGAAATGAAAATATTGTATAAAAATATGTTAAGAATCTATACTACCAACATATTAAATTACCCCTGAAGAAGAATTGCTATAAAAATTAGAATAATTTCGATTTTTGAAAATGAATTGAAATCAAGTCGTCTTAGAATAACCAAAATCTTTAACCGCTCATTGGTGGCAGTGGTTTCAATTATATACCTTGATTTTTAAAGTTGTATAATCAGATTTTGTCTTAATGATACATTTTCACAACAGACATCAAGAAAATCTAGTTCCGTGTTCCCTTGGTATTCTATCTCATTCTCACGTTTTATATTCAAATTATTCTTTGAATTTTTATATTACTCGTGCTTAGAATGATGAGCCTTTAGAGAGCTGGTTAGCCAACAATAAGTATCTACTATTATAACAGCATAATTAGTAACCAAAATAGTATAATATTAAATTGCTTCAATTTAAAGAGCAATGAGCGCAAAAAATCCAAATTTCAAATGATTTGGTTTCGGAACAGGGAGGAGAACAATATATATTTTAAACTTAAAATTTCATTAATTTGAAATTTTGGGTTTAAACAGAATGAAACTTATGTAAATCGGCTTTAATTCATTAGCACTTATTGCTGCAATTAAAGCACTAAAGAAAATCGTTCTAAAATACGTAAATTTTTTTGGGAATTTAACGTAACATTTGACTCGTTCTAATTTAAAATAATTGCATATGTTCTTGGCGCTCAAAGAACCCACAGTGGTTTGGAAGGACAATTTTAACTCTTACTGTGGCAAATATAAAAACATGGGGGTGGTAAAGAAACATGATTCAATTAATACAAATTATTTTTATTAATACATTATATTTTAAAAAAATAAATGTTGTAAGCGAAATTAGACTTTACAATTTCCAAACATAAAAACGTCAAAACGTCGGGGTAATATCTCGAAAAGCGGTATAATCCCGCTAAACCGGGATGGTTGGCTACGATTAGGGATGCTAAACGGGATTGATTTTAAAATATCCCGGAATTCGGTATTTTCGAAATTTTTCGGGACCCGGGATTTTCCGCGATTTTTCGGGGTCTATTTTTAAATATTGAAAAAACAAAAATTATTACTTTTCTCAAACAGAAATAATAGTTATTTTACAAAAATTTTTAAATTTTGGTTTTTGTTTGAGAAAGTAAAAAAATCTCGATAATTTTTCAAAATTTCAACATCCGAATACTTGATAACTAAGCAACTTATCGAAAAGTGCTACATTATTTCATGAGCTTGATTTAACTTGTTTTATACAAAAAAGTGATATCTTTACACGATACGTTAACGTCATACCCCTCTCACATATCCGAAATTACGGGGCTCATAACTCCGAAACTATGCATTTGCGCCGATTTTGTTATTTTACTTTCTTTGCGTAAAATATCGTGTTCTACCCAATGCAATATTTTTGGAACGAAGTTCCTTATCGCAATTTTAAACAACTTTTTTTTAACTACTTTATTACAACCCATTATTATCAACTATATTGGGTACTTTTGGTTTGGTTTGGTTTAAAGGGAAATTTTATAGGTGGAACCTGTTTATTACACATTGTAGATTTGAACCCAATAAAAAGTAAATTTAGAAAAGCCAAAGTGCAAGACTGGCAAATCCATGAAGTACAACCCTGAGCATGGAATTACATTTGGCAGCACACTTACTGTTACACTCGAACTTTTGGTTTGGTTTGTGTCTAGACTTACAAATGGGAGGAAATTTCCTGTTTAACGGGTAATTTTCTAGGCGGAGCCTGTTTATTACATATTGTAGTGTCAACCGAATAAAAAGTATCTTTGGAAAAGCAAAGTGAAAGAAGTTTAAAAAAATAAAATTTTCTTAAATACGTGCGCTTTCTCATACAAAGTAAATTTTCTCAAAAAAAAATACCTATTCATATTCTTAAACAGAGTATCCTTACTTAACAAAATACCTTATCTTAAAGAAGTACCTTTGCTTAAAAAAGAAAATTTTATAACAAAAAGTACATTTTCTTAAAAAAAATTATTTTTTAAATAAGTACCTTTTCATAAAAAAGTACATTATCCTACAACAGATTGTCTTTTCTTAGAAAACTACATTTTCTTTAAAGAGTACATTCTTTGTAAAACAAAATAACTTTCCTTGACATAAGTACCTACTCTTAAAATTGTACCTGGTCCTTCGTAAAAAAAGCTTTTCTTCAAAAAAAAAATATACCTTCTCTTAAAAAAAATAAATTTTCTTACAAAAATTCCTTTTCTTAAAAGTACCATTTCTTAAAAATAAAATAATACCTTTTTTTACTTTTCTTGAGATAAGTACCCTTCCGGAAAATAACTAAATTTTCTTAAAAAAACAATCTTATCCTAAAAAGAGTACCACTTCTTTAAAAAGTACCTGTTCTTAAAAAAAAACATTTCTTTGTAAAAAAAATTCATACTCTTAGGCTTCTTCTTGCATAAAAACATTAGCTTTTAATAAAAGAAGTACCTATTATCAAAGAAACGACCTTTTCGAGAAAATTTAGTACATATTCTTTCAAAAGGTTCCTAAAAATATACTTTAAAAAAAAAACATTCAATAAATAAAAAATTTCTTAAAAAAATTTATCATTTTACAAAAAGTATCTTTTCTTAAACATCCATTTAAATTACAGTATTTTTCAACAGGCACCTTAGGCGTGTAACTAGTACATAATATATAGCGAAAGAAACTTCGTTCCAACCGGGTGTCCCCGACACCTCATGTAATTTTTTTAATTTTTGGAGAGTAATCCCTATAATAGACATAAGCCAAAATTATTGTACGTTAAGATGTTTATTAAAACTTTTGTAGAGACGCCATTAGTTTTTAAAACCTTTTTGCACAATTTTCATTTTGCTTGAGGTGCACCTTTCGACTCTGCCAAAAAAGATAACATCACACAAAACTTTTGTTTTAGTTTTGTTTTTTGTTTCTAGTTTTATGTTCTCCAAAAGTAATAATAATTCCGAAACATCCCAGGATTTATTTATTAAAATCCCGGTATTCGAGATTCATCAGTCCCGAAAAATCCCGGGATAGTTACGATCTCTCCACGAACGGTTGATGAATACGCTAAGAAACTTTCTCAAAAAAATCGAAAAGTAGATGGATCTACTGCGTTATATCGAATGATATATCGATGTCGAATTGTGGAATTTTTAAAGTTTAAAGTAATTTTTGAAAAAATTATGGAGAGACAGCAAAAAACTAATACATACATTTAACTGGAGTCAAAATAAAAATACATAAATATAAAAATATAAATATTTCGAAGACGTAGTTTAGAAGATATAAAGGGTGGGTGTCATGTAAAATTTGGGAGTTAATTTCGCTTTAAAAAAGAATTCTAACAGACATTTTTTCAAACTGATAATATTATTGGTAAGGCCGACCCATTAGTGACATTTATGAGTGATACATAACATAAACATCCGCCTACCCTATTTTCCAGTACATTCTCTATCGATTGGGCATTTATCTCGTGAGCGACAGCGTCGATTTTCCGATTGTTCCTCAATGGACTCGGGATTGTTTGCGTAACACTTATCTTTCATGATGCTGCAGTGATATCAGTCAAATCGCAGCTGCAAGGAGGCCAATGGACTTCCGAGTTTCGGCTGATTATGCTGTTTTCGAACACAGTACCCAAAAGATTGATTGTGACAATGCCTGTGTGGCACTTACTTGCGCACGGTATGGCACGGTAACATTCGCCATTGACGGTAATAGCGGCAAAATCCGAGATCCAAATATGACAATGATGTTGTAGATGAGATGTAGCCCCCGAAGTGAAACTGAGATATATCGGAAAATATGATTTTTCGGTAAAAATGGTCATCTTAAGCCAATCGATCTTCAGTCCATTCAGCGAAGGGATAACGCATAGTATGTTCACGAGGCTTCAGATCTGGGACTAATTGGACTTTATTAGCCTTCGTGCCGAGGTCGTGATGGATAATTCTGCTCAAATTTTTGCGAGAAATGTTCAATTTCTGCAAACGGTGGCGTGTTAATGTTGATGGTTGTTCGAGCCTACTACAGTATTTCAGCACGGGAATATTTTCCACTGAACGCAATGGACGAGCACGTACACGAGTACTTTTGTCTAATAAGGTGCCGCATTGACGGACTTGTTTCACAAATTGATAGAGAAACTGCATTGATGGCACTATATTTGTATCGAATTTATTTCGTACATTTCTTACAGTTTGCATTGAAGGCTCATGACTTTGGAAGACTGTTTTCAATATTCTACAATTTTCTTCAAGCGTAAAACGACGCATTTCGCAAATTTCTAACTTTTAACTAATGATCGCAATTTAATGGTACTCGAACTTGTTCTCAGTTGCTTTTTTGTAGCTATTTCGACAATTTACAACTGAATATACCAACAGAGTTTTAGTAAAATTAATACCAAACACTATGAGCAGTAAACGGACAGAAATCCCGCAATTTCCTATTATATTTTAATGCCAATAAACTTTGTAGAATTTATATCAACCACTCGTGGTATTGCATACTTTTTGGCGCCAAACAAAATGTTTCTAATTTCAGGGCGATAAATCTCAATGTGCATACACATAACCGCTTGCTACATATTAAAAAATTAATTGCTTTAATTTTAGAGATATTTGTAGTTTAAAAACCCTACGTTCATACCACATGCCAGAAACCATTCGACAAACCAAGCAAAAACTACAGCATACCATTTAGGGTGTGATCATTTCATCCGTAACATTGTTGCATACATTAAGGTCATTTGCATTTTTATTAGGTTTGTAGGCTTATAAAAATATAAGCTTAACAATTTGCAATAAATCACATTCCATTTCCCAAATTTATATTAAACGAAAGATTAATTACCGATGTATTAACAAATTTTATGACATAAATTATTTTCGGAAATTTGTATTTTCCTACTAAATTAGCTTAAATGATTTATAGTTTTATAAATATTAGTATTCGTATATGTACAAATTATGAAGACTAATTGAACCAGAATGTCGGTAATAGGGATATAATTAACATAATAATTTAACAAGTGTACGTTAGACAAATGACGATAAAATAATAAGGGAGCTGCTTAGATGTCAATTGGTGTAACTCCAGATTTTAACAATTTTAAAATTTCAATTCAATTGGAAAGACAATGTATTAAGCTTGTCATATTTAAACCTCGAATGTTTATTTTTATTAATTTTATTTATTAAATTTTATTATTATTAAATTTTCCTTTCAGTAAATTAAGGAAAATGCGTGTAGTATTTTTGAGTATCGCTTTAGCGATATATTTAAATACACAGAACTTCCTAAGATCTTGTCCTATTTTCTTCTATTTGTGTTATGGATTTTGATCATTTTACCTCCGAGTAGCTCAAATTACAATGCAATTTTAAAATGTTTTATGAAAACTATGTAAATTTTAAAACCCAGAAAATTCACGATCAATTTTTTTTGAAATTTAACGTTTTACTAAAATCACTCAATGTCAACTTTTTCAACCAACTTCCTGCAACAATTGGAGTGCAATATGTTTTAAGGCACTACACAATTTGTTCAGCCACAGCCCATGGCCTTTTTGTATAGAGTCGGAGGCAGACTTGTAATACACTGTAAATTTTTCGCTGCTGCTACTTTATTGTAATTGCTCTACTTCTTCTGCGAACTCATCAACATCTTTATAGATTATGTTTTGCGGTCCTTTAACTTTTTACATCATACCGCCTCGTGGTTTTGCAGGGTTTGTTCATGACAGCCTTCCTGTTTATGGCAATAGGCATAGAAGCTTAAACAGCGCTTAAAAACTTACTTGGATGTCGTCTGCTGTTGTTTCTGTTAGTCTTGTTGTCATCGTTGTCTGCTTTCTCGGTGGAAAAGTGCTTAAGCGAGAAAATGATAAACTACCTCAAGCTTTTTAAGAAGCCTCATTAATCTTCTTCAGTGGTTGGTTGTTCGCTCTTGTACAACTAGATACAATGTTATGTCTTTTAATATACGCATGCATACCCACAACATTTTGCTAGTTTTAACAGCACTAATCCTATGAGAACAAGCACAGTGTGGTAAAAACCAAATATAAATAAAACGGAGTGTGGTGATACATTTCTTTAATTGAAATAATTACGATGCCAATCTAGCGAAACTTAACTAATAACTTAATAATAAAAAAAAAAAATAAATGGTTTCCCATTACATCCCATGAAGGGACCGGGGAGAACTTCTCACAATCACTGAGCTGTGCGCTTTCCAGTTTTCACTCACTGATTGGCACCTACAGTTTTACACCGATTCCGAACGGTATTTTGAGAAGCTTTTTCATGGCTATATACTCGATAGTGTCGCCGTCACTATGCGAGGTGACCGCCGCCGAAAGAATTTTTTTTTTAAGGTGGTCAGAGCAGGGATCGAACCCAGGATCTCATGTACAAGAGCCGCGCACACTAACCATTGCACCACCGGCGGCCACAATAATAGACGGAGAAATTTATGCATAATAAACACACAAAGGAACACAAACCCATTTTTTGATTTATGATATATATTTATTCGGCGATTCTACAGGTACTTTTTTATTTTATCATTCCAGCTCCACACCATTCTCTAATACTTCCTGGCAACTCGTATAGCTATTTCAGATCAAGCCACAGATATTAAAATAAAAAGTACCAGTTAAAGCCTAATAAATAGAAATCATCCCTGATGACATTTTTATTTTTATTTATTTACTATTTAATTTTCTATATTTTTTTGGTTTAGATTTCTTTTTATTTGGATTTGTAATTTTTTGTAAAAGTTTTCCGATATAATGCGGCCGAATTGAAAAAACGAAGTGGAGCGTCAGTAATCGAATCTTTACAATTTGAACTAAATTTCGATAGAATTGCCTTCTCGCCCAACACACGCTGCATAGTGGTTCAGTATCGATTACCATCCGCCAAAATTCAACAACTTTGATATTTTTTCAAATCTTGAAAACTGAAAAAGTTTGATTTCGTTTTGACATTCTTGAAGTCATGCGATTTTGAAGCTATTGCACTTGAATTTGTTTAATTTCAAGTTATGTATACTATGTCTAACGTTAACTTGAGGCAAAGATAGTTTGGTTGTAGTGTCAATGACATGTAACTTACCCTGAACAAATGGGAACCACTCTTGCATTTCTACATTGAAAGAAAAGGTTTAATCAAATTTATGAATTCGTTCATAAATTTGATGAAACATTTCCTCATTTTTCAACCTCCGACCCATTTCATTGAATTGATGAAGAACATTTCTTCAATCTTTCATACATATTTCATCAATAGTTTACGTTGAGATTCAACGACACTGTTACATCAAGTTGATGTAAGTTTGTCATCGAGTTGATGTAAAATTTTCACAATTTTTATATAAATTATTCATCAACTTGCCATATATTTGGCATCAATTCGATGTAAGGCTGTCATAAATTTGATGTCAGATCGCCATAAATGTGATGTAAATTGGTGATAATTTTTATGACAATTGTTTGTTAATGAGTAGCGAAACACGTTGTCCCATTTTTCATCATAAAAAATCTATAAGAACTGGGAATAAGGCCACATACAAAATATTCCAAGCGTGAATAATATTTCTATTTTATATTAAGTATTTATTTCCAATTTTCTACTACTTTTTCTCATTTTCATATTAATTTTACAATACTACGCCCATTGTTTAAAACGTTCACACGTATCCAAATTCCAATGATGAAGATGGATGTAAAAAATATCAACAATACAATGAAGCTGAAAAAGGGGAAGCAACGCACAATCTTGAAATTGAAGAAATTTTCCATTGAATTGATGAAATTTGTCAACAATTCAATAAAGAACAATCGATTTGATGTAAAGATTTTTCTTTCAGTATACGTTTGTATTATATTAATTGACGGCTTTGACGCGAAAATGTTATATTGAACCAAAATTATACTTTTTGAATATTTATTCCAACCACATTACGTTTGTCACAATCAAACGTAGTGTGAAACTTTTTACTTTTGGGCCCATTTGCATTTATCTCATGAAATTAACCCCAACATATTGACAATGAAAATAACACCAAATAATTTTTAAACACCTGCTTCGATTTATTTGTGGGTGTCTATGTAATTTATTATAAGTGGCTTCAAACTTTAATGGATATACTTGAATTTGGACCACCATATTCATTAATCAGGATCTGGGAAACATATAATTAATAGGTATTCCCCTACACGGTCATCATGACTCATCGTTTGAAACTCATGGTGACTAACAAAAGAGTGTTTTGTCAATATGCTCTATGAATGAAAACTTTATCAACCGCGTAATGTTCAAGATTGTTTCTTTATTTAAGTGCTGAAAAGTAACGGCCCAGCAACATATTTTGTTTCACAAAAACATTTGGGTCACAAAAACACTTATTATAACCTACTAATCATTGTGTGTCCAAAATGTTGTATTGAATAGTAGCAAACACAATGTGTTTGGACACAAGTATACTATATTTGCGACACGCTACAAACACGTTATGTTTGCATCCAAACAACAAAAATAGACAGACTTTTCAGCGTGTACTTAGGTGGCCTCAGACTACTCAGAGGGGTCAAGGGCCTTACAAAATTAGGATAACTTGTTTCTCCAACTGGCACGATCTTCCGTTTTTCTCCTTTAGTTGGAGAAAAAACACTCGAAGGCAATATTCCACCTGGTCTTTCCAGCGAAGTCTTGGTCCACCTATTTTTCGATGTCCTCCGAGTATGTCTTCGAATACCTTTCGCACTGGTTCATTCTCATCATTCTTACATGGTCTAGATAGCATAATCGCGCTATTTTGTTACGCATACCTATGTCGATGTCGGGATACAGATTATACAGCTCGTGGTTCATCGGTCGTCGATAATCGCTGTTTTCTATTATGGGACTATATAGTTTTCGGAGCATTTTTCGCTCGAAGACTCCCAGTGGTGTTTCATCATTATCAGATGGTCAAGGATTTTGCGCGATAACGCGAGATCTGAGTCTGATGTTGTTCAATCTTCGTTACTAGAAAGAGGGTCAAATCTCTCATACCTCGAAATTGTAACGGTTATCAACATTCACACTTTCATCCAGTCGGGTGGATATTCCGTATGTCGAAACCTTGAATGTTGTAATGTCCTCGTTTACTGCCAATCCCACTTTTGGTGATTCGTTCTCAATTCTCGAAGATACTGTAATAACTTCTCGCAGATATCGTTCAATGAAGTCTAAATCATCAGCATATGCGAGCAGCATGCGGCTTTTCCTGCTGGTAGTTTTATTAGTGTTGACTGCGGTTTATCTCACGATGATCTCAATTAATATGTAGATTGTTTCGTTATGACATCAAAAGTCCGTTTCTTTGGAGGATGGAATTTTTGTGTGGGTTAGTTTCTAGGCAAAGCTCAACGTTTGCCACTAAATGAACGAAATCATACAAGAACCATGCCCAGCGCCTATACAAAATACAGTATTTATTTAGATTTATTTTAGTTTAGAAGTGTTTGGCGGTTTAAAGAAATTTTGCCCTGAAGTCTTAAATTAAAAAAAAAATCCAATTAGTGGTCGAACTCACGGGCGATGTGTTAACACCTTTTTGCTACACGGTACCTGCTCGATTTCTATGAACACATTCGTAAATGTTACATTGGAAAATAAAAAACAGCGTTCAATCATATGATGACGTTACAGTTAAATAATATTAATACTTAAAATTATTTAAAGACCCAGTGCAAGCACATGTGTCATTATTTTCTTGCTCAATACTTTTTGTTTTATTCCCACAAAAGTCAAAGAATGCAAAGCAGCAGACACTTGTATATACATACATACATTGTTATATTCGTGCATACGCTACCCAAGTTCACAAAATTGTCGTTGCTCTCTTGCTATCTCATTTTTATATACGTATAATACGTCATTACTCTCTTTGCTCTGAGAGTGCTCCGCACCCACATTTTATTGGACTTACCTTTCACTATAATAAAAAAAACAACAACACCAACAACAACTACAACAACTACTACTACTACTGATATGTTGGTGATTTATTTGTGCTTGCTGAGTCGTGGACTGTTTGTGTGGGTGGTGGGTGTAGGGGGGGGGGGGGTACCTAAAATAAAAACAACCAAACGCACAACATCACACATACTTTGTCCGAAGTAGCTGACGTATACGTGTGTCACATAACCACATGTTGGCCATATCAACAGCAACGAAACAGCCAAACACACAACATCACACATACTTTGTACGAAGTAGCTGACGTATTAGTATGTCACCATAACGTCGACTGCGATGGTTTTAGCAGCAGCATAAAATCTGGTTTTAGCGGATTTTGACTTTGATAGATTTAGTCCCTATACGCCGCTATAGATGTTAACACATCAAAAATTTCTTTAATTTGTAGGTCAAAATATTTTTTTAAGGAAAATATAATCGAATTTTTTTTTAGCATTTGGCTCGTGACATTTAAACCTCTATTTTGAAGATTATATTTGAAATTTTTAGAAACCACATGATAAGTACTGAAACTTTTGTCCGCTGTTGTCACATAAAGTGCGATCAGCCATTTCTTCTCAAACATAGTTTTTTATACTTGTTGTGTTCGCGCAACCAAACAACTATACACGGTTGATACTACGGCAAATAATTTTTAAATTCTTAATAAAAATTTAGTTAAAACGTCTTAGCCATCTCTATGCTGTCAGTCGGCACTTTGTGTGTTTTCGGTCTCTGTATGAAGTTATTAGCTATCATGATGACGATGCTCCTCGCATTTGCGCACTGTATGACACTGTCAGATAAATGACAATACGGATGGTTTAACAAATTGCAGTAATGTACATTAATTCCATTGACTTGCAAAAAAGGAAAATAAAAACTTTGCAATATCTGACGCTAACAATTTATGACAAACTACAACAGAGAAGTTGACAAATAAAAAAACAATACAAGTACAATAAAAAAGAAAAAAAAGAAGAACAAATGGAAGAGAATCCACTGCAACCACCACTGCCTTAGCCGGTGTAGCTGAGAAGATAAAGCAGAAGTAGAAATGACGAACACAAAATTATTTGCATTGCATGGATATAAAAGCAATTATTTCAATGTCATCATAACTATTAATGCATTATGACTTTTGTTTACGTTCCGTGGTTTCACATAACTATAAACAAACTCTGGTGCCGGTCGGTGGGTTCGATGAGGCTCTGAGCTCTGAGTAGACAGATGTTGGCAAACTTGTGAAACATAATATCGGCTTGAAGTGCAACTCAAAGTGGCAATGTCAGCATGTTTCTTTCTGCTTATGTTGCACACAAATTGCATTGAAGTCCGCAGTGATTGATTATGACTTTGCGCTTTCGGGTTTAAGATTTGTTGCGCAGTATTCGGTTTCATGGTATTGATTTCTGTCAGTTTTTCGCAAATGTTTTTCATAAAATCTTATTTATTATTTATTATTATTCATAATGAAAATATATTTTGGTTTACTATAGTTTGGTCTTATATTTTCCTATAAAGTTTTCATACACAGTGTTTTGTTAATTTGATCTTGTTCTCTTATTTGAAATATGTCTAATATTGATCAAAAGTCAAATCATTTGGCGATAGTGTAATCACTTCTAGATATTAAGAAAATTAATTCATTTATCGAAACTGTATTCTTCTTTTGTATTGTTTGAAATATATGTATAACTGATACGACAGCTTTTATTCCAACTGGGATCCTCATTTGCATTTCAAAAGTGCAATTACAACACAAACTTTTCCATTGTAATTTCGAACAGTGGTAATTTTCATAAGGCGAAGTTTTGCAAATTACAAATTTCCATGTATGATCGTTATTTACAAAATGTCTGCAGTAAGTGAACGGTTACTTTATCCTAAACATAGTTCGGAAGTGCTAACAAATTAGAACGGAAATACTACAGCTACAGCTACTGCAGCTTCGAACTCGCCTGATCCGCCGGCTGCTGTTGTTGTTGCAAATTCCAACCTACCTTCCATGGCTGATCTAGTAGATGCTGAAGCATGAAACAGCTGATTTTGCTTTGACCCCAACTGCCAAATTCAGTGAAATTTGTTAATGTACTTTTTGTTTGTTGGTATTTACATGTGTTGAATTTGACATTTAGAGTCATGAATCAAAATCAAAATGTCTGTTGTTGGTGCCCACAATTACAACAAATGCTACTGTGTCAATCTCTACTAGTTCCGCCATGCTATCCTCTCTCTCATCTGATTCTGTCGCCAACTCTGATTGTTTCAGTGGACATCGTTCGTCGGCTGCTACTAATAATACTTCCTCTTCTCTCCCACCTAATTTGGGCGCGAATTTTTAAAGTATCACTGGTCCACAGTATGTTAACATTCGTGTTAGCGTAAGAGATCTCTCTAATAAAATCTCTGGTGTTGTAGTTGATGGTACACATGCCAACGCTCACCCTAGCTGCAATGGAAGTGGCGATATAGCTCTCACTGTTGCGCAAGAAAATATTTTTGATGAAGTCATAGATACAAATCCTAATCCAGCAAACATTTAGGAATGGAGCCATATAAAGCCTGGGAATTGTGCAAGAAATAGTTCGTCGCCTCCGAGGTATAATTTCATTGAAATCGGGCTAAGTTGGCTTAGGTAGGAGTGGCTTTCACTACTGACACACTTTGACCATTGATGACCGTTGTGATGCCAAAAGACGTCATATTCCTTCACCACCGTTGAGCCTGTAAATTGACCTGGTATGGTTAAGGGGCGTCAAAGCCACATGGTAACTATAACATAACGTCATAATCCGTCCGAAAATAGTTTACAACTCACGATCACGCTAATCAAATCAGACACACAATACTTCACACATGATCTGTACATATCAGCGGGAAACTGGTTTCAGTACCGACAGAATTAGTGGCTCGCTGTAATACTCATTCATGGTAATACAGCCAGAGTATGTAATGATGAGTATAAATAGGATCATTGCCAGTCGCTTCACAGTTTCCAATGCGATAGATCATTGCACAGTATTTTGGGATCTAGTTTAGAAAGGAACCAATAACAATATATTTTTTATTTTGACTACCGCGGCTTCGGCTGACTATTCCACCATAGCGGCTTAGGCTAACCATTCCACCATAGCGTTGTAGGTTGACTATGCCCACACAGCGAATTCGTCTTACTATTTCACCATTGCAATTTCACCATAGCGGCTTTGGCTGACTATTTAGTTGTATTTGAACTATTCATACCGAGTTAGAACTGATGCATTCATCCGATGAACCAGTTCTGTAGAACAGGTTCATTACAAGAACCGACCGGACCGGTGCTTACAACAACCCAATTACGGTTCCAAAAGAATCAAAAACGGTTTCAAACGAACCGAAAAGAGTTCTTAAAGGAGCGAAAACGATTCTTAAAGGGCCGCATCAAAATAACCGAAAACGGTTCCAAAAACACAAAAAAAAACATTCTAAAAGATATGAAAGACAGTGTGAAAAGAACCGTTAAATAGCTCTAGAATAACAGGATGCGGTTGCAAAGGAACCACAACTGTTAAATTTTAGATGGGGGTATGAAAGTTTCTGTTTTATTAACTTTTATATTCTTATAACTTAAGCTCTTAAGCTTCTTTAGGACAGCAATTTGCTGACACCCGGAACCGGTCCAAATATCCGGTTCTTCTCGGAACCGGACTCGATATAACTGGTTTTTGAAATACGCGGAACCGCAAATCACTACTGCATATCCAACGCCTACTATTCGCAACGGATGTGTAAAGTTAATACCGATCCAATTAATAGGATATCCGATCCTGATCTGCCTCCGACTTCTGCATCATCACGTGTGCAATACAGCAACTTCCCGACTACCTCCAAGCGACTAGTCTGCGATATATCTAGAGATTATTTCAAGCCAAGACGAGTGTTCTCTGCTCAAGACAAGTGTTCCGAGAAAACTGTTGTCAAACCCAGACGAGTGTTCCCAAAACAACGCGAGTGTTGTTTGTCAACCTGCTGATGTTGCTTCTGTAAACTAATTTAGTTTGTATCTGAGTTTATATCCCAGTCTTCGGCAGACAATCATCAGTCTTCCACAAAATAAAATTTCAGGATGTGTCTGAAGAAGAGATGTACATTTTTCCCTGGCAAACCAATTAGTACTCTGCAAAAAGGGCCTAAGATGATTTAACTTAACATTCGGAATCTCTCTTACGGCAGTCCCAAACTAGCCGATCTAACAAAGAGGACTCAATAAAGTTGGGAAAATATTTCTTTATTTTTCAACAAAATCTCCTTTTAGCTCGATATACTTTTTCCAGCGATATTCAATAACTACGATATAATAAGAACTATCATACTCCTTAAAATAGCCATCTACCGCAGACTTCACCTCTTCATTGTTGGAAAATGTTTTACCACCCAGCCATTTTTTCAAGTTTGGAAACACAAAATAATCCGAGGGAGCTACATCTGCCGAATAAAGTGCGTGATGAAGCAATTCGTACTTTAATTCATTAATTTTGGCCATCGCAGTAGTAGCGTTGTCATGATGAAACAAAACCTTTCTATTTCGTCAAATGTGGCCTTTTTTTCTACAAATTCATCACTTAAAAGCTGAAATAAATTAGCATAATATTCGCCGTTGTTGATTTTTCCTTTCTGAAGATAATCAATAAAAATTATCCCATGCGAATCCCAAAAAACAGACACAATGAACTTGCCTACCGTCTTCGCCACTATTCTCCCATTTCAGTCCACAGCTTTGACTGTTCCATTCATAGAGTAATGATGTATAGAGACGCCATCTCTCTCAGTATTTTGATGACATTTAGTGGCATTTCGATTTGCGCGTTAAATTTTTTGTGTAAATACACGACAAACGTATACTAACAACGAAATATATCAAAAACAAAATCAAAAATACGTTTAAATTTCAGTTTTTCATCAAAACGACATAAAAAATATAAGTCAGAAATTTTTGTAATTCCACCTGATTTAAGTCAATCTACGTCAAATAACTCTCTATCGCACAGACCGCACCACGAATAGTGTGAATGGAAATGTCAGATGAGAACAGTGTCTCTATACATCATTACTATATGGTTCCATTGCTTTAGGTGTGAAGTAGTAGACCCATGTCTCATCCATGGTTATAAATCGAAGCAAAAATTCGGATTTATTGGGGCAAACACTCTACTGAAACATCTTCACGACGCTGTTTTTGCTCGATTGAAAGCAAGCGCGGCACCCATCTTACTTTCTCATCTTCAAATCTTCGGTCAATATACGATGTATTACACTTTTTCAAATGGCCATAATTTCAGCTGGCTCACGCACATTCAGCTGACGATCATCTAATACCATTTTGTAGATTTTCTTAATCGTGTCTGGTGTGGACACCTCAATAGGTCGACCACTACGATGTTTATCTTGGCAGCTCGTACGGCCTCGTTTAAGCTCTGATACCCAAATTTTTTGACAGTCGCAATCGAATGAGCAGACTCCTCCAAAATAGAATCTAGCTCGACTTTAATGTTACTTTGAAATGAAAATATTGAATTACATAACCGTGACCAATTGTTTCCATGTTTACAAATTCACCGAGATCCTGTGCTACTAAACAACGTGGCGCCTTGAAACTCAAAACACATGTTTTATGAGGTTGCCACTCTGCACCAAAATATTGGTTTTCGAACTACGTCAGGTCGGCTAGGTTTGGCTCCGTCCTCAAGATCCCACATGAGCGTAACAGAGATTATTGTCTCCTACTCAGATAAAGGGCCGTACAGAAGCAGTACGACGCTCTAGTACTCCTCTTCACCTCACTAGCTTTTGGAGTAATCATGGGTTTTTTTTGGCAAATAAACAATAATAATATTTGTTGTCAGACAAAAATTAATTCTTTTAAGTACTTTTTGTTTCCAAAGTTTTCGAATTTTGTCAGTTTTTTTTATAATATGCGACATAACATATTATAGACAATAATTTCATTAATTGTATCTTTGCCGAAATACAAGTTTGGTTTCCTCACAAGATGTTTGAAATTTCAAATTTGTTTCCCCAAACTCGTACTTCGTTGTTTTATGATTTTACGAACCTGTATAAGTTCGAAACGGGCCCAACTCACACTACGTAGCGGGTTCGAAGTGGATCCTCATCCGTTTTTATGCACATTGGCGAAGCAGAAATACTCCCGTCTGTGCGCACGCTGAAAAAATTTAATATTAATACTAAATCCTATACTCACCCAAATCAAAAAGCCCATAATAGTTGACTTTTAAGATTTGAGGTTGTACACGCTGAAAAATCACAGCCGGAACCATGTTTGCAAGCACTGTTTGCGTTAATTGAAGATCTGGTACTTTTTTTCCTTTATTGTTTGCCACTTTTTTATTTTGAATAGTTTTCAACAAACAGAACCACATTTGGGTCACAATTTGGGTAATATTGAATAGTAAACATAATGTATTTGGACACAAGTATACTGTATTTGCACCAAGCCTCAAACACGTTATATTTGCATCCAAACAACAAAAAAAGAAAAATTTTCAACGTGTGGTTTATTGATTTCATATGATTTATTTTTATGGGTATGATCCAACTTTTAACTGTTAATCTATATGTTGAACATTTAATTTGTAGTTTCTTTTCTCGTTCACTTAATTTTAAGAAATTACCTTCGACGAACATCCTTACCTGTTGTTAGTGCTGGTATTAAACCCGCAATCGTAGGTACAATAGTCACGCATTGCACCACCGATGTATACTTAATAATTAAAACCACACAGCTCACTGATTGCAGGAAATTTTCCCCAGTCTTTTCTAGACATGTAATGGAAAATATGTATTCTTTTTGTTTACTTATTGTTCATTCTTTCCATTTTGTTTATTTTCCTTTTCCCGCTTCTTTTTGAGACATTCGTTATTTCTTTAATACATCTTAACACCTACATAACTCCCCTCATAAATGTACAAATAGAAATGCTCTCGAGACGTTGCGGTCCTCCGTACCACCGCCACCCCCACTTGGCGTTACCAAGAAGTACATCCACCATTGGTGGCAGAAGTGTGAAATGCAACATTTAAACATTTCTGTCTGATCCCTTTTGTTCGTTTGTTAGTTCCCTTCTTTGTTTACTTAGCAACATTGTTTGCGTGTACTATTGTGGCACAGTTGAGGTGCATGCTGTTGCTGTAGCAGAAGCTAAATGTTGCATATTGTATGGTGGTCTATTGATTACGGTTTGTTGAATTGTAAATGCTACTACAACAGCAACAATAACAGATGATATGCTGTTGAACAAAACGGTATTGGTTGTAGTCTCGATGGGGCCCAACCAGAAGCAGCAATCAACCATTCCAGCCATACACTTACATAGTGTCAATGAAATACTCGAACTACTTGAAAAGTTGTAGCTATTTTGTGCCTTCAGCTCCTTTTGTCCTTTTCTTTTAGTTTGTGTTTTTTTGTTTCGTTTTTTTTCATTGGCATCTTGGCCCATTGTGCAGCAGCAATATAGACGACAGCAACCATTAGAGCAGAAGTGTTAAGTTGTTATGTTTGCTATTTTTATTTATTTCATTCCTTTTTCGTCGTTGCCAGTTGCTTTGCCGGTGTTGCAACAATTGCTGTGTGGCGTATTGATGGTGGCATTGTTTGATTTATTTCGTATTTGCTATCGTAAAGCTCTGGTAATTGATACATTTCGAAGGCGGAAGACAAAAAAAAACGAAGAACCAACAACGACGAACAACGGTACATGACAGTCTGTCGTTGATTGTAATGTGTCTTTTTTTTAATCTCAAAAAAAGAATATAAAAAGGATGTAGCATTTCCTTTACAAGGAATGGTTTGCTATAGAATATAGCTGCTAATCAACTTGGGGGAAATATACCAAATGCATCGAGAGAGGCATGTAGTGTTTCAACTAGAGTGTCCAAAACTGAAAACCCGGTTATCCGGGGGTTTGTCCCAATAACCGTGTGCCGGTTTTTAACAAAACGAAATTTTCGGACAAACCGAAACCCGGCTATAGGCCGGCAGTAAACCGGTTAACAGGGTTTTAGTAAATTTGTGTTAAAAATCATTAACAAATTTTAAAATGACACAAATAAAGGTACAGAATTTCAAATAAATTACATTTTCGAATTAAGAAACATGATATCTACATATTTTCGAATACGATTTTATACTTGAATAAGTTGTTAATAAGATTTTCAAACATTCTTTTTTCAAATTTCAAAATGATTTTATAATTTGAATTATAACTGAATGCTCTTCTCAAACAGTTGTTGTTTTTAGATTTCAAAATCTATATTAGTATACAACATACAACATGGTTGAGGATTGAGGAGAGCTTCTAACATCCAGTGAGCTGTGCGCGTTCTAGTTTTACACTCACTGATTGGGACATACAGTTTATACCGGATACGAAGGGAGTCGTCAAAAAATAGTTGCGACTCCGACTCCAACCGCCGAAATTTTTAAAGTACGACTCCGACCAAATTTTATTATTTTTTATTATTTTTATTATTATTTATTTTTATTAATTCTTTTAATAATAAACAAAATACTATAATACCGAAAACTTAAAATAAAAAATCTTCAAATAAAATACCAAAACTTCAAGTAGTAAATCTAAAATAAAAAATTATTAAAGCACAAGTTTATGAGTGACAATCAGGGTGACTGTTGAATATTTTGAAAAAGAAGGAAAGAAGCCGTTTTTTTTTTTTAAAAAGAGAAGTCGCACTAAAGTCGCACATTTTTAACGTTTTTATTTAATCAAAAACACAACAAAAATCAACAAAATAAATAAACTAAAAAATAATTCATTACAAAAGATTTAGTCAACTTCTGTAAAAAAAGGCAAATAGAAAATATTGAAAAAAAAAATTTCGAAGAATTTTTATTTTGGAAAATATTTGAAAAATTTTTTCTCGGAGTCGGAGTCGCGAGTTTTTTTAGCGACTCCGGCAAAAACACCGCAACTCCGACTCCACGACTCCGACTCCACAGCCCTGCTAAATACTCGACAGTGTCGCCGTCACTAAGCGAGTTGACCGCCGTCGAAAGATATGTGGTCTGAGCAGGGATCGAACCCACGTTCTCATGTACAAGAGCCGCGGGAACTGCCATTGCACCACTGACCGCAATATTAGTATACACGCTAAAAAAACGGAACCCTGTAACATTATGCAGGAACCATATATATGTATGTTTGGAAAATCCATATAAATAGAACTGATTGGAACTGATCTGCTACATGCTGAAAAATCTGTATTTTTTTATTGTTTGGATGCAAATAAAAAGTGTGTTTAGAGCTTGTCGCAAGTATAATATTCTTGTGTCCAAACATATTGAGTTTGCTATTCAATATTAGATGTTTGAGACACAGTGATTAATATGTTAGAATAAATGTGTTTGCGACCCACATATATTTATGTTTGTGATACAAATACAGCTGTGTTTGTTGCGCTGTCTATGCTCTCTCGACAGCAAGAGAGTAAAAGAGGGACAACGAGAAAGGCTATCTTGTAAGTGTGCATCTGTATTTTTGCATTATTCTCTCAGTCAGTGAGTCATAAATCTTCCTGAATGTGCGTGCAAATTGCAGATGAAGTCAGTGTTTCTTATTTTGACCGATGTATTGCCTTTTAGTTTCATGTATTCAGTCGTCAATGCTTCATCGGACCGACGATATCAAAAGCGCTTGATCAGTGAAGAAAGAATAAACGAAGGCGAAACGATTTTTGTGTATGTGTTTCGTATATATGTGAGTCTGCTACCAAAGTGAGAAACGATTTTGAGAAAGGGCATGTTTGCCAGTGAACACGATTCTGTTTACATTTAAACGCAAGTGAGTTTGGGACTTGCAAACATATTAATGTTTAAAGTGTGTTCCAAACATATACATGGTTCCTGCAGAATACGTGTGCCTTTTTGTTTCTTTGTTGTCCGCCATGTTTTTGATTTCAGAAGTTTTCAACAAACAAAAAAGAAGTTTTCACAAAAATATATATAGTATAACATATTAATCATTGTGTGTCCAACATAAAAACGAAAACTCCGGCTTATCCGGTTTTTGGAAAATTTTAAAACCGAAAACCGGTTGCCTGACAAACTGAAAACCGATTTTTTAAAGATGCCTTTTTTTGACACTCTAGTTTTACCTTATATTATTGTGCACGTAACTAGCAACTTCAAGAGCTGTTGAAGTTCTGGAGAGAGAACAAACAGAAACTTATTGTGAAAGTTTTGGTTATACCGGGTGTTGTTTTTTTTTTTGGTGGCGGAGAACATTAAGTTGGCAACATTGCTCTCTGTGATAACTGATTTTATAGTTCTCGATTGTTTTGGTGTTAGTTTGGTTTGATAATTCAACAACTATAGACTCACGCCGCAGGAAATTTTGCAATTTGTACAAATTTATTTTGAAAAACATTGTTCAATTAGTGAAACTCATCGGACAATACGGGCATTCAATTGTGGTCATCATCAGAGCTATTAGTTCGCGAAACTACAGATCTGTTGCGAAATACATTTATTCAAAACCGCAACGTGCGTAGGATTTTCTGTTGGAAGGGGGAGGGGGCCAATTGGGACTTATTTTGTGACGGGTTCAATTTGGACTTAGTCTGTGACGGGTTGTTTTATATCAGTACGTTGATATATCACAGTGTATTTAAAGAGTGTCAATTGCCACCTACAATGACAACGCCATGTTAAAGTTACCGGTTCTTTTCATACAAAAGGGACAATACAGGGACTGGTCACTATCACTAATGGACCTATCACGTGACTGGCTCTGTACCGGTCTCATTTTCCGTAGGAATTAAAGGAAATTACAGCTTTCTAAAAACAAAGCAGATCGTAGATAAGGACAAACGAGTAACTACTTTCTCGGTTAGCACATATGAGTTATATTTCACTGAATAACATTTATTTTCGATGGAAGCGTACAGTGACTAATTTAAGTATTTTATTGAATTTTAAATACAAATTTATTTTATTACTTATACTTTCCCGGAAATGTTGTTGAACCTAGTACCATCACTAACAGTCGATGATTGTATCTTCTGAGTATTCGCATTCGTTGTGTGAAAACTATAAAAACCTGAACAATAGGATGCGATTGCTTGTTTTCGTTGAAATCGTACGGTTAACCAGCCGGAATAAGGTTAATCGGTTTCGGTTTTGAATGCACTAGTTGTCACCAAAAGTGGTAAACAATTGGCATCTTTGAGGTTGGTTAGTATTCTTTCATCTCTTTAGTAATTTATTAAATTTGTTGTAATTTCATTAACAGTCGACTCAAACTCCTACACTAACTCCGGATTAATTTCCGGAACACCGACTCCTAATCTCCAACGCCGAGCCCACCCCCTGCTAAGTATTCTGTTGCGAATTTCATGTGATAATGTCTCATGTCTAGAGTATCCAAAAAACCGTATTTTGTTTGGAACACGGTTTTCGGTTCAAGTTTTCAAGAAATCTGTTTTCGGTTTTTAATTTTGGCAAAACCGGGTGAACCGGGTTTTTCGGTTTTTTTTTGCTTTAAACTAAATTACACATGTAGCACTTACAATCATTTCCTATACTTATTAGTGTTTAAAACTCCAAAATTTCACAACTCTATTTAAATATGACAGTTACCTTGTTAATTTTAAATAAAACAATTATGTCATATTCCAATTTGGAATGCGTGTTACCTTAAACTGATTTAATTTCGAAAATCATATTCAGTTTTGAAAGAGATTTTCATGTATGACAATCTTATTAAGTTTAAAACATTTATTTATAAAATAATTAAAATTTTTTAATTTGAAAAAAAAATGTTTGTAAATTTCAATTAATTCTTAAATAATTTGTAGTTATTTCTTATTCAAGTCATAAAATCATTTTGAAATTTGATTAAACAAATTGTTTGGAAATGTAATTTACAACTTTTTGCAACATAAAATCATATATGAGAAAAGAAATCATGTTTCTTAAGTCCAAAATTTCAATAAAATTCGAAAAATCATATAATTTATTAATAATTTGTCTAAGGATATACACACAATTTAAGTGAAACCCAGTTAACCGACGTCAAATAACCGGTTTCCGGTTTGTTCAAAAATTACGTTTTTAAAAAAACGTGTATATGGTTAATAGAAAAAACGCGGATATCCGGCTACACCGGTTCTTCGGTTTCGGTTTTGGACACTGAGGACTTTACACGGAGTATCAGTAAGATCCTGTAGATGTCTTTAGTCTTCAATTTTTCTTTTATAACAAGCAACATACACGCAAAGAAAAAATCGTTTCTCCGAAATGAAATCTCAGATTACTGAAGTTCGTTTGGGGACTGTAGTTGGGAGAAACGAGCTTCTGTTAATTCATACATGTCATTTGAGAGAACCGAAAATTGTTTGCTGCAAAGTTATGAAAAATTAGAGCTGAAAAATGTTTGCGAGAAACGAAAAACCAACTGTTCTTTCGGTTACAGCAACCGAGTTACAGTTACTCCAAAATAATAATAAAAAGTTTGCGAGAACTGAATAACGAGTTATGAAAAATTTGAGCTGAAAAACGTTTGCAAGATTCGAAAAAAGGTTCCAGCAACTGTTCTTTCGGTTACAGCAAAAGAGTTGTAATTCAAACTTTTATTTATGGCTTCCATAAGCTTTTTTTGTTTAACTTTCCAACTTTTATAATTTTTTTCTCTATTTTGTCACTGTCTTCTTAGACATCTGTCTCGCCTCGCATTCAAGATATATTGATATATCCATTCAAGATATATTTACAAGGTAGAAGCATTAGAGTGTGTGATCACTTTTATGTGTATGCGTGAGTGTGTATGCCAAACGAGTGGATAATTTCAGTTATCGCAAACGTTTTTTAAATTGCAGCAAATGTAATTTTGAGCGCGTTTGGTGCAAACGAGAACTCGTTTGCAACAACATGATACACATTTGCGATATATGAGTGTATTTGGGAGAACTACATAAACGGATGCAATTAATAAATTAATACAAATCAATTAAAGTATTGTTGCGGCAACCGAGCAATAAACGTTTTTTTTCTTTGCGTGTACATATACTTATTCTTGTTCAACAAAATGAATCAAATTTAAATAGTAACATTTCGTATGATTACACGTCAGCTTTAAAGAAATTAATTTTAAAAAATAATTGTTAATTTCATATTCCGAACCCTCTATTCAAATTAAACATATCCACCAATATATTTTCATACCAATTTTCTGCAGCCCATGCGGTAAATTGGATTTAGGTTTTGATTATTTTGCTGTTGATATATGATAAGTGATTTTCGTTACACTACAGCAAATTATTTCTATGCCAATCATATGAAAAATAATCAAAACTCGAGTGTTTTTTCTTTTGATTGAAATAACAAAAAAAAAAAACCCAGTTTATATTAATAACATTTTGTATTTATTTAAACAAGTTTTGTTTATTTTATGTATAATTATTATTTCAATACAAAAAAAAAATAAACATGAAATGCAATTTAACTCCCACTCAGTGCGCTGCTGACTGTTACAAATGAACAAAATGCGAGCTAATGAATATGAGAAGTGGTCAGCCGGTTAGTCATATGTGAATGGTGGTAACAGCAGTTGGAGGGGTAATGAAGTTTTATTGAAATTGGAAATTGTTAAACTTCGTCTGATTGTAAGTGATTGGCCACCCCCGCACTGCAATCACACTAAACAACAAATTTGGAAAATGCCACTAAGCTTGTTTTTTTTGATGAGCGTCTGATTCCTTAGTAAAAATATAATTAATAAAATGTTTGGAAGCATTTTACGAAAATCCATCAAACACTAAACGCCCTTTTTTGAAAAATCGCCCGAAGAATCCTACTATTCTAACCATTTATATGTTGATTTTTTTTATTTAAGATGAAAAATCGTGTTGTCTAGTGTTGGCCGAGGGTACTAAAAGTAAAACAAAAAATGTTCAAATACTTGATTACTTAAACGAAATTGTTTATTTTGAGTTCATTATTGTTTATATTCATTCACACAATGAGCTTGACTTTTTAAATAATTTTAAAAATGTAATAATATTTTAATACTGTAAACCTGAGAATATGTTAGATTCACTTATAATTCATTTATAGAAAATTTATTGAAATATAAGAAAAATTTAAAAATGAAATCTGGTTATTTTTATTATCATATCAAAAATTTCTTACATTTATTTTATTTTATACTAGCTGACCCCGAAAGCCTCGTTCTACATCAAAAGAATTTATGACATCCTATGGTAAATAATAATATAATAATTATTAGAAGCCGCACTTTTGGGTATGCCTTAAGGTGTCCCGACCTAAACGGAAAAATTATCTCAAGGTGTACGAATGGAGGTTTGTAACAAACATTTTCCGAATAATGCTGGTTACTAAATCGTTGGTGGATATTAACAAAAAAAACTCTATCTATAATAGTACATTCCGTCAAATTTTTTACGTTTTCCTGATGAACATTTGTATATTCGTGAGGATCGTAACATATCACCACAAAACTTTTTTAGCATTCTAAACTGTATTTCTCTCTGTAACCACAATTAAAACTAAAATTGAAAGTTTGCTATTGTCTACTAAAATTAGACGCATCCCCACTTAACATAGTCTGAGAAAAGGCTTTGTCCAAACCCATACGGCGTGCCAACCTTTGCGGGTTCATTCACCAATTTCCAGCCTTCTAGATCTAAGAAACAGATTTATCACGCCTCGCTGCCCACAGCCCACAAACCGACAATCTAAATCCCGGCTTCAAATTGGTCTTCCCCGTCATCAGTAGAATGTAGGAACCAATTTTGAGCCCTTTAGCTCTAGAGAACACAGAGCTTTTAGCCCTAGAGAAAATCTAGAAGCTGGCGTCAAGCTGATCTTCCCCGTCGTCGGCATCATCTTCTATGTACCAATTTCAGCCTCTAAAAATCAGTTTTGTACCGCCGCTTCGCCCACAAACCGAAAATCTTTAATCCGATTTCAAACTGACCTTCGCCATTCCCAATATTAAAGGGTGTCGCAGTAAGAATGCACGTATTCATTTGAAAAGAAAGACACCTATTTTTTGAGATAGTTGTGATTTTTTATTGGATTGTAGAGAAGACATGTTCCGATTAAGTATGGAATAAAATATCCGTCAAATGATCCCCACGGCTCTGATGACAGGCCATTACTCTTTTCATGAAAGTTTCCATTACTTTTTCACGGAGATGTGGCTGTATCTCACCGACCACACGTTGGATCTCGAATTTAAGCTCAGGAATTGTGTCTGGTTTATTTGCATAAATCCGTGATTTCGTAAAACCCAAACGAAACAAATCGCACGGCGCTACATCGCATGATCTTGGTGGCCACTTGACATCAGAATTTCTTGAGATAATTTCTTCTGGAAATCGTTGATGCAATAAATTTCATGCGCGGTGTGGCAGGTAACGCCGTCTTGCTGAAACCACATGTCGTCCAGATTCATGCCGTCCAGTTGAGGCCACAGGAACTCCGTTATCATGGTGCTGTAACGAATGCCGTTCACAGTCAGTGCAATTTCGGCCTAATCTTCAAAAAAGAAAAGCCGAATCACGTCGGCTGGCCAAAATCCGCACCAGACAGTTGCTCATTGTGGAGCTTTTGTCTCTCATGTATTGCATGAGGATTTTCTGAGCCCCAAATTCGATAATTTTGTGTATTCACGAAGCCATACAGATGAAAATGCGCTTCATCGGAGAAGATTACTGTTTTTTTTTTTTGAAAAATGGGCCTTGACTTCACTTTTCTCCAATACCCATTGTTAAATGGGTAACCTGAATTTATGTCATTAAATGAATTTCTATGTAAAAACAACACATTGTTTGATCTATGTTATATATCTATTTATATTTTTTTTTTTTTTTTTTTTTTTTTTTTTTTTTTTTTAAATCGAGCGAACCCATCGCCGCCACTCTTACCCGCCCCTACCGACCGAGAGGGCCACGTCCCCATAACGTGAGGACAGCGTACACATTATAGACCGGTCTATAACGGGAGAGCAAGGATTATAAGTTCACACGTTACAACCAACTACAGAAATTCTTCACCAGTTGGTATTACACTAACATAAATAAGTATAAAAGCACATCACGAGATATTAACATAAGATACTTCAATATATAATAATTACGAGCAAAACGAAAACCAAATCATAAATCAGACCAGATAGTAAGGATAAAGTAAATTAAATTTACATATGTACGTTAACGAATATACAGCACTAATGCAATCGGTTCAAATGACAAATTATGCTAGACTTTGTCGTTTCCCAACTACCTGTGAAATCAATAAACTGATATAGCTCATTAAAGTCACGACACATTCTCCTAACTGGATCAAAGGACGCATAATTCGAACGCTGAAACTCGATGTTTACGAGTTTATAGTACCTCGTGGGTCTCAATGGGACATTTATGAAAATCTTAGATAACAGAAATTCAGAACATATACATCCATCAATTATCTTCAAAACTGTAATAGAGTTTATCATGGTACGTCTACTACTAAGAGTCGGCAATCTGATCAATGCTAGTCTACTGCTATACGAAGGAAGATTATGGTTCGGGTTCCATTGAAGATTTCTCAGACAAAAAATGAGAAACTGTTTCTGGACCGATTCAATCATATTAACATACAAATTGTACTGGGGGTCCCAAACAACTGATCCATATTCGAGAATAGGGCGGACTAGTGAAGTAAAAAGATTTTTCGTAACGTAGGGATCTGAAAATTCCTTTGCCCAACGTTTAATAAAGTTCAGAACGCCATAAGCCTTGTTCACCATCGTAATTATGTGGGAGTTGAAATTCAATTTTCTGTCCAAGAGAACACCAAGATCAACAAATGAATCCACCGATTCAAGAACATTGCCACCTAAAATGTATTTTGCAGAAAATAATGATGACCTAGAGAACAGCATATGCTTACATTTCGTAAAATTAAGCTCCATCAAATTGGTCTCGCACCACGTCTGGAAAGTAGACAAATCCCTCTGAAGTAAAGCATATTGACAAGGATCCTTGTAAGAAAAATAGATCTTCACGTCATCAGCGTACATTAACAATTTAGAGTGCATTATGGAGGCGGGTAAGTCGTTAATGAATAACAAAAATAGAACCGGCCCAAGATGACTGCCCTGAGGCACCCCAGATGACACAAAAATAGATCTTGAGAATTTATATTTTATTTATAATACTGAATTTGGAATATGTTAAGAAATCATATAACACTTATATCTTTGTATGTAACACTGAATTACGATGGAAACATCCCCTTATTTGTACATGACGTTGCCAATCACTGTCAATTGTCATACTGGCTGCCTAGTTTTCGTGGTGACGTATAACGAAGGCTCGGTCTCTTTCCTTCCGTGAACTCAACCCTTGACAGCACCGTCAGCCAAATTATCTCAGGTGAAGTGAAATACATAAATGTAAGTTGTGATCGAAACCACTGTTTTATTTCCCTCGAATAAATCCTGCTCGAATCCCCCTCGAACTACAAATTCGTACCTCTCAACTTTGCTACGATTGACGCGTATTGTCCCAATTACTAATTTATTAGCAGAAGACTTAACAAATTCCACACTCATTGAACGAATTGCCGGCGCTGTCCATGGTCTGCTGGGTTGAGCTCCTAAGCTGAATTTTGTACGATAAAGGTGGAGGTCTTTTGTCAAACTTCGCTGCGTAGTGCTTTCGTGAAATTTGAAGTTGTTGAGAACGATGCCGAATTGATATTTTCGGCGACACTAACACCAGCAATGTTTGTAAGAAACCGACCGGTACGTTGACGCACAGGGGTCTTACTGTCCACAACCGACCCAATTTCTGTAAATGTTTTGACCACTCTTCGAATGGTTGACATATTAGGTGCACTTTCTGGTTCGAAAATTCTTCGAAGTTTGCGAGCGGTCTCAGCATAACTTTCCAAATTTGTGTAATAAGTTTTCACAATAATAGCGCGTTTTTCATTCGTAAAGCCCTCCATTTTTAATAATCGGAATAAACGTAAGTGACAGCTGCCAAATTTCAGAGTTGCAGCTTGCACAAAAACAAAATTTACACAAAATTTAAAAAGTGCAATTTTACTGAGACCCCCTTTATAAGTATATGCACCAATTTTCAGCCATCTAGCTCTAAAGACATATTTAATTCGCCTCTCCGCCCAAAAACTTAAAAAGTTGTAAAAAAAAGCCCAAAAATCAAAATTAAAAAAAAACACTTAAAAGGGCCGAAAAACAATCACAGTTGTAGATAATTTCTGCAAGTGTTGGCCGTAACTACTAATAATATGGTCCACACAAAGATGACGTTTTCTGAATGTATTGGCAGCCCTTGAACTTCTTCGGGTTGCTCTTTAGTCCAAATATGGCAATTTCGTTTATTGGCGTAGCTATTAAAGATAAATCGGACTAACCGCTGTACAAAATGTTGGACCAAAACAGTGGATCTTCTGTAATATTCACAAGCATCTTCTGTAATATTCACAAGCATTATTTGTAGACGCTGTGGGGGACGTTTGATCTGGAAAAAAGTGGCTACAGAAAAATATACCTCTAAATAAATTACTCAGATACCAGTCAAAGACCAATGCCCCCTGATTTGTGTCCAACACAAACTTTTGGCATGATCTGCAAATATCGTACCTACAAAATCTGTACAAGTTACTTAGGTAGACTAGTAATTATATCAACACACTTACGATAGTTAGTAATTATATCAATCCACTGACAGAGAAGAGGTCTCTAGACACAGAATATACCATATTTCAGATGTGCAATATATAAAATTATGTTGAATTGTCCGAACTCAAACTAGGTGAATTAAAACAAATTGTTAGGAGTAATAACGAATATACAATTAATAATAGTCTAACCTCAGTCTTATATTAGCAAAACAGCAAACAGTGACCTTCTGCGGATGCATTGCCACTCGCTACACATCGTGTGGAAAATGGGCATCGTCGTGGCCACAAGTTTTATCATTTACGCGTGTTGCTCCACGCTGAGCTTGCCATAGTGATTTGTCTTTATTGTCTGAAAAATAAAACAAAAACAGGGAAATTAAGAAATGGTAAAACAATATAACACACGCAAAGAAAAAACTCGTTCCTCCCAAATGAAATCTCAGATAACTGCAGTTCGTTTGGGGTCTGTAGTTGGGAGAAACGAACTTCTGTTAATCCATACATGTGATTTCGTTTGGGAGAATTGAAAAATGTTTGCAGGATACGAGTTATGCAAAAAATATAAGCTGAAAAAACGTTTGCGAGAAACGACAAACGGTTCCGCCCACTGTTGTTTCGTTTACAGCAACCGAGTTATAGTTACTCCAAAATAAAAAAACGTTTGCGAGAACTGAGAAACGTATGAGAGAAATGAGAGCTTAAAAAACCGTTCCGATAAACGAAAAACGGTTCCGCCAACTGTTGCTTCGGTTACAGCAACCGAGTTGTAGTTGCTCCAAACTAAAAACAACGATTGCGAGAATTGAAAAACGGTTCCACCAAGTGTTCTTTCGGTTACAGCAACCGAGTTGTAATTAAAAGTTTTATTTATGGCTTAAATAAGCTCTTTTTTGTTTAAATTTTCAACTTGTATGATTTTGGTTTTACCCATAAAGTTTATTTTAAAAAAAATTGGAATTTGGTCTATTTTTTCACTGTCTACTTACACGTCTGTCTCGCCTTGCATTCAAATAACAACTAAAAGCGCAGCAAACTACAACGCATCAAGTGTCCATCCAAGGTATATTGACAAGGTAGAAGCATTAGAGTGTGTGATCACTTTTATGTGTGTGGGTGAGTGTGTATGCCAAACGAGTGTATGCAGTCGACAGACTAAGCGAATGAGAGAAATTTACGTTCTTCGTAATCTGTGCTCTAATTAGAAAAATTTCAGTTACTGCAAACGTTTTTTAAATTTGCGGCAAATGTAATTTTGTACGCCTTTGATGCAAACTAGAACTCGTTTGCAACATTTGCGATATACGAGTTTATTTGGGAGAACTACATGAACAGTTGCGATTAAGAAACTAATACAAATCAATCAAATTATTGTTGTGGCAACCGACCAATAAACGTTTTTTTTTCTTTGCGTGCAGCCATAGAGCAAATTAGAATAGAGAAGTTTATTCTCTGAATAATTTTAACTTCATGGGTTTGATTGCGTGTAAACGTTGGATGTATCAAGGCATGGCTTCAACAACATTAGTAGAATACCTCCAACAAAGAAACAACAACCGCATTTCGTATTGTGTGTTAAATACAACACAAATGTTGTGTTAAATACAACACAAATGTATACCAATAATAAAAGTGGGAAATCCATTTAAATTCCATTCCATTTAAATTCCTTTCTATACCAATATGGCATTAGACACCCGTAGTTAATTTTCGTCGAATTAATTAATTATTTTTTGTCGACTATCTCTCATTTGCACAAATCTACGACGAAGAGGGTGAATTCACACGTCAGATGAGAGAAATTGTTTCTCTATTCTAATTTCCTGTAGGACAACAGATATGAACTGTCAAAATCTGCCCGCCCGCCTCTATTGAATAAACTACCTGCAATCACAAACCATCTAAACTTAAAAGTGAAGTCCTGAAATTAAGAGTGCAGTTTTTAGTATTTTATTACCTGATATCTCCACAAAATTTTAGCTCTGAATAAAATTGGATAATATTGTGGAGAAGATCATAACATATGTCTTTATCTCTAATAATGCGCATAGTATTACGAATTGCTCTTCTCACCGTTGTTTTATTAATCGTTAAAAAATGTTAATCGTTAAATTGTCATAATGATAAAAAACTTAACCCATTCCAGTTACTCGATTTACAACACTTTGGACAATATTAATACAGGATTCAAATTCCAAGTATTGCATAGTCCACGCTTGTGTTCAACCATGCTTTGAATTATGCAGTTAAGTTCCAACACACACCACAAACATTTAACATTCTCATGATAATTTAACTAAAGTGTAACGGACTTTTCTTAAAAACACTTTATGCGATATCATTGGACTATACAAATTAGTTATTATTTATTATTAGTTATTATTATTATATATGTCCACACGCTGAAACAACGGCCTCTGTAAAGTATTCTCCAAACATATTCTGCAGGAACCATGTATACGTTTGGAACACACTTCAAACATTTATTTGTTTGCAAGTCCCAAACTCAGGTGTATTTAAATACAAACATTAGCATGTTTACTGACAAATATGTATGCTTTTACATGGAAGCATATGCGTGATTCTTCCCAGATATCAATATACTTATGTGGAAGCATTCGTGTGTTTCCCCCAAACCTCAATATACTTACGTGGAAACATATGCGTATTTTCTCCCAAACAGTAATAGTATTTAGAAACGATTTACTCTTTCTTTCTTTATTTATTATAATTAATTTTATTTTAATTTTAATTTTTATTGACCGATTTTTGTTAGTTTTCGGATTTTGTTTAATATTATCAATATATATCCACATTTATAAATAATTAATACAAGAAATTTAAATATTTAAAATGCCCTTTTTACATTTACTTGCATTGAATGCGTTACTTTTTTATGAAATGAGAATCTGCTGCTCTTTTGCTTCTCACTTCTTTGTTGTCCCTCGCGTTTTTGTTTTCAGAAGGTTTCAACTATGCCTTGGTTATCACTATGCGTTGGTACACGAACAATGTATTTATATACAAATCTAGTTCATGCAAAACAAGCGTGTATGAATTACATGTGTGTTTTTTTTTATTATATTTCACAAATGGTCCGCCATCCGATTTTTTCAGTAGACGCTCGGGCAGAAAAAGGGACTCACGTTGTTGCCCTCTCCAGTTTCTTTCCACAAAATCGTTTCTCACGTTGGTAGCACACCTAAATACTCACAATAATAGCACAATAAATACTCTTTTTTTCACTGATCAAGCGCTTTTGATATCCTCTGTCCAAAGAACCACTGACCCCTGAATACATGAAACTAAAACGCAATACATCAGGCAAAATAAGAAACACTTCACCTGCAATTTTCAAGCACATTCAGGAATATTTATGAATTACTCACTGATAGACTAATGCAAAAATACAGCTCCACACTTACAAGATATACACACTCGTTGCCCCTCTTTTATTCCCTTGCTCTCAAGAGAGGATATCACAAATACAGATATATTGGGTCGCAAACACATATGTTATAACATATTAATCATTGTGTCTCAAACATGTAATATTTAATAGCAAACACAATGCGTTTGGGCACTAGTATATTATATTTGCGACAAGCTCCAAACACATTTTATATTTGCATCCAAACAACAAGAAACGACAAATTTTTCAGTGTGTATGAATCTAAAATTTATGAAAACAGTTTTCGGATCTGCTCAGAACAATTTTGCAAAACTTTAAAAAAAATCACATGCTAACGACCTGCATCATTCAAACTTCGATCATATCTGAAATCAGTACAACACAGCAAACATAATAAGGTCACCTTTTATGGTAATGGGCTGGGCACCCTAAGCATTTTATCAACTTCATTTCAATTATTTATGAATTTTTAATTGTTGTGATGTTTGCGAAATGACGTCGGTCAGTATTATGGCCGCCCTCATACTGTTCGAACTGTTTGTGTTGTCTGATGCCGTTGATAAACTCATTAATATTCCGCAGATTGTGTATGACCACAGGTGTGTCACAATTCTTGTAAAAAAAAGGAGGAATGAAAATAAATAATAAAAAAAAAACCAGAAGAAAAATGAATAAATACACGTACATAATGTCACTGCCTACTATGTCTGTCTAATAACTCGTCATGGACATATCAAGCATGTTGGAGGATTCCATATGCAAGTAAGTAGGTACCAATTTCTCGTTCCAGTGTCTGCTTTCAACTAAGTATTATGAGTATGAATGATAAATGTGCCGTTGTCATAAGAAATGCTACTGTTGTGCATTTCAATGTGACACATGGCCAATTTGTCAATGCATCCACGGAGTTTTGCATATGAACAGTTCAGACGCACCGAGAACCGAGAAGAACAGGGTATAATCAATTTGCCAAGAATGTGTTGGTTTACGGGTTTACGGTGTTGGCCACTCATGAATGGTTCGTTATCATAAAGAAAAAACACAGCTAAAACGCATTTCAATGTTGTCATAAATTAATGGTCTTATGGAAATATTCCTCCATCAAGAACCATCTAGCATTGGAGCTTATAATTCCAATGTGTGTAGTTTCAACTAATAATTCCAAATTGTCTTTAAGGGTTATAGTTTTGTGTATGTGCTGCTGTTAATGTCTGCCTTAATTAAACCTTTTTTGTAGTTTTAATGGAGCGAAAAGAGCAACTCGGAAAACAGTTTGTCACACAACTGGGAGTGTTCAACTGTATTAAATTGTGGGTGTAATTTTGGTTATGGTTCGTATTTTTCCAAATTAACAGCTTATTTTATTACCCTGATAATTGTTTCCAGAGGCCTAATTATACATGTTTTTTGTCAAATTTGTGAATTGTTGAAAGTTGAGGGGAGACACCAAAAGTTTTCTTTCATTTCTGTTTAGAGGCATTTATTGTATTATTTTCCCAGCTAATTGCACTCGTTTTTCCGCACAACGTAACCCTATAATTTTGTCTACAACAAGGCGCTAATTAAGTTTTATATGCAAATGCGGTGTTCGTTAATTAATTTAATTTTCAGTTTAAACATCGCAATTTATAATGGAAAACCAACAGAACATAAAATGCAAATTTTCGCTGAAGTCGAATCTATTACATCAAAGATAAGGAAAGGAAATGGAACAAGTGAACACATTAAAACTGTAACAGTTTCCATTAAAATGTATCATCAACAACTTTGGACAATAATGTTTACATTCAGCTCAATTATGGCATACAAGGAAGTGAAAATTGCCCCAAAATTAGATTCGGAAGTGGTGACAAATTGAGTGGTGAATATTTACTGGCAATACAAATTTAGCATTTGAGGTGATACAAATGCCATAAAGGGTGTCTCAGTAAGAACGCACTTTTTCATTTGAAAATAAAAACAGGTATTTTTTGAGATAGTTGTAATTTTTTTATTGGATTGTAAAGAAGACATGTTCCGATTAAGTACGGAATAAAATATCCGGCTCTGATGACAGGCCACTTCTCTTTTCATGAAGTTTTCTATGAGTTTTTCACATTGATCTCGGACTTGAGCTTGGGAATTGTTTCTAGTTTATTCGCATAAATCCGAGATTTCACAAAACTACAAAGAAAGAAATTACACAGCGTTATATCTTGGTGGTCAGTTTGACATCAGACTTTCTTGAGATAACTTGTTCTGGAAATCGTTGCTGAAATAAATCAATTGATTCATACGCGGTGTGGTAGGTGGCGCTGTCTTGCTGAAACGACTGTCGTCCAGATCCATACCGTCCAGTTCAGGCAATAATAACTCCGTTATCATGCATATCAATTATCAATAATAACTCCGTTATTCGGCATCATCTTCAAAAAAGCAAACCCCAATAAAGTCGCCTGACTAAAATTCGCACCAGACAGTTGCTCATTGTGGCTGCATTTGATTATCATGGATTGCGCGAGGATTTTCTGATCCCCAAATTGATGTTTTCGGGGTTTCGGCGACGCTCTCGTTTTCAGCAGCAATGGTTTCAAGAGACCGACCGGTACGTTGACGCATGGGAAGGAGTCTTACCACTTTCTTCAAATATTATGAACGTTCTATGACTGATTGACACATAAGGTGCACTTTCTCGACTGTAAATTCTTCATAGTTTGTGAGCGGTCTCATCATAACTTTCCGAACATTCGTAATAAGTTTTCACAACTATAACAACTATAATAAACATATGTGACAGCAGCTAAATTTCAGAGTTTCCACTTGCACAAAAAAAATTACACTAAATTTAAAAAGTGCAATCTTGCTGAGACACCCTTTATTAGCATGACAATTGATGGCACTACTAAAAAATGGTGTCCCATAATATCCCATGAAGAGATTGAGGAGAGCTTCTCACAATCAGCGAGATATGCGCTTTCTAGATTTTACACTAACTGATTGGGACCTACAATTTTATACCGGTTCCGAAAGGTATTTTGAGAAGCCTTTTCATGGCTAAGTACTCGCCTGTGTCACTATCACTAAGCGAGCTGACCATCGTCGTCGAAAGAAATGTAAGGTGGTCTGAACAGTGTTCGAACCCACATTCTCATGTACAATAGCCGCGCACACTAACCATTGCACCAACGACGGCCATACGATGGCACTTCCAAGTGAATGTTTGGGTCAATAAATCTATTTTTATTTAAATATTAGTTAATGCAAATATTGCCACGCAATATAAAATTTTTCCGCACTTATTCCAGCATTTCGGCCGATATCTCCCCAATTGGACGTGTAGTATTGTCTTCCAAGGCAGCAATCGTGGTTGGATTGTCCCTATAGATGAGGAAAATAGAAAAAAAGCGCACTGACGAAGCGGCCAATTGACAGCGCCACAACGTGAAATTAATTTCTCACCTCTCAATTGTGATAATCAGTCAGCGATAATTGGTTTTAGTCTTTCACACATTATAAATACTTGATAGAACCTTAAATGCTATGGATAAAAGGCTTATGCCACGGTAGTTGGCACAGAGTCGGGTCACGTTTTTTTAAATATGGGGCATAGTACACTGAGACTCGAATCGCGACTCATCGATTCATTTAACCAAATTTTGCGGATGAGTAGATGCAAGTACCTTATCAGCTCATCGCCGCCAGCCTTAAAGACCTCCGCCGGTAAGCCATCGGCTCCGGCGGCTTTAGTGTTCTTATGCCGTCCAATAGCAATAGCAGTAGCGATCGTCCAAATTGTGATCGATTGTCTCAACGTCATTGGATATCTCAGATACCAGTAGCTCGAAGAAATGATCTCTCCATATTCCCAACATGCTCTGCACATCTGCGATGAGATTTCCGTCCGTGTCTTTACAGAAATGGGGCCCTGAACCATGCCTATTAGTTCCGTTGTTGACTTGTTTGTAGAATTTTCGGGGTTCGTTCATTCTTCTGTATGTCTAAATTTTGTTACACTTCCGTTTAATTAATGCAAAACCCCTAATTTATTATTAGTATTCGCTAAATAGGATTTGTTTGACTGTTAATACGATATAAATTATTTAAAAATAACGAAAATGTGATTGAAAATATTTACTTTTTTACATTTTCTGCTGCTATAATGGGTTTTCCAATTGTGACGGTTAGATGTTCAAATTAAATAATTTGTAGGCATTATGTGTAGAATATGACATCGCTCAAATGGCGGCGTCGCTGGGTGCCGCGCATCCAAGAGTTCATATTTTCGATGTCACTCACGCATTATGAGGATGAATTTGAACGGAGGCAAAGGTTTTGTTGAGTTTGAAGCACTGGTTGTTTGTGGATTATTGGCACAGCCATGCGACTTAAGAAAATCCCTCAAGAAAATGTTTAACGAAGTCACATCGCACGATCTCAGTGGTCAGTTGATATCGTATCTGCTTGGTGACTCAATGGCCTGTAATCGCTGCTGCAGAATATCAGCTGTGTGGAACGTGTCGGAATCTCATAGATCGGAAGCACTCTCCTCCGATAGTGCTAGCAATGCCATCATCGGTTTCGAAAAAGTATGGACCGATGATACTGCCGGCCTACAATCCACACGAAATAGCACTTGGTGGGCCACGTGTGTTTCAATATCCGAAAATTGGCCTCGTTGCATAATGGGTGCAACGGGCGCATCGTTGCGACCACAGAACACCTATTTTGATAATAAAGTTCTATCATTCGCGAGGCTGTTATTTGCCATGATGATTTACAATTTAAAAAATCCATTTAAAATTTGAAATATATCAATTAGAATATACGCCAATTTGAAACACATCAATTAAAATTTAACAAACATGAGCTTAAATTTAAAAGCATTAATTAAAAATTTAAATATAATAAAATTTAAATTATAAGTTATGATTTTTAAATTCTAACTAACAGTTTTGATTTTGTTTTGATATGAAAACTTCAAATGATGTTCCTTCAAATTATATAAATTTTCTTTTTAGTTTCAATTGGCAATAGTATTGTTTAATGAAGCAATACTAAACCCGAAACTTTAAATTCAAAATTGTAGTCTTATAGAAGTGTACATATGTATTTTGCTGTTTGGCTTCATTGTATTTTAAATAATGCAAGACATCCTTTTATTCATATAAATACACGTTGAAAAATAACGGCCTCAGCAACATATTTCAGGAACCATGTACGTGTTGCTGCTTTTTGGTTTCTTTATTATCTGTCACGTTTTAGTTTTTAACAGTTTTCAACAAACAAAGCCACATTTGGGTCACAAATACATATATTATAACCTATTAATCATTGTGTACCAATCGTGATATATTGAATAATAGTCACCACATGTTTGGACACAAGTATACTATTTTTGCGACAAGTTACAAACACGTTATATTTGCATACAAATTACAAAATAGAAAAATTCTTCAGCGTAATTATATGTACTATATATAAGTATATGTCGACACACGCTTACATGGCTTTCTGTGCTTGGTATTGCAAGCAATGCTATATAACAACTCACTATTTGTTTTAATACATTTTCTCTTCATTAAGACACAATTTAACAAATTCTTTTCTTTCATTTTAGTGATTTCGTCCACAAAAACATCCACTGATACGTGTAAGTTTAAATATATTTATTTTTTTCCCCAATATAATTGAAATAGTTTTACGTTTTCTTACGAAAATTCGATCCACTTCGGTTCAACTAACGTTGGCTGCGTATTGAAATTATATAACAGTAGGTTTCGAGGCAACAGCTGTTCGAGTTGGTTGTTGGAGTACTAATAGAAAATATAGTGTAATTAAAGAATACGAGATAAGTGACTGGAAGTAAGCCATGATGTTAATACATTTAAATGATATTTACGGACGGTCGATTGATGACAATGCATTGTAAATTATATTTGATTATTGATAATATCTTTTAAAATATGTTTGTTGCTTCTTTTGCCATGTTAATGTCGAATTCAAAGGTGTTCGGTCCAAGAAAAACAGGTGTTGGCCAATCTTAGTTAATTGCTCTATGAATTGCATCACTGTGGGTTGTAAGGGTTGTAAGCCCTCACTAGAGGAGGTTCTAGAACTCGCTAATCACAGAACTTGCTGGGTTAGATCTACATACTACATAAGTACATATGTCAAAAACTTGTAGATGGCTATAAAATTAGGAATAAAAGCTAAGCCACTGCCACTTTCGGAGTCAGATTATAAACCGCAGACTGTACTCATGGTCCATGAAGTAAATGTTGTTATCGCTGATTATAATTGTGATGTGTTCAGTTTATTGTATACAAAATACAAGTAAGGGTGTCTTAGTAAAATTGCAATTTTTAAATTTAATGTAATTTGTTTTGGGCACGTGGCAACTCTGAAATTTGGCAGCTGGCACATATGTTTACTCCGATTGTTAAAAATGGAGCGCTTGACGAAAGAACAACGCGTTATAATTGTGAAAACTTAATACAGAAATTTGGAATATTATGGTGAGACCGCTCGCAAAATACGAAGAATTTTCATTCGAGAAAGTGCACGTACCGGTCTGTCTCGTGAAAACATTGCTGTTGTAAACGAATCGCCGAAAACCCGAAAACATCAATTGGGCATCGTTCTCAACAACTGCAAATTTCACGAAGTACTACGCAGCGAATTTTGAAGACCTTCACCTTCATGCGTACAAAATTGAGCTCAGGAGCTCAAACCAGGGGACCATGGAAAGCGTCGGCAACGGAGCAAAGCGAAGTCAATGATAAATTTTCAAACAAAAAGTAATCTTCTTCGATGAAGCGCATTTCCATCTGAATGGCTTCGTGAATACCCTAAATTGTTGAAGTTGGGACTCAGAAAGCCCTGGTGCAATCCATGAGAAACAAATGCACCCACTACCAGCAACTGTTTGGTGAGGAGTTTAGTCCGGCGGCATGATTGGGCCTTAATTTTTTTATGATCTGACCGAAATTGCAGTGACTGTGAACAGTATTCGTTACAGGAACACGATAAAGGAGTTCCTGTGGTCTCAACTGGACGGAATGTGTCTGGACGACATGTTGTTTCAGCAAGACGGTGCCACCTGCCACACCGCGCATGACTCAATCGATTTATTGCAGCAACGATTTTCATAACAAATTATCTCAAGAAATTATGATGTCAACTGGCCACCAAGATTATGGGATTTAATGCCGTGCGATTTCTTTCTTTGGGGTTTAGTGAAATCTCGCGTTTAGGCGAATAAACCAGAAACAATTCCAGAGCTCAAATCCGAGATCCAACGCGTCATCGGTGAGTTACAACAATATCTCTGTGAAAAAGTAATGGAAAATTTCATGAAAAGTGTAATGGCCTACCATCAGAACCGTGGGCGCCATTTGACGGACATTTTATTCGATACTTAATCGGAACATATCTTATTTACACTACAATAAAAAAAATCAGAAATATCTCACAAAATACGTATTTTTATTTTAAAATGAAGAAGCGCATTCTTACTGAGACACCCTTGACAAGAAAAAGCCTAAAGGGGTTAAATGTCAGCTTGGAGGTCGTCACCTGGCATCCCCAAGACGACTGATATTATGATTACCGAACTTAGTACGCAGAAGATCGATTGGTTGATTTGCTATGCGACATGGTCCGCCATCCTGCTGAAACCAAAGATTACACTGTGTGTAATTTTTTTAGTCATGGAAATATAACCATATACGGAAACCACTACGTGGTAAAATACAAAAAAAAAGACCCATGTCTCCCAGTTTTGCCCAAAGTTATGAACTGTTTTTTTATGGGCTCCCAAAGATTTGGGGCCTCGGTGTCATTCTTGCAAAAATGTGATCATTTTGTCAGGCTCAGATCTTGCAAATCGTTGGGAGTTTTGAATTACTCTCTTAGGGAAAGTTGTAGCTATTGTCAGAAAGAACAAAACATATAAAATCAAAAAAACTTCATCTTCAAGGTCAAAATCGCAAAAACGTTTAAAAAATTCGATTTTTTTTACCCACTGATTTTTGTATCCCCTGTTTAGGTCCGTAGGTAGCAAACCGTTCAAAATTCGAGGAAACAATCAACTACAAAAATGTACCTAAGATATCAATAAACAACTTTCTAGAACATATGAACTTCATAGGAATGATTCTTAACACCGTTTAGGTAGTGTTTAGTAGCAAAAATGAAAAATTTCCCGAACATTTTTTAAATTCATTTGTTTTTTCTTTACTTCAACATTGAGATACTATGCTATCTATTACAAAAATAATAAAACAAAATTCGTGTAATGTTTCTAATGTTGATGGCCCTGAACTTTCAAATTGCACTCTCTTAAGTTGTGGATCCAAATCGTCGTCCGAATCTGACTCTGATTCAGAACTTATGGTGTCCACAGGCACGTTGCTTCCAGACTGGCCTCCATCACTAGCGTTTCCAGCCGCATTTAACAAAAAAGTGTACCTAAACGTGCGTGTTCTCCTATCAACAGATGCGTTAATTTTATGTGTAAACAAAGACGCCGAGATGAAAATGAAACATCAAAAAAGATGAATCCGATTGTAGTGGATAAATTTGATAAAATAGTTCCCATCGTTGTTCTTTACGCTTGACACATGTTGGTCCACGAAACTAATATACTGACTGATAGTGAACATTTCGAACGGAAAAAATCTATCATATGGTTTAAAACGATACCAGTATTTGGACCACCCGTTTTAAGTATATTCGTTATCGTATTTCAAATTGCTACGTTCTTCGTAAACCTTTTATTTAAACTTAGAATTGTATTATTGTTTTATATTTTCATATTCTGTTTATAAAAATAAAGGACATACATATCTATACGTATATGTCAAATGGTATAAGACCATTTGTTAACATTTGTTATCCTATTTGTCAACAACTATTTGGTTAATGAAAAAACGTCGCCTAGCCTGAGATCTCAATCGATGCTTGGCAAACCAAAAACAATTAGTAGTATTCACAGACGATTTTCTGACAGCCCTTGTCATTCGGGTTTGACGGTACGAGTATTCAAATGATGTTTGTTAATGGCTGTTCTCATTCCTGTTCTAGTACTGCGTAGCCGTATTTGTTCTAAGGCGTTGTTGTAACAAACATTAAATCCAACCAACTCATTACCTTCATAATTAAAATTTAAAAAAAAAAAATACATAGGATTGTGGAAAGCCACAATGGCTTGGCAGAAGAATAAAACAAACACGCTACATGTGCGGCGGCACCCTTTATTGCATGCTACATTTGCCTAAGCGTACATAATTACCAGTTAAATTTTATTAAGGAAAAAAAACCTGGCATGTGAATTAAAGAACTCAGTAAATACTGGTGGCCATTCGCATATGGGTACTAATACCATGACTGGCATAAATTCATTTGGTTCTGGTTTCAGTTCCACTAGCAACATTTATGGCGGTTATTATATCGTAGCATAAAAACAGAGAAAAAGTAAAAAAATTGTTTCAAACATTAATTGTTTCTTAAGGTTTCATTACGCATTAAAGCAAATAAACACAAACAAATAAAGGAAAAAGTCGAAAAGAGAATGAAATACATTTTAATATTTGATTGTTTGAAGATGATATGCTTGAAAATAAACAAAAACAAATAGAAATATTTTCAAATGAGATATCCGTCCCAATTAAAGTTTAATACTCGTAACTTTGAAAGGTTAATGACTTCATTTCAGTGCGTTGGTCCGTCGCCTGGGTATGAAATAATAACTTTATCATCCCAAGACACTCAATGGGGGATATTTAGATTTTTCCAATTTTTTTATTTTAAATCTGGCTGTGGTAATTACGTGATACGAAATCATTAAAATAATCTAGTACGGTTGAAGTACAGAGATTTCCTTAAATACTTATGCAAACGATGTGCTAGAGCTGCTTGCCCCTCATATCCCAGGATCTACAATATTATGCAAATGTTAATCTTTAAAATGCCATCGAAAGGTGAAGGTAAAAGTGTTAATTTTGTTATTCGTTGACGGTAGAGCGACGGTAAACGAAAGTTTTGAAGATGCCTTTAGAAAATGGGATAAAGGACTTTTGTACTCATTAATAAAATAGAAGGTGTTTCATGCTTCTGATAATGAAAGCGAACAGGGTTACTAAGATATGTTTTGCATTCTAATGCAATAATTAGTTGGCTACATAAGGACTTGGCTTACAATGGGGATGTAGCCAGAACAAACTGAATCTCAATATAAGTAAAACATAACTAAACTTCAGAAATATTTAAGATTTTTTTGTTTTCGTCTTGTTTTTTTTTGGATTTTTATAAAGATACTTTTAAACAAGACCAATTTGAGTTTTCTTTTAAATACCTGGCAAAATATAGTTTTTAAATGTTGCTATTACGTTTCTGTAGATGTAGAAGTTGTTGTAAAATATATACACAAAAAAATTCTTTCATTATCTTCAATCGTTTTCCTTCCATATGCGTTCTCTTCGAGGGAGAAAATTTAAAACATTTAGTTTCATTTAGCTAAGGAGGCTAGAAAGATGCAACTTAGGCATATACAGGGTGGTTCAGTCCAAGACCGTCTCCGAAAATGCAAGGGGGTGAAATGGCAGCGGTTTGAAAATTTTCGAATTGGTGGTCGGAGGGCAATAGGGTAAAATTGCTAAGTTCTGAACCAGTGGTCGGATTTTTTGGTTTTTGGGCTTGTTGGAAAGGCCTTTAAGAGAAGATAATTTGAAAAAGGGCATAAGAACGTGCACACAACCTCAATTTTCTCATCCAAATGGCAGGTAAATTATGTAGTTTATGTTTTCTCTTAGAAGATAGCCCTACTGCTTACCGTTCCAAAATGTCCTAAACGAAGCCCAGAGGTCGTACCGTTCCAAAGTAATGACCGTTTGACTGAAATGCAACAATTTTTTTTGGAAGCGAAATAACAGCACACATTCATTTGTTTTTGTAAATTAACACGTTTAAGATTTTATTTTTTTTTAATTTTTGGCTGAAGAATTGGCTGAACTCTGAAACGGGAAGACCTCTGAGTTTCGTTTGGGGCATTTTGGAAAGGTAAACAGTAGGGTAACAGTTACCTGCCGTCTGGCTGATCAAATTGTGGTTATGTGCACGTTCTTATGTCTTTTGTTCTTAATTTTTTTTTTGAAAGCTTAACAATTTTACCCTAGTAGCCTCCAACCACCAATCCGAAAATTTTCAAACCGCCGCCCTTTCGCCCTTTGCATTTTCAGGGATGGTCGTAGAAGGACATATTTTCATGAAATGAGCCAAGAAATACGCTGGTGAAATTTGTCCAGTGGTGACTGAACCACCCTGTATTTCGGTTGGAAAAAATAAATAGCAATATACATAATTTAGATCCTGAATGTAATTTGGTTTTTCTTCAGAAGATTCTGCTGGAAATTTTAAACGATATTGGGGGATATATTGCTGAAAGGGTATGACTGACATACTTTTTCCCCTAGAGTGATAAAGTAATACACAAACACAAAACAAGGTTTCCCATTACATCCAATGAAGGGCTTGGGGAGAGCTTCTCACAACCAGTGAGCTGTGCGCTTTCGAATTTTCACTCACTGATTGGGACCTACAGTTTTACACCTGTTCTGAACGGTATTTTAGGAAGCTATTTCATGGCTAAGTACTCGATATTGTCGCCATCACTAAGCGAAGTGGCCGTAGTCGCAGGAAATTTTAAGGTGGTCAGAGCAGGGGTCGAGCCCACGATCTCATGCACAACAGCCACTAGCCATTGCACCACCGACGGCAATAAAATAGCATAAAAGAGTGTCAATTCGCCTCGGTGATGATAGTCAGAAGGGGTTTGAATGAATTTCTGAAACTTTGACGGTCTGGAAAAAGGAAAAAGCACAGGAATTCTGTAACTCTTGATGTATTAACATCTATAGGCACGGGTAGGGCAATCTATCAACGTGAACACATGCCAACAACACACAGCGTTAGCATCACATACGTGGTTGTTGTACAACAATAGACTCTGACTGAAAATAAGTATGATGGTATTGGTGTAGCGGCAGCGAACAAACAAGCAAGTCGTCGTCGCCAAAGAGTATTGAATAGTATGGGGAACTCATGGAACGAATTGTATGACTCAAAAGCACTGGCGACATCTGGCGAATGATGCAAAACGTATTACTCTCTTTTGGTCATAACTTGGTCCATTTATAATTTTGATGTGAAACATTGATGCCTTGTGAAACATTTATGCTTTTTGTATTGTTTTATGTAATAACATTGTCGAAATGGTGTATCTATATTAAAATGTTCTATAAAGAGAATAAGACTCGTTTATTCTCTTTTACTCAGGCTCTCTACATGAGAACGGAAAAAGAATGCAATAAGCTCTCTATACTATTCAATACATTTTGTCGTCGCTCTGTTTATGACAAAACAAAAACAATTATTTCAGTGAGGTAAATATTGCTTTATTTATTTTAACAATATTACATCTCATGTTAGAATAGATGTAAGAAAAAAGATTGCGCAATAACACAAGAGCCTTCAGCACAATAAAAAAAATGATTTCAAACCACTACAAAACAATTTTAACCCAAATTTTATGTATAATGGAAGTAAGTACATTTCGTATAATGGCTTTTGGAATTGAGTGCATTCTGGGCATCATATAAACCTTGATCAATACCTATTAAATGAATGTATTAATGTTTAAAAGAACTTGAATTTTTTTTTCCAGTGTAACATTGACTAACGTTTGTATAGAAATCGAAAAGGGACCGTGTAACAAAAAGGTGATAACACATCGCCCGTGAGTTCGAACACTCATTGATGTTTTTAACGATAAAAATTTGTAGTTGAATTGTTGAATTTCATAGCATTTGTGAATTTTAGCAAATAAACTGCCGATTTTTTCGTTAAACTGTTATAGAATTCCCATGAATAACACAAAATGGAAAATTATAATTGCAATTTCATCCCACTGGGCTCCCGATTCTTTTGCATGTCATCCGCTTCAAGTGTAACGATTTTTGTTGTTGATATTTTATTGCACGTGGTTATCGCCCATCTCTGTTTTGCCATTGGTCAAAATATGTTCGTTTTGATATTAACATATTAAAACATTTTATTTTCATATTAAAACGCTCTTGAGATATAATTGAAGTTCATACTAAATCCAAGTTTTAAATTAAATTTTAGTGTATTAAGAGTTTGGCTACTTATTCAAAAGTTTCAATGAAAGCAGTAGTCATTTTGAATAACTTTACAGCAACAATCATAGCACGAAATAATAAATCTAAAGCTGCTTTTTAGAACTATATCAAATATCATAACAACTACTCATATCACATAATAAATCAAAAGACCTTCCAGATCATTACTTTTAATCTTTAGTTTTTGTTATCGTTTTTGTTGGGTGTTTGACTACTTTCATTTTGGTAACAGCGAGATAAAATCATATCAAGCGACACATATTTCGTAATAAAATGCAAAAGAATTCCATCGAATCAATCATACGAGTAATGCGATTTACATTTATGTTTTCATTTGCCTCGCATATGAACACTAAAGCGTCCACTTCACAAATAACACTGTGCGACACCAAAAAAAAAAATGATGGGGTTCTGTCAACGTATTCTGTCTGGTATAAAGGTCTAAAAAAAATATATGTGTATCGGCGTTTTGCCTGATCTGATCAGAATTTTTTTTAGGGCGGGTCAAAGTTTCCGCCCCTCGGTACTTTCCTGCAAAATACCGGCATGCAAAATTGTGTGTTCCTTACTTCTGACGTACAAAATATGTTCACAAGTTTTATAGAAAAGATTCAGATAAACATTTTTGTGGAAAAAATTAACCCTCTAACTGTCACGTATAACCATAATTTTTACTTTTTTTTTGAGAACTAGCTAAAAACTGCTTCAAAATGATGGGGGGTGGTCAAAATGTCCAACAAAAATTATCCCCATAAAATTTCACTATATGTGTCTGAACACTCCAAAACACAAATCTTAGCCCAAGTGGTAGATAATAAGCAAAAACTAACTGCCTTCTAAGGGTTAACAATGAATTTTGTCATTTTGCTGTTTCCATAAAAAATAGTCCACATAATATAATGAATTTTGTCATATTTCATCTTTTATCAGATTTGTGTTTTGGAGTGTTCGGACACATATAGTGAAATTTTATGGCGATAAATTTTGTAGAACATTTTGGCCACGCCCCCCGTCATTTTGGAACAGTTTTTTGCGAGTTTTCAAAAATTAAGTAAAAATTATGGTTATACGTGACAGTTAGAAGGTTAATTTGTTCCACAAAAATGTTTATCTGAATCTTTTCTATAAAACTTCTGAACATATTGTGTACCTCAGAAGTAAGGAACACACAATTTTGCATGCCGATATGTTGCAGGAAAGTTCCGAAGGGCGGAAACTTTGACCCGCCCTAAAAAAAATTCTGATCAGATCTGGTAAAACGCCGATACACGTATATTTTTTTTTAGACCTTTATATCAGAATCCGTTGACAGAACCCCATTATTTTTAAAAAAAACCAAATTTTGTCTCTCAGTGTAATCAAAAATATTTCTGAATGTTTGTGTTGGAATCCAAATGTTATTTAGCATTCAAATTAAGGTGACCATAGAAGGGGACCCTTTAAAACAAATATTGAATGAAAAGAATTTATTTGAATGTTTGCATACAAATGACAACATATGAATGGGAATCTGCACAGGTGACATAATTTTAGTAATATAAATCAAGTAGCTGCATATGAATTCTAAAATGTTTAATAATGTTAGGCAATTGTTAAATGTTAGCGATCTGTTAGATAATTAAATAAATATTTTAATGAATTAGATAATAAACTGTGTGTAGATATATCAGACTTTGCATAATAGGTTTTAGAAAACCTACATGGAACATACACTCCGGTTCACTTATTTAAAGGCACCAAAAATTCCACATTCAGCAGCCTGTATCTTTTGCAATTTGTAACCGATTGCAAAATTTTAAAGTGGAAATGGAAGATAGACATCTTGAGATATAAAAAAAATCATGACAATAGTGGTTTCTTAACTAACGAATTTTTTTGATCAATTTATAAAAAAAAGTCCAAAAATTTGCTATTTTTTTTTGGTTCACTTGAATAAAGGCACTTTATTATTTTTAAAGTAAGCGATAATTTTTTGTAGGGAGCGTTTGTTTATTACAATTTATTACATCTTAATCATTTTACGAGTCAAAATGGCAAAACAAAAATTTTAAATGTATCGGAAAAAACTAAAATCGATGTTTACCGTTCTGAAGCATATTCTAACCGCGCAATAGCTAAACAAATTGGACGAAGCCCAACAGTTGTCGACAATTACATCAAGGACCCCGAGGGGTATGGAAAAAATTTTAAAGGAAGTGTTTCATTGTCTTTATCTACGTATGAGAAAAGAAAAATCATCAGAATTGCTTCTAATTCGGCTTTTTCATTGTCAAAACTAAGAGCCTGGAGTGGAAGCGAGCAAGTCGTCAGTAGGCAGGCTAATTAAGAGCCTGATATTAAAAAAAAGCCGCAACTTAGTGCTCCTCGTAAGGAAAACCGGGTTCAATTCGCAAGAGGCTACATGGTATGGGATGTGCAGTCAAAAGGTCATGTAAATGACTGGAGAACTGTTGTATTTACGGATGAGAAGAAGTTTAATTTGGATGGGCCTGATGGCTACAACTATTATTTCCATGATCTGCGCAACGAAAAGCGTTTTTTGAACCGACATCACACCCGAGAGGGCGGCGTTATGGTGTGGAGTGCTTTTAGGTACTATGGCACCATCGATCTTGAATTCAAATTACAAAAATGACTGGTGCAAGCTATAAAACGTTATTGGAATCGGCTTTCCGAATTTCAATGAACTATTTGGTCCCATATCTTGGATATTGTAACAGGATAATGGCCCTATACACAACGCCAGAGTAGTTAAGAAGTTCATTGCAAGCCAAAATGTTAATATTCTTGACTGGCCACCCTATTCGCCAGATCTAAACATTATCGAAAATGTCTGGTGTTGGTTATCTCGTAAGGTCTTTGATGGAGGTAGACAATTTGATGACAAGCAGTCACTAATTCAGGCCATTAAGGATGCTTGGAATCAAATTTCGTTGGATTACATAAATTCTCTTTATCTCTCAATGAAAACCCGTATATTTGAAGTTATTAAAAACAAAGGGGGTTGTACCCATTACTGATAGTTCTTAAATAAATTAAAATAAATTAAAAAAACAAGAAAAACTGTTGTTCATTAAAATTAGTTAAAGTGCCTTTATTCAAGTGAACAAAAAAAAATAGCACATTTTTTGATTTTTTTTATAATTTGCCATTGAAACCACTATTGTCATGATTTCTTTATATCTTAAGATGCCTAGCTTCTCTATCCATTTGAAAATTCTGCAATCGGTTGCAGATTGCAAAAGATACAGGCTGCTGAATATGGAATTTTTAGTGAACCGGATTGTATAAAATTACAAGCAAAACGCTGTGATCGGTTTTCTCTAGGTCTTCAGAAAATTCTTATTGCTGCACATTCATTGACCTCTGGACCAGAGATATCTGTTTAATTTAATGCCTGCATTTAGTAAATATGTAGACATTTTTCACAACAGCCTAGAGCAAAATTATTACTTTAAGGTATTTGACAACGAGCGCAAATTGACGGAATGTTGAGAAACAAAATTTTTTGCGGTTTTGGACTTTCTATGACAATGGGTTTTTTGTTTGAACGGTTAAAGAAACCACATCTATTGCCAACAACTTTTCACATGTAGCCCACAATATCGTTGACAACTTTATTAGATATCATTTATGAAGCGAAGACTCCCGTCACATTTGACAAAAAAATTAATCTTTCTCTGTCTTTGGCCCATAAGTGACACATATTAGAGAAACCACATGTACAATTTTCAGTAAGGATGTAGCTACAACTTTTTTTATAGTTTTCTAAAATACACTAAGACCTAAAAGTGACTTATAAGAAGAGACATTTGCTAGAAGATTGGGGATAAACCATGTTAATGCGTGCGGCTTTTGACCGGAAACATACATCAATAATCTTCAACAAAATTGTTGCCAACAATATTATTGGCAAATTTGTAAATGACACAAACTACCTAAATTAGTATAGGGGAGAAGGGGAATATTTGCGATAATGTACTGGTCTACGAGGGAACAACAGCGATAGGTTCCCATCGCAAATCACTACAACAAAATAATAAAAATTATTTCTGTCCTAATTCTGTCACATAATGATTATACCGAGGATCCCATCGACAGACCCCTATTTAAGTACGGTGTAACTAACGACGTATACGGTGGTGACGTAGGTATCAGTGAATTATTTAGCACAACAATCAATGAAAGGTATTAAAGCCGAGTTTAATGACCCCAGCTGAAAAATAATGATCGCAGCAACATATTGCATGAAACATGTACATGTTTGCAAGCATTGTTTTCATGAATTGAAGATCTGCTGCCTTTTTTGTTTATTTGTTGTTTGTCTCGTTTTTGGTTTTTACCAGTGTTCAACAAACAAAACCACATTTGGGTCACAAATACCATATATCTTATTAATTATTGAGTCTCAAACATGTTATATTGAATAGCAAACACGATGTTCTTGGGCACAAGTATAGCATATTTGGGACAAGCTACAAAGACGTTATATTTGGATCCAAACAACAAAACAAGACAGATTTTTCAGCTTGAAGAAATACTTTACATGTGTGACCTTGGAAAAACCATGGATATACACATTCTGAAGTTAAGTTCCGTTATATTTGCATCACGTCAAGAAAGAAATCTTGTTAAACCTTTCTGAAGCTTCGAGTGATCGTTAATATTTTTTATCGAGCGAAAAGTTTTGACTTCGTCGGTAGACGTAAGAAGCTCAAAGTTAGATATTTAGTTAGGTATGTCTTGAATGCACAGGACAACTACCTGATGATTGTAGCGTGTGTCAGTCAGAAATTTTGACGTTTAGAGAAGTGACCTACTGGCTGGGGAACAATAATCCAGGAGTCATTATGGCCAATGTCTTATTGGACAATTAGGCTGTCATCAATTCCCTGGAATCAGTATTCCTGAACTCAACATCTGACCAAGACTGCCGTAGACCTCTTGACGAGAAATCTCAGCAGTACGATATTCATCTCATGTGGGTGCTACGACACAGGGACATTCTGGGGAACTTAAGAGCGGATGAGCTATGGACAACCTTACAGGTGCCACAGGAACCATGCCCCTAGAGTGACGTGTAATCATATCCTGCAAGAATATGAGATGAAACTTCGCCCTTTGGTATTGATGAGACATTGTCTGATTGGTAGACATACGGCGAAACTAAATCTCAGGCCAAATGACTTCTGTATAAACTGTTGTGCTGAGGAAGAGTAGGTATTACTTTTGCACGTGTCCAGTATTCCAGATGTATATTATGGGATTATACCTAATTAAGGACCAGGGAGAATTATTTCAGATTGGAGTAGACAAGATTTTGAGCTTCTTGGAATAAACTAAATTGTTCCGGTTAGCCTGTGGTATCACAATGTACTACTAAGTATAATTGAGTCTCTCATGGACTGCTCCCAACACCTAACCTATTGGTACCCGGGAGGTCAAAGGACTAGGTTTGGAATGAGAATTGACAATCTGGCAAACTTGTTCACGGACCTTTAAGAAAGATGGCAAACAGCAAATATATTATATAGATCTGAGTCTTAAATCTAATAGGTGATGATCTACTTTATCGAAGGCTTTATAAAAATTACTTGTAAATCACATCAGCCTTCGTCCTTGGCACAAACCGATCAATATCGTAGGAAGAAAATTGTAGTAGGTTAGTAAACGTTACACAAAACAAAAAAAATGTACAATACATCCCATGAAGATATTGGGAAGAGTTTCTCACAACCAGAGAGCTATGCGGTTTCTAGGTTGACACTAGATGATTGGAAACTACAGTTTCTCACCTGTTCCGATCGGTAATTTGTGAAGCTTTTTCATGCCTAAGCATTCGATCACTAAGCGAAATGACCGTCGTCGAAAAATATGTAAGGTGGTCAGAGCAAGGATCAATCCCACATTTTCATGCACAGGAGCAGCGTACACTAACCACTGCATCACCGACGGCCACAAACTTCAAAACACCCCTTCGAGTTCCATGATGGTGAGGGTATATTACAGAAAGGGACATACATAGTGAGGGACAGAGCCAGTAACCAATTTCTAAAAAATCACAGAAACAGCCGGGGTTTTAAATAGGGGCAAAATAATATTTCTTACATATGGTATGTTCCCAAATTGAAAAGAGTCATTGAATAAATTTGTCAGTGAATTGGCCTAATCGAATAATCTCTTAAGTACAATTAGGAACACTATCAGGACCAGATTCCTTCGAAGGCCCAAGTTTCCTCAAATGATTTAGACCCATGTAATATTAAGGAAAGGGACATAAAAGGGATCACTGGAAGATATGTTATATGGATAATCTGGGTTACGCTTAAAAGTGCCACCAGAATACACTGAGACAAAGACGATTGTAAAGCAATTTGTGATCCATTAATCATGCGACTATTCAGTATTTATTTACTCATTATATACTCTAATTATTTATGGTCGACGGAGATCTTGCTCTTATTCATGTTTACAAAATTATGGAATCAGTTAGAAAAAAAAATAAATAAATGGTTTCCCGTTACATCCCATGTAGGGATTAGGGAGAGCTTCTCACAACCAGTGAGCTGTGCGCGTTCTAGTTTAACACTCACTGATGGGGACCTACAGTTTTACACCGGTTCCGAACGGTATTTTGAGAAGCTTTTTTATGGCTTAATACGAAATTTAAGGTGGTCAGAGCAGGGATCGAACCGAGGATCTCATGTACAAGAGCCGCGCACACTACCATTGCACCACCGACGGCCACGGAATGAGTTATAACCGAGGTTAAAATTATGTTTAGTTTTATACCTCTACAATAGGGTATCAATGAAAAATCAACTTCGGATTTTTGATAAATTTGGTCTAAACTAACTTGGTGGAACTTTGCGCCCAATCGGATAACCTTAAGCCGGTCAGACTTGAGGTCAAAGTTTTCGGGTTTAGGCATTTTCGATGTAAATTTGTATACACTAGAAAATTTTCATTTCTCAGTTCATTTGAATAAAAAATTATATATTGATTTAGATTGCCCTGAGTATAAAGTGGTAAAAATTTCAGTAAACTTCCACCCCTATAGACGTTCAAACTTTTAATTTAAAAGTTAAAAAGGTTCTTGCGAATCTAAAAAATAAATAAATGGTTTCCCATTACATCCCATGAAGGGACCGGGGAGAACTTCTCACAATCACTGAGCTGTGCGCATTCCAGTTTTCACTCACTGATTGGGACCTACATTTTTACACCGATTCGGAACGGTATTTTGAGAAGCTTTTTCATGGCTATATACTCGATAGCGTCGCCCTCACTATGCGAGGTGACCGCCGCCGAAAGAAATTTGGATGTGGTCATAGCAGGTTTCGAACCCAGGATCTAATGTACAAGAGCCGCGCACACTAACCATTGCACCACCGAATCTGGTGCTAAATAAATGCACGGGCCCGGATCGCATATCAGCACTGGTCTTGAGTAGGTGCTCTTCGACGCAGGCACGTCCACTGCGCAACCTTTTCAACCTTGCATACCGTGCGGGAGTCTTCCCGGCACGTTGGAAGGTTGCTAATGTCCAGCCGATCCCTAAAAAAGGTAATGCAAGTGACCCTGCAAATTGCCGCCCAATTGCAATTTGATCTGCGCTCTCGAAGGTTATGGAGAGCATGGTTAACCACCATCTTGTGAAATATCTTGAGTCCAATGACTTCTAAATGATCAGCAGTATGACTTCCGTAGATTGAGATCTACTGAAGACCTGATGGCGTGGAGTCGATCCATTCACCGGCTTGGTGAGAGTAAGGTAGTAGTGGCTCTTGATATTTCCAAGTCCTTTGACAGAGTTTGGCACGATGCACTCTTTACTAAGCTCGCTGCTTTTGGTGTCGGTGATAACTTCACTCGATTTATATCGAGTTTTCTCAGAGATCCCACTATACGAGTTGTTGCAGATGGGGTTTCATCCGACGAGCATAATTGACTGCAGGTGTACCACAGGGCTCTGTTCTTTCTCTTTCTCCTTCTCTTTTTCTTATTTTCATTGACGATCTCCTGGGTCAGACTGTGAATCCAATCTAATCTTTTGCGGATGACAGTAGTCTCTGTCATTCTTATTCATTCGATCGTAGGCCAAATCTTCAAGAGATTGAAGTCAAACGCCGGACGATGAATGAAACACTCGTCCGGGATCTGGTGTCCATTGTTGAATGGGGTCGAATGAATAGAGTAGATTTTAATGCGGGTAAGACCCAATGTTGTTTGTTATCGCATAAAGGGTTTGCTGACCCAGCTGTGTCGTCATTGGCTAAGGACGGTGTGGATATTGATGAATCAAACGCTCTTGATGTTCTGGGCATGAAAATACAATGCGATGTCCGTTGGGCAAAACATGTATTTGAAGTGTCGAAAGATGCATTCAAGTGTCTGGGCTTTTTAAAGCGGTGCAAGAAATACTTCACTCCATCTGATCTTCTCAATATCTACACCACCTACATTAAGCCAAAGATGGAGTATAACTCCCACATATGGGCAGGTTCTCCTAGAACCTCTTTGCAGCTTCTCGACCGTGTCCAGAGAAGAGCGACGGTGTTGATAGTGGACAGTGCGGTATCCAACTCTATTGCCTCCCTGAAGCATCGTCGAAATGTGGGTTGCGTGTCGCTGTTCTTTCGATACTTCCAGAGTTTTTATTCCTCGGACATCGGTCAACTTATGCCAGACGTGAGGATATTTAGCCGAAGTACACGGCTTTCCAACAACTCTCATCCGTTTTTTATCGAGTGGCCGATTGACCGCACTACACACTATAGAGAAAATTCGTCCTTTAGCCGTACAGTCCAGTCCGTATGTGGAATAAACTTCCAGCTAGTGTATTTCCCACCAATTGTGACATATAAAGATTCAAGGCGCTACTCCCTCTCACTCCCTCAATTTTCCTTCGCCGACACAATGCACTGTATTAGGGGCATCTCATGAGTGTTGGTTTGATAAAAAAAATTTGAAAAAATTTTAAATTTTTAGAAAAATGTGAAATTTCGGTTTTTCGGGGTGTGTCCAAAAGTTGTATCTAAGTGAAAAAAGATATTTAACTCATATACCAATGCATTATAGTACAAGTCTATACGCTTACAAAACGGTATAACACGATATATTCACTCAACGGTCTCAGGATGATATGGTGCTGCAAAGTAGGCCATGTCGAGGAAAAACAGTCAAGATGGCCAGGTGCCAAATCATAGAAATTGCCAAAGATGAGTTAAAAACCTAATCTATCTACTCAAACAGATTCTATAAAATCGGATATGACAATTGGTTACAAAAACCGGTTTTAGAATCCGGTTTAAAACACCGGGTTTATCACTCGCAATCAGTTTGCAAATCAGTTTGTATAAAGCTGTTAGTAAATGCGGATTTGATTATTGAAACCGGTCTTTTATTCCAGTATTTCAATCGATTTGCTAACAAATGTCATCGGAAACAATCACTCTAAACAATGAAAGGGTATCCGGAAATTTTGATTTTTTTTATAGAAATCAGACGCGCACGCATTAACGATCTTAATGGAACGACACATGTTCACATCGTCAACAATTGTGTCTGCAGCAAATCGGGAAACATAAATTGCCCTCGTTCCAGGAGGAGGCTATGAGCTGACTGTGTGAGTCACTGAATCAGTGTTAAATGTTATGGGAGTCATAGCAATCTATTAAAAATATGGTGTTTCAACAATTTAAGAACATTCAAACATCACATGCATATTCATATCTATACATATAATAAATGAGTTTCGTTATTTCCCGAGAGAATGTTATCATTAAATTGAGGTAATAAAAATAAATAACGTGCACACGCCTGAAAGCAACATACAGATATAATTCGTCCATTCCCTGCCTTCCTGGCATTCATGAATACATATGCATGTATTTCATTATTATGATAAGCTTGAGAACAAAACAAAATGCATAAATTCATTCAAGGATACACATGAAGACCCCAACAAAATGATGCGACTAACACATGGCGACACTTAAGGGCTGTAGGAAATATCAGCAAAGAAAAACACAAAACGTAAAATCAAATAAAACGCGAAAACATTTTTGGTTGATTTTTTATTTTGCAAAGTCATTATATTTGCTGTAAAGAAATTTCACCCAAAAGTAACGAAGTAAAACCCAAAAAGTTTGGGTAATTTTGCGTATAAAGTTTAACCCACAAATTTATCAAAATTGTTTGTCGTATTATTTTTGCGTCATTTTTGACGGTATTTCTAGCGGCCCCTTCTTAAGCAGTTTTATACAAATTTAAGGCAGAAATATGAATGTTCATTAAGTATTCATGGATTTATAGGAATTTCGAGCATATACATATGTACATATGCACATTTATTTACAGACATTAGTGTGGTTCACCATTGTCCGGAAAAACACAAACTTCACAAATTTTACGAATAAAACAGAGTGTCTTCATTGAATGTACACAAATTTATCATACATGTCTATATATATATGTATATATATAACACTGTGAGACAAAATTAGATTTTTTTCAAAATGATTGGGTTCTGTCAACGGATTCTGGTAGAAAGGTCTAAAAAAATATACGTGTATCGGCGTTTTGCCAGATCTGATCAGAATTTTTTATTAGGGCGGGACAAAGTTTCCGCACCTCGGTACTTTCCTGCAAAATATCGGCATGCAAAATTGTGTGTTCCTTACTTCTGACGTACAAAATATGTTCACAAGTTTTATAGAAAAGATTCAGATAAACATTTTTGTGGAACAAATTAACCCTCTAACTGTCACGTATATCCATAATTTTTAGTCTTTTTATGAAAACTCGCAGAAAATGCTCCAAAATGACGGGGGGCGTGGCCAAAATGTTCTACAAAATTTATCGCCATAAAATTTCACTATATGTGTCCGAACACTCCAAAACACAAATCTTAGCCCAACTGCTAGATAAAAGATGAAATATGACAAAATTCATTATATTATGTGGACTATTTTTTATGGAAACAGCAAAATGACAAAATTCATTATTAACCCTTAGAGGGCAGTTAGTTTTTGCTTATTATCTAGCACTTGGGCTATGATTTGTGTTTTGGAGTGTTCGGACACATATAGTGAAATTTTATGGGGATAATTTTTGTAGAACATTTTGACCACCCCCCATCATTTTGAAGCAGTTTTTAGCTAGTTCTCAAAAAAAAAGTAAAAATTATGGTTATACGTGACAGTTAGAGGGTTAATTTTTTCCATAAAAATGTTTATCTGAATCTTTTCTATAAAACTTCTGAACATATTTTGTACCTCAGTAGTAAGGAACACAATATTTTGCATGTCAATATGTTGCTGGAAGTTCCAAGGGGCGGAAACTTTGACCCGCCCTAAAAAAAATTCTGATCCGATCTGGCAAAACGCCGATACACGTATATTTTTTTAGACCTTTTTACCAGAATCCGTTGACAGAACCCCATCATTTTTTTTGATGTCGCACAGTGCAATGTGAGATGTGTTCTCAAAAAAGTTGTCACTTTATAAGCCGGTGGAAAGCAACTGATACACGCTGAAAAACTACAGTTTTGAATATGATTACACATAAATATAATATATTTCCAAACAACCATATTGATGTTATAAATATGGTTCCTTTTTGCATTATTAATATTATTATAGTACCTATGTTCGCCGCTACATGTTATAGTGTTTTATAGATTTCCGGGAAAAAATAATATATGTGGAATTTTAATTTTATCATAATTATAATTGGAGGTTCTCCAATTAACCATATGTTTGTGTATTCTTAACCCACCTCTTGAAACCTGTTGACTCTTTCGCATGTATGAAAAGAATACGTCCCCAGTTGACAAAATCGTCTTAGATGACGCAGTCGTCAATGATTTGTGTTAAACATACTGTTTTTTATACATTTCGTTAACGTCCAGGTACATGACAAAATATTTTACTCGTCATGTATTAAATATTCCTGTTGACAAAATGAGCGACAACTTCCCGTAATGTCACCTGTCGGAATCTATTGACGAGTTGGACAGCGATATTCTCTTTAGGTTGTCACCCATCAGAAACAATTTGTGAAAACACAACATGCGGCAGGAAATATAAAAAAACTAACTGGACACGATAACATCTACAAAAAGGAGAAGAAAACAATCGGTACCCTCGCCCTTAATAACCAGGGATCACCCTTAGTAACCAAGGGTCACCCTCACCCATAGTAACTAAGAGTCACCCTCACCCTTAGTAACCTTCAGTTACCCGCATGAGCGTGGTAAATTCGCCCATATTCAATAGCAGATTGACATTGTCCAACATATTAACTAATTCCCACGTTAATTAGGAGCTGTTGTGTTTCTGAAGATTTTTCGTCACTAACAGCCGCACAACATTTCTATGGAAGTTGCGAAAATTGGCTTGGCAAAGTGGTAAATTTTTATTACACAGTAGCTTTTGGAAAAAATATTGTTGGCCAGTACCAAATTTTATTAAGATCGGTTTTAGTTTACGGAAGTTTCGTGTCTATCAAGTGTAAACAGTTGTATAGGACGTAAAAAATGGTTATGGCAAAGTATGCACTTTTAGCTAAAAAGAAGCTTTTGACGAAACATTGCTCAGCACCAGATTTAATTATTATCTATCGGTTTTGGTTTACGAAACATATCGTATTAATCAACCGGACAGCCGCCAATTTTGTGTATGGGAGGTACCAGATTTTTTTCAGCAGAGTGGTGTTTGACTAAGTATTACATAATACCACACGCAAAGAAAAAAAAAACGCTTATTCCTCGGTTGCCGCAACAATACTTTCATTGGTTTGTATTAATTTATTAATCGCAACCGTTCATGTAGTTCTCCATTATAAACTCTTGTATCGGAAATATGTATCGTGTTTTTGTAAACGAGTTCTCGTTTACATCAAACGCATACAAAATTACAGCTGCCACAAATTTAAAAAATGCTTGCGATAACTGAAATTAACCATTTTTCTAATAAGAGCACAGATTACGAAGAATGTAAATTTCTCTCATTCTCTCATTCTGTCGATTGTATACACAGTCTTATCTACTCGTTTGGCATACACATTCGGGCATACACATAAAAGTGATCACACACTCTAGTGTTTTTACCTTGTCAATATATCTTGGATGGACAATTGACGCGTTGTAGTTTGCTGAGCTTTTAGTTGTTATTTGAATGCAAGGCGAGACAGACGTGTAAGTAGACAGTGAAAAAATAGACAAAATTCCAAATTTTTTTAAAACCAAAATCATAAAAGTTGAAAATTTAAACAAAAAAGAGATTATGGAAGCCATAAATAAAAGTTTTAATTCCAACTCGGTTGCTGTAACCGAAACAACAGTTGGTGGAACCGTATTTGTTTCTCGCAAATGTTTTTTCAGCTCTAATGTTTTATAACTCGTTTATAACAAACGTTTTTACGTTCTCGCAAACGTTTTTGTAGTTGGGAGCAACTACAACTCGGTTGCTGTAACCGAAACAACAGTTGGCAGGACCGTTTTTCGTTTCTCGCAAACGTTTTTATCAGCTTATATTTTTCATAACTCGTTTGCAGCAAACCTTTTTCGATTCTCCCAAACGAAATGACATGTATGGATTAACAGAAGTCCGTTTGTCCCAACCCCAAACGAACTTCTGTTCTCGGAGATTACGTTTGGGAGGAATGAGTATTTTCTTTCCGTGCACATTGCATAAATGTTAGTTGTACGTTAAGCGAACCCCAGACTTGTCATTCATGAACATGAGCTTGGTCGATAACTTTTTATCTGACTAATGAATTTAAAAAACTATGACCAAAAAATTTTGTGAACATGATAGTGATGCGAACAACTTCGACTTACATGGTATCAAGATGGGCGATAAACCGATAATAACCATCAACGATAGCTGGTCTTCATGCCCATGAATGACAAGTCGGTGATTCGCTTCACGGTCTTTATCTTGTCACCCAAACAGCTGGCTCCACAACTTTTGTATGGGAGGTACCAAATTTGTGCGGCAAATTCACCCTTGTTTAGTAGTTGACTTATCTTTGGTAATATGAGGCCTAATACTTAATTTTATTGGGATCGGAAATATTTTGCATGGGTTATCGCATCGGCAAACCGAACGGTCTCCAGTTTTTGTATGGGAGGTACCAGAATGTGCGTGACAACCTTGTAAATATTCCCCAGTCAAGTAAACGTTTACAGGTTGTTAACCAATGTCTGATTTGAAGGTATTCACAAGTACCAGAAAAAAGGTTTTCGAAGAAACATGATTTGGTAATAAATACGTCCAGTTATATGGGAGGTACCAGACCACGCACAATGCATGTTTCCAATCCCAAACTACGGCAAGTAATAGTTACTAACAAAATTTCATTAAGATCAGCCCGACGAACAGACAGATAGACAATCGTCAATGGTCTTACAAGGATGGACGGTCATGGCTCAATCGTCTTAAAAGGTCCTAACGGAATTTAGTCAGATAGACCGATATGGCTCAATCGTCTTAGAAGGTCCTAACACGAATTTCGTCCAATGATACACCTACTAGGCGTAACTTTTTTCAGTATTAAACGATATATACCCCCGATATATTGTACATGAGAACGTGGGTTCGATTCCTACTCTCACCACCTTATATTTATTTTACGACGACGGTCACCTCGCTTAGTGACGGCGACACTATCGAGTACTTAGCCTTGAAAAATATTCTCAAAATACCTTTCGGAAGCGGTGTAAAATAAGTGATAACTGGAAAGCACACAGGTCTGTGATTGTGAGAAGCTATCTCCCCTATCCCTTCATGGGATGTAATGGGAAAATATTAATTTTATTTAACATGTGGTTTTGGACCACCCTAATGCACATGCTGCTGGATGAATGCTTATGCCTAAGGGAGCTGGTGTAAGTGATGCTTTTGACGATATCGCCAACAGCGTCGTCAACATGGCAATGGTGTCTTTAACAGCACGCAAATAATAGCAAAAGTAATGGTATCAAAGTAAAACAAACAGCACGTTGTTCTGCCACTTGTCCCACGTATACGGAGATGTGTTACCTGGGTCCTTATACTGGAAAGCCATGACTACATCCGTACATAAAATTTCACACACACATCTGCAGTTATGTAGCTTTACAGAAATGAACATATTTTATGTTGGTATATGGCAGTTCTAAATCATATGACAGTGGTTTCTAACAGGACTTATAATTACTAAATTGTTTTTATTTTAAAAATGCGTTATCGACTGTGACTACGAGAATGATTTAAAAAGTAAAGATAAGAAACGAAAAGAAGAGTTAAATTAAACAGATACTTGCAAAATGTTTAAGTTTGCTGCGACTACGACTACGACACAGTCACAAGTAGTAGCCGCCAGCAACATTCATTCGGAGTGAAATGACTAATGACTGCTATATTCGAAGAAAATTTTTTGATAGCAGGACTCAGGAGTCGATGTAAAAACTGAAATATCTACTGAAAGCATAATTTGACTACCAAGAATTTGAACTAACAACACTGTTGTACAAATAAACACATTAGTATGGGATACAGTTTTGTAGATGGTTGTTACAGAATTTTTCCCTTAGATTATGAATATGTAATTCTAATTGTTAAAAAAGCAATTCAACAAAAGAGGATCGTGTTTTAAACTTTTTATTAAAGTATATGACCAAATCCTCATCAAACCGAACACATTTTCTCATTAATTACTTTTTTGACTCACAATTTAACAGGCAAATTCTTTTTTTGAGAAATTATATTTTTCTTAAATTTGTTTTTGTAATGTTTGTGTTAAAAATGTGATAAAATATTTTTCTTTAAATACTTTTTTGGTTTCTGAGTCTTTGATCCGAGTTATTCTTAAAGTTGTAATCCCTTTTAGGCCAACAGATAATGTTTTTCCGGTTAGTGAAAAAAATGTAAATGCCGCGGGTGGGATTTGAGCTCACATTCGCTGGACGATCGTTTCGATGTTTGTGAAACATCATCTTCAACAGTGTCTAACCCGTTAAGCTACCGCAGTCGCTAACCGATGACCTTTATTGTGTAGTGATTATGTGTCACTACCCACATAATCATTCGTTTCGAACTCGTTGCGACTCGTTTCGAACTCGTTACGACTCCGTAAAATCATAAAAAAGCGAAATATGAGTTCTCGAATTCGTTTCGAACCCGTTATGAGTTCATAAAAATATATAAAAGCGAACCAGTGAAATTGCAACATGGCGCATCCGTTTCGAACTCTTTACGAGTCCGTAAAAATATAAAAACCGAACCCGTTACGAGTCCGTAAAAACGTTAAAAGCGAATCATGCGGAATCCGTCGCGAATTCATTTTATTTCAAAAAACGAATCCGAAACGGATTCGAATACGAAGTTCGTTACGAGTTCGACACGGATCCGAAAAAGTACAAAAAACAATTCGCGGTTTCGAGAGGAATTTCATACGAAAACGAATTCGTTATGAGTTCGTAACGGATGTCCGTTTCGGACAAAATGTCGGCAGAAACGGATTCGTCTCGAACTCGTAACGGATTCATGTGGCACATTGGGTACTTGCACATGTCTTTCCTACATACGCGCACTGGTAACGAAATTTTGACAGTTCTATTTACAGAACGCAACTATTCGTATTGAATTTTTTTTGTTATTTCTGGTTTGGCCTTGCCATATGATTTAATTTTATTTGGTTTTGATCCGAGTTAGTTGTAATTCCTTTTAGGATAACATATCCTGCTCTTTTCAATTATATTTTCTAAATTATGCGGATAGTTATGTGCAATATGTTTATTTGCTTCAAATTCAAAAACAAATAGCCTAAGAAATATCTAAAACTAACTACAAACATAATTGCTTGGAACAGTGCAAACGACTAAAGCAGAACTTACATGGGCAGATCTGCATGACCGACAAGTAGTCTGTCCAGACTTATCTGCCAGTGTAAGGAAAAGTTTACGGTCCGAACCAAAAAGTCGGACAAAATCAAAATGACTTTGATTTTTAAAAAGTCGGCGAGACATATCGATTGGTGGTCGGTAAAAAATGTCCCCATCAACAGATTGCAGGAACCATGTACATTTTAACAAAACACTGTTTTCATGAATTGAACATCAGCTGCTTTTTAGTTTCTTTGTTGACTGTCACGTTTTTGTTTTCAGCAGTTTTCGACAAACACAGCTACATTTAAGGCATAAAAATGAATATTTTAACCTTTTAATCATTGTATCCCCTACATGTAATATTGAGTAGCAAACACAATGTGTTTGGACACAAATATACTATATTTGCCACAAGGTACAAATACCTTATATTTGCACCCAAACAACAAAATGCGACAGATTTTTTCGGCGTGTTATGGGGTGGTCGTACAAAATTTACCATTTCTAAGTGAAATTTCGACATGAAAGGGTCTACCTGGAAAAAAATTTTGAATAAATTTAACTAGATATGGAAAATAAATTAAATTAAAACTAAATTTACTAAAAATAGCTAAAAATTCTGACATTTTTCTACAAAAATTGCGCCGCTCGCATAAACTTCCTTATTGACGACAAAAGACAAATTAATGCTAACTTGTTCGTAGTGTACGGGGAATATCAAAAGTCTTAACGCAATTTGTTCGCTAAAAATGTCTGCATTGACTACTGCAGTTACTTTTCTTCCGAATGAATGTTGCTGTCTGCTATGCCTTGCGTGTTTGCCGAAGTCGTAGTCGCAGTAAACTAAAATGTTTCGTGTGCAATAAAAGCAATAGCAGTACATGCAAAGAAAAAAAAACGTTTACTGCTCGGTTGCCGCGACAATAACTACTTTGATTGATTTGTATTAATTTATTAATTGCAACCGTTCATGTAGTTCTCCCAAATAAACTCATATATCGCAAATATGTATCATGTTGTATCAACGAGAATTCGTTTGCATCAAACGCGTACAAAATTACAGTTGCCGCAACTGTAAAAAACGTTTGCGATAACTGAAATTAGCTATTTTTCTAATGAGAGCACAGATTATAAAGAACGTAAATTTCTATGATTCTCTCATTCTGTCGACTGTATACACAGTCTTATATAAAAGTGATCACAGACTCTGATGCCTCTACCTTGTCAATATATCTTGGCTGGACAATTAACGCGCTGTAGTTTGCTGCGCTTTTAGTTGTTATTTGATTGCAAGGCGAGACAGACGTGTAAGAAGCCAGTGAAAAAATAAACAAAAATGCCAACTTTTTTTTAAAACAAACTTTATGGGTAAAACCAGCCACAGAAGTTGGAAACTTAAACAAAAACGAGTTTATGGAATTCATAAATAAAAGTTTTAATAACAACTCGGTAGCTGTAACCGAACGAACAGTTGGTGGAACCTGTTTTCGTTTCTCGCAAACGTTTTTCAATTTATATTTTTCATAACTCGTTTGCTGCAAAAATTTTTCGGTTCTCCCAAACGATATTACATGTATGGATTAACAGAAATTCGTTTATCCCAACGACAGTCCCCAAACGAACTTCAGTTATCTGCGATTTTGTTTGGGAGGAACAAGATTTTCTTCGCGTGTAGTCGTTTGGAAAAAAGTGATAATGCTTTTGTTGGGCATTATTCAATTTTTGTCTGTGGGTGTTAGTTTTTAGTATGCAATTTAATCAGTTCACGGGCTTCCAACAAATGATTAACAGCCACGCAATTACTGGGAACGTTACCGGATATTTTATACTAGAGCGTTGCAAGTTGTTAGTGTACGGTGCAAGTATATTACAATTTTATTTTGAATTGTTTCAGTGTGACCGTAATTTTGCCATGCAGAGAAGGAAGTTTAAAAATTTTTGTTGTTGTTATCCTGCACATCAACAACTCTACATTGCCTCTGCTTAAGCATGTATCCAACTGTACTAATTAAACAAATAAAAAACCTATGTTTACAACATCTACCAAACCACTGTATCCATGTACATTAGTGTGCCACGTAAAATGCGAATTTTGGAATTTTTGAAGTAAAAAAACTCTAATGTCGCGTAAAAATTACCTGATTACTGAAAAAATATAATTTTGCCCATTAACTTGCGATTGTCATAAATTAGTTCTTTAGATTTCCCATTATCACCAAGTTTTGTGCTATTAGTTTCTTTTTTTTTGTCCTACGAGACACCTTAATGTACATAGTTACACTTTACCAGTAGTTCTTCAAGTACTTCCCGTTCTAATGAAATGCCAGAGAACCAGAGAAGAATATAACGTTGGAATGAACACATGTAAACAGTTCAGCAACAAACAACATGTTGTTAGAAAAAAGTTAGAACACTTCAACAGCAGCATCAACATCGACATCATCGTCATCATCATCATCAGGCTTCAGCATCAGCATCACTTTTAGCATCAGCAACTAAACAAACTACAACACAAACTGTTTCAAAAAGTCAATAAACTATGAAGAGATGAAAAATTGTACCTACTTTAACTAACTACCATAACGAAATTTAAAACATTTACTAAAAAAAATTCTACAAAAAGTACAACTCATGGGCCCCTCGTTAAGGTCCATGAAACGACACAGACTAACAGACGCGCCCCACCACACATCGCACTGCACTGGCTGTCGCAAAGGCCTAGGCCATTATTCATTATGGCTTTAAGTTGAAAATATTCTTATCATCACTATCATTTCAGTGAAAATCTTTTCGGAATATTTCATCGCATCTGTTCGTTTGCATGTAATTTATAGACATTTTTACGGGCTTTACTCTTTTCTTGGTCGCTATAGCTGCCACAAGTATACGAGTGAACGTGATACATTTTAACTCATTTAAAGCAGACCTACTCGTACATACAGTGATTTACATTTCACAAATGTTAAGGGAAATAAGTGACGAGGGAAGTGTATGGTGGTGGGTGGGAAAATGCACTTGTTAATATATTAATTTATTTTTTAATGTCTGCTATTTTGGTTTGATTTATAGGCACTACTAAAATGAAATTATTAATGTAACTTAATTACTGAATTGAATTAAGTGATGGCCGTCACTTACATACATATCGGCTTAAATCTTATTTCTTTTTATTACTTAAAGCTATTTTCGGCACAATAAAAAACTAAGTCAAGTCCTTAGTCAAGTCTTCATTTATAAAAATAATAGCCGTTGAAGCCGCATATAATGCTAGCAACAATTTTGTTAATCAGGCACTCTCGTTCCTACTCCAACCAATTCATATAATGACCTTTCGCGTTTTTCACAAAAATATTGTTTAAATTGGTTGCAGAAGAAGTTCTTTTTCTACTCCAGCTGCAATTTAGTTCGAATAAATAATATACTAAGAGTGTCTCAGTAAGATTGCACTTTTTAAATTTAGTGTAATTTTTTTTGCGCAAGTGGCTACTCTGAAATTTAGCAGCTCTCACATGTGTTTATTCCCATTAATAAAAATGGAACACTTTACTTTACGAACACTAACGAGTTATAATTGTGAAAACTTATTACAAAAATTTGGAAAGTTATGCTGAGACCGCTCGCAAACCTCGAAGAATTTTCTGTCGAGAAAGTGCACCTAATGTGTCAACCATTCGCAAAATGGTCAAAAAATTTTAATAGTGTCTCTATCATGCCGAAATTTTTCCTCTGCCTTATTTTAAGGACAGTAAGACTTTTGGTGGTCAACGTACCACTCGGTCTCTTGAAAACAGTGCTGCCGTAAACGAGACTGCCACCGAAACCCCGAAAACATCAATTCGGCATCATTCTCATCAACTTAAAATTTCACGAAGCACTACGCAGCCAATTTTGACAAAAGATCTTCATCCTCATGCGTACAAAATTGAAGCGGGTTTCCATCTGAATGGCTTCGTGAATACGCAAAATTGTTACACTTGAGGTATAGAAAATTCTCATGCAATCCATGAGAAACAACTCCACCCACAGCGAGCAATTGTCTGTTGCGGATTTTGGTCAGGCGGCGTGATTGGCCTTACTTTTTTGAAGATGAGACCGAAATTGCAGTGTCTGTGAACGGCATTCGTTACAGGAACATGATAAAACAGAGTTATTGTGGCCTCAACTGGAGAACATGGATTTGTACAACAAGACGTCTCCACCTGCCACACCGCGCATAAAACAATCGATTTATTGCAGCAACGATTTCCATAACAAATTATCTCAAGAAATTCTAGAGTCAATTGGCTGCCAAGATCGTGCGATTTAACGCCGTGCGATTTCTTTCTTTGGGGTTTTGTGAAATGTCGGGTTTATGCGAATAAACCAGAAATAATTCCTGAGCTCAAATCGAAGATCCAACGCGTCATCGGTGAGATACAGCCACATCTCTGTGAAAAAATCATGGAAAATTTCATGAAACGATTAATGGCCTGTGGCCAGAGCCGTGGGGGCCATTTGACGGATATTTTACTGCCTACATAGTCGGAACTTGTCATCGGTGAGATACAGTCACATCTCTGTGAAAAAGTCATGGAAAATTTCATGAAACGATTAATGGTCTGTCGCCAGAGCCGTGGGCGGCATTTGACGGATATTTTACTCCGTACTTAGTCGGAACTTATCTTATGGACAATCCAATAAAAAACCACAACTCTTTCAAAAAATACGTGTTTTTATTTCAAAATGTAAAAGTGCATTCTTACTTAGTCAGTTTTATTAAGCACTACACCATTTCCAATTGAAATTTGAAAAATATCAATTTAATTTTGAAAAATTTCAATTGAAATTCGAAAATTATATTTGAAATTTGAAATACATCAATTGAAATTTAAAAATTCTATTTGAAATACATCAATTGCAATTTGGAAGACATCAATTGAAATTTGAAAGACATCAATTGCAATTTGAGAGACATCAATTGAAATTTGAAACACATCAACTGAAATTTAAAATACATCAATTGAAATTTAAAAAAAACCTCTACTGAAATTTGAAAGACATCAAATGAAGTTTGAACGACATAAATGAAAATTTAAAATTCGTCACATGAAATTTAAAAATTATTAACCGATTTTATGTATTAGATTTTAAAATTTCAATTGGTGTGTTTTAAATTTCAATATGTACAAATTTGTACAAAATGGGACAAAAATCATTAGATGATTTTCTTTCCCTATAAATTTGATTTGTGGCCGTCGGTTGTGCAATGTACATACGAACGTGGGTTTGTTCCCTGCTCTGCCCACTTTACATTTCTTTTCACGACGGTCACTTCGTTTAGTGTTGCCAACACTACTGAGCATATAGCCATGAAAACGCTTCTCAAAATACTGTCCGGAACCGGTATAAAACTGAAGATCAGTGAGTGCACAACTAGAAAGCGCACTGCTCAGCGGTTGTGATAAGCTCTCTGCAATCCCTTCATGGGATATAAAGGGAAACCATGTTTCTTTTTTAACTTATTATGTTTCTTCGAACTTATAAATTTTAAAAGATTTTTAAATTTTAAGCTCAAGATCATTCAATATCCCTATAAATAGAGATGTAGTTTTTTGAAAAAGAAGATGTTTTGCAAATGCATCCTCATGATTCCTGGCAAACCGAAAAGCTATTTCAGATTTCGCCACAGATCTTCATCAGCGGTTTTTTTGGAATGCTACTTTTGAAAAATTGAAATAAAAATAAAAAATTAAAAAAATATCATCCCTAATTAATTTTATTTTAGTTATTAAATTAATTTCCTGCGTCGGCGCCGAGTGACATATTTCTCGAAAAAATTTAAGTAATTCAGCGGTCTCTAATCGCTACCCCGACCAAGAAGCAATTTCACACGGGTATATCTAAGGTTCTTTGTTATATATTGGAGCACTGTAAAATTTTGAATTTTTCTGAAAACCCACAAAAAACATACGGGCATAATTAGTTTTGCTCTTGTGGTTCCCGCAATATTTGGAAAAGTATTAATTTTTTTTTGAAAATTTTGATCTTTATTTAGATATTTGAGAATAGATATTTGGTATTTCGGTAAATGAATACCAATATTAATTTTGCTATAAAATTATTATTTTATATTGTAATAAAGCTACAAATAAGACAATATCTACACGCTCAAGGGGCAGATTCTTGATGCAAATACAATATCGTGAGTGCAGCTTGTTGCAAATATCAGCATTGTCAATGTTGTGTCAAAACACATTGTGTTTGTTATTCGATATTACCCGTTTTAGTCACAATGATTAATTGGATATAATATATGATTTTGTGATTAAAATATGGGTTTGTTTGTTGAAAACTGCTGAAAACAAAAATATGGCCGACAACAATGGAACAAAGAAGCAGCAGATATTAAATTCATGAAACCAATGCTTGCACGTTAGTATATGGAATTTCCAAACATATAGATGGTTCCTGCATATTATTAGAGAGGCTGTTCTTTTTAGCGTGTAACGATAGAGAATTGTTATTTATACACTTATCCATAATAGGACTATCTAGCATATTTTCCATCACATTGATGTCCTTGCAGAAATTAATTATAATATTTAATGAGGAGGATACAAAGATATATTTAATTTTTACACCATCTTAGAGGAAATGGCATGCATATGAAGTCAAAACATTAGGAAACGCCCCAACTTTTTTACAACTTTTAAGAAAAAATTAAATTATTTTAAATATTAGACGAATTTGTTTCCAATCGTATTAAGTTTTGAGTTGTTTTTGAAACAAAACTAAATATTGAGTAATTATATGTTTACCAGAGTTTCATATTTTTCGCACAGCTTTCTCCCTAACCTTTGAAATTCGATCGATTTAAAATATTTGGGGAATATTTTGTATATATTTGGGGAAAAGTATCGCGACGAACGACACTGCCTCGCGATTTCTTTAATCTAATTCAGACATCATCATGTGTTCCAACAAAGCACGCTGAAAATATAAACTATCTAGAAACATATCTGAAAAATTCTAACAATTTACGCAAAAATTCCATTTGTGGGGATTTGGATTTCTTTTGTGGAATTCTGGGCTTAAGTTTAGACTAATTTTTGCAAATTTTTATTTCTTTCGATATTACTCAAAAGCTACTTAATTCCGAAAATAACTGCGATTGGTTAGTTAGCTTTGTTAATATTCTATGGAAAAGCTAAAATACTACAGATAATAACGCGTCCAACGGTACCAAATACATATCTAAAAAGGTATACAACTACAGACGAGATGCGCTTTAATCCTCAATAAAAAAGGGTTTCCCATTACATCCTATGAAGGAATAGGAGAGGGCTAATCAAAACCTGTAAGCTGTGCGGTTTTTAGTTTCACATTCACTAATTAGGGTCGGGTCTGTAGTTTTCACGGCTAAATACTTGATAGTGTCGCCGACATTAAGGGAGGTGAACGCCGTCGAAAGAAATGTAAGATGTAACTGTAATGTAACTTTTGATACATTAACTAAAACAAAATGTAAGGTGGTTAGAGCAGGGATCGACTATCACTGCACCACCGACGGCCACAAAGAGAGATACATGGCAATCCTTAAATGAATCGAAATTAAGTTTCGTTTCCATTATTTGTGTTAAGATCAGGAAGCCTCGTATATAATAGAAGTAATTTAAGTGCAATAGCTATAAAACTTCACTTCAAGAAATTCGAAAAAGTAATAAAATTTTTTCAATTTTCTAAGCTTGAAAATGAAAAAAAAATTCAACATTTTCTGCGCGAAGTGTGCCCAACAACATAAAAAAAAAAACAAAATTATTAAAATTTGTTCTTGTCTCTGACATCAAAAAATTAGGACACTAGTCAACTTTCAAAAATATTTTCAACTATTCGATATTCCTTGCAAACATAATCCTTGTCTTCTCACCTTCAATCGGGTTTCTAAATAACTCTAAAAGGTTTATCAAGGTTAAGTGTGTATCAAGAGTATAAATTTTTTGAAATTTTGGCCTAAATTTCATATTTTGGTCTTGATTTTTATTTTTCAATGTTGCTATTATGAATCTTCGATCGTCCTGTAAAAAACTTGTATTACAAGACGTGGTACACACGGAACGGGCTACTTTCATGAAATGGTCAAACCATGTATCAAACAATTGGTTTGCATTATTAAATAGCTTTTGAAAATTGCATGATTTATAATAGAGAGAGAAGGTGTGAGTGCTTTCATTTACATCTCCACAAACTGTGCTCGTATATTATATTCGAGTATTTGGATACAACCAACCGTGGATATTCATACCAACCATTCCGCTTTTGGCGGGATTGTCCCGCCTTTTGCGGGATTCTCTTGCTTTTTGACATCTCTTCCCGACTTGAATTTAAAAAAAACATTTATGATATTTGAGTACTTTTTTTCTAGAAAGATGGTAAATCTGCTTATTTATGTCTTATTATTTTTGCAATGTTTCATCTTTCGTGTTCAAGAAACCTAGAATATTTATCGCCGAGCAATATTTCTTTCAGTGTGTCACAGTCGATTTTAAATATGTAGCAAATATTTAGGCAATACATTTATAGCCCTATGCAAATTTTTCCTATATCCAACGAAACCTCTATTTATGAAGTTTTTTTCAAAATGAAGCAGGTGTAAATGTTTCCCTCAAGAGACGGGACCTATGCGTACGAATAAATTGTACATTACGTTTTGAAAAAAATTTTCCAAAATTTAAATTTTATCAAAAATTTATTTAGTTTCATTTATTATTGGTAGCAATGGAAAATTCAGAAATTTTGAGTTCGTTTTTAATTTTTTAGAAATTATTTAAAAGTTTACGAAGTCTTTTTCAATAGCATTATTACAAACAACCGCTGATGAAGATTTGTGACTGGATCTAAAATGGGTATATGCATTTTGCAAAACATCTTTTTGAAAACTATAAGAATCTCTATTAGTAGCGATATAATATGGTATTGAGTTTGAACTAAAAAAGTAACTGCCACTAGCCAGGTAATTATAAATGATTAAAACTCACCTCAAAGCACTTCACAACAGTCAGAATGCAAGAGGAAAAGAAGAACATGGAGGGAAAATGTTTCTGTTAATATTTCATTCGCATACGAAAAACTGATCATACGAGTTTCTATATATATATTTGATGATCTACCGATGGTATCAATTCAGGCACAGTAATTAGGCGGAGTTCGAAAGTGTCATGTCAACAAAACCAAACATTTCTCACTTAGAAATATGTTCCTGACCTTGTGAAGTGGTAGTATGAACTTCTTATACATAAACTAAAAAAAAACTAAAATAAAAATTATTGATTCTCTGTAATAATATTTTTTGACGTAGAATACGTCTTACGTATGAGGAGTCATGTCAGTTTTTTATTGTTGTAATCTTTATTTCATTGAATTTGAGGAAACGGCTAGATGAATTTTTTTAAAATTTTTTTTGTAGGTAAATGAAGATGTTATCTTTCGTTTGATATACATTTCATATTGGTTGATATATTTCTAGTATTGTAATTTCTCAAATGAAAATTGTTTAAACACACACACTCAAACATATGTGTGGTGTTTGGTTGAGTGTTTTTGGTTGCTCAACATTGCTTAGGAACATGTATCTAGTAAAAAGTGAAACGAACAGCAAGCTAATGTTGCTTGGCAACATGTATCTAGTAAAAAGTGAAACAAACAGTAAGCTAAAGTAATAAAGCTTTTTTGCGAATGCTTCAATAAAGCTGTTGTAACATTAATTTTGAATTGTAAAGCGTAAAGCTTTCACACAACGCTCGAATGCTAATGCGAAGACTCGATAAGGTAAACCTTTTTTAATATTAGGGCGGCCCTCTCAACATTCGCAGAACTTATTTCAATAAAAATATTAATTAAAATACATAAATTAAATTAAGTTTAAAAAAATTGAACATAATATTTGGTAAATATAAGAATTACAGCAGACAGTTCATAAATAGTTACACTTTAGATGAAATTTCGTCTAAATGTAAAAAAAATTACAGCAGACAGTTGTCCGAGGCCTTCGGCCACGGACTGTCCCTGCGGGCTGTGTCAGAGGCACGGCCATTAAGTTTAACGTAGAATACGCCATCCGATAAGACAGAAAACATATATAACAATAAATGATAAATAATATAAGCAAATGAATTTATTGTTATATATGTTTTCTGTCTTATCGGATGGCGTATTCTACGTTAAACTTAATGGCCGTGTCTCTGACACAGCCTGCAGGGACAGTCCGTGGCCGAAGGCCTCGGACAACTGTCTGCTGTAATTTTTTTTACATTTAGACGAAATTTCATCTAAAGTGTAACTATTTATGAAGAAATTCTCAGGAAAAGACGTCTTCCATAATGAGAGTGTCAAGACGCCACATCGGACCATAAAACAAAAACATTTTTGGCCATAATACTCTAAAAATGGAAACTTGAAGCGCTAGCGTGTACCCAAAAGAAGCATTTTAGATTTTTCAATCTTATACAATTTGCAAAGTAGTTTGGCACAAAAGCTTTTCAATGATACCAAAGCTGTCTGTATAACTGTTTCGAATCTGACCACTATATCTATAAGCAATAGATTTCAAGTCAGACATTCTCGTAATCAACAACTTTGATACTTCCGTAGATTGGTATTCCTTCTTCAAAAGCAAAAAAAAAATACTGTACGTCCTACTGTATAATAAAACAAAAACCATTTGCAACTGTGCGCACTTAAAATTAAACCTTGGTTTGTTTTATGAATATCGGCTAATCATAACATCCAAAAAGCGCATTTGAAAAAAGAATTAAAGGCAGTTCTCATTCAATCAAAATAAGGGGGTATAAATATGAGGGATTCCTCAATCAACTATTGATGGTTTCATCAAACTCGGTTTTTAGTGGTTAGGTTGAACCGCAATAGATCCGGACCGGCAATGAATATATCAAAAGTATTTGGGGAAAATTAAAAAAAAAAACTTAACAATGTTTTCCTTTCTTCCTTGCCCATTTTACAGAATAACCATATGTGACTTGCTCCATAAAAATGGACCTCTGCGCCGAAAAGAAGTTATTGAGAAAAACACGTTATTCAACTCTTCCTTCAACCTGATCATCTGGCGATGTATTTCGACTCTCTGGTACTTTGTACGATGTTCACTATGCAGTGTTGCCTCTATGAAAAGTATTTCGAACAGTGAAAAACCTGTTTTTGCTAATTTTGTTTTCAAAATTACTAGAGCTGTTTTATTCCTTATCAAATTATCAATGTTTTGGATTTAAACCGATAGAATTGAATCTATTATTTATTATTATTTAATTTATCTATTATTTAATTAATTTCAGGTTAAAATAAATCTTAATTAATGTAAGAAAATGTGTCTGGAAGACGAATTTAAGAGTGTTGAAAAACAATACTTCACCGATTGTTTGGAAGAATGTTTACCTATAGTCAGTGACGAGTCGGATGCATTTTCATCGCCAGAAGTTTCAGAAGCGCTGCAATTATCTCTTCAAGATATTGAGGACGAGCAAACTTTATCGCAGTTTTTAGAATAACTTTGCTGTGCGAATGGATGTACTACTGTAATTCCGGAAGAACGAATTGTTTTTGCAAGAAATAACTTTTTTGGAATTAGAGAAAGATGAACAAGATTTAGTTATTCTAAGCCAAATTCAGTCTGGTAGAGGGCATGACGATTTCAATGACGCCTATAAAGATATATTGGCCAAAATCAAGTATGGACGTAAGTCAACTCAAGACAGCTCAAAAGGTCACGTACTTTTTGATGTGTAAACATCTATACGCTGGGGGTAAAAATCTTTTTCACAATACAATCACAAATTTAGAGTAAGATGTGCGATGTAATCGTTGACCAATCGTAAAGCGTTATCAAATCGGTGTGAGCTATTTATGAGTGTATTAGTGTGCTCATACGCTGCATACAATATACTCAACACCATCTAGTGTGCAATAGTAGCGACTAATTTTCACCAATTGTCGTACATTATGTTATCGTTGGCAAATGAAAACAAATAAATAAAATTGAATACAAAAACATTTAATTTTAATAACTTTTAAAAAGATTTTTTGCACTTTTAATAAAAAATTTACTAAAACAAAGCAAAATAAGGAAAACTAAAAACTAAACTTGTCAAACTAAAAGTCTTCTTCGTCTTTGAGATTGTCATTCATACTTAACAGCTGCATATAAGCACCATCTAGTGTGCAATATTAGCTACTAATTTTCGAAAACCATTGCTGTAAAATAACATTACATTTCAGTAAACAGCTGATTAATAACTTGTCAACCGTAACAAATACAAAATAATAAAATATTTTACAAAACACCAAAAAAATTATAACTCAGACCATAAAACAACACAAAGTGTATCAAAGCTGAATGGAGGTAATGTTAATTCTAACAAAATTTCTATTATATTCCAATATAAATTATATAACGTACTGTTGCCTTACACTGAAACTGGTGCACGACAATTGGGTAACAATCTCCATCTCATGCCAATTATTATGGGTGGAGATTTTAATACAAATTGTGCAAACCCACAGTCGCAAGCTATATCAAAATTTTTATTTGACGTTTTCCACTTGCATATGAGCAATTCTCCACAAACCCCCACAACTAACAATTCCACTACTATAGATGCCGTTTTCCATCGATTTTTAAATACAATCGAGTCAAAAATTTAAATATGTATCATATTTTAGTTACCATAAGCCAATATTAACTGTTTGTACTTAAGGCATTTACCATAGATGGGCACTTTGCAGTACTACTAAAATTTCAGTAAAAATAATTCTTTAACTAGTAAATTTTTGCTGATTACTAAATTTTTTTCAGCAATTTTTATAAAGTGCCTACATGATTACGATGAGGTGCATTGAATTTTCAGTAATCAGTAATGCCCGATTACTGATTATTATGAATACGGACCTATGATTTTACTGGTAATGCAAATTAAATTTCATTATCAGTAAAAATTTACTGATTTTTTTCAGTAATCAGTAAACTTACTGCTTACTGTAATTTTTAATGCAGTACATATATACTGCAATGTGCCCATTTACAAACCAAATAAGTTAAATAAAACAAACAAAAACCAGCAAATTCCTATGTATTTACAATATTGAAAGTTTTGATACTTTTAATTGATTAATTAAAAAAATATACTAAAAGCATAAGTACTTCCAACTTCATTACTAGATGTTTACACATCTCCCCTGTGATCGGACTCACATTAATTTTTTTTTTACTTTCATCAGTTGCCCATCTGCCGCAAAATGTTTCTATTTCTACACGTTTGTGGACTGAAGAGGTATAAGAGTTTACTCGCACATTTCGATCGTCATGGTGTTGTGATGCGAATTCACGCATCGAAGAACAAACCCTGCACTAATCCGGCCGCACTGCACCCGGAAGAAATCACTAAAGTAGTAGATTTTATAAAAAGTATGGCAGATCAATTAGCGATTCCATTACCCGGACGTCTGCCTCGTTTCAAAGATTATAAAGTAATGAAACTCCCCTCATCTGAAACAAAATCCTCTTTGTATCTTTACAGGTGATTTGTAAAAAAAACTAAAAGACATAGAAACTTGCGTTTTGCAGCATTTGAAAGAGCGTATAAGAATCACTCAAAAAGTAAAAAAAAAAATTTTCGGCGCAGAGGTCCCTTTTCGTGGAGCAGGTCACATATCCTGTTTATCTTCATATATGTCTTCGGACAAGCAATTTTACGGGTAAATATAATTTGAATTTAATTTCGAAATGTTTCAAAATTATCACGTAAGGCTAAAATAAAAAATTTTAGTACCGGCAAAAGACTATTTGTTTGCCTGTTACGCGCTATGCATTTATCTGACAGCTATGCCGCCAAATGCTGTTAATTGAAATCAAAATGTAATAATTTTTATGACATCGCAACTAAATTTGATTACATACAAATTTCGAAAATTATTTTAGCCGGTGGGTCTAAAAACCAATTTCAAACACAAATAGGTTAAACGGGAAATCCTGTTTAATTGGCTGATAGTAAATCTTAACTCTATTCAGAGAGGCTTACAATTTAGTACCTGCATTTCAAAAATATATTTATTTTAAAATTCTCAAATTGTGCCCAAATCACTCGAATTTAACACAATTAAAATTACTTATTCGCTTTTTAAATCAATATTACTCATACTCTCCGTGGGAAATCTACATATTCCAATAAATATTAATCATACGTTATGAAAGCATAAACGCTTGGGCATATTGAGCGTATTCTACTCTTGACGCCGACGCCGAAAAGGCGGCTTTCGTACCGGATATTCTTAAACTTGGGCTGTTACAAATGGAAAGATCTTTGAACTAAGGTTAAATTTACAAAAATGTTGTCATACTTAGCGATAGATTAATGAGTAGAATTCGCTCATGAAGGGTGTCCCAAAACTCTCGCAAGATTGAATGAAATTTAATTGTTTCTCGGGATGTATGACATGTATTAATAGTTATTTATTTCACGTGCCATCGTCGTAGCTAAACTACATGATGTCAACATTTATATCATTCAATTTGAGAACAAAGAACGGTTACAGCTACGTGTGAATGTTTGTTGTAGAATTTTGGCTGGGCGCATAATCAGACAAGTCTTTTTCGAAAATGCGGCTGGTGGGGCAATAAAAGGTTATGGTGCTCTGTCGTAACACGCGTTTTGTTGTTCCCAAATTTCATGATATGAATGACATGTGGTTCCAAGAAGACGTTGCCACATACCATTTATCCTGAGCACATTGCAATTACATTTCAATCTTGCCTGAATTTTGGGACTCCCTTTATATTCGCAGCCTTCATTTATAAAATATTTCAGAAAAACCAAATCGATTAGCCTATTTAACTAAACTTATTAACTTTAGTTATTACAATCATTCCTTATTTTTTCAAATTAATTTATCTTTGATGTTTAATTTTTAATTTCCTTGAACTCATCTGATCATATAGTCCTCGTCATTCACACAGAGCTCCTGTCATTATTATTGCCATCTTGTAATCATCACCATATTTTATGTTCTGCAGGAACATATTAGTTGGCTGTGTCGATGTTGTTTGCTGTTTGCTGCCTCCCCCTCCAAATTCAGCCTAAGGCTAACATTTCAACGAAAATGAAATGTGTTCCCCGGAAAAAGGTGGAAAAGTATATAAGGAAAAGTGTGTACACGCTTGAATGACTGCCATCAATAAAACATCATGATATACGATTATAATGGCAAAAAGTGGATGTCAGTAATAGGACACATATACATCTAAAACATGTGGTAAACTTACATACACACACACACATATGTATACACAAATACATGTAATATTTACTGTATTTGTATATGTATGTACAACATACATTTGAATGGTAGGATTTGTTTTTCTTTTTGCCTTTTGTTACTGTGTGCGGAACAAACAAGTGTGTCAAAATAATAAAAATGAGTTCAACATTACACTTTTTCACGTCTAACAACTTGTTAAGGAGTTACGGTAAACACAAATTCGTGATTTTCTTACACAAATCTCAAATGAATGAACGAATGACTCCGGCGTGTGGAAGTGAGTGAATGAGTAAGTGCTTGCCAACACAAAAAGGAAATAAATTTGTTTTCGTCCTAAAAGTATGCAGCATACTATGTGGAAAATGTACCCTCAAATACATGCTACATGCTACGTATTTATTACATTCTGTATATAAAGAAATAACATATTTTTGTTGTTTTTATTAAAATAAATTTTAAATGGGTACAAGGTTGTTATTTCGCATATATTTCGGCAAAGCAATATAGAGACTGAAAAAACCTTTTAGCCTGTAACAAATATTTAGTAAAAAACATAGAAAATATTGGGCCGGCAGTTTGGCAAATATGGTTTGACGTAAGATTTTGTTAAGAACTTGGAAGGAATATAAAACTTTGTCCATTAAAATAAACAGCTTTGGGCAAAATGTATTAGTGGTTTCGCATAAATATGTGATAATTGGTTTAAAAATAAATAAAGGTAACATATTGCATTTGTCCCCGTAGACATAATGTTGATAAATATTTCCACGATTCCATGAAACACAATGAGAGCTTACGTGATAACCTGTTAACCCAAATACATTTACAAACGTGATGGATGATTATGGCTAGTAAAACTGTGACATGAATAGCAGGCACAAATATTTATTATACGGGGTTAAAACTACGGATTCTTTTTTTTAAATTTCGTATTAAATCGGTCTTAAGACAAAAAAATTAACCCTGCACATTACAGTATTAAATGTATGGATTTCTTGTGATACTCTGTTAGGAAAGAGTATTCATTGCATTGTGGACCATAGGGAGCAGGTTTACTTTTAACCTATCATATATTAAGAGTGGCTCAAAAACACTCATTGTATTGCCAAATCTATGAAATTAAATGGAAGAATTTAATTAGTATTGTTTTCAAATGATTAGTTGGACCTTTAAATTGTTCCCCATTACTTTTTGAAGATGATATCGATCACCTAGACACCGCCATTTGGGATTACCATTTCGATCCTTTTTACCGCGTCTTCAGTCACTCTGGCGAAATCTTTGGCAGATAAATTCTCGCATTCTATGGCTTGTTCGAATAGACCCGTGACGTCAAAACCCCCGCAAAATTAAGTCTGTAGCGGGCAAAAAGGACGATATTGCCCGCAACCTACAATCGTCAAAATGAGACATTAGCCCACCAGCAACTTCATCGTTAAAGATGTCCGTTAACACGAGAGCTGTGTTTCCAGTTGCAGCGTCGTGTTGGACCGAAATGTCAATTTGCGACAATAATAACGCGTTGATCACGATCTGTAACTAGTAACTGAGGCACCATGAGGTGAAATTGAGTGAATGTAATTACTCTTCGTGAATGGTACATGAGTTGTCGTGCCCAAGAACTAAAAATTTTGTATGCTTACGTATCTATTTAGATGAAAATGGGCCTCGTTGCTCATGATACATTTCGACCGAAAACCAGGAGAGCGTAGTTTAGACGATATTTATGGTATACAGGCAGAAGGTTCTGGGCTGCTTGCACTTTTCAACGGAACATCTCCAAATCTTTTACCATACACTGCGGTGCATAAACGACCATGTAACGACTAATTGCATAGAACGTCCTCTGCTCGACGGTGCGACACGGTGATAGCGTACGAAGAAGACCTTTCGTCATATCTTCTGTGGCATGTTGCTCCAGACTTTTTTTTTTTTTTTTTTTTTTTTAATCGAGCGAACCCATCGCCGCCACTCTTACCCGCCCCTACCGACCGAGAGGGCCACGTCCCCATAACGTGAGGACAGCGTACACATTATAGACCGGTCTATAACGGGAGAGCAAGGATTATAAGTTCACACGTTACAACCAACTACAGAAATTCTTCACCAGTTGGTATTACACTAACATAAATAAGTATAAAAGCACATCACGAGATATTAACATAAGATACTTCAATATATAATAATTACGAGCAAAACGAAAACCAAATCATAAATCAGACCAGATAGTAAGGATAAAGTAAATTAAATTTACATATGTACGTTAACGAATATACAGCACTAATGCAATCGGTTCAAATGACAAATTATGCTAGACTTTGTCGTTTCCCAACTACCTGTGAAATCAATAAACTGATATAGCTCATTAAAGTCACGACACATTCTCCTAACTGGATCAAAGGACGCATAATTCGAACGCTGAAACTCGATGTTTACGAGTTTATAGTACCTCGTGGGTCTCAATGGGACATTTATGAAAATCTTAGATAACAGAAATTCAGAACATATACATCCATCAATTATCTTCAAAACTGTAATAGAGTTTATCATGGTACGTCTACTACTAAGAGTCGGCAATCTGATCAATGCTAGTCTACTGCTATACGAAGGAAGATTATGGTTCGGGTTCCATTGAAGATTTCTCAGACAAAAAATGAGAAACTGTTTCTGGACCGATTCAATCATATTAACATACAAATTGTACTGGGGGTCCCAAACAACTGATCCATATTCGAGAATAGGGCGGACTAGTGAAGTAAAAAGATTTTTCGTAACGTAGGGATCTGAAAATTCCTTTGCCCAACGTTTAATAAAGTTCAGAACGCCATAAGCCTTGTTCACCATCGTAATTATGTGGGAGTTGAAATTCAATTTTCTGTCCAAGAGAACACCAAGATCAACAAATGAATCCACCGATTCAAGAACATTGCCACCTAAAATGTATTTTGCCGAAAATAATGATGACCTAGAGAACAGCATATGCTTACATTTCGTAAAATTAAGCTCCATCAAATTGGTCTCGCACCACGTCTGGAAAGTAGACAAATCCCTCTGAAGTAAAGCATATTGACAAGGATCCTTGTAAGAAAAATAGATCTTCACGTCATCAGCGTACATTAACAATTTAGAGTGCATTATGGAGGCGGGTAAGTCGTTAATGAATAACAAAAATAGAACCGGCCCAAGATGACTGCCCTGAGGCACCCCAGATGACACAAAAATAGATCTTGAGAATGATCGACCAAATGATACCATCTGTTCTCTGTTCATTAAATAAGAACTAATCCAATTCAGCATGTTACAATTAAAACCCATTGCCCCTAATTTATATAATAACAAATTGTGGTTAACTTTATCAAAAGCCTTACTAAAATCGGTAAAAATCACATCAGTTTGATCTCCATTAATAAAGCCGTCAATAATAGAAGAGGAAAACTGAAGCAAATTAGTCACGGTGGAACGACCCTTCCGAAAGCCATGTTGACATGGATCTAAAATAGAGGAAACCTGATGAGAAATTACCTCTGTGACTAACTTCTCAAAAAGTTTAGGAATGGCACTCAATTTTGCAATTCCCCTATAATTTGCAACATTTAATAAACTACCAGATTTGTGGAGAGGGATTATATAAGAGCTCTTCCACTTTGCAGGAAAATGGCCGAACTTCAACGAAGCGTTAAATAAGAGAGTCAACGGTAAGCTGAGAGAATTCGAGCAGTATTTCAACATAGAGTCCGGGATACCATCAGGACCAGCTTTATTCGAGGCTTTCAAGCTGATTAAGTTATCTAGCAACCACGAAGAATTTACGACAGGTGCATCAAACGGAATGGTAGAGCGGACAGTGTACGGGTATGATTTGGAAACATCATAGGCTCGGGTGGAATAAATAGATGCGAAAAAATCGGCGAAACAATTAGCAATAGACTCTTCATCTGAATATTCAATACCGTTCATTTTGATCCTACAAGGTGTGGAAGACGAATTACGCTTCAAGTTAACAAATCTAAAGAATGATTTGGGGTTCCGTTTAAAATTAGCCTTCAACCTATCCAAATATAATCTGTAACTCTCACGAGATTTAGAGTTGTATCTACTCCTAGCAACAATATACCTAGCATAGTCTGCTAGCAGTCCAGATTTTTTATACTTGTTCGAACATCTATTCCTTACATTCTTGAGACTATTTAGAGCCCTTGAGGACCATGGGGGACCAGTATTACCCCTTATTGGCCTCTTGGGTACAGACTTAGAAATATAGCCATTAATAATATTATAGAAATCATCCAGGGCGATTTCAAATTCAAAAGAATTATCACACTGACATATACTATGCCAGTCGGTATCAAAGATAAGATTATTCAAAAGTATAAAGTTCGCACGCGAAAAGCATAGGCCAACATAGGACGAAGAGTAATTGCAACCAACCTGCATGGTATCATATGTATAATTAATTCCCAGCGTTGGATGGTAACTATCCTCAGGAGAAATTAACGGATCAATTCGAGAAATATCAAAGTTGTTAGAATCATCCACTAAAACTAGATCAAGGACTCGATTCATAGAATTGGGAATGTCGTTCAATTGAATCAACCCAAGTTTGGAAATATGCGTAACAAAATCAGATGACCAATAAGGTGGACCTTGAAATGACATTTTTGCGATATTTTGGTAGATGAGGGCTCTATTCCGTGCCTATTTGAAAAAAAATGACAATGCCGAAAAAAAAAATTAAAAAAAAAAAACATTAGGGGTTGCGCACGAGCCGAGAAAAAGGTCCACTTTGCCAAAATTAGGGGGGAAATTGCCATAGGTCATCAGGGGTCACCCGTAGGGGGGAAGAATGTATGGCCGACCCCCATTAACTTTTTACCGCCAACATTTTCCCCCAAGACAGCTACCCCCTATCTCCTCCCCTTAGGGGGGTCACCATACAAAAATGGAGGTTGCTCAGTATTTTCGAAAAACACCATAGGTCATCAGGGGTCACCCCTAGGGGGGCAAAATATATGACCGACCCCCATTAACTTTTCATCCCCAACATCTTTTCCGAACAAACTTACCCTCTATCTCCACTCCTTGAGGGACTCCCCATACAAAAATACTGAAAATCTATGTATTTACAGTTGCACAATATCGAGATTTTTTTGATTTTTTTTGATTTTTTTACAAAAATTCCACCAATATTCAAGAGTGGTCATTGTTTGGAAAGTCTTGAAAAATTTGAAACGCACACGTGCTGAATCAGGTACATAGGCACCCTTAGCAGATGCCCCCATTCATCAGTACCTGGCAGTAAAATATTGCAAAATACGTAGTAGTTATAAATAGCAGTTCATTCATCGATTGTTGTCATTCAACAAGTGCCGACGACCGCGAAAAGTAAATTGATTTTTCTCCCGTTTTTTAAAAGTTAAGATGACAAAACGACTTAGATCGCGCGACGATATTTTTTTGATTGGTTATCCAAGCATGAATATTACGGGGAACAAAATACCGTCGAAGAAGCAAGTGCTAAGAATGCATTTCTTCAACATTCGCAAACGAAACATGTCGAAGAAAAATAGTGCGGTTATAGTCGCGGACGCAGTGATGATTTTTTGGCGCCAAGCAGCTATTCCGACGAAAGTCAGAGGAGATGTTACAAGAAAAATAGCTGCGCTGCACGATGAGTGGGATGCTTTAAGAAAGTCATCTCACAGAAAGACTGAGTCCACTAGAGAAAAAGAGAATACGTTTTCTGATAGCTTGGATAATCTTTTCGACATCGCACACGCCAACGCCCGTGAGAAAATGACAAATACCGAAGACATTGAGTTTCTGCTAAAGCAAAGAGAAGATGGCCGGCCAGGAACTATGGGAGGTGTGGACGCTACTGATACTCGAACGAGGAAAAGAAAAGCTGAGCGCGAAGAACAAGAAGAGTTGCGACGCAAACGTGCAACGGAATCTAGTAGAGATCGGTTCGCTAAAGGCGGTAAGCTATTTCGCGCTTTGTGTGTTCGTCCAATGTTTATATTCAAATGAAATTCGTTCAATTGCAGTGGTTAAATTTTCAAGCAGTGATTCAAGCGATGATAATGGGAGACAGGACGAAAACTTCCCGGCAGAAGCTGGCCCGTCAAATGTTGGTGACAGAAGAGGTTACAAACAATGTTTTACTGAACGAGTCCTATCAGCTTTGGACAAGTGCAAAGTGACTGACCGAGACGCGGTCGGCATTATGATAGCGGCGGCAGAAGCATTTGGACGCGATCCTCAACAATACACAATAAACCGTACGTCGCTTCGGAGATGTCGGCGTTCAAATCGAGAGAACATGCTGAGTTATGTGAAAGACAATCCAGAAGTAAGATCGCATAGATTTATTTGCTCTCATTCAGAATTCTTATTCTTCAACGCGTTTCATTCATCTCCAGCTTGTCGCAGCTAAATCCTTCGTAGTCCATTGGGATGGCAAAATGCTTTTGGATTTTGTGGGTACAAAGAAGGTGGACCGTCTGCCGGTAATTGTCTCGTACGGAGAAAAAGAACAACTTCTTGGAGTTCCCAAAGTAGAAGATGGGAAAGGAAAAGGCCGGAAAATAGCACATGCCGTTTATCAACTGTTGGCATCTTGGCATATGACACATCGAATACAAGGACTTTCTTTCGACACGACATCAATGAACAGTGGCCCATTCTCCGGAGCCGCAGTTGCTCTTGAGCGGCTGTTGGAGAGAGAAATCTTATATTTACCTTGCAGACACCACGTATACGAACTGGTGCTAAGGGAAGTTTTTGAGACAAAAATGGGAAAGACCAGTGCACCAGCCGTTCCTTGCTTTGACCGTTTCAAACAGGAATGGGACGCTGTAAAGGTTAAACCATTCCATTCTGGCTTGATAGACGATCAAGTCGTCAGAAAAATTCCTGTGGCAATGCAAGTCGGCATAAAGAAGTTTTGCTTAGATCAATTGAAGGAGAAACACCCTCGCGATGACTACAAAGAAATGCTACAATTAATTCTTTTGTTTCTGGGTGAAAAACTTGAGAATTACCAGTTCCGACCTCCAGGACCCGTTTCCCATGCTCGATGGATGGCAAAAGCCATTTACAGCCTCAAGATGTTTTTGTTTCGGAGAACTTTTCACTTATCTGTATGTGAATTGAATGGTATTCGACATGTTTGTATTTTTGTGGTGCGAGTTTACGTCAAGGCATGGTTTGGTTCTTCTCGAGCAGCTGAGGCGCCGAATCAAGATTGGAAGTTTTTGAAGGACATCGTCGAGTACAAGTCCGTTGACCAGGATTTATCTCGGGTAATGATAAAGAAATTTATCGGTCACCTATGGTATCTCGCCGATGAGCACATAGCCCTTGCCTTTTTCGATGACAAGGTTTCAAATGAGTTGAAGGCCAAAATGGCCCAAGCATTGCTAGAAAATGAGAATGACGAAGGTGAAGAAGATGAAGAAGACGAAAAAGGTGAAGAAGATGAAGAAGGTGAAGAAGATGAAGAAGACGAAGAAGGTGAAGAAGATGAAGAAGACGACCCGGTTCCCCCAGCTCCTCGCGTCGTAATCAAAAGCACCAGCGTTAAAAAAATCGAGGTTAAATTCAAAGATGTGAATGAGGAATTCTTGGCTAAAGACTTGAGCAACTTCGTCTCTCATAATACCAAAAATTTATTTGTACGATTTGGAATATCGCAAGATTTCATTCTTGCAAATCCAGCAACCTGGAAATCTCGCGCAGACTATCAAGAAGGTCGTAGAATTGTAAATAACTTGCGCGTTGTGAACGACACTGCCGAAAGAGGAGTAAAAATGATACAAGATTATAATAGAATACTGTGTCAAGGCGAAGAAGAGAAACAGTATTTACTACATGTTATCGATTCTTACCGCAAGAAATACCCATCAGCGAACAAAAATATGTTAATTTGACTATATTATATTAAGAGTGCTTAGTAGTACTACTCAATTACAGCTTCTTTTATTTTTGTATGGGGAGTCCCTCAAGGAGTGGAGATAGAGGGTAAGTTTGTTCGGAAAAGATGTTGGGGATGAAAAGTTAATGGGGGTCGGTCATATATTTTGCCCCCCTAGGGGTGACCCCGGATGACCTATGGTGTTTTTCGAAAATACTGAGCAACCTCCATTTTTGTATGGTGACCCCCCTAAGGGGAGGAGATAGGGGGTGGGTGTCTTGGGGGAAAATGTTGGCGGTAAAAAGTTAATGGGGGTCGGCCATACATTCTTCCCCCCTACGGGTGACCCCTGATGACCTATGGCAATTTCCCCCCTAATTTTGGCAAAGTGGACCTTTTTCTCGGCTCGTGCGCAACCCCTAATGTTTTTTTTTTTTAATTTTTTTTTTCGGCATTGTCAGTTTTTTTCAAAAAGGCACGGAATAGAGCCCTCATCTACCAAAATATCGACACAAGGTCCACCCTAATGACCAATCATATGGTGTCAATGGAGTCAGAGAATTAGTATCGGGTAAAGACACCCATGTCACAGACGGCAAGTTAAAGTCACCCAATACTAAAATACGGTCCTTTCTACTGGCTAACGCAATAACTTTTGCAATAGCGTCAATATGCACTTGATATACCTCAAAGCATGATGATGGCGGAATATAGGAACACGTGACAAACAATTTCAAATCGCCTAAATTAATGGACACCACAAGAAACTCAAGATCGCCAATGTCATCAACTGTAACCAACTCAGAAGATAAAGAATTCTCAATTGAGATTAAAACACCACCTCCAATTTTACCAACACGATCTTTTCTATAAACTACGTACTTATCGCAGAACAACTCAGAATTAAAAACATTAGGTTTAAGCCATGTCTCAGAAAATGCAATGACATCAAACTCAAAACCAAAGCTATCAACAAATAATCTGGACAATTTAGTATTCAAACCGCGAACATTCTGATACGCCAAATTCAAACTCCCAATTAGTTTTTTGGAGCTGGCTTATCTCCAGACGGTAATCTAGCAAAATTATCACGCCTACCATTATCCCGATACTCAAATTCCCTTACGAATGTTCTGTGAGGCCAAAATTCCGAATCCACCAGTTTGACAAATAGATCATCCGGTGCAATAATTTTAAAAGACGACCTACGTTCCGAAAATTGTGACTTCAACTTGAAGCACTGTATGGAATCGTTAGAATTATTCCCGACTAATTTAGACGATATGTAAAGTCGTATATCCTCTTCGGTCGTGTCGGGGGAAAGTCTAGACACAAAAACTGTCTTCCTTGCCGGTACGACAGTCAACGTTCTTGGTCCCGGTCCTGGCACTGGGGCGGGATTACCACCCGGAGGAGACGACTTATCGCTGTCCGTGGAAGCTATAGTAACCACAGAAATGACTTCAGCAAAAGTAGGAGGGGCAGAAGATTCCATTGGACTTGAAACTGTAACTGGAGAATTAACGTCCATTAAATTCGGCGAGGAAGGAAGTACCAACAATGGAGGGGCCTTCTTAGCCGTCTTCTTCCTTTTCGGCGAGGAAGCTTTCGGTGAACCCGCTCTCTTTTCCAATCCCGGATATTTATTAAACATCCCAATAAACTTGGAAAATCGACCAGATAAAGCCGAAAGCTCCTTTTCCATCTCAGAAAACTCGGACTTCATGCTCCTGAAAAATTTGTAGAACTCCACATCCAATTTTCTACAATCCACGCAACACCAACGCAGACCCTTGTCATCACTAAGATTGTCCGCCACTCTTGCATAAAGGCCAACACATTTGACATGTATCAAGCCATCACACAACCAACACGAAATAAGAGTATCGGTATCCGATCTAACCTTACAGTCTTTGTTCATGCAAGTCATCATTATAATTAATTCAGAGTAAAAAATAAATAAAAATAAATAAATAAATAAGAAACAAATACTAAAAACAGAATTCCAAAATCGACAAAATTCCCAAAAACGTATGAACTTATTATCCCTTTGATATTAATTCCCAAAACCAGATGGCAACTCTGCACACAAATAACGAAACAAAGAGAATGAAAGAAAAACAAAAATCAAACAACTACAACGTTAGACGTTCTCAACAATGACAAACAAATATTATTGTTGTTGTTTGTGTTTTACACGATCAACAGAATTTCCAATTGCACACAATAATACAAAAACAGTATAAACAAGCACTGCACTGAACACACAATTATATCAAGCAATGTAATTTAACTTATCTTCGCACTATTAACACAACAAGCACTATTTAAACTTTTAAAATACGAAAATAAAGTAAATTCACGGAGCACAACTAAAAAACGAACTAAACGAGAGTAGAGTTGCCAAGCCACTTCCTCGAGAAATTTGAAAAATTTCAATTTAATTTTGAAAAATATCAAATTAGATTTGAAAACTATATTTCAAATTTGAAATACATCAATTGAAATTTAAAATTCTATTTAAAATTTGAAATACATCAATTGAAATTTATAACACATCCATTGAAATTTATAAAACATCAATTGAAATTTAAAAGTCGTCACTTGAAATTTACAAATTAATAACCGATTTTATGTATTTGATTTTTAGATTTCAATTGGTGGCTTTTAAATTTGAATTGATGTGTTTTAGATGTCAATTGATGTGTTTTAAATTTGAATTAATGTGTTTTAGACTTCAATTGATGTGTTTTAAATTTCAATTGATGTTTTTTAAAATTCAATTGACGTATTTTAAATTTCAACTGATGTGTTTCAAATTTCAATTGATGTGTTTTAAATTTCAATTGATGTTTTTTAAATTTCAATTGATGTATTTCAAATTTCAAACATAATTTTTAAATTTAAATTCATGTATTTCAAATTTCAAAAAGAATTTTTAAATTTCAATTAAACTAATTTTTTTCATTCGTGTGGCTACTGGGAAGCTAGCCACTCAGTAGCTCATCCTGTCAGTCCAATTTCCAACATTTTGTTGACGGTTTCTGGTTCTATCTCACGCATGGTAGGACGATATTAGTCTTAAGGGTGTGTATTATTACTCGCATAGCACCGGTTTTTAACGGCACTCAACAAGGAAAAGTCTAAAGGCATCAAATCCCAGTTTTGAGGAGGCCAGTGGACGGCTGATAAAAATATTACCCAACTTAGTGCGCAAATGATCGATTGTATAATGAGCTTTGTGACATGGTGCGCGATATTGGAAACCAAAAATTATCCTAGATATGACCATAAAGAGTGCGTAATCATGGCTCTGTAGTGCTCGCTGTTAACTGTAATGGCGTTTCCAGCAGCATTTCCGAAAAAATTGGGCAATAATGCCACGTTTGATGGTCAATCTGATTGGCCCGAACCACACGGCGACGAGGATCGTTAGTGTCGACCACGAACATTTTGCACCAACTTGTGTACAGCACGCGCGGCTCAACACTGGAAATAAGTCGCAACATTTTTCAACGTTGTTTGAGCGACTCATTTTCGTCCGCGGAGATATGATACTGACTGATAGTCAATATGTGGAACAGCAAAAATATATCAGCGTGAAAATTTTAAAAGATTTGAACCACCCGTTATGTTGTTGATAGTTAAGTTCTTTTTGACCGTTTCCATCAACTGCAAGTAATAAGCTTACAAACTAACTTAACCGGTCTCAAACAACCCCCGGGGTCAGATACCTTACAAAACGAAAATAAAATATTTCATCAACCAGTGCGATCTTCTGCTTTTCCTCTCCAGTTGTTAATACCAAGTGTACGCTGGGATTTGTCAACCTGATACTTCTATCAAAGTTCCTTCGAGTTCAGTTTCGAAAACTTCGTGTTGGTTCGACTTCATCCATTCTACTGACATGGACAGCACAATCGCGTCATTTCTAACCGCTTAACTATGTCAATGTCGGAATATTGCTCATACAGCTCATGGTTCACGAGACGCTGATACTCGCAGTTGTACACTAACTTGTCATACATTTTTCGGAGTATTTTTCTCTCGGATACTCAGGACATAAGACCCAGGATTCTGCGCCATAAAGCAAGACAGATTGTATAAGAGTCTGGTATAGTCTCGTATAGCTTATGCATGCACCTAATCAGGTCACCACCGCCAGCCGTAATCAGCTCCGCCAGTAATCAATCGGCTCCTGCGGCTTTGTTGTTCTTAAGCCGGGCAATAGCTCTTTTGGCCACGTATGGCTTAGGAGGGCGGCAATCGATGTCGTACTATAAATTGTGATCGTTTGTCTCATCGTCGTTGGATATTTCAGGTACCAGTAGCGCGGAGAAATTATTTCTCCATATTCCCAACATGCTCTGCATATCTGCGATGAGATTTCCGTCCTTGTCTTTACAGAAGGGGGGCCCTGAAGCATCTCCATTAGTTCCGTTTTTGACTTTTTGGTAGAATTTTCGGGCGTCGTTCTTCCTTCTATATGTCTCAATTTTCTCACTCTCGCGTTTCCTTCTCTGCCGTTTCTTACGCCTAAAGAGAGGGTTTACCTCCCTTATTTTTACCTATACCGCTCAGTCGCAGCTCACGTTGCAATCGATTGAAGCATTGTCAGACGTGCAGCATTCTTTTCATCAGTTGCTATGCGACACTCTTCATAGTACCATGGTTTGTTGGGAAGCTGTTTTGAAAATCAAGTACGGTTGTTGGGGCAGTTTTGATAGAGTTGGTAATGGGTTTCCACCACGCTTCGGGATCGCCATCGGGAGGGGGTGGGTTCTGTGTCAAAAGTTGCGAGAGCTTCCTTGAGTAGACTGTGGCTACCTCTAGTAATTGTAGCTTTCCGATGTCTTGCTTTCTTTGCATCTGGTTTCGCAACATTTTCGCACTACTTAATCTTGTGCGAACCTTTGCTGCTACCAGTTAGTGATCAGAATCGATGTTAGCTTCTCTGATCACTCGTACGACCATTGCACTGGATGAGTTCCTTCCATCAATTACCACGTGATCAATTTTGTTCTTTGGTTTTTGATCAGGACATACCCAAGTAGCCTTGTGGATGTCTTTGTGCTGGAATCTTGTACCACTAACCACCATGTTTTTTGCCGTAACAAAAAACAATCAGTCTCATATCATTGTCGGAGCTGTCAGCATGTAGACTGACATTGACTATAGTTGGATGAAACACATTTTCCCTGTTTACTTTAGCATTATAATCTCCTAGTACAATCTTAATGTGATGCCCTAAGCAGCAGTCATATCTTTCCTCTAGGCGCTCATAGAATATGGTTTTGGCATCATCATCTTTCTCTTCGGGCGGAGGCAATTAGGGAAATATATAAATATATCGCTTCTATGCGGATTGTGGCTATACGTTCACACACAGGCTTGAACCTAGAGACTAGATACCGCAGTCTTGACAACTACAGATCCGCAACCAAATTCATATTTTTGTCAGCCTTATAACTTTCGAGGACATCTGCCCATTGGATACTTGCACCAGATCTATATAGAGTTCTTACATTCCAAGTGCATGTCCGTAAGTAGAGGTCCTTATAACTGTTGCGGGGGTCGGCAATAAATAGGGGTTGTTTATGTTTTATTTTTCGTTCTTGTATATTCATTCACTGCGATTATGAACGGTGGCCGGAGGCAAACCTAGTCTACTGGGTTTTTGCATTTTACCTGCTGCCAGTATATTCGATTGCAGCCGCCCATCCGCCTCGTCAGCCTTCTAATGACAACAGAATATGCCCGCTCAATCCGCCTTCTAAGGACAAAAGAATATGCCCGATAGTTTGATGAGCTTAAGTGACATCAGTCACCTACTAAAAATAAGGGATATCACTGACCGCATAACCAATCAGGGTGTTCATTTGTTTCGCCTTCTCACTCTAGCTTACGAACCGGAGGTTTCCCATAAAGTCATTGCTCAGGACATACTGCGTGGAAGGCGCCTCGTCTGCCCAATGAAGGAAGCATTTCTGGCCACTTCGAAATGAATAGTTATCAGAAACTTTATACCTCCACGGGCAGTTCCAAAGTAAAAAGCTACCTCATTATTATTTGTGGAAATTTCAATTCGATTATGTTAAACGCAATTCGGTTGGTCAGTTGTCCCAACGTCTTTTCAAACAAATGGTTCTGTGAGTGTGGAGACTTTGGGTGCTAATAGCGGAATTTGAGAAAATCGAATTCAGATTTCACTCGGAGATATGTATGCTATACTCTTCGCCATTTTCCAGATACGGCTATTTACATATTGGGAATCTGAGGACATTTGAGGACAGTGAAGATTTACGTATGGGTTTACTTTTAATATCGAGCGTTTATTTCATTTCAATTATAGTCCATCAACCTTTGCAGAAAGTGGCCTCACCAGGAAAGGTCGTGTTTGTTTCGTTCCAGAAGCAACATTCTAAGCAAAAATCCTCTATGGAATATTACACATCAATTCAAAATCACTATGAGAAACTTTATTTTATTTGATATAAAAACAACTAAAAATCTCCTAACCACTGTGAAATTTGCTTGGAAACTCCTACAGCTAAAACAGTTCCCACTACATGAAGCGGGTGGTCAAGTTCAGTTCACATTCTTTACCGACTGCATGTTCACACTCTGCACTACCCAACGTCACAGTTCACTGAAAGTTATTCGCCGCGTAACAAATATCTTGACAAAATGAAATGTGCAATTAAAATGCTATAAATTATTTTCACAGCCAACTTGAAATTCTTAACTTCGGTAAAAAACAAAAAATATCTAAATGTTATTCCCATAAGATAATCTTGAAATGAATAAATTGAAAAACAAGACTAACAACGAAAAACTATTTACTCTTGATTCTATACATTTTTCCGAGTTTTCATGCTTCTCATGATATGATTGTCATGGTTGGCAAACACGCCACCCAGCTGCCTTTTCCCGTTCCGTCTGTGAAAATGACACTTGAACTCGAAATCAAACAGACTACGAGTGCCAAAGCAAATAGATGTATGTGCCACACTGGCAAATATATCATGACAGAAATATGTATTTACGAACGAAGTACGTGCGCTTTGAATAGAACCCACCCATGCAAAATTTTTTAGATTTCTTGGCGTTGATACTGAAACGAATCAACATGATTTGTATGGTTCATGTAAACCAAATGAAAATGCTAGCCAAGCCAGCAACCAACCAACAGAAATACTTTAAAACGCGACTGGGTTTTCTCTTCGTTAAAGGAAAACAAATAGTTTGAATTGTATTCAAGTTTCTGAGAATTAAAGGAAACTTTTTTTTGTTTCCCACCGCACCCCAACAAAAACTACAAATTCTTCAACGGTCTTAGCTAAATAACCCAAATGATTTCCTGTAAGCTTGTGGGACAATTAAATTAATATAAATATGATTATGGAAAAAAGAATAATTGAATGCAAATAGTAAATGAAAATAAATGGGCTAGAATCGCTATCGTGGACCTAGAAGTTTTGCACTCTGAATCACAGGAAATACTAATTAATTTCTTTTTGTTTTGTTTAAATAAACACAGTAGGTTCTTGATTAATATGTCTTATATAGTATTTTATACCACATGGAAAATCATTTATTGGGCGGTGTGACTGACATAAAGTAATTTAATTACAGTTTTTAAATTTACGAAAATGCTTATAACGGGTTTTTCAATAAGAGCGCTACAAAAGTTTTTTTAAATAAAACAAAACCGGTTTTAGATATCAATGCAATTCTTTATTCCTGTGAAAGTACGTTCGATGCCATTATGTATGGAACTCGATTTATTTTGCATGGCCACCACGGGCACGCTTGCAGAAGTCCAGACGCTGAACCCAATTTTCGACGGTTTTCAAGCATAAATCGGCTGATACTGCTGCAATTTCTCGTTCGACATTCGTACGAAGTTCATCAATCGTCGCTTGCTTGTTGGCATAGACCATAGACTTGACGTAGCCCCACAGGAAATAATCTAACGGCGTCCAATCGCACGACCGAGGCGGCCAATCGACTGGGCCATTTCGTGAGATAACAAGTTCACCAAGCTTGGTTTCCAATAAATTGATTGTGGCATTCGCTGTGTGGCTTGTGGCGCCGTCCTGCTGGAACCACATGTCCTCCAAGTCCATATTATCCAATTGGGGCCAAAAATATTCGGTTATCATTGAACGGTAGCGATTCGCATTCACAGTAATGTGCCGGTCTTGATCATCACGGAAGAAGTACGGCCCAATGATGCCGCCGGCCCATAAACCGCACCAAACCGTAATTTTTTCGGGATGCAATGATGACTCATGGATTACGTGTGGATTGCTGTCTGACCCATAACGCATATGTTGCTTATTGACGAAGCCATTCAGCCAGAAATGAGCCTCATCGCTGAAGATGATTTTCCGATGAAAATCCGAATCATTTTCAAGTTGTTGCTCAGCCCAATTCACGAACATACGACGCTTGTGGTGGTCGAGCGGCTTCAGTTCTTGCGTCAATTTGATCTTGTAAGGATGTAGGCCAAGATGTTTTCGCAAAATTCGCCACAACGACGTCACAGGGATGCCCAACGCTTGAGAACGACGTGTGAGAGACACATTTGGGCTTTCTTGAACTGAAGCCTCAGCGGCAGCAATATTCTCGACACTTCGGGCAATTCTTTGTCTCACTGGCACGGGAACATTTTGTACTGTGCCTGTGGATTCCAATTTTTCCACTAGACGCTCAATTGTTGATCTGGTAGGACGATTACGACGACCATAAATTGGACGTAGCGCTCTTAAAGTTGAAGCCACTGATTCCAAATTTCAGTAGTAAAAAATTAATAATTTCGACTCGTTGTTGGCTCGTATATCTTTCCATGATGAAATGGTAAACCTTACTGAAGAGAAATGTCAAAAGAGAGGGAAAAATATGGCGTCGTTTGCTGTCCCTATCGATTTACTTTTGTAGCGTCTCTGTTGAAAAACCCTTTAAAACATTATATTCTAATGAGACCGTGGAACAAGTTTCCCACATTCAGTTAACTGTGCCCTTCATACTTAACCCTTTGACGACTAGAGGCAAGTATGTTTGCCCAAGCGGTTTTGGCCCTCTTAATTAGACTTGTGTCGTACTAGTAGCCATACCAGCCATGTCGAACATGTACATTCGTTTCACGAGGACGATGCCTGGTCACCCTAAATGAACTATATAGTTCATTAACTACCATACTCTACTCTTATTTGTACTGGTAGTATATAGTGCAAATGTGTGTAGAGGTGATACATAGAAGATGGTTAGGGCAAAAATAGTGCTGTGGCCATCAACCGCGACTGGTCCCCTAGGAGCAATCAAAGTTGGTAAAAAATGGACCCAATACATGGGGATGCAGCGGATAAAAAAGAGAACACAGGTACGGTTTATGATCATGCCGTGTCTTTCAAAAAATGTAAGGTAGAATTTCAACTCAACCACAAGGACTGAACTTATGTTCGGCAGTAAGTATGTTTGCCTTTGGGCCGAAAATACCCGAATTGTACCAAAAACAAAAAAATTATTTGGGCTCATTTTTGTGCCAATCAGGACACAGATCACGATGACAAACATTAAAATCAAATGGATTCAGCCAAAAATGTATTGCCGTCGAAGGGTTAAATACTCAATGAGCAAAATCTAAACACTTATAACGGTAACCAGCATGTGTATTATAAAGCGTGATCCATTTCGAGGTTCCCCACTTTTTTAAAGAAAAAAACACAGAAAATTCAAATTGAATGGGGAATGTATATTATCATTTGAAAGAACATTCTTTGGCATTCATTTTTTGAAGATTATGTCTATCAAATGTTGGCCGCGGCTACGTCTCAGATGGTCCATCCGTCGAGTCCAATTTTCGATGACTCGTTCGTACATTTCGACTGGTAACTGGAGAAGGACACTCGTGATGTTTTGCTACAAGGCCTGAATCGAAGCGGGTTTGTCCGCATAAATTTTAGACTTTGCATATCCCCACATGAAAAAGTCTAACGGTGTGATATCACACGATTTTGGTGGCCAATCGACCGGCCCAAAACGTGAAATTATCTGCTCACCGAAGTGTTCTCTTCATAAATCCATTGATGCGATGTGTGGGAAGTGGCGCCGTCTTGTTGAAACTAAATTCCGCCGAGATCACGAGCTTCAATTACAGGCATCAAATAGTCGGTTATCGTGGCACGATAACGGTCGCCATTGACGGTTACGTTCTCAACGGCATCATTTTTGCAGAAATTTGGACCGATGATTCCACCGGCCCACAAACAACACCAAACCGATGTTTTTTCTGGAAGAAGTGGCAGCTGTTGAATCTCTTCAGGTTGCTCTTCGTCCCAAATGAGGCAATTTTGCTTGTTTACATCCCCATTGAGCCAGAAATGGGCCTCATGGCTGAACAAAATTTTGCTCGAAAACGTCGGATCTTCTTGGAACTTTTCAAGAGCCCATACAGCGAAGCGATGTCGCTTGGGAAGGTCGGCGGCTTCACTTCTTGCACAAGCTATACTTTGTACGCTTCAATTTATGATCTCGACGTAAAATACGACAAGTCGTTCCATACGTCAGTCCGAGTTGCTGCGAACGGCGCCGAATCGAATCTCCACGGTCTTCGTGTACACTCTCAGCTACGGGCGCTATATTTTTTTCACTGCGTGCTAGACGTGGTCTACTCGGTCGAATATTATACAATAATGAATGGTGGGTCTCAAGATGGGTGATTGTGTTGCGAATAGTACGCTCAGTAGGCCGATTATGTTGACCATAAGTTGAGCGAGCTGCACGGAATACATTCCTCACAGAACGTTAACTTTCGTAATAAAGTTGACCGATTTGTAAACGTTGTTCAGGCGTAAGTCTTTCCACGATGAAATGCCAAACAATACTAAACAGAAATAACATGACAGCATGACACGACTCACACGTGATTTGTCAAAAAAAAAGGCTATTAAAAAAAGTATGTCTACTTGGATCACCCATTATAAGTCTAACAGCCTCAATAGGCATTGTCTTCCTTATCACAAGGAGCCAACAAATTTTAGTTTTTTTAATTAACACAAAATATTAAACATTTTATTATGAATTTTCAAATTTAACTTTTTAGCATTGTGGTATTTTTCCTAAAGAATGCAAGGTTCTTCATAAATTTCGATAATGATAATAGTTCCCATTATATACGCTTTAGTGTTATTCAACACCTTAGTGTTATTTGGTACTGTGTACTTTTGTGGTTTCATCACAAACTCACTCTAAATAACAGTCATAACTCCTCACGAATCGTTATTTAAATGCTTCCCGACCCTTTTTCAATAGCAAACACGCTGAAACATTACGGCCCCAGCATGATATTGCAGGAATCATGTACATGTTTGCAAGCATAGCTTTCGTGAATTAAAGATTGTCTAATGTTTGTTTCTTTATTGTGACAGACAGCAGTTTTTTCAGCAGTTTTCAACAAACACAGCCATATTTGGGCCACAAATACATACATTATAACTTATTAATCCTTGTGTTCCAGGCATGTTATATTGAATAGCAAACACAATGTGTCTGGACACAAGTATAATATATTTGCAGCAAGCTACAAACACGTAATAAATGGGTTTTCAACAGAGACGCTACAAAAGTAAATGGATAGGGACAGCAAACGACGCCATATTTTTTCCCGCTCTTTTGACATTTATCTTCAGTAAGGTTTGCCATTTCATCATGGAAAGATATACGAACCAACACCGAGTCGAAATTATTAAAATTTACTACCGAAATTTGGAGTCAGTGGCCTCAACTTTAAGAGCGCTACGTCCAATTTCTGAATTCTGAATTTCATTTCTGGCTGAATGGCTTCGTCAATAAGCAAAATATGCGTTATTGGTCAGACAGCAATCCACACGTAATCCACGAGTCATCATTGCATCCCGAAAAAATTACGGTTTGGTGCGGTTTATGGACCGGCGGCGTCATTGGGCCGTACTTCTTCCGTGATGATCAAGACCGGCACATTACTGTGAATGCGAATCGCTACCGTTCAATGATAACCGAATATTTTTGGCCCCAATTGGATAATATGAACTTGGAGGACATGTGGTTCCAACAGGCCGGCGCCACAAGCCACACAGCGAATGCCACAATCAATTTATTGGAAACCAAGTTTGGTGAACGTGTTATCTCACGAAATGTCCCAGTCGATTGGCCGCCTCGGTCGTGCGATTTGACGCCGTTAGATTATTTCCTGTGGGGCTACGTCAAGTTTATGGTCTATGCCAACAAGCCAGCGACGATTGATGAACTTCGTACGAATATCGACCGTGAAATTACAGCAGTATCGGCCGATTTATGGTTGAAAACCGTCGAAAATTGGGTTCAGCGTCTGGACTTCTGCAAGCGTGACCGTGGTGGCCATGCAAAAGTAATCGAGTTCCATACATAATGGCATCGAACGTACTTTCACAGGAATAAAGAATTTCATTGGTATCAAAAGCCGGTTTTGTTTTATTTAAAAAAACTTTTGTAGCGCTCTTATTGAAAAACCCGATATTTGCATCCAAACAACAAAAAAGTCTAATTTTTCAGCGTGCACTTTTCATTAACATCCATACTGCAGATGGTCGTTGTGACTCAAATGTTAGTAATAGCCTATTCACACTACTGTACAGTTTAGGGAACGGGTGTAAGATGTTGGAAATGTGAAAGATGCGTTCAAACTTGCAACATCTTCCATCTTTCAATTTCATGAATTGACAAGCCACAATATCGCTAGCAAAAGTGTTGTTACAAAAATAACAATTAAAGAGATTTGCAAGACACAATAATGCAAATTTATTATCTTTTGTGGAATCGACAAAATGCAAAATTGCTTTCTGCAATCATATTTTTATTAGATTTTGTATTTATTAATTTGTTTTCTCCCTGTTCCCAAATTTATTTTGTCAATATGTATTTTACCGGGTGGTTTTATTACGACAACAATAACAGTCGTTTCACTTTGTTTGGTTTTAATTCACCTTCAAATGGAACTTCAGTACAATACAGTTAATAAACAAATGTACAAAATCAAAATGCATATGAATTTGAAACTCAATTAATTGAGACAACGACATAAAAAAATATGCTAACTGTAGTAGCACTACCACCTACTATAAATATTTTGTATTGTGTTTAAAATTGTTTTTACATTTTTTTATTGAATCACACATTATTTTTGTGATGGACTTAAATTTATCGAATATTTTTGGGTGAAACAATGTGAGATTGGAATATATTCCGAATATGTTGAGCTCCCAAGGTGTCAAACTTGTATGGGAAATGTTAACATATTTGGCAAATTGATTGAAGACGTATGATGTGGCCCAGCGGGAAAAGTACAAATTTAATTAATTTTTTGTTACAATATTTTGCTGATGTATTTCAGTAACCAATAAAACTGATCTGCTAGCTTCAAAGGAATTATAGACTTCAAAAAAATAACTCGAATAAAAAGCCAATAAAATGTGGAGATCGTGTCGGTCTTTATGAAACACCATGTTCAGCAGCGTCTAAACCGTTAAGTCATTAGACTGAACTGGCTGTTCCAATTTATTGGAAACCGAATTTTAGACTTTCGCGTAGAATCCTATCCCCGACTGTTTCATCGTTTGTGTAACTAACTGGTTTCCCATTACAGTGCATGAAGGAATTGGCGAGAGCTTCTCACAATCTGTGAGCTGTGCGCTTTCTAGTTTTATATTCACTTGTCTTTTGTTTACTTCGGATCGAAAATCGGATCTATTAGCCAAAAAGGAATTACATGTTTCTAAAAGCAACTCCTATCGAAGAAAACGAAATTTGAGAAACATATTTTCGTTCTCTTTGTACTAATTTTTATTTCCCTTCAAATTTAAATTATTCGATCTTTTCGTTTTCATATTCTTCAATAATTGTTCGGTTCAAGATCAATCACTATTAAAAAGTACTTCTTCTATGAAATAGTAAATTTTAATAGAAAATATTAAGAAGAAATATGTATGTGAAATTGATTATTATGGGGGATGGTTGGTAATATAGCGATTTCAATGCCCACCAAGACATATCATCAGCTCCCTTCTCCACAAGTATTTAGGTATATCAACACACATTATAGGGATAAACAAATCCCAACTAAGCGAGAATTGTCTAAACTCCTACTTGTGCGAAAACATCCACAATAAATACTTTACCATAACCATCAATGTCACAACATTTCCTTCCTATGCATGCTTTCATCGAAAGCCATTGCATAGATGTTGTTGTTTCAAAAAAGAAACAACGATTGCCAAGAGATTGGCGTCTAGACTGGACCGTCTTCAAATTTATATTCGCCCGAGTTTATGTTATTCGATCTTTTATTTGTTATGTTCTTAATAATTGTTCGGTTCAAGATCAATAACTATTAATAAGTACTTTGTTTATGAAAAAGTACATTTTAATAGAAATATTACAAGAGAAAATTGTGACAATTAGCGAGAATTGTCGCAACACTCCTACTTGTGCGAAAACATCCACAATAAATACTTTACCATAACTATCAATGTCGCAACATTTCCTTCCTATGCATGCTTTCACCGAAAGCCATTGCATATATCGTCACCTAAAATGCAAAAAGACGTAACATCATTTTCATCACTTTACAGGAGAGGCAAAAAATAGTTAGATATAGAATCGGAATTTTGTGAATAAAATTACCATTTTGGTCGGTAGATGTCTAACAGTTTGTGGGAATATGTAGTGCAGTCAATTGTAAGTATAGGGGCATCGAAATTATAATAAAATTACAATTCAAAGAAAAAACGTGGATTTATCAAAAACTTCATCTATTTTATCTTTTTAATAAAATCGTTGATTTTGAACTTAGGTGTTATCAGAAAGAAAATTTTGCAATTTCGATGTTACGTCATTTTGCATTTTAGGTGACGATATATAGCATATAAAACATATAAAGACATAAATTCCGAAAGCAATATTCCTATTCCAATTTCCCTATTACATCCCATAGAGGAGGGCTTCACAAATTGACAAACTTCGCTTCGTGGAATCTTGAAGGGTTTCACAAAATTTACCAGCAAATTTCATAGATTTATTTCCGAAGAATCTATGAATATGTTAGGAACAAATTTCTTTAATTACTTCTCACGGAATCTATCAAAAGTGTTATAGATATTCTGAGCAAATTATATAGACTTATTTTTATAAAATCTATGAAAATATTTCGTAGAGTTATGGACAAGTTTTGTAGATTGCGCTTCAGAGAATCTATAAATATGTTTCATAGATCCTATGGAATGATTCTTTGTCTGAAAATTAATGACGGAATTCATAGAAAGTATTACGGATTTCATAATATTTACAACAATTGTTTTTTTTTCAGTATAGACATTTTAATATTTTTGCCGAATGTGGTTTACCCAACCTGACCAACTGTTTTTGATCGAAAAGCGGGATTGTTTATTTTTAACAAATAAGTTAACATTTAACTAAAAAATATATAAAATAGTTAAATTATATTTAAAAATAAAATTTATATTTTTTCGATTTATTAACATTTATTTAAATCGCGTATATATGTTTAAATGTTATGTTTTATTATTTCTAAAAGGCCAGACTAAAAACTAACTAGTAACAAGAACAACAATTTCCCTCTTAACCGAAGTTTGAGATCGGCGACTCTAGTGTAATTTGAAAATAATTTGTTTTAATATCTGTTTAAATATTATGCCCCAACAAGCATGTGATTACGCCACTATTGTCACCCATCGGACGGTAGAAAAATTAGATATAGCATATTAATAAGAAGCAAAATCGACAACAATTCCTATCAAGTTATTTCAGTTAGTGACACATTTGAAGAGATGTCAGTAGTCTACAACTAAGAGATGTCAGTAGTCTACAACGATTGTCAGACGATATTATGAATAAGGTCACATGAGTGTTGCTAAAATATTTTTCCCATTTATCTTTTTAGTCCGATGACTAAAGCTGTTGCTTTATGACTAGTTGCACTGATGTATACATGTTTTTATACTCACGTCTGCTGATATCATAATGAAATCGTTACCGTTCATCTTGTACAGGGAACGATCGCGTAACTGTGTAGGCAGTTAGTATGTTGAAGGGTATTAGTGTACGTATAGATACTTACTTACTTACTTATCCGGTCTCGGACAACCCCGGGGTGTCAGGGACCTTACAAAACGAAGATAACATATTTCGCCAACCAGTTCGATCTTTTGCTTTATCTCTCCAGTTGACAATACCAAGTGTACGCAGGGATTCGTCAACCTGATCCCTCCAGCGGAGTCTTGGTCTTCCTATTTTTCGTCTTCCTTCGAGTTCGGTTTCGAAAACCCTTGGCGCTGGTTCATTTTCATCCATTCTACTGACATGGCATAGCCAGCGCAATCGCATTATCTTGATCCGCTTAACTATGTCAATGTCAGGATAAAGCTCATACAGCTCATGATTCATGCGTCGCCGATACTCGCCGTTGTGCACTATAGGGCCATATACTTTTCGGAGTATTTTTATCTCGAAGACTCCTACAGATGTTTCGTCTGCTTGCGATAGGACCCAGGATTCTGCGCCATAAAGCAAGACAGGTTGAATGAGAGTCTGGTACAGCTGGACTTTTGTTACTCGAGAGAGGGCTTTATCTCTAAAGTGCTTGCTTAGCCCAAAATAACATCTATTCGCAAGCACAATTCTCCGCTTGATCTCAAGGGTGACTTTGTTGTTTTTGTTCACGGCAGATCCGAGGTATATAAATTCGTCCACTATCTCGAAGTTATAACGGTTATCAACGTTCACGCTTTGGTCTAATCGCGTGAAGGCCCTGTTCGTTGAAACCATTAATTTTGTCTTGTTCTCATTTACCGTCAGACCCACTTTTGCTGACTCCTTTTCAATTCTCGAAAAAAACGCTGTAACTTCTCTAATTGTGCGCCCAATGATATCTATATCTCAGCATACGCGAGCAGCATGTGACTTTTGCTGCTGATGGTTTTATTCATGTTGACTGCAGCTTTTCTCATAATGATCTCCATTAAGATGTTAAAGAGATCGCACGATAGGGTGTCACCTTGCCTGAGGCCTCGCTTAATTTCGAAAGGTTCGGTAAGATCCTTACCAACTTTCACTGCGGATTTGGTGTTCGTCAAGGTCATCCTGCAAAGGCGTATGAGTTTTGCAGGAATACCAAGCTCAGACATTGCTTCATAGACTTTCTCCCGTATCGGACTATTGAAGGCCGCTTTATAATCGATAAATAGATGATAGGTGTCGATTTGTTTCTCGTGTGTCTTCTCCAGGATTTGGCGTAGCGTGAAAATCTGGTAAGTTGTCGATTTTCCAGGCCTAAAGCCACACTGGTATGGTCCAATCAGATCAGCGATAATTGGTTTTAGTCTTTCGCACATTATACTTGATAGAACCTTATATGCTATGGATAAAAGGCTTATTCCACGGTAGTTGGCTCAGATACTCGGGTCACCTTTTTTAAATATGGGACATAGTACACTGAGACTCCAATCGCCGGGCATGCATTCATCTAACCAAATTTTGCTAAGGAGCTGATGCATGCACCTTATCAGCTCATCGCCGCCAGCCTTAAACAGCTCCGCCGATAATCCATCGGCTCCTGTACGTATAGATAATTTTATGTAAGTGTGTTTGGTTGTTGGCCTCAATGTGTTTAATATGCTTAGTAGGAGTTGCGACAATTCTCGCTAAATTGAGATTTGTTTATCCCTATAATGCAGTGAGTGTGTGTGAAAGAGAATAAAACGAAATTCAATTTGATGTATTTTTAAACAATTATTGTCCCTTCTCTAACAAATGCTTGTCCCTTCTCTAACAAATGCTGACCACAAACTGTCTTGATTTGCATTCTAAAAATGTAAACAACGCAAGAGCAGACCGCCCACGATCAAAACAACACGAAGATGCTTATACTATACGTGTGTCGGTAGCGTAGGTATAGCATTTTGCTGTACACCACGCGTGTTAAGGAAATTCAAAATTTGAGCATCACTGCTATAATGTGTGATGACATACCTAAATAGCTTGGAGCTGATGATATGGACATTGCAATAAATATATTCCAAATTTATAGTTTTCCAAGTGTGTGTACACTTTTTTTTAAATTTACAAACACTTCTTGTACTTTTGTGTAATTTTTTTCTATTTTTGTGAACAATTGTTTTAATTTTGTATACACTTGACTTTTGTATGTTTTTGTACATATTTTTTGTACTTTTGTGTACCCTTTTTAATTTTACCACCACTTTATTCCCGTTACAAGAAAGTCCCGATTTCAATACTCTTCACTAAGAAATATAATCGGATTTTCGGATATTGGTCTAGATAGCGATGTGCGATTAATCGATTAATTAAAAATATGATTAAGCGATATGATGATTAACCAGTTAATCGAATAATCAACAATTCTACACTATTACTACAACAACCATCAATAACTATGAATAGTCAATTAATTTGAATATTAATTAATCATATTTGAATAATTTTAATCATCAGTCAAATAATTTTTGGAAAACATTCAAATAGTTACTATACAATAAAGGGAACATCTTCTTAAAGAGTTACGCTCATCGCTGATTTACTGACTCTTTCACACTTTTTTGTCTCTGTCACACTTTTTGTCACACACACGGAAAAAAACGAAAAAAACACGAGAAAAAAACGAAAAAAAAAATTTCATAGATTGTTGTGCCACTCTTAGCTGGAAGATCCAATTGAGCTGCTTATTCTCCGTGCACGTTTGTTGTAATAACAACTATGTCTCTCTCATCTTACAGAATTACCTTTTATTAAAAATCGATTAAAATTAAAGCCTGTTTCGACGGGTGCCATAGGCGCGTTCCAATCCACTAGTTGGAACATATTCAGTAAAGAAGGTTGATACAGTTGAAAAACTCAAACTGAAAACATGAATTGAATAATCAAATTTTAGGCTAATCAATTAATCATGAATGTTGAGTAGTCAAAATTAATCAAAATGTGATTAATAGATTAATCAGGAAGTCGATTAATCAGGTACAATTGTGATGAAATGTACTATGTTAACAATTGTATAAATTAAAACGGTCTATGTTTTGTCCAAAAGGGCCTAGAGCATATTCTGGTCAGTAGTTTTTCTTTAAGAAGCCTTTTTCAACCTCGTTTCTTGTCCCCAACACTACGTAAAGGTTTTAATTGCGAAACCAGAATCCGAGTCTGTCCAATTTGGCATCTGCCCAACCTTCCTGCCCACTTTTTTCTTCATCATTAACTCTTTTTCCATGCAATATAACAACTTTCAAGCATACAGTTGTAATTGTTTTATATTTTTAAATTTCATATCATTAGCCCATATATAAAAAAATATTTCTCTGTAAATTAAAATGCAAATAGGGCTCATTAAAGTTAGAGTAGTAAACACTGGTGGGCAAAACTAAAGCAACAAATGATGAGTCGGGAACTTTTCTATATTAAACATAAAACATTATTGTTTTGCATTAAGTAATTAATTATGTCTAAAATAATTAAGTTCTTAAATCAAATACGTTTCAAGTATGGGTATTTTAGACTACTAGAAGGAAACTTAACTCATATTTTACTAAATAAAAAACAAAACAATCACCTAAATCGTTTTCCAAGGAAAAATTAAAATTAAGTGGGGGCTTAGTTTAAGTACCGCAATGGAAATAGTTTCGTCGTTGAATTTATAGTTTTTGTTTTTATATGTTTCAATCAGAATTTGTTTTTAAGAGAAGAAGATTTTGGTATTCCTATGTCCCTCGGTGTGCAATGGTTTCTGTGCGCGGTTCGAACCCTGCTCTTGACAACCTTACATTTCTTTCGACGACGGTCTGTCGCTTAGTGATGGCGATTATATCGAGTACTTAGTCATGAAACAGCTTTTCAAAATTCCGGTCATAACCGCTGTAAAACTGTAGGTTCCAATCAGTAAGAGCAGCTCTCAATGGTTGTGAGAATCTCACCCCAATCCCTTCATGAGATGTAAAGGGAAACCCTTTTTTGTTATGAGCTAACACAGATCAGGGTTTTCTGTTTTTAGTGAACTAGAATATGACCCCACATTGGCGAAAGATCGTTTCGAAGTTTGTGACTCTTCCTATCACCACCTTAGCGTTCTAAGCTAGTGATCATCTTGTTCAATTTTGTTAGTACTTGCAGTTTTTGTTTTGGGTTTCCCTCCGCTTTCTCTCTCACGCGTCAATGATTTTATGTCACTGAAATCGCGTTTGTTTTGCAACTTACCGTCACTCCACCTGGCCTTTCTAAAGATGTCTTTATTGTCCTATTATTCGATATCCTGCGAATATTCCTTGGAATACCATTCCCACTGCATCCTTATGATATATTCTACTAACGTTGCCAAACCTGCGTAATCGCGACATTTTGATACGCCTATCTATGTCTATGGCGGGATACAGTTTATACAGCACGTGGTTCATACGATGTCGATCGATTGTAGATCCATATATTTTTCGGAGCATTTCTCTTGACAGCTCCGAGAGAAGTTTGGTCAGCGTGCGATGTGACCCAGAACTCTGTATCATAAAGCAAGCTAGGTTGTATAAGAGTCTGATAGAGTTAGATCTTTGCTTTTCAAGAGAGAGAAAGAGATAAAGAGAGTCTTGTCTTTGAAGTGCTTGCTTAGCCCGAAATAACCCCTATTTACCCGCACAATTTTCCGTTTAATTTCAATGCTGACGATATTGTTCTTGTTTCCGGCAGATCTGAGGGAAGTGAATTCGTCCACCACCTCGAAAGTATAATGATTGCCAATGCTCACCCTATTCTCTAATAGGGTACATGTTTTGCTTTTCAAAATCATTAACTTTGTCCTCACCTCATTTGGCAGTTTGAAGAAACACACTTTTACTGATTCTTTTATGCGTCTCGAAAATATTGCAGTAACTTGTCCCATATTTCACCCAATGATATCAAAATATCACCATTCCCGAGCAGCATGTGGCTTTTGCTGTTAATAGGAATATTCGTGTTGATTGCGACTTTTCATACTCGTACAATGATTTCTATCAATATGTTGAAGAAATCGCATAACAGGGTGTCGCCCTGCCTAACGTCACGTCTCGGACTTAGTGGTTCGATGAGATCTCTACCAATCTTTACTGTGGCTTTCGTGTCGGCCATTGTCATTTTACAAAGGCGAGTCAGCATCGCAAGAATTCCAAGCTTCGATATAGCTTCGTGAATTGTAGATTGTAGGTATCGATTTGCTTTTATGCGTCTTCTCGAGGATTTTATGTACTGCATATTCCTGGCCAGTCGTTGATTTTCCAGGGCTAAAGCCACCGGGTGAGGTCCGATCATGTCTGCAATAAATGACTTTAGTCTTTCTCACTTTCCGACCGAGAGCGAGTTGTATGCAATGTAAACAATTAAAACATATTTTTGTTTACTTTTGATTATTATAGGGTGATTCAAAAAGGTCGCATATTTTCCTTTGTAAATAAAACACACAAGAATTTTTCGAAATAATTTTTATTTTACTTCATCAGGTTTTTTAGTCTGCGGAATTTATGTATGAAACAGAATATCCGTTAAATGGCTCCGACGACTCCTCTGGTAACAGAGGATGGAGTTTTCCATGACTTTTTGGCATAGCTGGGACTGTGGGCATTGTTTGGACATGATTTCATTCATCGGCCCAAGATAGATTCGACATAGACCATAATTATCAAGTAGCCCCAGATAAAAAGTCCTATGGTGTCAAATCCCGAAGTCTTGGCGGTCAGTTGACCATGCTTTTTGGTAAGATAAAGCGTGCTGGGAACTTCGTTCTCAAGAGGGCCAATGTTTCCAGCGCTGAGTAGCAAGTGGCACCGTCCTGTTGAAGACACATAATGACTTAGATATCATGTAATTCAAGCCACAAAATGTTGGTTATCACGTCACAATAACACTTGCTTGTAAATGTATCCGTTTAAGACCGGTATTCAGTTTCTATGAAAAAGTAAAGTGCCATAAAAAGTACGTGTATAAAAGACAATGAAAATTTCATGAACCGAACATTTTGCTCACTTTTTATTTGCTTGGTGCTCATTTCTTTGCGAAAATTTCGTAGGCAAAATCAATTAAAGGATTGTTACTCCAAAGTTATCTCGTACGAAAACAATTGTTTGATAATTGTTTGGGACCGGAATTTTCGATAATTTTAATAACATGTTACCACACTGGAAGAAAATGCTTCATCAGATCTGGGAATTCCTTCATCAATTTGATGAAACATTTCCTGATTTTCAAATCTACGACACATTTCATTGAATTTATGGAGAACATTTCATCAATAGTTTATGTTGATTTTACGACAACGTTACATCAGGTTAATTTCGCATTAAGTTCAAGTAAATTTTTCAACATCTTGATGTAAATTATTCATCAATTTGCTGTACAATTGTCGTCAATCAGATGTAAGGTTGTCATCAATTTGGTGTAAGTTTGTCATCAATTTGATGTAAATTGGTTATAATTTTTATGTAAATTGTTTGGTAATGTGTAGCCATACTCTGGTTTATTTTCCTTGTAAAATGTACACAATAAGAGGGTATAAGAGAACATAGCGTGAATATGGTTTTCTGTCCATTGCACAATTTTCTATTATGTATCTATTTTAAATTTTCTAGTAGCTTTTTGATGCGTTAACATCTATAGGCACGGGTACGGCAATCTATCAAAGTGAACACATGCAAACAACACACAGTGTTAGCATCACACACGTGGTTGTACAACAGTAGTCTGCCTGAAAATAAGTATGATGGTATTGATATAGCGGCAGCGAACAAACAAGGACGACATCGTCGCCAAAGAGTATTGAATAGTATAGATAACTCTTGGAACGAATTGTATGATTAAAAAAAAAAAAAAACTGGCGACATCTGGCGAATGATTCAAAACGTATTACTTTGTCATAACTTGGTCCATTCATAATTTTGATGTGAAAATCATTTATGCTTTTTGTATTGTTTTAGGTATTAACATTGTCGAAATGGTGCATTTATATTGAAATATTCTATAGAGAGAATAAGACTCGTTTATGCGTTTGTACTCAGACTCTCTACATGAGAGCGGAAAAAGAGTGCAATCAGTTCTCTATACTATTCAATGCTTTTTGTCGCCGCTCTGATTATGACAAAACAAAAATATTTATTTCAGTGAGCTAAATATTGCTTTATTTATTTTAACAATATTACATCTAATGTTAAAGCAGGTGCAAGAAAAAAGAAAGTGCAATAGCAAAAGAGCCGTCGGCACAAAAAAAAAATGATTTTAAACCACAACTGAACAATTTTAAAGTAAATGTTATATAAAGGGTTTTCCAATAAGGCCTTGACATTTTTTTTTTTAAATAAAATGCAAACCATTTGAGATATTTCCAAAACTTCATGAACTTGAAATACAATCAAAACATTTATGAATGGAACTCGACTTCATTCATAGGGCCACTGCGGGCACGTCGGCAGCAGTCGATTCGTTGAACCCAATTTTCGATGACTCGGTGACACATTTCGCCCGTAACGGCCGCTATTTCGCGTTCAATGTTGGCTCCGAGTTCTTCCAACGTCGTCGGATTGTAGGCATAGGCCAATGATTTGACGTATCCGCAAAGAAAAAAGCCTAGAGGCGTTAAATCGCACGAACGAGGCGGCCAATTGACTGGTCCATTACTTGAGATAGCACGCCCAACAAACTTACTCTTCAATAAATCGATTGTAACGTGTACTGTGTGGCTTGCGGCACCGTCCTGTTGCAACCACATGTCGTCCAAGTCCATGTTTTCCAATTCGGGCCAAAAATAATCGGCAATCATGGCTCGATAACGATCGCCATTCACAGTAACGTGACGATCGTTATTGTCGACGAAAAGATATGGCCCAATGACGCCGCATGCCAACCGCACCAAACAGTTATTTTTTGTGGAAGACGTGGTGATTCATGATGCACATGTGGATTTTCACCAAACCTATAACGCATATTTTGCTTATTGACGAACCCATTGCGCCAAAAATGAGCTTTTGCGATGAAATTCATCATCTTGGCGCATCTTCTCCAGAGCCCAATCGGAGAACGTACGTCGCGTCAAATTGTCCATCGGCTTCAATTCTTGAGTCAGCTTGATCTTGTATGGGTGCAAACCAACATCTTTACGCAAAATTCGCCATAAAGTGGTCTTGGCGATGCCTAGTTCTTGAGAACGCCGCGGAATCGACTGATTTGGATCGTTTGCTACGGACGCCAGCTATATTTTCGTCACTTCGACGCTCCCGTTGTCTCACTGGCACGGCAGCATCACACAAGGAATATGTAGACTCAAATTTTTGCACTAAACTTGTTATTGCTTGTCTACTAGGGCGAGAATAACGACCGAAAATTGGAGTTAACGCTCTTAAAGTTGCGGTCACCGATAAAAATGATGAGTTTACTGAACTACGACAAGTTGTGTTCCGCAGCGGTAATATTGTCGGCTGAACGACCTACGAAGACTCACACGGATGTTGTCACGTTTTGAACCGAACCAGTTTCTGAGAATTTCTGCACCAAACGGCTGATTGTTGCCTCAGACGACCGGTTATGTTCACTGAAAAAGCCTTGTGTTGCGGCAAATGCACTTTTTGCAGAACGATGATTTTCATAAAACGTTTCGATCACTTTGACACGTTGCAAAATTGGGTAAACGTCTGAACAAAACTACGAAATAAACATTAACATGTCATATATCACAGATAATTGCAGTAAAAGATCTGCGTTAAAGTTGAAGTACCCTGCATTGTTCTAAAAGTAAGTAGAACATTAACTTTATAACAAAAACTATTATAGATTTTGTCTACTATTAATTGCAGCCTATTATAAATGTGGATGCTATAATTTTGGGCACCAGTGTGCATTTGATAAAATTAGTCAAAACATATGCCCATCATCTAGGTGTATTATCTCTGTACGTAAAAGTTCATATTCATCCTCCACTAATTAACTATACATAATGTTCTAGCACACTATTACATACGAGCATGATCTGATTTGTATGTGACTTTAGTTTCTGCATCATCATCAACTCAATCTACCATCTTTGTTCACCCACTGCCATAGATACCCATAAGTGGGAAAAATTGCAATTTTGTAATGTGGGAAATTAAAGCAAATAAACTTTCACAGTGTATAGGGGACGCTAGCCAGCATGAATAGATCAACCACAATGGGACCCAAGAAAAGAAAGTTGTATGAATCGGAGGAAAAGAGAGGTGTAAAATGCTTGAAAACTTTAAAAATGGAAAATTTAAAAAAAAAAATTAAGCAGAATAAGACAAAATTACACGGTGAAATATATAAATTCACAAATCACATCATCTGAAGATATCAATATTATATTCTTATCTTGAAAATGGAATGTGGACACTGTCTTTTCCCCAACAATTCTCGAGTATTGCAACTGTAATGATTTTTGTCATGCATTGTGAAAAGAGAAAATTAAAGAGCATAATGCGTATTTTTCCATACAATAAACTTTGTTTTATACGAATAATAACTTAATAAACGCATAATTAAACAAAGAAAAATGTTTATTGTTTTATCTATATGAATGGGTATAACTTCGTCTCAATTTCTTCAACGAACAAAAAAATTATAGTATTTCAGGTCAACGATCTGGGAGCATTCCAACCATCTCATTGTTACATTGTTAGCCAGCAAATTTGAGGGATATAAAGTTGGTATTCATACGAGTTTAAATGAATTAATTTTTGTGTAAAGTTTAACACGCTTTTTTACTACGTCTAGACATTAAGTTTGCTACGGTTGTTGTATGATAATAAATCAATTTAATTAAATTCAAACGAAAGGAGAATATAATGAGGGAAAACAAACGTTTTTCGCTGCATGTTTGAGAATTTAACAAAAAAAAAAATGCATACTAATCGGTAGAAAATGTGTAAGTGCAACAATAAAGTTAAGGTGAAAAAGGTGAAATTCTTGTTAACCCAAAATTTAAACCAAGCAAACATTACGAATACTAAGCATTTTAACCTTTTGGTTTAAACATATTTTAAGAAAGATATACCATGGCATTTAAAAAATCTTCATACATACTTATATATGGGCAAACGTAAAATATTTTTAACCTTTATGAAACCGAGGGAAACAGTCAATTATTTCTTAAGCCGTCCTGAGTTGTGGCCACAAGTGGACATACTGCGATTAAGGAGACTTGATACAATATGTGTGCGAAGTTTCGGACATGAATCTTCATTTGCAACGTAGTGGCGAACGCTTCAAGTTGAAATATCTAGAAAAAAATCGGTTGAAACTATCAAGGAATCTTTTGAAGTTTCTAAAATTTTTGCGAAACGGTTTATTTGTCAGCATTCACTTAAAGGTAAGATGTTATAAGCACTCCCCAGTGGTAAATTCGCCCATATGAGTAATTGCGCTATTTTCATTGCGTACTGTACTAATGATGATTTTTCGTTTTTTTGGATAGAGCGCGGACGCCCCTCTAGTTATATAAAATCCCTCTAGTTTTATAAATGCAGAATTGTTGCCGCTGTCACTCCGAATCTTTTGATCCATATTTTGTTGATGTAGCTTTAACAGTGTCGAGTAGCATGGACGCAAAGTACAAAAAAAATTGTGAATTTTCTAACGAAACATGTTTTTGAGATGGGTTTTGACAGTTACTCTCCAATAGATACAAATACCTGCGTGAATCCAGTTTTTTCCCATTCTACGTCATTTAAGCTAAATCCCGCTTCAAAAGGTCAACAGCAACCGAAGATATGGCAACCCCGTTTTTGATGTTTACTACCCGACATTACCTTACATGCAATTCAAGCCGCTGAATGAAATTGGATGAAATATAGGTGGGGGGGGGGGGGGGGTTTAATAGCACATCCATAAATCGGAGGCGCGTTAAAAAATTTTAACCGATGTCCATTTTATATATCCATTTTTTGATTTTAGTACCCGACATTGCATGTAATATTCCATCCAAGCCGCTGAATGAAATTGGATGAAATATACAATGGTGGCCAAAAGTATTTTGACATTTATAAATTTGATTGTTTTTTGACTGTAATTGTAGTTTATTCAATAGAAAATATTCAATAGAAATACATATTAATATCACATATGTGATACAATTTGAATATAGCAATAACAAAGTAAGCTTTTTAAAAAACATAAAATAATTTAGTTCAGTGCAAGTGAAAAGGAATAAAAATATTTTTGTATAATTGTTGGTGGACAAAAGTATTTTGACAATACATAGGGTATAGAGCGATAAAGAGCAAAATTAATATTTGATAGCATTTTTAAGAATGCATGGAATATTAATGAAAAATATAACCTCCTTTAGCATCGATAACTTTATTCAACCGCCAAGGAACCGATTTAACCAAATTTTGAATGGTTTCCCATGAAATATCCATCCAAAGTCCTTCGATCTCAGCAATGGTCTCGTCGCGCGTTCTGTTTAAGCATGAGCTCCTCTTTATTTTTATGTAAGCCCACACATTCTCAGTTATGTTCAAATCAGGGCTCTGAGGTGGCCAATCCAACGTATTCACTTCGATGTCTCTAAGAAAATTGGTAATATATCGGTCTTTGTGACACGGTGCATTATCCTGTTGCAAAACAAAAGACTGTCCAATTAGCCTGTTAGCGGAATGGAATGCGTGGTCATTCAAAATTTGGATATATTTGCCTTGATTCATTGTACCGTCAATTTGAACCAAATCGCCTAAGCCATTAGAGCACACGCAACCCCAGAACATTACTGAACCTCCACCATAAGGTACCCGTTCACACACTGGCGCCACTTTTCTCCGGGCTTCCTTAGGTAATCGGCAAACTATTTTCCGTTTGAAACCATGGTACTCAAATGTGCTTTCATACGTCCATAATACTTGCTTCCAAAATTATTGAGGCTTGCTAACAAATTGTTGAGCAAATGCCAAACGCGTAAGCTTATTTTTTGCGGATGTGGATTGTTCTCCTTCAGGCGCCATTCAATTTTTTTTCCTGCTGACTGATACACTATATTCCTCGTTCATTGTTATTGATATCGATTTTGTTGTAATCAGTGGATTTTCTTTAACTTTTCCCAGGATCAGGCGGTCCTCTCTGGGAGTTGTTTGCGTGGTCTGCCTGATCTAGCCAAGTTGTTTGTGGAATTAATTTTGTTATGCTTATTTAGTTTGTAAATAGTTTAACGAGGTACTTTGTATAATCTGCTTATATTTTCAACCGATATACCGAGATTATACTTTACAACCATCTCATTTCGTTGATCTTGGCTTATTTCATGTGTTTTAACCATTTTTAAAAAGAAAATGGTATCAACGAACGCAAAAAGACTAACAATTAATAAAAAAAACTTTTTAAATGGCTCAACGTCGTTCGCACAGCACGCGAATCTAAGAATAACTAGAAGGCTGCAATGTCAAAATACTTTTGTCCAGCCAAAAAGGCTTGGCCTTTTACACGAAATTCAATAGAAAAGGAATGCATAGAGTAATCACCGTTATCTTTTGCGCTCGGTTAGCTATATAACTCTTCTCTCTCTAAAAAATAAAATGGAAACCATTACTTCTACTAAATAAGAGAGATAAGAGAACTTAAGCTGCACGCAGCTTTGTCGAAATACTTTTGGCCACCATAGTACATCAATCGATAATAGCGAATCGATAAAACGGAGGCGCGTTAAAAAATGTTTACCCATGTCCATTTTATTTGCATTTTTTGATTTTTAGTACCCTACATTGGACTGCACGTGTTTGTGTGTGTAAAACGAAATCAGAACTTTTCCAATCGGTTAGTACCTCGAATTCTTCTGTATTTAGTTGCTGCTAATGTATACAATTTAAATTTTTTTGGCTTCTTAACAACTATTTATATACATTTTTTTGTTATTATTATTTTTTTCAGTGTATATTTTTTAAATTATACTTGCACCAATAATATTGACATATATTGAATGCCCTTTGTAAGCGCAACAATTATATATGTTAATTTGTTCATTTAAACTCATAATGAATTTTAATTTTTTTTTTCATAAAATTTCGCTACAAGTTCCATAACTTTCGCGCTCCTCAACGAAAATCGTGAACGCGAACGGATTTAGTACGATAATTTAACGGCAAATATATATGCGAAAAGTCGCGAATGTAGCTTTAAAAAACATCGCTTTTTTGTCAACACCAAATATTAAAAAATTTTTACTTTTGCCCACATATGTTATACCCAAATACTTTTCAAAGCTTGCATTTACTAAATATATCGGTTCTGTTTATTTCATTTCAGATTTTAAAGTGCCACTAAACGCCCAAAGTTGTCGTCACCTAAAGCCAAAATTAACATCAACATCAATATTAAATTAAAATATTTGCATTTGTTCTAAAGAAAGTGATCAAAAATACAACACATTGATAAATATATGTATGTATTTTGCAGCAAAAATTTTATTTCAAAATCAAATAGACTGCTGCAAATCAAATCAATGAATATTGAAGTTTCGCAATAACACCAAAGCCCTTACAATCAATGTGAACTTGTTATAAAATCAAATCGATAAAAGTGTTGAGTTGATAGCCGAAAATGTAAAAATTTCATATAAAGTTTTAATTAAAAAATATTATTTGTAAATAACAACAACAACTCAAAGCAAATAATACGTGAAAAGAGAAAAAAAAATATTCAGTGAAATAAAATCACCCAGCTACGATACAGAAATACGTAGCAAACATGCATTGCCTTTGTCGACCGTCACGGGTAATGTCCGTCCGTATCAATTTGTTGGATGAAACGGATTTTATACATGAAATCAAGGTAAGTTTGAATATACAGCAAAATGGTCCATAATTTAAAGGAAGAAATATGAAGCAAGAAATTGTAAGAGGCTAGTGGCACAATTATTTGAACGATTACACTGTTGTAGTCGAAAAATATATCAGCGTTCTAGTAAATTGTATCGGTTAGAGGCAAGCCTACTGAGTTGATCGGTACCCCTGAATTCTCGTCAACTTTTTGGAAAAATCCGTTTTTAACAATTCGCAGATTTTCCTGCACTTTTTTTTTTTATAAAAGGAGATTTTCACTATTTTCTACATAACTTGAAGGGACTCCAATTTTTTCGCTGACAACATTTAGCAGTATTGTAGCCACGGTAAAGCTGAATAGCTTTAGTAAACATGTTAATACAATCTGAACGTGTTTAGGCACCCTAAATATGTAGCTCATAAAGACCACTTTGTATTTTGAAAATGGTCATTTGTATGTATATGTCATCATTACTCGAAAACGACGTGTCCGATTTTGTCCGAATAAAATTAGAAAAGTTTACAATTGCAACACCTTTAATCTATTCCTATACTATTTCTCAATATAATCAACAGTTTCGCAGTTATCAAAAAAGAGAGGTGAATTGGTAAAATTCGATTTTTTCAAAAAATTGACCGGTCAACTCACTACGCTTGCCTTCTTACCGCTACAATTTACTAAAACGCTGATATAAAAATTTCATGTCAAAAACTACAACAGTGTTATCATGAATTTGATTAGAAAATGTCAGGAAATTTAAAAAAACTGTTCCTAGCTTGTTGTTTTTAAAAATGTGAAATCTAACCAAAATTAGGAAATAATCTCCAAACGCTAACTGAAACAAAAAAATAATTTTAATGTTAAATGTTTTCCAAGCCATATTTAAAAATTCCTAATGACACCAATAGTGCGTAAGAAATGGCAGGCCAGATTCCCTGCCACTTTCCGACCCGCTCCCATATAAAAAATTTCATGACACCCCTGACATTTTCATATATTTGGATAGAAGACAGCAGAAATCTTCCGCAGATTGTTAATAGTGGCGATCATCTCATGACATGTATACAACTCGTCCTTAACTCATTAATCATCAGTAGGTCAGTTGCTCAAGACGACCCTAAATATGTTAATAAAATGTCACCTTCTTAAGGGTGTCTCAGTAAGAATGCACTTTTTCATTTTAAAATAAAAACACGTATTTTTTAAGATAGTTTACGAGTATTGAATTGTAAAGAAGATTAAGTATGGAATAAAATATCCGTCAAATGGCTCCCTCGGCTCTGGTGACAGGCCATTACTCTTTTCATGAAATTGTCCATGACTTTTTCACAGAGATGTGGCTGTATTTCACCGTAGATGCGTTGGATCTCGCATTTGACCTCAGGACGTGATTCTGGTCTATTCGCATAAACCCCAGATTACACAAAACCCCAAAGAAAGTAATGGCACGGCGTTAAATCGCATGATCTTGGTGGCCAGTTGACATCAGAATTTCTTCAGTTAGTTTGTTCTGGAACTCGTTGCTGCACAAAATCGATTGTTTCATGCGCGATTGTTTCTTGCTGAAACCACATGTCGTTCAGATCCATGCCGTTGCGTTGAGGCCACAATCAATCCATTATCATGTTCTTGTACCGAATGCCGTTCACAGTCATTGCAATTGATGGGGGCTGAATGACATAAAATTAAACAACACTATTATGCTACAACCCAGTATTATCATTTATATTGGGTACTTTTGTTTCTAGGCTAACATATGTTGGGAAATTTCTTGTTTAATGGGAAGTTTTCTAGGTGGAACCTGTTACCAATAGTTAATATATATTTATTAAACTTTTGAACCCAATAAAAAGAAAATTTAGAAAAGCCAAAGTAAAAGATAAAAAAAAGAAAATTTCCTTATATGTATAAGTACCTTTTTTTAAAAAAAGTAAATTTTCTCAAAAGTAATACCTATTCGTGGCCGTGGTGGTGCAATGGGTAGTAATGGTACAAAAAAATTTTCTTTCTTTTCAACTCGCATAGTGACGGCGACACTATCGAGTATTTAGCCATGAAAAAGCTTCTCAAAATACCGTTCGGAATCGGTGTAAAAACTGTAGGTCCCAATCAGTGAGTTAAAAATTAGAAAGCGCACAGCTCACTGGTTGTGAGAAGCTGTCCCCAATCCCTTCATGGGATGTAATGGGAAGCGGTTTCATTTTTTTTTTTTTTAATACCCATTCATATTCTTAAACAAAGTACCTTAAAAAAATACCTGATCTTAAAGAAGTACCTTCGCTTAAAGAAGTACTATGCTTATAAATTTTTTTTACAAAAAGTACATCTTTTTAAAATAGTACATTTTCTTACAAAAAATTGCAGTTTCTTAAAAAACTAAATTTTCTTTAAAGAGTACCTTTTTGTGCAACAAAATATATTTTCTTGAGATAAGTACCTACTGTTAAAAACGTACCTATTCTTAAAAATATGAAAAATAAAATAATACCATTTCTTCTCTTTTTTTGAGGTAAGTATCCTTTCTGAAAATAACTAGACTTTCTTAAAAAAAAATAACCTTTGTCTAAAAAGAGTACCACTTCTTTAAAAAGTACTTGTTCTTAAAAAAAGTACTTTGTAAAATAATTCATACTCTAATGGCTTTTTCTTACAGAAAGTACTTCTTCTTAAAAATAGTACCTTTTCTTAAAAAACGTTAGCTTTTAATGAAAGAAGCACGTCTATTTAAAAAAAGAAATTTTCTAGAAAATATAATACATATTCTTACAAAAAGTACCTAAATATATAACTTTAAAAAACAAATACATACCTTCAATAAAAATAAAAAATTTTTCTTAAAAAAAGTTTATCATTTAACAAAAAAACATCTTTTCTTAAAGATCTATTTAAATTATGGGCGCCTTAGGCGTGTTGGAACTAACTAGTACATAGTATATAGGGAAAGGAACTTTGTTCCAACCGGGTGTCCCCTGACACTTCATGTCATTTTTTAACTAAACGTATACACTCTTGTCGCATTTGTCGATATAGAGCCTTCCTTTAACAACGTCTTACAGGAATAGATAACATTGGTCAGGTCCACGACTTTAACTTGGAATATGAATAGAAATGTGTCGACTCTGTCGGCACTTTGTGTTGGTCAGGGGGTCATTAATTTGATCTTTGGATTACCCACCCGAAGGTGCATAACCTCTTCCCTTGGTCGCACGACTTTAACTCGAAATGTGAAAAGTGGAGCCCCTCAAGGGGATCTCATATAACCACTTCTCTGGAGAATATCACTGGATATATTTGCTCGGTCGTAGCACACGCTCTTGCACGCGCAGAGATATGCTCCGGGACTTACTCGGGTGACTCTTTAAGTGGGTCACGGAGAATGGGCTGGGTATACATCCAGAGACAACCGAGCTTTTATAATTTACTAGAAAGCAGAAGGTTTTGTATATTCAACCATTTTCTTTATTATGTGGTAGAAAAATGTGCTTTAAAGATAATGCCAATTATCTAGGTGTGATTTTCCACAGATGGTTTAATTTCGTGCCAAACATTAAGAATAGAATCAGTACAGCGGCAGTGGTGTTATATTCGTTTAAGAGGGTCATCACACTACAATGAATATAGTTTTCTGGATATCCATAGCTGCCGTCGATCCGGATTTAATCTACGGCATTGTCGTTTGGTGACCGGTACTAGAAAAATCCAATTGCGTACGTCTGTTGACAAAAGTGCAGAGATAAGGCCTTTGGAGTTAGCCTCTTCATGTTATATCCAGCACAACAACAATTTGAAAGAGTTTATAGACTGGTGGCATCCACGGTCCCTATTTCTCAAAAAATGAGGCCGGAGGGATCGTAACTACGAATGCTGCCCGTTATAGCGCTAATGTATCAGACTATTTGTTACATAAATATGAAGCCCATGATCTCAACATTTGGTTCCAGCACGGCGGCGCCACTTGCACCATGCCTTTCAAAGACATGACACTAACTCGAGAACATTTTGGTTATTTCGGTCACAAGACCGACGAATTGGCCACCCAGATCATGTGATATCTGACGACTTTTTTCCTTTGAGCCTATATAAAGTCCACATTCTAAACGGATCAGCTAACAACGATTGAGGCATTGAAAGCTAAAATGGCGCATGTCATTCGCCAAATACCGAACGCGTGTTCCAAAATCGGAACCTCAGAATGTGCAATATTAGACGTCCTAACGGCCAACATTTAAAGCAAATAATATTTAAAACATAAATGTAAGGAATTTTCCTTTAGTATGATAATAAGATTTGCCGATAAAGTTGATTTTTTTCAAAAACGATTTATAAATGAATCACGTATAATTATTGGGATGGCGAGCTGTTCAGTCACTGCTTAATACTCGTATGATGCCCCTTATACGATATTTAACTTTCAGTTTTGCTCAGAACCCCACACCTTCTGATTAATTGTGGACCAAAACGATCGAAAACTAAATATTATAATTGTAAATTTAAGCTGAAGTATTACCATTTTGATTCGTTTGAAATCGTAGTAAATGTCCCACTCTTATAACGGGGTTTTCAATAAGAGCGCTATAAATTCTTTATTCCTGTGAAAGTACGTTCAATGCCATTATGTATGTAACTCGATTTCTTTTGCATGGCCACCACGGGCACGCTTGCAGAAGTTCAGACGCTGAACCCAATTTTCGACGGTTTTCAAGCATAAATCGGCCGATACTGCTGCAATTTCACGTTCGACATTCGTACGAAGTTCATCAATCGTCGCTGGCTTGTTGGCATAGACCATTGACTTGACGTAGCTCCACAGGAAATAATCTAACGGCGTAAAATCGCACGACCGAGGCGGCCAATCGACTGGGCCATTTCGTGAGATAACACGTTCACCAAACTTGGTTTGCAATAAATTGATTGTGGCATTCGCTGTGTGGCTTGTGGCGCCGTCCTATTGGAACCACATGTCCTCCAAGTCCATATTATCCAATTGGGGCCAAAAATATTCGGTTATCATTGAACGGTAGCGATTCGCATTCACAGTAATGTGCCGGTCTTGATCATCATGGAAGAAGTTCGGCCCAATGACGCCGCCGGCCCATAAACCGCACCAAACCGTAATTTTTTCGGGATGCAATGATGACTCATGGATTACGTGTGGATTCAGCCAGAAATGAGCCTCATCGCTGATTGTTGAGGCCTCTTAAAGTTGGCCTCTTAAAGTTGAGGCCACTGACTCCAAATTTCGGTAGTAAATTTTAATAATTTCGACTCGTTGTTGGCTCGTATATCTTTCAATGATGAAATGGCAAACCTTACTGAAGAAAAATGACAAAAGAGCGGCAAAAAGCATGGCGTCGATTGCTGTGCCTATCGATTTACTTTTGTAGCGTCTCTGTTGGAAAACCCTTTATGATTACTCATCTCACAAATGGACCACCTGAATTCTCACTGGCAAATGTCAAATCAAATCCTCATTAGAGCAGCAGCCATTTAAAAGGATTCGCCCCTGTATTGGTATTAATGTATGGGCATGGTTGTATGTACGATACGAATATAAACATGGCCAAGTGTCATCGTTCACACTTTACACATCCATCCATATCTACAGCTAGAGCAGTCACAAGGGTGTGGTGTTTGTATTTTAGGACATATGAAGCCATCATCATCATCACCATCATGGATCCAACCGACACCAACAATACCAAATGTTATTATCCTAGAAAATGTTTTGTTGGCACTTAGTATGTGTGTATTATGTATAAAAGAGTCAAGTGTTTGGGGATATTATATGAATGTATGTTACACTGCCAGTGTTGGTTCATCTATATTCTATTCCAAATTGCAAACGTTTGCAAAAAAAAAGGAATCTGTAACAAAACGGAAAATACTAACAAAACTGTTTTATTCTGTTCGTTTTTTTTTCAATTCTACCATTTTGCAAACTGTGGATGTAGGTGTCTATTACACACACAATGACACTTTAGTCACTCTCTAACTCACACAGGCTTATTTCACTCTTTTCTATTTGATGTGATGATATGGAGTTTTCTATAGATCCTTTTATGCACATTTGTTGGTGAAATATTTCAAGTACATGCATTCCATCCTGTGTTGCAAGCATTTTGTGATGATGTGTCCTTTTTTTTTACATTTTGGGGGGTAAATAGATGTTTGCTCCGAAATTTGTTGGTCTGTCACCACTTTTTCATTTGTTGAACTTGTATTGGGGGTCCTTGTTTTGAAGTAGAGTTGATAGGGTCCATTCAGTTTACATGCTATGTAATCGCTTGCAATCTAATTGGTTTCGGTTGTGGTTTAAATATGGATCGAACTGTGTAGTGGAAAATTAGATATGTCCAACAAAATTGTAAACACTTAAAGCATAATGTACGCCAGTGTTCACATATAAAGTGGTATCAAGTAAGGACTCGAAAAAGGAACCAAAATGGATTAAAACAAATTTGTTTTAAGAATCACTCACTCAAATGGGCGAGAAATTATGCTCGTTTCAGATATGAATTGCAATATTTAAAACATGCAATATTTTTTCATTAAGAAAACATATTTTACTTTTGAGACTGTTGCTTTCGAGACCTAACTTTGTTTGTTGCCTTAAATTCTTAGTCTTTCTCATTGTGTCCAAAGCTTTTTGTACCTATTCCTTTTAGAAATTCCCAAGCAGCTCACTGCTTCCAACGTTATATTAAGTTTCTCCCTGTAATGATATAAGATCCTGGACTGATGGTAGCTAAAGACAGATTGCCAGTGCTTGAGCAATCTTGAATATCATGCTAACACCGATGCATATTATGGTAATAAGGCAATATCAAACCCAATATACGCGATGAAATATATCGGCCCCAGCAACATATTGTAGGAAGCATGTACATGTTTGCAGGCATTGTTTTCATGTATTAAAGATCTGTAGCTGTTTCTTTCTTTTTGGCTGTCATGATTTTGTTTTCAACAAACAAAGCCACATTTGAGCCACCAATACCTACATTATAACCTATTAATCATTGTGCCCCAATCATGTTATATTATTAAATAGGAAACCCAATGTGTTTGGACACAAGTATTCTATAATTGCGACAAGCTACAAACACATCATAATTGCATCCAAACAACAAAAAAATAAAGAAAAATTTAGCGTGAAGTTGTTGAAACTCAGCTTGTATACCTGCCTGGTCTAATGAATCACCCGTCTGAAATATCAATCACTACATAAATGTCGACAAATTGACTCCGTTTCGACAATTATTGGTAAACATTTTATTTAGTCATTGTATTGTAATATTGTTTTTTGTTGTTGTTTGGATGCAAACATAACTTGTTTTAGGAGCTGGTTGCAATTCAAAATACATTGTGGTTACTATTTTATATTACACGTTGAGGACACAATGATTAGTATGGAATAATATGTGTTTATGATCCAAATATTGCTGTGTTTGTGACACAAATATAGCTGTATTTGTTGCAATGATTTCTTCACAGTCACAGTCTAAATGAATGTTAATATTCCAAGTGTGCAAAAGTTTATTATGCTAGGGAGGAAACTCGCATACACTTCGACGTAAGTGAACGCGTATTTGGGAGGATATAAGCGAATGCTTCCATGTGAAAGCAAGAAAGCATAGTAATGTTTGCATATAAATATAAGTGAGTTTGGAACTTGAAACTATATGCAATGCATATTATGCAGGTATTTTTGAAAATGGAAAGTCTGCAAGGAAGATATAGAAATCATTTGCTCATTTCGATTGTTTTAGTTAAGTTGTTTTTAGCCAGCTGCCAATTTTCATTCAAGAAATATTTATGGAACAATTTTATGTACTTGCTATGCATATTAATCTAGGTTTCATGAGCTTATTTGAATAATGGACTAAAATGACACAAACAATTTGAAAATATTCCATTCTTATCATTAACAACCTATCACTCGGAGTAGAAAGCACCTATATAGAAATCAATTTATAGAGTATTTTAACACTCAAGTTTAATATTTCAATAATTCTGAAAAAAACTTAATTTTAAATATAAAATTGATAAATGATGATCCTTTTATTGAAAATATGTTTGCAACAAAAAGTACTAACTTAGAAAAATAAATTTTGTTCCAAATATACTATATAGTTTTGCATGGCATCTTAAAAATAAATAGTTTCACACTACATCCCATTCAGGGATTGGGGAGATATTCTCACAAAACAGCGTCTTCGCCATCTCTAAATAGCGCCACCTATTTCTCGATTCCCTCAAAAACTTCCTCAGCAAATTCTTCAATCGTTTGTGGTGAGATGGTATATGGTAGCTTCCAACTAGCAGCCAAGAAAATCTTATCGACATATTATTAACATTAATCTTCATTAATTAATAAACTTAATTTTATATAGCTCAATATCGAGCCAAGGAATAATAATTTTACCCCGCCGAACAGCGTCTGAAATTTGACCTTGTGACTTAGCTCGTTGTGTGAATGAATTATCCACTTCAAAAAATTTGGGTTACACTGTGCAATCGGCGGATTGATACATGTTTATCACATCCACCATTATTGAATAATGACAGCCTCAAGTACTTCTTCTTTAAAAAAATCTGTCCAATTTAGTGACTGGGATTTTGTTGAAAGCTTTTCAAAGAATCCTTTTTTTGAATTGTTCAAGATGCTCGGACATTATGTCAGATACCTCCTAGTAGTCCTACAGTAGTTAAGTGGAGAAGATGTTTGGATGTGCAGGCTGAACGGCGTGCTAACACTGGGTTCTCTCAAGTAATAAGGTGGCAATAGTTGCTAAAGTGAATGAAAACAAAGGAAGAATCCAAGGCCAATAAACTCGCGGAGAGATGCACCCTGGTCAGCGTCTGATCTATAGTGGGTTCAAGCTGAAAAATCCGTCTTTTTTTGTTGTTTGGATGCAAATATAACGTATTTGTAGCTTGCCGCAAACATACTACACTTGTGCCCAAACACATTGTGTTTGCTATTCAATATTACATGTTTGAGACACAACGATTAATAGGTTATAATATATGTTTTTGACACCCATTTGTAGCTTTTTTGTTGAAAACCGCTAAAGACAATTACGAGACAGACAACAAAGAAATAAAAAGTAGCAGATCTTCAATTCATGAAAACAGTGCTTGCAAGCATGTACATGTTTCCTGCAATATGTTTTTCAGCGTGTGGCTGTAATATTAATCCTGGCAGTAGAGAAGTTGGAAACACTTGGAGGCCTGGTGTTGTCCACTGCCACCTTTAATAGAGACAATGAAAATACATAAGCGAAAAGGAAATCAAGAAATCAACAATACGTTAGCGGCTCACGAAGACATTACAAGAAACACGAGTTGCGGATACGCACTTGAAATGTAAGAAGCTTATACAAACTTGTTGCCAATATCCACCTGGTGGATGTCCCAGAATATTATATGGCCGACATTATCGCCAACCAGGAAATGCGATGGAAAAACATTTTTCATTGGGGTGGCAGTAAATTGTATTAAATTTTTTCTTAATTTTAATAGACCCCGATCGTGGTGACAATTTGAGAAAACTAGGATAAATCTAAGACATACCGCGGTTGAGGTTAAAGTTAACGTATTTTGGCACAACAGAAAATCTTAACTTTTTAGACGATGCGCGTGTCATTTTGAAGATTGAATTAGTTAGAGCTCTGTTAAAAATAGTAAAAGTTTCAGAAGGAGCTAAATATTCTACGAGATCAATCCCGAATTTGAAAATGTGGTTGATTTTTTGGAAAAGTAAGAAATCAGGTTTTTGGTTTTTTTTCAAAAAATGCATCTAGATGAAAAAAACCAACCTCGACTAGGTATCTTTTAGCTGATCGTCATACGCTTCCAATGAGGTATAACACGCTGTACTCTCTCAAGGGTTTCATGGTTATCTAATAAGGTAAAATAGGCCACCTCTATGAAACGTCGCCAAGATGACCTAATATAAGACGACCAAAATGGTCCTGTCTGGCGCTCAAATTTTCGCTGACGCGTTCAAGAATTAACAGTGGTATTGTACGAGTAACATTGCCTTCGAATTCCTCAATCGTTGCCGGCTCATCCATGTACTTCAGACTTTGGACTATAAGTATCCCCAAAGGAACAAGTTTAGAGGTGTGATATCACATATTCCGAAATCACGGCACGATCGATGTTGAAGAACTATTTTATTCGTCTCTTGGACCACAATTTGTAGCGTGATCACGGCACTATTTTGAGGAAATTCAGGCAACAAATTATTCTATATCATGGCGTCATCATTTTTGAAGAAATATGAAGCGATGATTCAACCAGCCCCATAAATAGCACCAAACCCTTGTTTTGGTAAGATGTAATGACGACTCTTGGGCCTTACCGACTTACACTTTAGCCCAAATACGGTAATATTACATCTTGACGCTACGTCAATATTAAGTTGTGCTAAGTGCATCTGAAGGGATCATGTGCTCATTACATTTGAGGAATTTGACGATATTGAAAGGAAGTTGGTTTCAAGAATGTTAATACTATGTTGTTTTAAATTAAATTAACTTTATCGTCCCTTAGGCAAATATTGTTCTTCCACAAGTAATGACGGACTCGCAGTCAAAAAAGCTTGGGTTCACCACTTAGCAGATGAAGTAACGATGTATATCAAAACTAAAGCCCCGAACCTCTAACCCTAAACAGAGGCAGCATGCAACTAATTGATTGTGAGAAACTCATTCCGATTTACCTTACGGAAATCTAGTTCATTGCAATTTTTAATGGGTCATTAAATGTATATTTTTGGCAGCTTTTAAAAGCAGGCTGCATATAAGACTTAGAGATTTATAGCACATTTTACTGTGATTCACATTTCTGCTTTACTAAGTTATTAGCACGATTTTCTAACAAAAAACACACATTTCGCATGAAAATCCAATTTTATGCAATATCTGTTGGTGTTGTAAAATAAGTCGGATTTATATTGCAATTGATTTTTTTTTAAAACCCTCCAATCTGTTTCTAGACTTTAAATTTTTAATATATTCAAACACCATGGAGCGAGTTCGAGGAAATTCCTACTACTACAACGCCCTCTATCATTTCTAACAGAACATGGGCAGAGAACGAGGGAAAGAAAATAATGTAAAAAAGCGAAATCAATAAAATTTTATGGCTACACAAATTCGAGCATTAGCAATTCTCCTTGGGGGTCATATAAAATGTTCAAATAAATATGTTCAAATAATAAAATATAACCATATGAGAATGAATGAAAATGGTTCAGACAAATGTACGAATTCGAGTTGAAATCTACAACTGAACATTGAACACATTACATTTTGCCAACTGTCACTTCCTTCGCTCACATTTATTGTTATTTGTTTGTTATTGTTTTTTTGTTTTTGCTCTGCCAATATCAATTGTTACTGTAGTTGTTAGCTGTTTTGGCTCCTTTTTGTTTTGTTGACTTTTTAGCTAAATCAGCAAAGATTTTGTTGTTAGCGTGTGGGGAATGAAGTGAGTATTACCACCATCATCCACCCACAGCTGAATTGCAATGTATTGGATACAACAAATGTATCCCAGCCATTAGAATCAAACTAAATTCGAATCTGTTGTAGAATTAGAGTGAACTTTATTGTTGCAATTTCAAAGTGTTGGAGCGAGTAAAAAAACCATGCCACACAAAATACCTTTGAAAGAATTGCCTTATTTTATATTTTAACATGACTGAGAAAATCATATATATTCAGTGTACACATCGGATTTTAAACTCCATAAAGATATAACAGCCGCCCTATATGCGGATGATACTGCAATCATTTCAAGTGGAAAAAATTCTACTGCGATTGTAAAAAGAATGACAAAATGTTTAATACATATTCAAAAATATTTTCTAAAGTGGAAAATAAAGATAAATGAAGGGAAAACCCAAGCCATTATGTTCCTTTTTAATAAGTCTCCTAAAAGATTACCGAGCATTCCATTTCGTATTCAAAACTCCGAAATCCCCTTCAAATCTTCAATTAAATATCTTGGAGTAACATTGGACAAACACCTTGCATATAGAGAGCATGTTCTGAATGCTCGTGAGAAAGCTATTCACTGCGGTAGAGCTCTATTTCCTCTTCTAAATAGAAAGTCTAAACTAAACCGTAAAAATAAGTTATTAATTTCCAAATCCTGCATTAGGCCGATATTGACTTACGGATGTCAGGTATGGTCTGGCAGATGTGCTAAAACAAACGTCAAAAAATTGCAGATCATACAGAACACACACCTTAAAATCATTTTCGATCTAAACAGACGTTTTTCGAGCACTCTTCTTCACAGTCGCTCGAAAACAGATATGCTCAACACAGTAATTTGTAAATTTACACAAAGATTCGAAGACCGTAACAGATCTTCAAACTATGTAGCAATAAGAAATTTGCATAATTAATTTTTCTACATCTTCAGGGATGAAAATGATAGAAGACATAATTCCAAAAATTCCTTTAAAAATTTAAATGGGTTTTTATCCTTTCTTTTTGCCCTAAATTGTATCAATATCTTAAAAATAATTCTTATATAAAAATAAACAAAAATATGTAATTTTTGCTGCCATACTTCTAGTAAATTCTCAAATTTTGTAAATATTAAGGAAAATATATGTACTTTTTAGTCGTATTAATGATAGACGAAATAAAAAAAATAAAAAAAATTAATCTATTGTAAAGTTTATATATATGTAAGTACTGCGTAAAATGAGCCGTATATGAGCTACTCAGACGACAATCGATCTAAGTCAACACTTTAATAGTTTTTAAATGAACATGTTATCAGAACTGCACCACAAATTGTTCATTACAATTTGGGCCTTTAAAAACTTTCAATCATTGCCCGGTATTGAATGCCATTCACATTAACCGCAACTTGTTCGTCGTTTTCGAAAAGACATGGTCCAATGATCCCTTCTAAAGTTATTCCACACCATACTGTGCATCTAAGTGGACATTTTTCTTGCGTTTTGAGCTCCCCATATTCTGTAATTTTGATTATTCAGGTGACCATTGTTCTGAAAATGATCTGAAATTCTTCAAAACGGCGACTGTATTGAATGAGTATGGGTTTTAACTTGTAAACCAATTGAATCTTATATGGAAAAAGGTGTAACTTATATGACATTACTTACAAAGACCCCTAGACGTCAGCAATTGCTGAGAACATCAACTTGTGGAAGTTTCGGGTTTTACCTCAATACTTGCTTGCACCCTAGCAATGTTCATAGCATTTCAAACTTATCGAAGTTTTTCAGAAAGTGGAAGATCACCGACAGCCCCTTATTGCCCAAAACGCTGGATCAACCGCTAGATTGTTGAAACGTTAAGTGCACTTCGAACTTGAAAGAAATTTCGATATGATCTTTCAAAATAAAAATGAACAATTTTGGTACTTAGTTCGCTGCTGAGTTTTTCAATCATAAATTTCCCAAGATTTTCAAAGTTAATTCCGAAAAGAACCGAAATTTCGATATGATTTTTCAAAATAAAAATGAACAATTTTGGTACTTAGTTCGCTGCTGAGTTTTTCAATCATAAATTTCTCAAGATTTTCAAAGTTAATTCCGAAAAGAACCGAAAATAAGTAAATAAAAAATGTATTCACTAAATATATCGTAATGTTACTTATGTGCAGTATTGCCAATTTAGCATTTTTCCCCCGCTAGATTTAGCTTTATTTTAACGTGCATAGCGGGAGAAAATAGAATTTAGCTTTAAGCTTTTTTTGTGGCTTTTTTCAAAGATTTTCAAATTTTTTTACCTCTTAATACCTTGGCACTTATTACCACAAATATTACATCAATAGCGACGAAGAAATGCAATTTCTTAGGAAAAAGGTACTGGACGATGCTAACATTGAGGTTTTTGCTGAAGACTTTGAAGCTTATATTTGATTTAATTGATATCTTGGCCTTGAATTCGAAACTTTCGCCAACAAATTGAAAGAGTCAGGCAAACTAAGTTCCAGTAGTGAACAACAAATTAGAAACAAATGCTCAGACTTCATTGTTGGACTAATGAATCAATTGAAACAAAAGTATGAGTTTGATTTCAATCTCTCATTCCAATGCAGACGTAGAACGAGTTTTTAGTAACATTAATCTTATGAAGACAAATGTACGTAATCAAATTTAACTCTATATTGGCAATTAGGTAATTTTCGTTATATCTGTGCCCACAAGGAATAACAACTAAACTCGATTTTGGTCAGTGTTCAACGGAGGATTTTAAAAAATTTAAATCGTTGTCTAAAATCGGGGAAGTTTGATTAAACTAAAATTTATAAGTTCTATGTTAGTAATTTTATAATATTTATAAATTTTATATTCAATTTATGATGAAGAAACAATTAACTTGAAAGAAATAAACAGAACAAAGTCAACTTTGTCCTAACTTGACTTTAGCTGTTATTCCTTGTGATTATAGAATATCTGGCCCTAACTATAAGTTTACAGGTACTTACATTACCATTTAATTTGTATTAGGTAACTTTTGAAAAGAAGCGAAAAATACTGTTTTCAGTATGAAGTTCCAATAAGATTTCTTAAAATGATTGGATCAAACGAAAGTTATGACGAATGCAACAAAGACGATGAATATGATGGTGATTGGAATTTTGTAAATTTTCGCATAAATGCGCTTAGTTAAGGAAATGCACTCGTCAAATATTAACTGTTAACGACTAAAGATCTCATTTACCAGTTTTTTTTACTTATAATATGAAATAAAAATTAATTCTTTTTACTTTTTGTTACAAAACTACACTGTTCTTTAAATGAAAAATTCTGCTTTTTTTAAATTTTTTTTTCTGCTTATGTGCCACTCTTATATAACATTATTAGAATACACGGAAGTCGAAAATTACCCGGCAGGCCAGAGCCCAGTTGGCAAAATCGTCTTTCATGATCTTGTCTTAAACGATTTCTTCAAGACATTTTGGAATATGTCACTCGCGACATGTGTCGCTGAAAAAATCTGCAACGACTTAATAATGGAAATTGCTGTGCACAACCAGATAGAAGACAAAATACTTCACTGGTTTATTGCAGCCATTACATGGAGAAGGTGGGTTTCAAGCGCGTTTGTGTTTTTCGCTTGTCTGAAGCTCAACGGCGAGATGGGCGACATTGTCGCTCACTTAGTCTTGCATATTTCTGCCGACAGTTGTATGGAAGTGTCGTCAACGATTGGTATGGACGGTCACCTACATATCGTAAACGATTTACTATGGTCGTGCACCCATCGTTTAAAATACGTTGAAGACACAGCCAACTGGGAGTGTTTGTGGTGACTCGACTCTCAAGCAACCGATCTTAAGAAAATTTGGTATTTCGTCAAACGGCGGTCACCTACTCTCACGCAATCGATCTTACGATAATTTGGTATTTCGTCAAACGACGGTCACCTACTTAAAAGAGGTGATTTTTTCACTGTCATTTTAGTTCCTCCTGTACAAATGTTGTGTATCAATGATTGTTCAACCGGATATTTCTCGAAAGACACAAGTGATGACTACGCGTTTTGGTATTAGGCAATATTTTATCACACGATACCCCTGCAATTGAATATGGGCAATTTTGTCAGGTACCGCTCGTACCAAATCTGGGCGCTATCTAGTTGTACACTCACCGATTGTGGCCTACAGTTTTATACAGGTTCCGAACGGTATTTTGAGTAGGTTTCTAAATACTAAATACTCGATAGTGTCGCCGTCACTAAGCGAGGTGACCGTCGTGGAAAGAAATTGGTAGCGATCACCGTTCTCGTGTACAAGAGCCGCGCAGACTACCATTGCAACACCGACCGCCACTATCTACAGAGGTATAAAAAGTGTTTGGATTTTTAGCCCATGAAGAATCCAAGCTCCCTTGGTGGTTATATGCAACTGAGCTAAAATGGTGTTGTAACGAGAAAGGAGTTAAAAAATTTTGAAATTAGAAATAAAGTCACCCTAATCTTAATGATACTTAGTGTAATTCATAATGTGTTCACAGTGTACATACCAGCTTTTTTAAAATGTCTACATTAATATGTGAAGAACTTGTTATTGGTCAACAATTTTAAATGGAAAAAAAATAAGTTGAGTCGGAACCAAATTTTAATTACTTCATACTTCTATACTTCACCTTATGACTTCTATTCTATGCTACAAAAACCACTTTGATATAATTCTGATTTAAAACTGATTTACGCAGCGAGTTAAATGTGCGGGTATAAATTACTATGCTCCCAAATAACAGGTAATATTAAAAACATAAATAACACGGTGCTACAAAAAAAAATATCCGACTGGTTTTTTTATCTTGTTCTCGAAAGTTTGAGGTATTCTGAAAGCGCAGTTTTAATGTGAGTTCGAGTTCTTAAGAACGTGTAACTGTTATGCGAGTTTACATTTTCAAATGAATTTAGAAAGAAGAATGGAAATTTCTAAGCAGATAATTTGTGATTAAATTAGGAGAAATATTTTCATTAGTTTTTTTTCAAAGATTAGTCGTGACTGGTATCATGTTGTCATCTTATTTTTAATCTGTATTGTTTGAAAATTCATCATAGAATGACTCGCACCGCAATAACGTCGCAAAATTATTATTCAGCTGAATTTCGAAAATCAGCAACCTGTAAAAAATGTGTTTTGTGAACATATCTGGCTTAATGGATACACAAATAAACAATATTGTGCATTTGGCCTCATGAGCTACACGAAGATATCCTCGAATTGCCGTTATATATCCCCAAAAATGCACTCTTTGGTGTGGTTTATGGGCTGGAGGAATCTATTTTTTGGGCATTTTCATAGATCATATAGATCAAATATATTTTTATCTCTTTATAATTGTGTGAGAAATCGATAATAAAACTATATTGGTCATTAGCAAATGGCCAATACGAGACATTCGGCGACCAGGAAATGCAACTTTCAAACTACTTATCTATAGTCGCGCGCGGGCTGTGTGTGCAGGTGCAAACTTCTGTTTGAGCCACATTTGCTCCAGTCCCAACTCATCATTTGGCGGTAATAATATAAGTATATCGTTGATCATGGTTCTGCAGACGTAGTCGAGAAATGTAGGACCGATGACATCTCCATGGGCCAAATTAATTATATGGTAATTATAATTTGTTATTTAATTTGAATTTCCTGTCCAAAAGCAAATTCAAAAAAATTTCAGTACTATTGGCAATTATACTTATTTTCATAGCATTTCCTTCATATCTGGCAATTTTGGTTACAAACATTATATACAGTACAGGTTTATGAATTTGAAAGTAGTAGGAGGCAGTACCTATCAAAGCCACAAACCTCTACATATAAAATACTTTAAAAACATAATTGCCAGCAGTCAAACAAATTCAAAATAATTAAAAGCATGCCGATATTTCATAACAATTGGTATCTGATTCAACAACCTGCATTTGCAGTGCCTGAGCAAATGCAAATTCAAAATACTTTAATTGCCTTTGAGAACAATGGTAATTCTTTTGGATTTGCATTAGATAAAGTAATGCAAATTAAAATTCAATGCAAATTAAAAAAACCCATGTATGCTCGTCCCCCAGAAACGGAAATTTTGTATGTGCACCTCTAAATCTAAAATGGGCCTCATCGTTTATGATAAATGTCGAACAAAATTCGTCCACTGCGTCGTTAAGGTTTAGTGGGGACCATGCGCATAGGTTAGGTCCGATTAATGGTGTACCGGAATTATAGGGTTGACAGATACTCGATATTCGTCGAAATTTTCGCTATGGTGCAGATTTCCGAGTATTGCAGTATTTTAGATAAAAATTACGACTTTTTTAATTTTCGGTCCAAATTTAAAGAAATTAACACGTACTCAAAGAAAAGGCAAACAAATGATGGGAAAATAGTACAATACTGGCACAACAATTAATGAAAATCCAAGCACTGCAACTTTATATTTTGCAAGTATGTCGAATTTTGTGAGAAGAGGCCAGAAATCGGAAAGTAGATCCTTGTTTCTGAGAGACATCCTACCGATAAATTAACAGTGATTTTTAGTGTCTGAAATCCTGGTTCAAAGGTTTTTTAATTCACTTTTTTTTTGCCATTTACTAACAAAACAAATAAAGGTGATAACTTCATATAATATGAAGCCCCGCTTTTTACCAGAGATTATCCAGAATATTAGCATTCGATATTTCCATACGATTCGATAACCCTAAGATTGATGGATTGTTCGCACTTTGTAAAAGAACGTAGTCAAATCTTTCACCAAAATGCGATGCAAAGACGAGCGTACTAGAAAGACATAATGAACAATCGTTTGTTCTATAACTAATATAACCTATAGTTAATAATCTGTAACTTCATAAATGCCAAATCCGCTACCGCTATATCGAAATAACACAGGGTTCAAATTCCAAATTTTGTATGGTCCACCCTTTAGTACAACTGCGTGTAATTTATGAGCTTTTTTCAAATTAAGATTGTATTTCGGTGATATAGATTACCTTCGGATATCACTCAAGATGCGAGTTATCAGTTCACAGTCGACGTCAAATAATCCTTCAATGATGGTGAGTTTGTCAGACTTGAGTTGAGCCTATTTATGTAGACTCTTTGATCGGTGCATTTACTTTTAGAATACTCTGCCATGGAAATATTGTTTCTTTAATTCTATGACTTTAACAGTTTCTCATGATTTTATGATTTGTAACTGTCTCTTAATTTCCCCCACTCTGGTTTGTTGTTCATATGATACGTAGATGAAATTAGAATAGAGTAGTTTATTCTCTCATCTGACGTTTCATTTCCACTCTTCATCGTAGGTTTGTGCAAATGAGAGATATTCGAAAATTAACTTACACCAGGTAGAGTTACAAGAACAATTGACTTAACTTTTTCATTTCGTTTTGGTATAGAATTGTGAAATTTAAATGTATTTTTCACTTTTTAGCTGACCTTTATCGTTGATATACATTTGTATTGTATTTGCCACACAAACACGAAATGCCGTTGATGTTGTTTTGTTGGACGTTTTGTGTTAATGCCTCTATCTGGCATTATTGAAGCAATACTTTCCACCATCCAATGTTTACACGCAACCATACCTCTGAAGTTAAAAATAGTGAGAGAATAAAATACGCTATTCTAATTTCCTCTATGTTATGATACAGTAAACAAATATGAAAGAATGTTTTTAAAAAAAAAACATGATAAATTAAGTTCGATTATTCGTCAAATTGACTTATCATGTGTTACATAACGTTCAAACATGTTTGACAACTTCAAGTGTCTTAGCCTGAGCTAACAAGTTAATATGCTTTTCTTTGTCTGCCACTTCAAACAGTGTGACCTCCATTAACACAACTTTTGCTAGCAAAATCAAAACAAGGAGCTCGTTTTTTAATCAATCAAGGGTGTAGGTATAGGGTAATATACATAGAGTCTGCAATAGCTGTTAAAGCACTGGCTGGATGTCTCGTCGCAAGTTTGAATTTCATCGAGTTGGAGTTGCAGATGAGAAAACTAGCTTCAAACATAATTTAAAATTCATTAACATCAATCGAACATTATTTAAAAGCCATTGGTATCAATCGAACACAATTTCGAATACATTACTAGCAATCAAACATAATTTAAACCTAGACAAACTATTCATTCCTTCTCATTCCTCCATCCACTTTCTTCTACATGATTTTCCAACTTCATAGTTGATGAGCTGTGTCTTCGAAACCCAATAGGTGTTGGTCTTTAACTCTTCAGACAAAGCTGATTAGTTTATACGAACCTGAAGGCACTTTTTGCTCGCGGTTATTTTACAACTATCCCTACTTCAACGAGGTCCCACTGTACGGAGCACGCATGTTTGTAATCATGAATTATATTTGTTTACACAACAGACATTGTCTAAAAGTCTCTTTGACGCGAGTACTTCAATTTAAGAAGATGACGTGATTTGAATAGATTATTCGAGTAAAGTTTCGTTATATTCAAGTGGCTTTCGAGCCATTGAAACACACAGATACTCTTTGGGATATTCTGGATGTGTGCGTGTGAATGTGTGTGTGTTAATATTTGTTAATGTTATATAGCCAAGTGTTGATTAAGTTTACGTGTACTTGTGTAGAGGTCCATGTTCGCTTCGGGTAGAGTGTAAAGTACACATAATTGTTTATTAAGAAGATATAAGCGAAGTACGTACATAGACACACATAGTAAGTACTCGTCGTATGTTCGCCTGCACGTGCCAACGAGGAAGGTGTGATAAGACTAGTGAACGTGACACTTGGGAGTGGTAAATTAACTAAGGACTTTGTTATCTGGCGACAATTAATGTTAAGGGTAACCAGGAAAGTTGTTAACATGCAAAATAAACCTTAGTCTCAACATTCTTAAGAACTTGTGAAAATAATGCCTACATTTATTGTGGTGATATATGTAGCTAAATACAAAAAAGGTTAATCTAACGTTTTTATTTTCTATGATACCAGTGTTTAATATTTCTGAGGACAATGGAAGTTTATCCCGACTTTCTCATGATTTACTCCAACCATGTGTATATGTATTTCTATAGTGGACTCGTAAATTTCCATTTGGTTCATGACTAACATAAAGCTTCTTACAATAATGCTGTTTTCGAAGATGTTGAAAATTTTTGAAGTTTATAATTTTCTATCAGCATGTCTTGAGGTTTTTTGAACAAGCAAACATATACTTGTATTATACATTTTAAAATAATACTAAAACAACATGAAAGGCCCTCCCTGAAATCAATGAATTTATAAAGCAGCTTGGTATTGTAATATTGATATAATTTGATACAGTTGTACATATATTTAAGACCATTTTTAAATATATGAGGTATTCCATGTGTATTCTAACAAATTAAAAAATGCGTATGCTTTCATATACTTATAAATATTCAGTTAACATAAAGTTTGCATTTCATCACAAATTTTAAAATTTTTTATTTTGGAACGAAGTTCCTTATCGCACGTTACGGGATGGAGGCTAAATGAAAAAAAATTAAACAACTTTTGTTTTAACACTATTATGTTACAACCATACATGGGTTTTATAAATTTGCATTGGATATTAATTTGCATTACTTTATCTAATGCAAATGCAAAAGAATTACAGTTGTTCGGAATGGTAATTAAAAATTGTGAATTTGCATTTGCTCAGGCAATGCCAATGCAGGTTGTGGAATCGGATGTCATTTGTAATGAAATGTGGAAATGCTTTTAATTATTTTGAATTTGATTGACTGCTGGCAATGCCGTTTTTAAAGTATTTTATATGTAGAGGTTTGTGGCTTCGATTGTTGGTGCCTTGTAGTACTTTCAAATTCATAAACCTGTACTGTATACAATTTATGGACACCAAAATTGCCAGATATGAAGGAAATGCTTTGAAAATAAGCACAATTGCCAATGGTATGTAAACTTTTTTGAATTTGCATTTCTAGACGTAATTCAAATTAAGCTACAAATTATAGTTGTCATATTTGCCCCATGTATGGTTACAACCCACTATTATAAACTATATTGTTTACTTTTTCTTTGGTTTGTGTCTACACTTACAGTGAAACTGCAAAATTTATACATGTTCATGTGTACGTGTTGTAGAACAATATTTCAATTTCACCAAATTAATCTGACTTTTCGCAATTCGTGCGGTCTTTTGCGATGTGCTGCTTTTTTTTTCAAATTACCACGAAACGTCACCGATCTGGCCGCTTACGTCAAATCTCTTGCCGAAGTTATTGTCCTCGAAAAATCAAAGACAGTGCGAGGCAAGTGAGAGAAGTGTAAGTGTGGTAGTAAAAAAGTGTGAATGTGTTACTACTGTCGGTGCAAAACTGTGCCGTGTAAACGCCAGGATAGAGAAAGAAATTAACTAGATGTCTCACATATATTGGGAAATTTCTTGTTTAATGGAATGTTTTCTAGATGGAGCCTGTAACAACTATTTAGTATATATTGTAGTTTCCAACCCAATAAAAAGTAAATTTAGAGAAGCCAAAGTGAAAGAAGTTTAAAACATTTCTTAAATAGGTGGATTTTCTTAAACAAAGTACCTTTTCTTAAAAAAAAAAATACCTTATCTTAAAGAAGTACATTTACTTCAAGAAATAAATTTTCATACAAAAAGTGCATGTTCTTAAAAAAAATTTTTTTTTAAATCCCTTTTCTTAAGAAAGTACATTTGCTTACAACTAATTGCCTTTTCTTAAAAAACTACCATTTCTTTAAAGAGTACCTTTTATGCGAAACAAAATAACTCTTTTTCTTGAATGTACCTATTCTCGAAAAAAACGACCAATTCTAAAAAAATTCCAATTTCTTAAAAAAAAAAAAACATTTCTTCAAAAAAATACCTTCTCTTAAAAAAATTACATGAGGTGTCAGGGGACACCCGGCTGGAACGAAGTTCCTTTCGCCATATATTATGTACTAGTCAGTTCCAAAACGCCTGAGTCACCTGTTGAAAAATACTATAATTTAAATGGATCTTTAAGAAAAGATACTTTTTGCAAAATGATAAACTTTTTTTAAGAATTTTTTTACTTATTAAATGTATTTTTTTAAAAAAAAGTTAATTTTTAGGTCCTTTTGTAAGAATATGTATCATATTTTCCCGAAAAGGTAATTTTTTTAATGAGAGGTACTTCTTTTATTAAAAGCTAATGTTTTTTTTAAGAAAAGGTACCATTTTTAATAAGGACTTTCTGTAAGACAAAGCCTAAGAGTGTGAAGAAGCACTTTTTTTAAGAACAGGTACTTTTTAAAGAAGTGGTATTCTTTTTAGGAAGAAAAGAAATGAAAAGGTATTATTTTATTTTTAAGACAAGGTACTTTTAAGAAAATAAATTTTTGTAAGAAAAGGTAATTATTTGGGAGAAGGTATTTTTCTTTGAAGAAAAGTTTTTTTAAGAAATGGGAATTTTTTTTAGAATTGGTCCTTTTTTCAAGAACAATTTTAAGAGTAGGTACTTATCTCAAGAAAAGTTATTTTGTATTACTCTGTTTAAGAATATGAATTAGGTAGTGTTTTTAAGAACATTTCCTTTTTTTAAGAAAACGTACTTATTTAAGAAAATGTTATTTTTTTAAACTTCTTTCTCTGTTGCTTTACTAAATTTATCTTTTGTTCGGTTCAAAACTACAATATGTAATAAACAAGCTCCACCTAGAAAATTTCCCAGTAGACAAGAAGTTTTGTCCACAAATAGTAGTCTAGACACAAACCAAACCAAAAGTACCAGTGCAAGAGTAAGTGTGCTGCCAAATGTAATTCCATGCTTAGGGTTGTATTTCATGGATTTGCCAGTCTTGCACTTTGGCTTATCTAAATTTGCTTTTAATTGGGTTCAAAACTACAGTATGTAGTAAACAGGCTCCACCTAGGAAACTTCCCTTTAAACCAAACCAAACCAAAAGTAGTTAACATAAAGTTGTTTAAAATTTTTTTATTTAGCTCCCATCCTGCAACGTGCGATAGGGAACTTCGTTCCAAAAAAAACTACCGTTTCTTACAAAAATTCATTTAGTTAAAACTACCTTTAATTAAAAATAAAATAATACCTTTTTTTTCTTGAGATAGGTAGCCTTTCTCAAAATAACTACATTTTCATAAAAAATAACCTTTTCCTAGAAAGAGTATTTCTTTGTAAAAAAAAATTCATACTCTTATGGCTTTTGCTTACAAAAAGTACTTCTTCTAAAAAATATTAATTTTTCTTAGAAAAACATTAACTATTGTTAAAAGAAGTACGTCTCTTTAAAAAGGGGCATTTTCGGGAAAATATAATACATATTCTGACAAAAAAGGACTAAAAAATTTACTTAAAAAAAAATACATTCTATAAAACATAAATTATTAAAAAAAATTTTATCATTTTACAAAAAGTGTATTTTCTTAAAGATCCATTTAAATTATCGTATCGTCCAACGGACGTGTTGGAATTAACTAGTACACAATATACAGCGAGAGGAACTTCGTTCCAACCGGGTGTCCCCGGACACCTCACGAGAGTTTTTTATTTTGTGACGGTTGTACTTTGTTTGCCACTTTGCTAGTCGATGTCTTTGCCTTCTCGTGTTTTGATAGAGTCATTTATACGATTTGGATACGATTTCTCTCCTGTTAAAAACAATTCCATTTACAATTTACCCCGCAATTTGTTGGTTTTGATATGACAGTCTAGCAATTGGTTAATGTGTATGCCAGTTCAGATAACATTCATTTGTGCATTTATGACATAATTCTAACTTACCTCATTGTATTTTAACTTAGATAATCTGTAAATATATAGAAAATTTTACAAAAAACTTGATTAATATTAAAAAGTTAATTTAAACATATAAATATCATTATTACGGTATAAAATATTATTTTTTTCATTTGTACCTAATTTAAGATTTCATTAACGTCATTCATAAAAAGTTGCATTGCATTCACTACTTCACCTAACACAGCTAACGAAACTTCGTTTAACTTAATAATATGAATCCCCTCACGTCCTCTCTGCCACTCCTTCGTCTGCCATCAAACTTTTAATTCATTCTCTAATAGTTTTTGTAGCAATGCATTATTTAAAACATTAATGAGTTATATTTTCCTTTTTCCTTTTTGGCTTTTAAGTATTTACAATTAAAAATTTATAACCGCACTGACTTCCTGTGTGTGGCATTTTCTGCTGTCTGTATTTTCTGCAAATACGACCATAGCAAAAGTCTCGCAGTAGAAGCAACCATAACCGCTATTAAAGCCATCGTTAAGCAGTTGCAAAAAATACAAAGAAAAAAATGTTTAAATGTGAATTCCGTACATTTAAGAATCTACATCAGTCCATGTCCATTAACACTAAAAAATAGTTTGCATCACAAACCCATTGAATACAAAACTACAGAGTCGAGTGAAAGAACACAAATTTAATGCTCTTTAAAAAATAATTTACTTGTATTTAAAATTACGGAGATAATAAAAAATTTAAGATGGTTTACTAATTTAAAACAAAACTGTTTTCATACCCGCTTATATTGTTTAATTAGACAAAAAACATCGCTGCATCGCTATATAGACATAAGGTGTCCAATGTGTAGGCACAACTTTCGAGTCGCTTTACACTAAATGGAAAAGCTTCGCCGCTCGATTGACATTGATCGTCTTCTCGACGAATATCTTCATCAATTATTTCCTCAAATCCAGTTCATTTGACAGTTAAACTAAGCGCATCTGGACTTAAAATGAGGACATTCTTCCTTGAATAAAGCGGGCATCGTAAATGCATGATCAAAGTTGCTACAACCGCCACCTGCCTTAAAACGGAGAGCAGTACAACCAAAAACGATGTACTAAAGTAGGCAGTCAAAAAACGTATTGACTCAAATGCTGGCAAACAAAATTAGTGGAGCGTTACGACTCTCTGCTCTCTCTCTCTTACCCTATTCATTGAATATTTCAATACACGATCAGTTTTTTGATGATGTTATTGCATCTAACTATAGAAATTCCACCAAATATGTAAAAAGTATGAATTAATAAAGATATGACGATAGAGAGAAATGTCTACTTTTTGGTTTGGCGTAAATTGCCAAATGGCGCACAACTTCTGGTCATCTGATAGTCTTTGGTAAAAGTCAACTACTAACTAGTCGTGCGATGTAAAATCACAACAAGAATAGCATGAGCGTAAAAAATAAAATCGATCGAGTCCGCGAGCGATCTGCGTATGCTTGTTTATACGCATTTCCACTCGTTTACCTCGTTTCAATTGAGAGAGAGCTCGGAAGCAGATCGTGTACCGCACTCGAGGTGAAAAACGCTACTATATAGAGGGTGTCTCACTTGCACTTTTTGAATTTAGTGCCACTTTTTCGTGCAATTGGCAACTCTAAAATTTGGCAGCTGTCACATATGTTTATTCCGATTATTAAAAGTGAAGCGCTTTACCAAAGAACAACGCGTCATAATTGTGAAAACTTATTACAAAAATTTCGAAAGTTATGCTGAGACCGCTCGCAAACTTCGAAGAATTTTCAGTTGAGAAATGGCACCTAATGTGTCAACCATTCGAAGAGTGGGCAACAAATTTGAAGAAACTAGGGCGGTTATGGACAGTAAGACTCCTGTGTGTCAATTTACCGGCCGGTCTCTTGAAAACATTACTGCTTTAAACGAGAGTGACGCCGAACACATTAATTCGGCATCGTTCTCATTATGGTAGAATTATCTATAGGGTATGTATAGAAGAACGTGGGTTCGATCCCTGCTCAGACCACCTTACATTTCTTTCTACGACGGTCACCTCGCTTAGTGATGGCGACACTATCGAGTACTTAGCCATGGAAAAGCTTCTCAAAATACCGTTCGGAACCGGGATAAACTGTAGGTCCCAATCAGTGAGTGTAAAACTAGAAAGCGCATATCTCTCTGATTGTGAGAAGCTCTCCCCAATCCCTTCATGGGATGTTAACGGACACCATTCCAAACGTGTCCACCCAGCTGATATTTGAGTTTATCATGTTTTCGTGGGTAAGCTGTCAGATTTGATTTTGTTTCTTTTTGGTTGTTAATAAATTCCAAAGAATTTCAATCTGAACGCAATTTATGACATAGACTTTGTATCAGCTAATTTTGACAGCTTAACCACGGAATTTTTTGAAGATGAGGCCGAAATTGCAGTGACTTTGAACGGCATTCGTTACATAAACATGATAACGGAGCTCCTGTGGCTTCATCTGCACAACATGGACGACATGTGGTTTCAGCAGGATGGCTCCACCTATCACATCGCGCATGAAACAATCGATTTATTGCAGCAACGATTTGCAGAACAAATTATCTCTAGAAATTCTGGCGTCAACTGGCCACCAAGATCATGCGATTTAACGCCGAGAGCTTGATTACTTTGGGGTTTTGTGAAATATCGGGTGTATGCGAATAAACCAAAAACAATTCCTGAGCTCAAATGCGAGATCCAACGCGTCATCGTTGAGTTACAGCCACATCTCTGTGAAAAGGTCATAGAAAATTTCAGCTAATTGTATTATAACGGCCTGTCATCAGAACCGTGGAGGACGTTTGACGAATATTTTATTCCATATTTAATTGGAACAAGTCTTTTTTACAATTCAATAAAAAAAATTCACAACCATCTCAAAAAATATTGGTTTTTATTTTAAAAGTAAAAAGTGCAATCTTAGGGTATCCTACCTTTATTTGAAAGGTACTGTAACGGGCTTGCCAACGAGCTATATATATCTGATTCAATGATGTTTAACCAGCAGGCGATAAAAATAAATATTTTCCCATAACATCCCATGAAGTGACTGGGGAGAACTTCTCACAGCCTGTGAGCTGTGCGCTTTCTGGTTTTACACTCACTGCTTGAGACCTGCAATTTTACACCGGTATTTTGAGAAGCTTTTTTATTTTTGCAATATGACCCCGAATTCTGCGCTATAAAACAAGAAAGGTTGTATGAAGCTCTGATATAGTTGGATTTTTGTTTCCCTAGAGCGGGTCTTATCTTTGAAGTTCTTGCTTATCCCGAAACAACACCCTCCATTTGATTTCTAGGCTGACGTTTTTGCTTCTGTTCACAGCAGATCCGAGTTAAAAAATAAATCGTCCACTATCATTCATTTTGTCATTTCCTCAGTGAGTAAAAATAAAAAGCACACATCTCATTGATAGTGATCAGCTCTCCACAATCCCTACATTGGATGTGATGGGACACCATTTTTTTTTTGTTTTTTTATCTCCACAGTATTTACCTTTCGTAATAAACACAAAAAAGTTTTTGTTTAAACCGTTCTGTTAAAACAATACTATATTCTTTTGATTTTTTTAACAATATTAACAATTGCTTTAGAATTTGCAAAATCAGATTTGAAATATATATAAATATTTTGCATTGGAAATGATTTCGGTTGTACCAACTGAAGTCATAAGAAATCCGGTTGCAGCAAACTCGTTTTTAAAAAAGTTATGTTGTTGCAACTGAAGTTACCCCAAATTCGATTGCTGCAACTGTCTTATCGCCAAATTTGGCTGCCACGACGCAGTTGATACCAAAGTGAAACCGAAATTATAAACTAATTTTGTTGATAGTACGTCTATAATTCGAAATTGAGTGTTCAGAACCAAATCGGTTATGACGCGAATTTGTCTCAACTGAATTGCAGTTGTGCGGAATAAAGTCAGTCGAAACAACTTCTTCTGGTAGGGCATATGACCTGTTTGTTTGTAAAATTTAGGAGTTCTTACCTGGTATTTGGTTGCGAATATAGATGGGAATTGCAAAAATAACCAACCGAAACCACTCAATTTTAGTTGTGTTTGATGCGAGTTATTAAGCTAACAGACCATGCATTTTTCCACTTTTTGCAAATGCAGGTTGAGGAATCAGATACCAATTGAAATGAAATATGGGAATGCTTTTAATTATTATGAATTTGTTTGACTGCTGACAATTCTGTTTTTAAAGTATTTTCTATGTAGAGGTTTGTGGTTTCGATAGGTATTTCCTCGTAGTACTTTCAAGTTCATAAACCTGTACTGTAGCAAAACCAAAATTGCCAGATATGAAAGAAATGCTTTGAAAATAAGTACAACTGCCAATGTTATTGAAGGTTTTTTGAATTTGCATTTGGACAGGAAATTCAAATTAAACAAAAAATTATAACTGTCATATAGTTAATTTGCTCCATGTGTGGTCTGTGCATTGAACTAAATTTGTATGTGACTCAAACCTTCCGTGCTTCCTTAGGTACTTAGGCACATACTGATGCATACAGTGCCGAGGAACATTTGACTATATTACACTATTGTATTAAACTTTCAAGTTTATCCTAATTGCCGCCCAGAATTACGACATTGCCGTTTTGTTTTACTTCCTAAAATATTACAACATTTTTAAAAGTTTAACTTAAACCAAGAGACCACAACGAAGAGTTTAAAGAACTTTAATTTGGTCTATCGATTACATTTTTTTATCGAACCGTTTCTTTCTCTTATTCCAAGGACTTGCATTTTGTTTGGAGGACTTTGGTCAAAGTAGTTTTGTATAAATTTCAACCAACCCCAGGAAAACGATATACTTACAATTGTATACTTGATCCCCTAACATTACTTAACCAAAATGCCTTGCAGGAAAGTAATAAAAACCAGATCACAGACCCAAGTCTTGGATTAAATTAAAATACAGCAACAATGCTCGGCAAAAAATTCAAATAAACAGACAACGAAACTCCAGACAAAATTGTTAAATAAAACGAAGGGTACAAATGTACCCAAAAAGTAGGGAAACAATTTATATATGACGTCTATATTGCAAAACTTGTATTTCCTTTTGGATAATGTCAACAACTTTGTTGCTGCACCGTTACGAGTTTCATCGTATTTGAAGGCGGTTGAATTTATTGGTGTTGTCGACTGCTGCCGTTTCTGCCTTTTCTGTTGCTGGTGGGTGAGGAGTTGCTGATAATAATGGTCTACACTCATTGTGCAGCGACTGTTTTATCCCAGACATGCTGGTAGACAAATGAGTAAATAATATTCTTTCTTTTCCGATTTCCTACCCCTGGTTGGTTGATGTATTTTGTAGTCCCTTTTAAACATTTTATACCAACAACAAAACATCTTCTCAGTTATTTCATTTAAAATATAAAAAAATAAACAATATTTGAGTCGAGTTTTTGTTTCCATACTGTTGGCGTTTGGAGTGAAAAATATGTGAAATAAATAATAACAAAAGTCCTTTAAGTTAAACAAACATACAAACAGATATTCCTACACACACATATGATAGTCATACACTTATGTGTGTATACAATTATAAAATACATGCAACACCAACAAAACTTTTGCCTCAAAGGTCTGTTGTTTTGTTGTTGTTGGTTCTCACTCTTCGATGTTACACAGTGGGGGGAAATTAATTCATAGCTCAACTTATCGTTCGTTCCCGGATCTCAAATGGCAGGAAAACTAATCCTAAAATTAAAGTGGGAAAACAAAATTGCAATGTAAACACACGGTGATCGCTGTTTTATATTTCTTTATTTATTTTCAATTTTATTACAATAAACAATAGTTAAAATTAACATGTGTACATCGATCCACAGAGGGGATCCACGCAAAAAAAAAATGTCGCTAATCCTAAACCAAATCTCAGATGAGTAAACTTAGTGCAATAACACGTATCATTTCCTTTGCGATATACATACAACTACAGTGATTTAAAGGAACCGAAAAATTTGTACACCAAACCGTATACCGTAAACCTAAACCAGGTTTCGTATTTCGTTGGTAATTAATTATAGTCGCGGGAAATGGGTAACGAACGTTTACCCGTTATGCACAGGATATGGGGTAAATAATGGCCATTTACCCAGGATGACTGGGAATTACCCAACAAGATTAAACACCCATTAAGCAAAGCGAATGGGAATCGGCCCTAATACATTATAATGTTGTAGTGGGAAAATGTATCAACGTAAATAATGGGCAGTTACCCACGATGACGGGGAATTACCCAATGCGATTAAACACCCATTCATCAAAGCGAATGGGAAAGCGGCCCTAGCACATTACAATGTTATAGTGGGAAAATGTATCAATGTTCTACATTTGTGTTTAATATGGCATCATTTATTTTTTTCCAAAATCACTAAAGATATATTTATTTGAACGATTTCCTAATGTGGCGATTTTTTGAAAAAAATTCTTCCTACGAATTTGGCCACTTCACCAAAACCCCTTAGCACTCATAGCAATAGATTATTTTACGACTGGACGCTCCGTTTTCGACATATAGTAATTTTCTATAAATTGTTCATATTTGCGATAAAAAATTGGGATTGGGTTACCCTGGGCAACCAATTACCCATCGCCGTGTATAACATTGTTGCAGTTTTTGGTATGAAATTTTAGTATCAACATTCTAGTAAATTGTATCGGGCAGAGGCAAGTCTACTGAGTTGATCGGTACCCATGAAATGTCTGCACCACGTCAAATTGTGTAAAAATCGATTTTTACCAATTGTCATCTTTTCCATCACTATTTCTGAAAACAAATTTTTTAAACTATTTCCAGCATAACATCAAGGTACTCCAAATTTTTCACTCACAATATTTCACAAAATTGCAGCCATGGTAAAGCTGAACAACTTTTGTGAACATATTAATACAATCTAAACGTGTCTAGTCACCCTAAATAGCACATAAATAGCACTTTGTATCTTAGAAACGGTAATTTCATCACTCGAGATCGGTAGATATGATAAATTTAACAGATGCGTCCATTCATGTGAACCAGCAAGTAAAATTAGGGATGAAATTTTTGCATGTACTAAACAAATACATGTTTAACAATAGCGCCCATTCCTACCTACTTTTAGTGAACATTTTGCATAAAAGCTTTAACATGTAAAAATACTTAGTACTTATAGCAGTTGACGGAAAATGAAATTCTGAAATTTTTCCTTTAATACCCTTTAAAAAAATTATTTGAATTTTAATTTTTATGTCCGATTTTTGTTAGTTTTTGGTTAATGGCTGAGAAATTCATACTACAAGCTTACAAGTAATGAACCAACCATTTTTCAATTAGAAAAATGTTCATGACTTGTAAGCTTGTACATTAACTAAAAAAAATAAATATTTCCTCCATAAAAAACTGATGTTTATAGCTGGCGTTTTTCTCCCTAATCTAAGAATTTAAATTTAAACTATTGTCTATTATCCAAATAAGACGTGATACAGATATTTCATGGGTACCGATCAACTCAGTAGACTTGTCTCTATACCGATACAATTTACTAGAACATTGATACCAAAATTGCATGCCAAGAACAGTGTTATCCACGGCGATGGATAGTGGGTTACCCAGGGTAATCTAGCCCAATATTTGTTTATCGCAAATATGAGCAATTTATAAAAATTACTATATCTCGAAACGGAGCATCTTGTCGAAAACATAATAAATTTCTGTGAGTTACTAAGGGTTTTTAGTGAAGTGGCCAAATTCATAGGAGACATTTTTTGATGTGTTAACATTTATAGCCATTGGCAGGGCAATCTGTCAAAGTGAACACATGCAAACAGCATATAGCGTTAGGATCACATACGTGGTTGTTGTACAACAATAGTCTCTGCCTGAAAATAAGTATGATGGTATTGAAGAAGCGGCAGCGAACAAACACGCAGATTGTCGGCGCCAAAGAGTACTGAATAGTATAGAGAACCCATGGAACGAATTGTATGACTCAAAAGCACTGCCGACATCTGGCGAATGATTCAAAACGTATTACACTCTTTTTGCCATAACTTGGTCCATTCATAATTTTGATGTGAAACATTGATGCGGTTTGAAACATTTATGCTTTTTGTACTGTTTTATATAATAACATTATATAATGCATGTATATTGAAATATTCTATAAAGAGAATAAGACTCGTTTATGCTCTATTACTGAGACTCTCTACATGAGAGCGGAAGAAGAGTGCAATAAGTTCTCTATACTATTCAATACTTTTTGTCATCGCTCTGTTTATGACAAAATAAAATAAAACATTATATAATGCATGTATATTGAAATATTATATAAAGAGAATAAGACTCGTTTATGCTCTATTACTCACACTCTCTACATGAGAGCGGAAAAAGAGTGCAATAAGTTCTCTATACTATTCAATACTGTTTGTCCTCGCTCTGTTTATGACAAAACAAAATAAATTATTTCAGTGAGCTAAATATTGCTTTTTATTCAGTTGTATGCCAGCACTCAAACAAGCAGGTCGTCGTGGCTCTGTTTATGACAAAGCAATAACAGTTATTCCAGTGATATTGATTTATTTGTTTTAACAATATTACATTTAAAGTTAAAGCAGATGTAAGAAACATGAAAGTGCAGTTGCAAAAGAGCCTTCAGCACAAAGAAAAACCATTTCAAATCACAACAAACAATTTTAAACTAAATTTTATGCATTATGGAAGTAAGTACATTTTGAATAATGGCTTTTGAAATTGACTGAATTCTGTGCATCATATAAACCTTGATCAACACTTATTAAATTAATATATTAATGTCTAAAAGAGCTTGGCATTTTTTTTCTGTTTCCAATGTATCATTTACTAATGTGTTCATAGAAATCGAACAGGTACCGTGTAACAAAAAGGTATTAACACATCGCCCGTGAGTTCGAATACTCATTGATCTTTTCTAAAAAATTGCCACATTAGGAAAATCGCTCAACCAAAAATATGTCTTTAGTGATTTTGGAAAAAATAAATGATGCCTCGTGAAACAGACAGTGATTTGCTTATTTTGGTGATTTTTTTACAACAATTTCATCCATCAGAACGTGCCCGCTCTATGAAAACACCTGACAAATTCTGAAAAATGAGTTATTTTTTCTATTGCATGCTCCGTTTGCGAGATATTGGTTGGTTTGAGCCTTTTTTTATTTGAGAAGGGTTTAGTTTTAGCGATTTCAAAAATGTCATATTAAAAACATCGATTGGTTGTAGCTTCCTGCGGATGGCCGAGATTTATTATTTTTGCGATTAAAGGCAATGTTGCCGAGTTACAGCCACATTTTGAATAGAGCTATATTCGAATTTTGGTGAATTAAAAAAAAATATTATACAAATGGTAGCACTTTATCAAATCCCCCTAGAAACAAACAAAAATTGGTAGTTTTTTCGATTGGATGCTCCGATTTTGAGGTATACACGTTTTTTCTAAATTTGTCATACATTGGATCAAAAAGTGGATGGGTAACCATGGGTAACCCATTAGTCATCGCGGTGGGTAATATGTAACGGCCGATTACCCATTCCGTATGCGAAATAGGTAAGCGTGTTTGGTAATACACCATCGTCGTGGGTAACTACTCACAATTTCCCCATACCATGTGGGTAATGGATAAACGTTATGATAATTGCTCACCCTCTCATTATTTCCCAAAGACCCTGTGGGTAATGGGCAATCATGGTGGGTAAGTTCCCATCGTCGTGGGAAACAACCCATTATTTTCCCCACGCCCTGTGGGTAATGGGTAAATATTTGCTACCGATTCACCACGGCGATGTGTATAGGTTACACTCTATTCACTCTAATCTAAACTCATAAAAACGAGTACGAGGAACGACTAACGTTTCCATGTTAATGTATGAGTAGTTCGTCGGTGGTACAATGGTAGTGAACGCGGCTCTGTGCATGAGAACGTGGGTTCGATCCCTGCTCTGACCACCTTGAATTTCTTTCGACGGCGGTCACCTCGTTTAGTGATGGCGACACTATCGAGTATTTAGCCATGAAAAAGCTTCTCAAAATACCGTTCGGAACCGGTGTAAAACTGCAGGTCCCAATCAGCGAGTATAAAACTAGAACGCGCACGCACAGCTCACTGGTTTGTGAGAAGCTCTCCCTAGTCCCTTCATGGGATGGAACGGGAAACCATTTATTTATTTTGTTCACACTACCACCTTACAAGTTCTGAAATATTTTTCTAAGGGAAAAATAGTTGGATTTTGTTGGATTAATCGACAATTAAGGACAACACGCACACTGGCATGTTCATGTACCTAAATTGATATCATTGGTAGATCATCAAAAGTATAAATACAAGGTGTTATTTGAAATTTACATATGAGAATTAGTATCGATCTAAGAATGACACTTAAAGTCAATTAAACAGGAACAACATATGTGGTTTTTGTGTCTTCTTCTTTCTTTGATTAACTGTTTTGTCGTTTTACTCCAAATTCAAAAACATTTTAAAGAGAAACGAAAAATGTTTGCGACAAACAGTTTTTTTAAAAGAGTTATATCCCATCTACGATTTTTGTACATTTCATTGAATTGCTTTCCTTTAGACGGGTGAGTTGTTTCCCACTACATCCATTCCATCTTCGATTTTTTTTACATTTCATTGAATAGCTTTGCTTTAGGTGGATGAGTGGTTTCCCATTACATCTCATAATTGGATTGAGGGAGCTTCTCACAACCAACGAGCTGTGCACTTTCTACTTTTACACTCCCTGATTGGGACCTGCAGTTTTACACCGGTTCAGAACGGTATTTTGAGAAGTTTTTCACGGCTAAGTACTCGATAGTGTCGCCATCACCATGTGACGTGACTGCCGCCGAAAGAAACTTAAGGTGGTCAGAGCAGGGATCGATGAATAGCAAGTATATGGAGTGTATGCGTTCATGTATACATGGCTTTGTTTACAATAAATGCTATAATATTTGCCGCAAAATTCAGTTATGCAATTTTAGGAAAAATTAAAAGTTAGATTCTGAATCGAAACTCAATGTGCTTCAACTTGACAAATACAAAATAGTATGCGGGAACTTCAGATGTTGCTAGAGCTGCACTTCAATGGAACCGTCAGGGGAATCGCAGGACAGGAAAGCCAGCAAATACATGGAAGCGGTGCTTGGAAAAGGAATATAAACCAAGACGACTATCATCGAATCAAATTAAATTACGTGCTAAGGACAGAAATCGAATACGAATCGAACTGCATCATTAGTTTTTTTTTGCCTATAAGGATGGTTTCATACACAATTTTTTTTCAATTTCTTACTCAGAGGCTGCGATTTAGAGCTCATTTTTTGAGACAAGTGTATACATATGTCAGCATTACTCGAGAATGCCTTATCGGATTTTGTTTAAACAAATTTAGAAAAATTAACAAATATAAAACCTTTAATCTATACCTTCACTATTTCCCAAGATAAGCAACAGTTTCGCAGTTATAAATAAATTTATGAAGACAAAATAATAATTTTTTGCTTAAAAAATTAAAATTGTGTATGACAAAAATTTTATAAAACCATCATTATAGGGCAAAAAACTAATGACGCAGTTCGATTCGTAGGACACGAATTAGTGTAAATCCGTTGAGTCCATTTCTGTTTTTTTTCGACTTGCCCAGTGTAATTATATAATATTCAAAAATGTCGACCCGCGAATCATTCGTTTTGAATTAAATCGGGAACAAGAAATATTTTAAAATCTTTGAAAATTAAAATTCGGCTAACGATCTATAAATAAATCTCAGCGGTTTAAAAGATCTAAGTCTTCAAAGAATTAACAATTAAACTCCCATACCGATTTAAATTTTTAGAGCGAATCGATTAGGAATGGCTCTCCTTACTCTGAGTAAAACATAAAAATTCGGTCATAATATACAATGTCCATAAATCGTTTCAAATTCGCGAATTTCTATTAATCTTTTTTTAATTTTAAGGAGTTTTCATGTAAATCGTGGTAACTTGTTTATTAACCTCAGGCGAAAAATTTTGATATTTACCTCGAATTCTTATTTCAAACATGATAACTAAAGATATAGATTAGATAATTTCCCCCCACTGTGGGCTATGTGTCATGTTGGATACTGGCGTTTTGCGACAAACGGACATCAAAACAAACTGACGGGGTTTTAAGCGTTTAAATACAAATTCTCAGGCAAAAAGAAAACAGCCTTTTAGTTGATCTCGTTTAAGGTTTTGTATTTGTTTTGCGAACGAGAAACATTTTAGTTTTACTGTGAATGAAATATGAAATTTTTTTTACCCACAAACGCATAATATTGTTTATGTTTTATATGTAACAAAAGGGTTGTGTGTTTTGAGTTTGTAGTTAAATTTTGCTATTTACGGGTTTCATAACATTTGGTCACGTTTCTGTATTTCACATGTTAACACGGCCACTATGGTGCGTGGCGCTTTTCTGGTTGTAAATCTTTCTGTATCAAAATACGAGTAAAGTATAATATAATTCTTTTGATATGTTGTTTGTGTTTTGTTGGGATTTAAAATATGATACACAATTCTATTTAACGACTGTCTTTATGAGATTGTTTTTCTCAGTAAAATGACAGTTGAATCCCTTTTAAGAAACGGCACGAATATGACATCAGCGAATATGAATTTTGGGAATTTTGTTGAATTTGTTTTGAATGTTGTTTAAGTTTGTTTGAAAAATTTTGCCGCAGAAAATCAAATCTACATACCTATGTGTGTTGGAGATTTAAAGAAACATAGCATTTCAAGTGAATCGACGCGTATGGCAAATGTTATAACGTTTTCCTCACTTTCACGGAAATGAATTCCGAGTTTCACTATTAAGGCAGTTTATGTGTAACCAGTAACAGTAACGTGAAATAATTTACTCTATATACATGAATGGAATTATAATGTCCATATATAGGATGTTTTACTGGAATTAGATTTGAATTAATTATGTGATTTAATCAAAAAATTTAATTAACTACATAAGATAAAGATATTATGCCTTTCATTTGAAGACCACTGAAGACCATAACTGAAATTTTTACATCAGAGCCGATCAGCCGGTTACATACACATACACATACATATTCACTTAAATAATCAGTGCGTCCAAGTTTAATGCGTAACTAAAGAAGAACCATAAAGAGGAACAGTTGTAAACATTGAATTTTTGCTTTTAGGCGTAAAGGTCGTCCCACAAAAAATGGTGTATCTCAGAAACTACTTGAAAATACCAATTTTGTTTCTATTTCTGAAAGATAACTACATTTCCTAAATTCTCATGAATGACTGACTATTTTTCTTGCTCAAACTACAAACTTGCTACTTGCTCAAAATTTTTTCAGTGTAGGCTATTTTGTAGTTGTATTTTTTCCCTAATTTTCCTTAAAAAATGGAAAAATTAGTCAAATATCTCAAGTCGTTTTCGAGTAATAAAATGTTGAATAATTCAGAAAAATAATAAATTTATGAAATTTTAAATTTTGAAATTGCAACAAAAACACCAACTTCAGGAAGTTTACTTTTATTTTTTGTGGAGTTTTATATATTGACATAACCTTTCGATATGTGGTCCAAAGGTCAAAATTCCTGACCCACTATGTCATACATCTCGTAGCCTGACCCGGAATACATATGAATGATTCTAATTTCATTCAATTCTTTGTTTGTTGTTGGAAAGAATTAATTCAAAATTTTGCTAAATCAGTTTGTGAATGATTTGGGAATTAATCCAAACAAGAATTATTCTTTTCCAGCTTTGATTTCGAAGGCTGTGGAGAAAGATATGTGTAAGATAGGTAACTCTGGTGTACATAAAATTGAGCAACATTTAGATGTGTTTCGAGCACACATAAATACTTAATAAGTTTGAAATAAAGTTCCTATACACCATTTCCAATTGAAATTTAAAAAATATCAATTCAAGTTAGAAAAATATTAATTGAAATTTGAAAAATATATTTTAATTTTGAAATACGTCAATTGAAATTTAAAAATTCTATTTGAAATTTGAAATGCGTCAATTGAAATTTAAAAAACATCAATTGAAATTTGAAAGACAACAATTGAAATTTGAAAGACATCAGCTGAAATTTAAAACACATCAATTGAAATTTGAAATTCGTCACTTGAAATTTAAAAACTACACCATTTCCGATTGAAATTTAAAAAATATAAATTTAATTGCGAAAACTATCAATTGAGATTTGAAAATTATATTTTAAATTTGAAATACATCAATAGAAATTAAAAATTTTATTTGAAATTCGAAATACATCAATTGAAATTTAAAACACACCAATTAAAAATTAAGACATCAGTTGAAATTTGAAAAATATCAATTGAAATTTAAAACCCATCAAATGAAATTTAAAACTCATCAATTGAAATTTAAAAGGCATCAATTAAAATTTAAAAGACATCAGTTGTAATTTAAAATTCGTCTTTTGAAATTTAAAAGCTACACCATTTCCAATTGAAATTTCAAAAATATCAATTTAATTTTGAAAAATACCAATTGAAATTTGAAATTATATTTACAATTGGAAATAAACCAATTGAAATTTAAAAATTCTATTTGAAATATAGCAATTGAAATTTAGAAAACATCAACTGAAATTTAAAAGACATCAATTGAAATTTGAAAGATACAAATTGAAATTTGAAAGATACCAACAGAAATTTAAAAGACATCAATTGAAATTTGATAGACATCAATTGAAATTTGAAAGACATTAATTAAAATTTGATATAAATCAATTTAAATTTAAAACACATCTATTGAAATTTAAAAAAACAATAATTGAAATTTAAAATTCGTCACTTGGAATTTAAAAACAATTAACCGATTTTATGTATTAGATTTTTAAATTTCAATTGTTGTTTTTTAAATTTCAATTGTTGTCCTTTAAATTTCAACTGATGTATGTCAAATTTCAATTCATGTGTTTTAAATTTCAACTAATGTATTTAAAATTTCAATTGATGTGTTTTAAATTTCAATTGGTGTCTTTTAAATTTCAACTGATGTTTTTTAAATTTCAATTGATGTATTTCAAATTTCAATTGATGTGTTTTAAATTTCAATTGGTGTCTTTCAAATTTCAATCAATGTTTGTAAAAATTTATAAATTTCAATGGTCGGACCAGCCGTTCAGGCGATGAGTTTGAAGCTTCACTTTTATCGAACAAAAACAGCACACAACTACTTTTTACTTCGAAATTTAAAGCATTTATTGTCTACTTCAAACGTTTTCCTGAAAATCATTTTGTCAACAATTTGAAAACAATTTTGAAAACGTCAACAAATTATATAAAAAGTTTCGTAAATATGAACTTGCATTTCGTGTTTTACTTCAAGTGTATTGCGGGACATTAAACGGTTAATAATTTTTTCAGAAATTTTGTGTGTGTAATACCCATTGAACTATTTTTTGATATTGCTAACCAAAGGCTGTAGCTTCATTTTTTTTTTAGCCCGGCCTATTGTCCATTATTTTGTGCTTCAATTACATGGAATTTTGACTGAAGATATGTTTTTCCAAACATCGAGTTATTGAAGGAAACATTTGGTGAGCGCGTTATTTCTCGAAATGAGCCAGGTAATTGGCCACAGAGATTGTGCTGTTTAACGCCTCCAGATAATTTTCTCTGGGATTATGTGAAGTCATTGATGTAAGCGAACAAACCGGAAACTTTTGACACTTTGGAAAACAGCATTGTACGACCCGCTTCCGAGATAATTTGACTCATTATCATGCCCTAAATTATATTCAGAGACGAATGACATAAATGTATCTTTCTAAAATAGCAATTTTCAGTTTGAAAGTAAGTAATCTCATTATTTTGATTAAATTTAGAGTTCTACACAAAATATAAGAGATATACCAACTGGTTTTTTTTTTTGGCTGAAGGGATTTCAATGTCCGGAAGTTGAAAGATTTTACGACACGAGAAGAATTCTGCCGTTGGGGTTTGAGAAACATCTGGAATTGTTACTGTGAATGTGCAACATATGTAAATAAAGGGTGAATTCAGTAAGATTGCACGTTTTAATTTGTGTATTTAGTGTAATTTGTTTTTGGGCAAGTGGCAACTCTGAAATTTGGCAGCTGTCAGACATGTTTATTCCGATTATTACTAATGGAGCGGTTCGCGAAAGAACAACGCGTTATAATTGTGCAAACTTATTACAAACATTTGAAAAGTTATGCTGAGACCGCACGAACACTTCGAACAAATTTCAGTCGAGAAAGTCGTAATAATGAGTAAACCATTCAAGGAGTGGTCAAACAAATTTGAAGAAACTGGGTCGGTTATGGACTGTAAGACTCATGTGCGTCAACGTACCGGTCGGTCTCTTCAAAACATTACTGCAGTAAACGAGAGAGTCGCCGAAACACCGACAGCGTCAATTCGGCATTGTTCTCAACAACTTCAAATTTCACGAAGCACTACGCAGCGAATTTTAACAAAACATCTCCACCTTCATGCGTACAAAATTCAACTTGCTCAGGAGCTGAAACCAGCAGACCATGGAAAGCGCCAGTAATTCGTTTAATGGGTAATGGAGCAAAGTTAAGTCAATGCCAATTTTCAAAAAAACAAGTCATCTTCTCCGATGAAGCGCATTTCCATCTGAATGGCGTCGTGAATGCACAAAATTGTCGAATTTGGGTCTCAGAAAATCCTCACGCCATCCATGAAAAACTAATGCAACCTCAACGATCAAATCTCTGGTGCGGATATTGGTCAGGCGGCGTGATTAGTCCTAACTTTTTGACGATGAATACGTGTTTTTATTTTAAAATGAATAAGTGCTTTGTTACTGAGATACCCTGACATGAACACCGTGAATGCACAATTTTATAAATGGAGAATTTTGTTAGATGTTCTCGCGATGTGTTGTAGCTAAATAGGCAACCAGCTGGCAGTAGTTCGATTCACCCATAGAATAACACATACTATAGAAGAACTTATTCTCTCATCTGACGTTTCATTTCACACTCTCTCGGTAGGTCTGTGGAAATGTTTACATACACCAGGTGGAGTTACAAAATATGTTCACTTAACTATTTCCTGTCGTTTTGGTGTAGAACTGAAAAATTTAAATGTATTTTGCACTTTTTTGTTGACTTTTAACGTTGGTATTCATTTGTATTGTATTTAACACAACTAGTTTGCCACAAAAACACGAAATTCGGGTGTAGTTCCTTTGCGGATCGCTGTATACTATTGCCACCATCTGGTATTACTGAAACCCATATTTTCCACCCTCCACTGTGTAATTTCCATCGTACCTATGACGTTTAATTTATTGAGCGAATAAAACCTTCTACGTATGTGTTATTCTATGGATTCACCTGGGAAGAAGCACAAAGTACAACATCAGATGAGACGGATAGCAAATCAAGAGTAGTTTAATCTACACAGAAAAAAAGGACGACTGTAAAATTTTAACAAAAATTATTGGTACGTGAAAAATCTCCGCACTCAATTACATTTTCCATTGATATACTGGCAAATTACTCAAATATTGATAAGACAATCGAGAAATGGTACCAACAAAAAAAAAAACAAGTATCCCTATAATGTGTGATGATATACCTAAATACTTGTGGAGAAGGGAGCTGAGGATATGCCTGGGAGGGCATTGAAATAGCTATATTCCCAACCATCCACCATACTGATCAATTTCACACATTTCTTTTTAATATTTCTATTAAAAAGTACTTTTTCTATGAAAAAGTACATTTTAATAGTTATTGATCTTGAACCGGACAATTATTGAAAATATAACAACCAGAATATCGACTAATATAAACTCAAACGAAAGAAATACAATATTTAACGAAGCAAATACGATACGAACAACCACATAACTTCAGTTAGAGACAAGTTTGTACGGGCAGTCGGTGGCGTAACAGGCTAGACGTGGATGTGAGTTCGAATCCTACCGCGGCTGTTTAATTGTTTGATTTAATATAACTGTTTACCTCGTTGGTAGCCTTGCCTGGTAAGGGCTGATGGCGCTGTTCCGGCAACTGGTGTCCCTGGGTGTTGCTGAGAATGCTTGGGCGGCTGCTTCGTTGTCGCACACTTCCTTCACCCGCAGTGATTGTTGTTGTTGATATGATGGTGGTGGTTGGTTGCCTTTATGGACGACTGTATTCCACACTTAAATATGCACCAATAGGCCCCAAATACAAAAAAAACACTAACTTTTATTTTAATTTAATATTATGTATTTGCCGGCTCGTGTGCTTGTGGCTGCTTTGTTGATTTTTTAGTACAATAAAAAACAAGAAGAAGCACCGAAATAAGCGAGACGCCGATGCCACTCGCTCAAAGTTGACGGCGCCAACTCGTCCGGTGGCAAGGGCGATCATTAGGGCTGTTCACGATAACATACTCCCCGCCTTGCAGGAAGTGCAAATTAAATAATGGGCCACGCAATTTTATTTTTCCTCTAATTAATTCATTAATTTATGTAAATAATACAACAGTTCATTTATGGAAATGGAATAACAATAAAATAACAAAAAAAAAAAAAAATAATAAGTAAAAATTTAATAAGAAATAATGGAGACAAAGTGATGATTCAATTATTCATGGTGCCAAATCCTCCTCTCGCACCTTTTCTGCTACGCCGAAGAATGTCTCCCCAAATTTTGTATTTTGGCGGAGCAGACCACCGGGGCGTCCCACAGCTGGTCCAATTAGAAGGCGACAGGCTACGTCGGCTCCCAGGATGATATGGACTGGGCGGCGATGGTTCCACATTGGGTCGGCCTCTTTATGGGCAGGCACTCTGAGGCGTTCAGGTGCTCTATATACTTGGGCCACCAAATTATGACCGTAGTTTATGTCTTCTATAGCGCATGTTACCTCCAGCTGCCAATCATCGTGAAGTCGGTGCTCCAGCGTTATACAGGCACGGCCCCGCACAACTGGGCACCGCAACCTCTCCACCTCTCTCTTCATCACCGAGGACCGTGTGGCATTAGGGTCGATGCGGACTCGCGCGAATGTGTAGTCTTCGTGTCCGATTTTGACATTTACCAATGCCGACATTTTGAGCCACAGATGATTTGGTGACAGAGGGTGCAGCCAGGTATTATGGTCTTGTAGACATTTCTTACACCGATCGAGGCTCCGGCATACGATGCGTCTGTGTGACTGTGCAAGGCAGTTCGTACACAATCCGTGCTCTGCCACCGCACGCAATTTCTTTTCCACCGTCATGACTTGGAACCGGGTGCATTGCCGTATGGCATGCAAGCGCCCACATAACACGCAGGCGTAGTTTTCGTTGAACAACCAGGGTTGCATTGCGATTAACTGTAAGTATGGAAAGATGCAGTTAGTAAGTGGCGATAGTAAGGAGCTACGGACTATGCTAGACAAGAAGATTACGACCAGTCATAATGAACTACGAGGAAGAAGTACGAGTTTGTGAATTGGCCTTGTGATTGAGCCATTCTGAGTTTTCAGATCGGCTACACGAACTCGGCCGTCTACGCCATGGAAGACTTTAGTGACACGGCCTAGGCGCCAATCGGTGGGGCATAAAGGTTCGTTTCTTAAAACGACAAGATCTCCCTCTTCCAGGTCGATTTGAGGGTTTTTCCACTTAGTGCGTTTATGCAACTCCTTCAAGTATTCGTTCTTCCAACGACGACAGAATTCGTGCTGGATCGCCTTCAATTTGCGCCAACGATTTAAAATCGAGTCAGGGGTTCCCAACTCTTCAGGTTCCGCAGGGGCCAACATTGGACTACCTATTAAAAAATGGGCTGGAGTTAATGCAGCTTGCTCGTTAACGTCTTCAGAGAGGGCTGAGAGCGGGCGTGAGTTGAGACAGGCCTCAATAGAAGCTAACAAGGTAGCAAACTCTTCGAAAGTATGTTTAATTTGCCCCGCCGTCTTTTTAAGGTGCGTTTTCAAACTTTTGACTCCCGCTTCCCACAAACCGCCCATATGTGGAGCAGCAGCGGGAATAAAGTGCCACGATAGTTTCTGATGTCCATATTTAGAGACGGCCTCATTGCAAAACTCCTTAACATGGGCAACAAAATTAATGTCGATTTGTTTAGCGGCACCTACGAAATTTCTGCCGTTATCGGAGAACATTTTATTAGGGCACCCTCGACGAGCAATAAATCGAGCCAACGCGGCTAAAAACGCAGGAGTGGACAAATCGCTCACGGCTTCTATGTGAATAGCCTTAGTCGCAAAGCAGACAAATACACATGCGTAGCCCTTTGTGATTTTCGTGTATCTGCCTGTGAAACTCTTAATTTCAAATGGGCCTGCGAAATCGACCCCAGTATTTGTGAAGGGCCTACTAAACGTCGTTCTTTCGGAGGGAAGTTCACCCATAATCTGTCCTTGGAGTTTTCTCCTGTTAAGAACACAAGGTTTACAATTTTGGATGCACGCTCTGATTAGATTTTTAGCCTTAAGTATCCAACACTCTTGGCGAACTGTGCTGAGAACCAAAGTTGGACCACCGTGCAAAACCATTTTGTGAATAAACTCCACATAAAGACGGGCTACACGACTGCTATAGGCAAGAATAATAGGGTGACGTTCATTATAGGACAAACTTTTAGTTGAACCCAGACGACCATTAGCTCGTATTAAGCCCTGATTATCCAAAAAGGGCGTGAGCGTTAATAAAGTGCTACGTGTACTAATTTTATTCTTTTTGAGCAAGCAGGTGTATTCTTCTTCAAAATGAGCCTTCTGAGACAGTACAAATAGACGAATTCTCACGAAATATAATTCGTCAGCTCCGAGTTTGTGCGACTTGTGTGGATTATGATCAACCCTTTGACTACTTTGACGAATCTTTAAGCGCTGTTTAACTTTGTTGAAAAATCTAAACACGTACGCTATCACGTGCATCGCCTTAGCCAAACAAGAGAAACGATTTAGAATATCCTCATTTTTTGCCGATTGAGCAACATACGTTTGAATACTTTTAGCTTCTTCTGAAGTTTCAAATTCATCTTTTGTGGCGGGCCACTTAGATTTATCTTGGCTTAGCCAATCAGGACCGTACCACCAAAGTTTGTTGTCTTTTAATTCATCCGGAGTCAGCCCCCGGGTTGCTAAATCGGCAGGATTTTCCGCAGATGCAACATGACGCCAATCTTTGTTACCAACTTTGTCTAAAATCGTTCCGACTCTATGAGCAACAAAAGTTTTCCAATTACAAGGCGACTTTTTGAGCCATGCTAGGACAATAGTTGCGTCGGACCATAAATACAGCGAAGAATTCAAGATTTTCAGATTTGGAACCTCTTTCTCAACCAATTTGGCTAATAGTACCGCACCACAAAGCTCTAAACGTGGTAAAGTGATTTTCTTTATTGGAGCAACTTTTGTTTTAGCTACAAGCAGATTTGTGCATATCTTATCGCCGGTCTGCACTCTAATATATAATGCCGCTGCATATGCTAACTCCGAGGCGTCACAAAAGGCATGAAATTCAACACAACAATCTGATGAACAACCAATCCAACGTGGAATTTTGATTTTATCAATCTCGTTGAAATTTGATACAAACGCTCGCCACTTTTGGAGCGACATGACTCCAATCGGATCATCCCAGCCGCCTTTGTCGAGCCACATTTGTTGAATCAAAATTTTTGCTTTCACAATGATAGGTGAAAGCCATCCTATTGGATCAAATAGCCGAGCGATAACTGACAAAACTTCTCGCCTTGTATAGGATGATTTGATCAACATTTTCTCCGTGACAAAATAAAATTCATCGCGTGCTGCATTCCACCTCAATCCCAGCGTTTTAACGGTACTATTGTCATCAAGCGATAAAAAAGACGAATTCAGAACAAATTCAGAGGGCAATCCTGCTAAAATTCGACTGCAATTTGACGTCCATTTTCTTAAGTCGAATCCTCCACACTTTAATAGTGCAATTAGTTCATCACGAGCTACCAATGTTTCTGAAATGCTGTGTGCACCAAACAAAACATCGTCGACATACATAGAGCTACGCAATATTTCAGCACTAATTGGGAAACGTTTTTCCTCGTCACTTGCCAACTGCAGTAGTGTTCTGAGCGCTAAATATGGTGCGCAATTCACGCCAAACGTGACCGTATTTAGTTGATAGTTTTCGACTTCTCCATTTTCAGAGCTACGGTATAAAACTCCTTGGAAAACAGCATGTTCCGGATTTATAAGTACCTGTCTGTACATCTTTGTGATGTCAGCATTAAAGACATACTTATAAAGGCGCCATTTCGATATAAGCGACACAAGACTGGCCTGTAACGTTGGACCAACGTACAACATATCATTTAAGCTTACGCCATTTGCCGAGGGACTCGATGCGTTGTAAACTACCCTCAACTTTGTTGTGGCACTATCTGGCTTATACACAGCATGATGGGGCAAATAATACTTAGGACCACAAGTTGCGTCATCAACTTTCCGCATGTGGCCCAGCTTTAAATAGTCTTCCATAACCTCATCATACTGCAACTTGACTCCAGGTCTTTTCAACAAAGATTTCTCATTTCTCTCATATTGACCTAGAGCAATGTGTCTGTTTGGGCCTACCTCAGGGTGTTCGTTCTTGAAGGGCAGATTTACTACATATCTCCCATCAGAGTTCCTGATAGTAGTAGAGCAATAGATTTCCTCACACTTTTTATCCTCTTGTGATAAAACAGTTTTATGAGCGACTTCTTCCAACTCCCAAAACTTTGACAACTGTTCGTCAATAGAAACTTTTGTAAAATGAGCTACTGTCAATTGTGAAGAACTGCTTTTACTGACGGCTGGTCCAGTTACCACCCATCCGAAGATCGTTTTTTGAGCAACTTAAGAACCAAAAATTCCTTGATGAATACCGTTTCGCAGAATTGAGGGATATAAATCTCCTCCAAATAGAATGTCAATTTGACCGCTCTTATAAAAATCTGGATCCGCAAAATCCAGCTTTGGTAACTCTTCAGCCCCATTTGGACTATATGAGTGAGTTGGTATATCACCAGTTACCTTAGACACTACTAGTGCCCCTACATTGAGTTTAATGTTCGGATGAAGAACAGACTCCACAGTAAAATGTGCTTTTTTATCACATTTACTAACAATTTCGCCATTCAATCCAGTAACTTCTGCTGTAACTGGTATTGTGGGCAACTTTAATAATTTTTGCATTTTCTTAGATATAAAGCTCTCATCTGAGCATGGATCAATAAGTGCCCTCACTTTATAATTTGAGCCACAACTTATTATATTCACCCACGCTGTTGCGAGCATAACTTGTTTTGCCACCGACGTGTGATGCGATTGAACTACTGCAGATTTATTTGGAACTTCAGTGGACTGTACTTGACTTGAGGCCTGAGCCTGATTCGATTTTTTCACAAAATCTCTATGCAGTAGATTGTGGTGCTTCTTTTTGCACTTTGAGCAACCATTCGGGCTAGTGCAATCGCCATACATGTGCCCTGTCGTTAGGCAATTGAAACAATATTTGAATTTTTTCAAAACTGAAACTCGGTTTCTATTGTCCATATTTAAAAATTTTTTGCAAATGCAAATAGCATGGGCCTCTTTGCATAATTTGCATTGAACGACCTCAGCTTTAGTATGATGAGCTTTAACTTGTTTAGCTTTCGATGAAGATTGAGTGTCCCCATTTGAAAAAGTTTGAGAACCACTGGACCGTTGAGGGCAGGAAGAGCTAATCTCAGAAACACTCTCTAAGGCGTGATACCTGTCAGTCAAAAAGGAATTCAGTTCTTTCCATTTGGGAACCTCTGTCTTTTTCTTGACTGATTGCTCCCAGAGCTGCAATGTATTATGCGGCAAACGAGATGAGCATTGAAACACGAAAATGGGGTCCCATGACTCTATATCAATCTCGTATAACTTTAGAACCGATATACAATTATTAATCTCCCGCTGGAGCCTTTTCACTTCTTGAGCCGACTCATGTTGGCATGGAGCCAAATTGAACAACAATTTCAATTGACTGTTTATTAGAACCCGCTTGTTCTCATATTGAGATTTCAAATTACCCCATGCGATTTCAAAATTCTCGGCTGTTAAAGAAATATTTCTGTTTATTTCTCTGGCCTCACCATCAGTCTTTTGAAAAAGATAAAAAAGTTTTTCTACTGGGCTTAATCTTGCATTGTTCACATAAATGGCGCTAAACATGTCCCGAAATGTGGGCCACGATACATAGTCACCATGAAAAACGCCAGTGTCACATGGGGGCACCGAAAACCCCTGATTGTGAACCACTGTATTAGCTGCAACACTTTTTTCCACAGGCAATTTTTTCTTTGCCCTTGCAATATAATTTATGCACTTTACATGTGCCCTGCGTGCCTGAGGATGCTTAGATTGAACCACAGCCAATTCTTTCTCTTTATCCAGTGGCCCTGAACAACATTCATCATACAATTTTTTGTATTTGGACCAAACTTTGGTTAATTCGTTTTTCTCAAATTCTATTGCTTCAGCCGTATATTCGGAAAAATCTTCCTCACTTAGCTGAGCCTCGGTTGTAAAAACCTCATCAACCGCTTGCAAATATTTCTCAAATTGTGGCAAATTTTTCGTTGTTTGGGAAATACTCATCATGACTAGTGGACAAAATTTGTTCAATTTTACGAAGCACAATGAGCAGATAATAAATTCCCCTGAATAAAATCACTTTAAATTTATTCGAAAGTCGGGCAACTTAATTTTCATTCCACCAAAGTCGAATAAATTTCTGAAAATTCGAGCCACCCAAATTGTACGCCAACAATTCGAAAAAAAAAAAAAAATTCAAGAACCACAATTTGTAAAAAAAATCGTGAAAAATCAATGCTAAATTGAACAACACAATTTGCTCGCCAGCTTTCAAAACGAAGAGAAAACAAATTTATGCCAATCTCGATCAACAGAATATTAATTCGAATTTACTTTCATAAAGTTTATATAAATATTCTTTAAAACGAGCCACCACTGTAGATTATGTACAGCAATTTTTTCCTTGTTTGTCTCTTCGCAAATTCGCACCGACAAAAAAAACAATTTATTTATTCCTTCAGCTACTGACCAATGCTTTTTATTATTTTCAAGAACGAAAAAGAAAAAACTCCAAAGTTGCGTATATTGAGCCACCACTGTCTCATAGAACCGCAAGATTTTCTTTTCCACTATTTATGTTATTGGCCAACACTTTTCATTATCATCAAGCAAGTCAAAAAAAAAATCCAAAAATTTGCGTATAATGAGCCACCACTGTCTCACCGCAATAGTTGTTTTCTCTATTTTCTTTTGACTATATGCTGAGCAACGTAAATTATAAACGACAACTTCACTTTGCATATGTCTCATATAATATTCATATGTTTTGTTGTTCTCTAACGGACTTGCTATGTCAGGTATAGAGCAACAACAATATATGTATGTTTGTTTGATTGTGTGCAACAATATTTGAAAAAAGAAAAACGGTACTGCAATCTGCTTGACGATTGTTAAAAAATCACCGTGGCTAACCTTAAATTTTCTGAGCCACTTCTCAAATTTACGCCACTTCTCAAATTGTTTTTCCACACCGTATTTCAAATATTTTCACACACTCAACTTTCGCCAACTTTTTCCGAGCCACAAATTGTTTTGAACCACAAAATGTTAGCACGAAATTTGGGCGCTTTTGCATAACACTCTACGCACCTTGTTGCTCCTTTCTCGGTAGAAGGACCAAATGTTTACCTCGTTGGTAGCCTTGCCTGGTAAGGGCTGATGGCGCTGTTCCGGCAACTGGTGTCCCTGGGTGTTGCTGAGAATGCTTGGGCGGCTGCTTCGTTGTCGCACACTTCCTTCACCCGCAGTGATTGTTGTTGTTGATATGATGGTGGTGGTTGGTTGCCTTTATGGACGACTGTATTCCACACTTAAATATGCACCAATAGGCCCCAAATACAAAAAAAACACTAACTTTTATTTTAATTTAATATTATGTATTTGCCGGCTCGTGTGCTTGTGGCTGCTTTGTTGATTTTTTAGTACAATAAAAAACAAGAAGAAGCACCGAAATAAGCGAGACGCCGATGCCACTCGCTCAAAGTTGACGGCGCCAACTCGTCCGGTGGCAAGGGCGATCATTAGGGCTGTTCACGATAACAATAACAAAATTTCTAAAAATACTACGGATCGAAGACAAAACGACAACTGAGATACAATTTAGTTTGTTAATATGTCAAATTCTTCATCGACTAAAAACGAATATATTTTTTATAAATAACGTACAAAAATTTTCGTAGATGGGTGAAATTTTGCATCGATTGAAAAATAATATTTTTCCAATAAACAATCTACAAATATGGTAGCTGATATGTGATTTTTGTATCACAGGAGTTTCAATTAGTATTTTGTTTAGATTTTCGAATTTTTTTAATAGAATTGAAAAATAATTTTTTTCTGTGTCTGTACCTGACAACATTATTATCCCATGAGTTTTTCCATTGTTCTCCTTTATATCGGGTACTTTTTTTTTTAGCTGCATGAGAACTCAAAATGATAATACAAGACAGAAATATTGTTGGAATGCAATTTTTTCATTATAATCTGGTACATAATTTCATGACATTTGTTTTTCTTAAATTTGATTTCCGGCATATGTCCGCCGCGGTTACGAATTACATGGTCCAATTTTTTTAACACTTTTTCCAATAAATCTGGCGGTATGACGTTAATGGCCGTCGGTGGTGTAATGGGTAGTGTGCGCCGTTCTTGTACATGAGAACGTGGGTTAGATCCCTGCTCTGACCACCTTACATTTCTTTCGACGGCGGTCATCTCGCTTTGTGATCGCGACACAATCGAGTAGTTTGCTATGAAAAAGCTTCTCAAAAAACCGTTGGGAACCGGTGTAAAACTGTAGGTCCCAATCAGTGAGTGTAAAAGTTGAAAGCGCACATCTTACTGATTGTGAGAAGCTCTCCCCAATCCCTTCATAGGGTGATATGGGACATAACTTGTTTTAATGGCTTCAATTGTAGCTTGAATATTGGTTTCGAATACTTCAAGAGTTGCTGGTTTGTCGGTATAAACCAATGAAAAAGTAATCCAGAGGCGTTAAATAGCACGAACGATGGGATCAGTGAACAGGACCAGTTCTGGAAATAAAGTTGTCACCAAATTGATTTTGCAATACATCGATTGTTAAGCGCACTGTATAGCAATTTGCTCCATCTTGTTGGAACAAAATGTCGTTGATGTTTAGTTGATTAATTTTTGGAAGCAAAAATTAAGCCAGCATGGCTCGTGTGTGCTCGCCATTCACCGTAACGTCAGCTCCTAGCTCATTTCGAAAGAAATAAGGACCGATTATGCCGCCAGCGTGTAAACCGCACCAAACATTCAATTATAATGGGTGTAATGGTATGTAGCGAAGACAATCCCTCAGCGAAGACAATCCTCATGTAATGGGCTTGAGGATTGTCTCCTGTCTGGACCAGAAATGAGCTTCATCACTAATGGACGAAGTGCTCTACGAACTTCGACAACAGATTTTTTTTTCGCAGTAAATTTTCACAGTTTGGAAGCGTTGTTGCAGTATTAAACGATTCATTATGACTTGCCAAACCTTACTGAACAGAAATGTCAACACAGTTTGACATTCTTAGCTGTGAAACCATAGTTATCGATATCGATAGTTCTCATGCAGCTAAAATGCCACCCGTTATTATACAGAAGTGAATTAAATCTACTTAAAATTAATTCAAAACCGTATCAGTTCTATATTAAAATACACTACAAATTTAGGTTGTGAAACGAAACTAATTAAGTAAAACCTTAAAAACCCAATATTTCGTGTCGATTAATGAACATACATTTTCCAGTTTTACATCCTCAAGTGAAACGGGGAACACAAATTCATAAAACCATTTTTATACTTTGACCTACAATTGAAAGCCAGAACAGTGGTGACCACCTTATTTTAAATATAATGGATGCAAAAACTTCGCATCAATAGACGCGTCTGTAAATAGCTTTGTTGTTTCCTATAAACGCAGTAATGCTGATACAACAATAATGAACCTAATACTTTTTTTTTTTGTATGGAAACTTATTGATTTCCTAAGCAAATGTCACCTTTAAGTGGCTGTTTATCTTACACACATTTGTCAAATGCACCATAAAATGAAAACTGCTTCTGACTGCCCATTCGATTAGATGCGATAACTGCATGTAAGGAGCGCATTTTGTCTACGCTAAACTTACAAATTGCCTTGGCATCTAATGCGATTGTCATTTCTCTCTGACAACCCATTAATAGATCCTTGGGCATAGAATGGCTGGCGGACGACTGCGCGTGCGTGCATGCGTAGCAGCAATACCTAAAGTATACGGCCATTATCTCGACTACTACTCGTATTATTATTATTGCTATTGGACGACGATTGTAGCTGCGCGCTTGCCATTATAATATGCGGTTAGCCTTAAGTACCAGAAGACAAAAGACATTAAACCTCACAAGCCAACGATGCGATAATTGTAATGGCAATAAGCCTGCAAGACAGACAAGAACAAATCTTGTATGAACTGAACTTACGACTCCAAGTAACGCACAGTGACTGCGTCTGATGCTGGCTGTGTCGTGGCGAATGCTTCTGTTCGACACAATCACTCTGTGTCGAACTCGTCTATGTGCCATACCATAATAATAGCATAGGCAGCAGCCAGCCAATAACCATTATGAGGTGAGGCACATGGAAAAGTGTATAATCTTGAAGAAGAACTAGAAGAAGCACCATATTAATGAGTGACCCCAGGGGGTTAACAATGATGTGAATGACTAAACTAGAGTACTCACGAATGAGCGTGAGTGAACATAAAGGCCAACTTTAAGTGGCATGTTAACATTAGACTTTTAAAACTTAGGAATCTTTAGCGAGAACAGGCGCAACAAGATAGGTGGTAGTGCTGGTGCTTGTGGTCATCTAATGTGGCGTCACTATGCTGTGGTAGTTTCCGGCTTTGCCGCGAGGCTTAAACGATTTATTGCCATAAAGTGTCATGGTGGTTAAAAGAAAAGACAGAAATGAGAGTGTATAGACGTTTTCCATATTAGTCGTTACGGTTATGCTTGCATAAATTGGTGGTAATTAAAAAATTCCTAGGAAAAATTCTCTATTGAAATGAATATAAGAAAATTGCTAGCTTGAATGTGAATTAAATAGAATCTGTAATCGGGTGAGTTGAGTTCTAAATCTAATAATAGAATATAATGCTAAATTGACAATAAACGCTCACAAGAAAAATGTTACAATTAGAGTGGTAAATAAACCGGCATTTTCCAATATTCGGTTTTCGGGTTTTTCGAAAAAACACTTTTTCGGAACACCGGTTTTCGGTTTCACAGAATCGGGAAAACCGTCTTTCAGTTTCACAGAAAGGGGAAAACCGGTGAAATCGGTTAATTTTTGGTTTTAATAACGGCTTTTTGTCGGTTGTTTCGTTGCGTATGGAAAACATGTTTAAATTTTTTTAAAAAAAATTAATCCAAAATCAAAAAAAAATTCAAGTTCTTGTCAGAGTCATTATTATGCTGAAAACATAGCAGCATTTGTCAGATTTCAATATTTTTGCCGCTAAAAAGCACATCAGTTGATTTAATTCAATTCAGTTCAATTCAATTCAATTCTATTCAATTCTGGCCAATTCAATTAAAATCAATTCAATTGAATTCAGTTCAATTTAACTCAGTTCAATTCAATTCGAACCAATTCTATTCAAATTATTTCAATTCAATTAAGTTTAATTCAATTCAATTTAGAACAATTCAATTCAATGCAGTTCAGTTCAAATTAGTTAAGTTCAGTTCAGTTCAGTTCAATTCAATTCAATTCAATTCAATTCAATTCAATTCAATTCAATTCAATTCAATTCAATTCAATTCAATTCAATTCAATTCAATTCAATTCAATTCAATTCAATTCAATTCAATTCAATTCAATTCAATTCAATTCAATCGAATTCAATTCTATTCAATTCAATTCAATTTAGTTAAATTCAATTCAATTCAGTTGAATTTTCAAATTGCAGTTAAATTCAATTCAATTCAATTTAGTACAATTTAATTCAAATCAATTCAATTCAATTTAGTTAAATTCAATTCAATTCAGTTGAATGTTCAAATTGCAGTTCAATTCAGTTCAATTCACTTCAGTTCAATTCAATTCAATTCAATTTAATTCAGGTCAGTTCAATTCAGTTCAATTCTATCCAATTCAATTCACTTCAATTTAGTACAATTCAATTCAGTTCAATTAAGTTCAGCTCAGTTCAGTTCATTTCAATTCAATTCAATTCAATTCAATTCAATTTAATTCAATTCAATTCAATTCAATTCAATTCAATTCAATTCAATTCAATTCAATTCAATTCAATTCAATTCAATTCAATTCAATTCAATTCAATTCAATTCAATTCAATTCAATTCAATTCAATTCAATTCAATTCAATTCAATTCAATTCAATTCAATTCAATTCAATTAAATCCAGTTCAATTCAACTCAATTCAATTTAGTTAAATTCAATTCAATTCAGTTGAATTTTCAAATTGCAGTTCAATTCAATTCACTTCAATTCAATTCAATTTAGTACAATTCAATTCAAATCAATTCAATTCAGTTTAATTCAATTTTGTAAAATTCAATTCAATTCAGTTGAATTTTCAAATTGCCATTCAATTCAATTCAGTTCAATTCAATTCAATCCAATTCAATTCAGTTGAATTTTCAAATTGCAGTTCAATTCAATTCAGTTTAATTCAATTCAATTCATTTCATTTCAATTCAGTTCAGTTCAGTTCAGTTCAGTTCAGTTCAGTTCAGTTCAGTTCAGTTCAGTTCAGTTCAGTTCAGTTCAGTTCAGTTCAATTCAATTCAATTCAATTCAATTCATTTCAATTCAGTTCAGTTCAGTTCAGTTCATTTCATTTCAGTTCAGTTCAGTTCAATTTAATGTATTCTAACTAATTCTAATCTAGTCTAATTCAGTTCAATTATTTTTATCTTCTTAATTGAATTGAATTGGGTTTTACTGAAATGAATTGAATACTTTTATTGGTGTTTCATTCTCCAAAATTCAAAGCTTTATTTAAACTTAAAAATAAAGTTTTATTTTTAAATTAAATTGTAAATCGTATTCCAATTTGCAATTGTTTAATGTAAAATTGACAATATTAATTTTTATTCGCATTGAAATTATTTAAATTAGAAAATCTTATTAGATAGTTTCGCAATTTCGCAATTTTCACGAATGATAATTTTTATAAATTATTAAATTGTTATTCGAATGATGAAACCACTGCGAAACTAAAAACTGTTTAAAATCGTATTATTATTATATTTCAAAATAGATTTGTTAGTTAATTCAAAAAAATAATTAATGTATGAAAATTATAACTTTGTTTTTTAGTTATTTTTAAGAACTTTTTAACACAAATTGAGAATAAAACGGTTAACCGATATCTAATAATAATTTAATAAATTGCGTTTTTTTAAAAAACCGTCACGAAAACGGGTTGCCGGTTTCGATTTTGAACACTCTAGTTGCAATATATTTCTTCTGGTTGGATGAATCTTTAGTAAAGGTAATGTAAAAATGCATATACTGCTGATCTTGTTTTTGTATTTAATAGCATTGAAGACATACTGTTGCGTTACGAGATTTTGGAGGTAAAAAGCTGTTAAAGCGCTATCATGCAGTCTCTGTTGCTATCATATTGTCTACACAAAAGAAAGCAGTGCCACTAATACCTTAAATAACAATTGAGTAATATTCGGTTATTAACAATAATTTCCTTAAGTATGGACTAACTTTGATCAAAAACGAATTAACTAATACATGACAAGAATTTTACCTGATGCAGCAGTGTCTTTGCTAAAAGGACAAGAGTATCTTAACAAAACGTCTGCGTACGATTATCTCATTACCACCATCTCTAATAGTTACATCTAACAAGGCATTCTGCTAATTGTCCTTAAAATATTTTCGCCATCTAAACCTTTACTCATTATATGTGATTCAACCTAAAATTAATTCTTAGAAGAATATCTTTATCAATTTCCTTTAAGCTAAATACATCAGGGATTTTCTGCATTTAGAAAAAATTTAAACAGTCAGAGTCCGGACAATGGTTTCGCAGTTTCAGACTCGTCTCATTAGCTTCTTAACTTTCTGCGGCAGTGACAGTCTTGTTCACAGAGCCACTAATTGCAGAGAAAGCGGAAAGAAACCCCAAAGGCGACAGCTGCAATTAACGACAATATGAACAAGACGGCCACTAGCATAGAACGCTTAAGGGGACCATAGACTTGTCATTCGTGAGCATGAGCTATGTCGATAATTATTTATCTGACTAATGAATTTGAAAAAATATTACCAACAAATTGTGGGAACAACTTCGATTACATTCTTATTTGGTATCAAGAAGGGAGGTAAACCGACAATATACATCAACGATAGCTGATATTCATGCTCAGGAATGACAAGTCTGTGGGTCGCTTAAGTCAGTGACTAGGAGAGTCACAATCTTCGAAGCAACCGTACGTCAACTTGACTTCAAAAGCATTTCTGGCCTAGTTACAACACAAACGTTCAAGCTTTTGTAAGACGCAAGCATGCCGTCTAAGCTGGTACACAATTGAATTCGATATTTCCCATCGAATAGTGGTCCTGTTTTCAAGTAGCCTAGAACTACAGGAATGCTGTGAACGCCTTCAAGCACTGTTCCATAACCGACTGCGACCATGCCCCATTGTGGGAGTTGCCTTAACCTTATGGCAGACACTAAACCAATCTGCCTGCCTATACTGTTAGAGGTTGTAACTAGAGGTTATCTTAACCGTTATAGAGGTTGTTGTCACAACCATTAGAGGAGGTTGTCACAAACTCACTAGAGGTTGACACAACCTCGTTACAGTGTTACATCTGAATTTACAGCAACCGAATTGACGCAAAATTCGGTCATTGCAACCGACTTACGGCTAAATTCGGTTATCGCGATCGAATAGATGTCAAATTCGGTTAGAGCGCGTGAATCGACGCCACATTTGGATAGTCCAACCGAATTGGTTACCAATTTCGGTTGTGCCATCCGAATTAAGTGTATATTCGGATCTTCCAGCCGAAATTTTATACAAGAAGAAACTTTTTATACAAGAAACAACTAGTCAAACCAACAATTTAAAATATAAAATTCAATTTTCTACAATGTTGGGTCTGAAACTTAGCTTGCTATCCAAAACAACACCCTGGTGTTTTGCACACTCTGTAAACTTAACGTCGGGCTCATTCAACGTGACAACGTCCAAGACACACCCCAGAAATATTTGGTTGAGGCAGCCAAATTAGCCGTAATCGAATTTAGAGGTTGCCATAACCACACTATGGCCGTCGGTGGTGCAATGGTTAGTGTGCGCGGCTATTGTACATGAGCTCCTGGGTTCAAACCCTGCTCTGACCACCTTCAAATTTCTTTCGGCGGCGGTCACCTCGCATAGTGACGGCGACACTATCGAGTATATAGCCATGAAAAAGCTTCTCAAAACACCGTTCGGAATCGGTGTAAAACTGTAGGTCCCAATCAGTGAGTGAAACTGGAAAGCGCACAGCTCAGTGGTTGTGAGAAGTTCTCCCCGGTCCCTTCATGGGATGTAATGGGAAACCATTTATTTTATTTATTCATAACCACACTATAGGTCTTCAAAGCCGAATGAAACGAGGTTGCTTTAATCGAATTTCAGTTGTGAGGACTAAATTCAATAGTGAAAACTGAAATTTTTTTTTAACCAACTCCCTACAAATACAGTGCATTGTGTTGGCGAAGGAAAGTTGTGGAGTGGAGGGTATAAAGAGGGGGGACTGTCGGTTGAGATTTGCTTTGAATCTTTGTATGTCACAATTGGTGGGAAATACACTGTTCGACTGAAGAACGAATCGTATCTCTGCTAGAGCGGTCAACCGGCTACTCGATAAAAAACGGATCAGAGTTCATGGAAAGCTGCGTACTTCGGCTAAATATCCTCACGTCCGGCATAAATTGATGGATGTCCAAGGAACACATACCGTGGAAGTATCGATAGAACAGCGACACTCAATACACATTTCGACGATGCTCAAGGGAGGCAGTAGAGTTGGATACCCTACTCTCCCTAATCAACACCGTTGCTCTCTTTTGGACACGGTCGAGAAGCTCCAAAGATGTCCTAGGAGCATCTGCCCACAAATGGGAGTTATATTCTATCCTTGGCCTGATGTAGGTGGTGTAGATATTAAGAAAATCAGATGGAGTGAAGTATTTTTTATCAAACAATTTGTTCTCTGAGTGTAGCTATTTTTTAACCTTCTGGTAAAACAGACAGGCTCAGTCGTGGGCGGTCTACACCTTGTCAGATTCTACCCCAATGCAATCCTAAAGAATGTCCTTTAGGGTCCTTGTACATATGCATCTTACTGGCATGGCCAAGTCTTCATGAGAATATATGATGAGACAAGAATATATTACTTGCTTCTCACAGCAATCAGAGGGTGATAGAGACAAAAGTGCCTTAGACTAAAGTTTCTGAACTCAGTAGTCCATTATAACACCTATTACGCAGTCCGACGACAATTGAAACTATTGTGCCATATTTGCCAATATTCCCTTAGATGACCTTAGATGCGACTCATGGACAGCAGCATGGACAGGGCTGGTAGACGTACCCTGCTTTCATAAATTGACATCCAAACACTTGACTGCTATTTGTGGGTAGTATTAAAAAGCGTCAATAAAAGTTTAAAATAAGTGAATATAACTTTAGTAAATAATGCGAGAATGTTATGAACAAAATCGTAAAAAAAACTCGTCATCATTATAAACGTCATGGCGCACAAGTCGTTTAGTCTTTTATGCTGTCGCCACCTAATTTTTATTGTAGAATTATTAAAGGTGCTGAAAACAAATGGTGTATTCTGTCTTATTGACGATTAGATACGGTTATATGACAATATACTGATGCCGGTGTGGCTGTCGAACGTGGGTTCGATCGCTACTCTGACCCACTCACATTTCTTTCGAGGAGTGTTATCTCACTTAGTGAAGACGACACTAATTAGCCACGAAAAAGATTCTCCAAAAACCGTCCAGAGCCGCTATAAACCTGTAGATTCCTGTAAAACTGTACATTGTGAAAACCCCACTCCTTTCCTTTTATGGGATGTATTGAAAAATAATTTTAGTTCTTTTTGTATATACTATCAGTGGTCATTGATTAACTTGCGCGTATTCTTTTCCCGACACTATCGAATAATTCGCCATGGAAAACCGTCCCAAAAATCGTTCGGAATCTGTAGTGCGTCTAAAACTAGAAAACGTTTCTCTTATACTAACAGGAATTACACACTGCGGTGGCTAACAGGCTAGCCGCTGCTGTAGATGATGCTTCACAAATAGCCAAACTGTCTGGGCGGCTTTGGGTCAGGTGGCGTGATTGGGCCTTACTTTTTTGAAGATGAGGCCGTAATTTCAGTGACCGTGAACGGCATTCTTTACGGGTATATGACAACGGAGTTCTTGTGGCCGCCACTGGACGGAATGGATGTGCATGTGATATGGTATCAGCAAGACGGCGCCACCTGCCACATCGCGCATAAAACAATCGATTTATTGCAGCAATGATTTCCAGAACAAATTACCTCAAGAAATTCTGATGTCAACTGGCCACCAAGATCATGCGATTTAACGTCGTATGATTGCTTTCATTGGGGCTTTGTGAAATTTCGGGTTTATGAGAATAAATCAGAAACAATTTCTGAGCTCAAATACGAGATCCAACGCGTCATCGGTGAGATACAGCCACATCTCTGTGACTAAGTCATTGAAAATTTCATGAAAAGAGTAATGAACGGTCATCAGAGCCGTGGGGGCCATTTGACGGATATTTTATTCCATACTTAATCGGAACATGTCTTCTTTACAATCCAATAAAAAAAAATCACAACTATCTGGAAAAATTCGTGTATTTGTGTTAAAATGAAAAAGTGCATTATTACTGAGACACCCGCCCTGTGTGGTTAAGGGGCGTTCAAACAATATGATGCCTCATCCCAATATTCCAGGATGTGGCTTAAAACAAGATGCACATTGGTTCCTGCCGAACCAATTAGTACTCTGCAGAAAGGTCCTAAAATCATTCAGCTTAACTTTCTTAACGTCTGCTAGATCCAACATGGAGTAAGATTCAAGATATTTTCTCGAACTCACATAAAAAGCCGGCCATTAGCATTTGAGTTGTTCGACGCTAGCAATTAGGTTTATTGTACGACTGAGGTTATAACTTCACTATACAAGCCTTATGATCCTGCAATTTGCACCATGGGACTGCCTACCATTCGCTTGTCTGAGAGCTTCGGTTTTAAGCATGAGCTTGCATAAAGAAAGAGACATACCCACATGCTCCATATCCAGTGGAACAGGTAATGTAGTTCCTAATCTTGCCAGCTCATTTGCTCTATGGTTTCCTGGAATGTTCCTGTGCCCCGGCACCCATATAATGTGAATTTCGAACTGCTTGGTCATCTCATTTACTGGGACATTCTTTACTTGTTTCCTGTTTTCTTTTCAGGGTAACGTGGCTATTCAAAACGGCTTCACTGCTACGTGGATGAGGTTCCGTGGAAGGAACTCACAGTCACACTAACCTAACCTGACGTGAATCGATTTTTATGATTCTCAATGGCCTACCTTCTTGTCACAAAGTAACAAGATTCGTTCAAATCGGATCATATTTTTGGCTTGAAATTTGATTGTAAGAATTACAGAATTTACGAGTTTCTGTTGTAGCGACTCAATTCAGTTGCTGCAACATCAGTTCGGTTGTGGCAAAAATAGCTCCGTTGTAACAATCGTATTTTTGAAACCTCTTTTAAACCCATTAACTTTGTCAGTAAAGGGGTTGCATAGTCCAATGGGAATTTGAACTGCTTGGCATGCCCCTAATACCTTGATGCAGGAGTTGTGGACGAGAAGCACAAATGTTATAATAACAAGATATATCTGGGCGACTTTGGATAGTAGGAAGTCTCAATGGCCATGGCAGAAGGTCTAAATTATTGTGCCCTGTTTGACTTAACACTGTGTGATTGGTAGGCATGAAGTATGACTAAATGTCTGACCGATCAACATTGTGTGACCTGTAACTGGGATGATAAGGAAGAATCACCTGAAAAGCCGAAGGAAGCTGGCAAAATTATGACATTTCTCGGAGGACATTAAGTTATTTTTGACGAGCACTGTATTCTCCCTGGCCATAATAAAACAAAGAATTAAAAGCCTGAGTGCACGCAGCAACATACCAAACCTATTGCTCTATTTTCTAATCTAATTTTACAGAGTAGTTTCTGCTCCTGCTCAAAGTCTCTATATCAAACACTTTTTCTTGCAATTTTCTTTTTTTACCCTCTATCCGTTCACTATGTTTGACATTTGGCTGTCCAATCTCCATATATGTAGCGGGGATATTTTCGGCTTAATTGTTAAAAGTTAAAAGTTGCGTTCCTAAAAAATCTGATAAGTTAAAATCTTGGTTATGAAGCGACAGTTTTGCCAGGAGGGATCCGTTGGGAACCGGAGCTAAAATGATTCAGTTTACATTGGTATCTATTGCCCGTCCCAGTTACGAATTACCATTGAGGGAATTATAATCCGATTTCAAATATCAAATATGCCCTTCCATTGACCCATTTTTCTGCATCTTTTTGGGTATCATATCACAGTGGTGAGGCCTTCGGTGGTGCAATGGTTAGTGTACGCGCCCTTGTACATAAGATCCTGTGTTCGATCGCTGCTCTGACCACCTTAAATTTGTTTCGGTTGCGGTCACCTCGCCTAGAGACGGCGACACTATCGAGTATTTAGCCACTTAACACTTCAAACATTTATATGTTTGCAAGTCCCAAACGCAGGTGTGTATTTAAATGCAAACATTATCATGTTTACTGACAAATGTGTATGCTTTTACGTGGAAACATATGCGTGCTTACTTCCATACATCGATATACTTACGTGGAAGCATTTGCGTGTTTCCCGCAAACCTCCATATACTTACGTGGAAACATATGCGCATTTTCTCCCAAACATACTAATATTTAGAAAAGAATTATTCTTTCGTTCTTTATTTATTATAATTAGAATAAATAATTAAAACAAAAAATTTAAATATTTAAAATTACCCTTTTTACATTTATTTGCTGAATGCATTACTTTTTTTATGAAATTATAAATGCTCTTTTGCCTCTGCTTTCTTTGTTGTCTCTGACGTTTTTGTCTTCAAAAGGTTCCAGCTATGCCTTGGTTATCACTATGCGTTGGTACACAAACAATATACTTTTCTACAACTCTAGTTCATGCAAGACAAGCGTGTATTAATTACTTGTTTTTTTATTATATTTCACAAATGGTCCGCTTCGGGCAGAAAAGCGATTCACGTTGTTACCCATTCCAGTTTCTTTCCTCAAAATCGTTTCTCACTTTGGTAGCACACATATATATGTATATAGGGTGATTCAGGAAGTTCCGGACAAATTTCTCCAGCGTATTCCTTGGCTCATTTCATGAAGAAAAGTCCACTAGGACCATGTCCGAAAATGCAAGGGTGCGAAATGGCAGCGGGTTCAAAATTTTCGGATTGGCGGTCGGAGGGTAGTAGGTTAAAGTTGCTAACTTCTGAGCCAGTTGTCGGATTTTTTTGTTTTTGGGCTTGTTGGAAAGGTCTTTAAGAGACCTTCCTGAATCATACTGTATATCCTAAACACATACACAAAAACCAAAGCAATATCATAGACCATTTAACCGCCCGAGCGTTGGTTTATTCTTTTTCACTGATCAAGCGCTTTTGATATCATCTGTCCGAAGAACCATTGACGACTGAAGCCATGAAATTAAAACGCAATACATTAGCCAAAATAAGACACTCTGACTTCATCGGCAATTTACACGAACATTCAGGAATATTTATGAATCACTCACTGCGAGAATAATGCCAAAATACAGACACATACTTACAAGATATGCACACTCGTTGCCCATATTTTATTCTCTTGCTCTCGAGAAAGCATAAACGGTGCAACAAACACGGCTGTACTATTTACATCAGAAGCACAAATAATATTTGGGTCGGAAAATCATATGTTATAGCATATTAATCATTGTGTCTCAAACATGTAATATTGAATAGCAAACACAATCCGTTTGGCCACAAGTATATTATATTTGCGACAAGCTCCACAAACATGTTATATTTGCATCCAAACAACAAAAAATTACAAATTTTTCAGCGTATAGAGAGTTTGAACAGTCTTTAAATAAATAAATAAATGGTTTCCCACTACATCCCATGAAGGGACCGGGGAGAGCTTCTCACAATCACTGAGCTGTGCGCTTTCCAGTTTTCACTCACTGATTGGGACCTACAGTTTTACACCGATTCCGAACGGTATTTTGAGAAGCTTTTCATGGCTATATACTCGATAGTGTCGCCATCACTATGCGAGGTGACCGCCGCCGAAAGATTTTTTTTTAATGTTTTTTTGAAGGTGGTCAGAGCAGGGTTCGAACCCAGGATCTCATGTAAAAGAGCCGCGCACACTAACCATTGCACCACCGACGGCCACAGTCTTTAGGTTAGCATTTTCGTAGTCAACCAAAATTTTACAAGATCACCCTGACCACGTATTAGCTTCACTCCCGATGAATTCGTATACCTACGTGTATTTAATTGAATTCTCATTTTTTTGTTCGCAACAATAAGCTTAAAGTAATAAAGCTATATCTTATTCGAGGGCAGACTAAGCACCTAATTTTATGGTTATATTTAACAATTCTACATTAAAAATTAGTTGATGACAGCATAAAAGACTTAGCAACTTCTGCGCCATGACGGCCGTAAAGGAGACTATTTTTTTAATGATTTTACACACCATTGTTTATAACATTCTCACACTATTTGCAAAAGTTTATAGACAATAATTTTAAAGTTTCTCATTTAACAGTTTTGCTCTGAAATCGTTTTTAAATCCCTGAGTTTCCTACTGTTTGTTTTGAAGTTTATAAACCTCGTTCCTATTTTTGGTCATGATCCCAACTAAATTTAATCATCCCACTCTAAAAAATTCAATTCCAAATATTATAAAAAATTTACTCCGGCAACCAACAACTAATAACAAATCTAGTACAAAACAGTTCGTTTAGTGACATCAGGGCGGCTAATAGGAGACATTGAAAGCGTTGTCTTTATTTTCTTGGTACATTTTTATCATCTTTAAAATTTTTACCATTTCAACATCATATCCACCTAAAATTTAAATTGATAGTAAATTTGTGCTGTAAATCCTTGGCACATCACTTTCCGGCAAAGTCTCGTAAATAATATAAAGGAATTCCAAATAAAAATATTAAAATACCCAGCAGAATATTCCAACACACACACACCAAGCTCATTAGCAATTCAATCAAAACTATAAATATATCAAAATCCTCAACGTTAAACAGATGTCAGACCGAAAGAAAATTCTCTTATTTATTTTCTACCTATTTTGCTTAAGCCAAATACGAAACCACAACATGTCTGCATTTCTTAGAGATATTTGGCATAGCCAGAAGAATGGACTGACGTCCGCACAGTGGTTAATATTCATAAAAATGTGAAGAGAAAAATATTTTAATACAAATAAGGTAAATACGTAGAAATCAGTTAAATTGTTCAAAGGCGTGTTGTGTTGAGCTGGGAAAGACAAATTAGAAATACATGTAGAATTTGGCTATTGAAAATGGTGGTGTAATCCACAAAGTCTCATCCAGAGTTCATATTTGCACGCGCGCGAGTTGTTTCCGAGCCAAAATGAGATGGTGAATTGGGAATCTACTGATTAGATTTTGTATGGCTAAAATGTCAATATGATCGTAACTCGGAATTAATCGTGAACAAAATTTAATTTTTATTATTACTTGACAATTATGATGAAATCAAATATTCCCTTTCCAAATGATAACAATATTTTAGCGACATTTTAATAAGAGTTCGTGGTGCTCGCGCGCTAGTGACCCAAAGTTGAATCGGATGGCAAACGGAGAGATGAGAGAGAGATCGATGTAGAACCGAGAGCCAACAAGTTATAAGTTGCTGGCAAGTCGGGAGCCGCTGTACCAACAACATATATACTAAATCTCATCTTCATACCTCAAGTAGTTCTTAAGATTTAGCCATTTTCCATTTTAAATTATATGGGCGGTACCACGCCCCTTTATCCAATCACAACCTAGTACAGCCAATAACTATCACCACGTCACGAATACCACATTGTGGAATTGTGATAACAATCAGTCTATTGATTGTACGAACGAACAACATATCTACCACCTATCACTTTCATACCTCTGATAGTTCATGAGATACAGCCGTTTAAAGTTGTATGCCACGCCCACTGATCCGGTCCCACCCATTTTTTGTTGGACTACGAATTTTGCTGCCAAATGCATCCACACAAATTTTCAAGGCAATTTGTGAAACAGTCCTCCCGATATTACGATTTCAAAAATAGAGTCCACTTGATACACTCCGGTTCACTTATTTAAAGGCACTAAAAATTCCATATTCAGCAGGCTGTATCTTTTGCACTTTGTAACCGATTGCAGAATTTTAAAATGGAAATGGAAGCTAGACATTCTTGAGATATAAAAAAAATCATGACAATAGTGGTTTCTAAACTAAACAACTCTTTTTGAGCAATTTATAAAAAAAAGTCCAAAAATGTGCTATTTTTTTTTGGTTCACTTGAATAAAGGCACTTTATTATTTTTTTTATTATTTTTAAAGTAAGCGATAATTTTTTGTAGGGAGCGTTTGTTTATTACAATTTATTACATCTTAATCATTTTACGAGTCAAAATGGCAAAACAAAAAAATTTAAATCTATCGGAAAAAACTTAAATCGATGTTTACTGTTCTGAAGGATATTCTAACCGGGCAAAAGCTAAAAAAAAGTGGACGGAGCCCTACAGTTGTCGACAATTACATCAAGCACCCCGTGGGTTATGGAAAAAAAAATTTAAAGGAAGGGTTTCATTGTCTTTATCTACGTATGAGAAAAGCAAATTCATCAGAATTGCTTCTAATTCTGCCTTATCCTTGTCAAAAATAAGAGCTCAAGCTGGAGTGGAAGCGAGCAAGTCATCAGTACGCAGAGTAATTAAGAGGCTGAAATTACAAAAAAAAGTCGCACACTTAATGCTCCTCGTAAGGAAAAGCGGCTTCAATTCGCAGGAGACTACATGGTATGAGATGAATCAGAAATCAAACAAAGTAACATTTACTATATATAACTTTATAATATTTTCTGTTCACTTGGTATAAATCAACATAGAATTAATTTTTTTTGTTCTATACACGAGAGAACAATAAATTGATTTAGTTAATTTTTTTTTTTGTTTTTAATGAAATAATTAAAATATACAAATTTATTTTCCAACTGTGTCAACCCTATTACAATTCTGCTCGTCACTATATATGTTTTAGTGATCTTTTTTGTTTTCACGACGTTTTCAAAAAATTAGGCTACTGAGCTAGAGGCACATTTTATCCAAACCCCTTAGGAAGCCTGAAAAATAAGGGTTTTTTCACAATCGGATGCACCGTTTGCGATGTATATGTATTGGGAAATTTTTATAATTTCCCAAAACCTCTACAACAGGTAAAACCATCAAAATAAAATATGAATTATAATTTTGTGTTGTTTTAAATTTTTGGAGATATGTTTTGAGTTCTTCCTTTTACTGTCGTGTGTTTTTTTTTTTAAATTTTGAACCTCTTTAGCTTGAATTGGGAAATTTTGGGAACCGACTGCCGTTTGCAAACTCTTGTATCACCCATTTACTACCATTTTACTCCAAAAGATGATATTTGCAGGTCGTTTGCCTTCGAGTTGTGACCGTCGGTGTTGCAATAGTTAGTGTGCTCACCACTTGTACATGAGATCCTGGGTTTAATCCCTGCTCTGACCACCTTAAATTTCTTTCGCCGGCGGCCGCCTTGCATACGGACGGCGACACTATCGAGCATTTTGCCATGAAAGAGCTTCTCAAAATACCGTTCGGAATCAGTGTTAAAACTGTTGGGCCGAATCAGTGAGTTCAATGCTAGAAAGCGTACAGCTCGCTGGATGTGAGAAGCTTTCCCAAATTCCTTCATGGGAAACCAATTATTTATTTATTTTAGAATACGTACGAAAGCTTTCGTTCGAGGTAGAGAAACAGGCTGTAAGTAACTATTTATTTTAGTTGGTGCCGTCTGATTGCTTTTGGTATAATTTCGGATACATACATAGTGTATAAAATTGTACATATCTGTAAAATTGACAATTGATTTTTGTAAAAAAGAACATTTTCCAAGCCAACTAATATGGTGCTTTTTGAGAGCCACATATATTGCTCGAATTTGATAGTGTTATATAACTGCTTCTATGGAAGTGTTATATAACTGCTTCTATAGAATAGCTATATTACCTAGAAGTCATTTCCATTTCCATTTCAGTTCCCATTTTTTTTTGTTTTCTGGTGACATAAAAACGAGCATAAAATCTGGTCGGAATGGGTATGAACTGCGTTGGTTGGTGTTGGAATTTCTGAGTCGATTTAAAACTTGAACCATGCCGTTCCGTATTTAATTGATATTTAGAATTATAATATTTGATTGAATTAAAGCGCATATGCTTTTCAGTCACAATCTGGTATGATATTATATTTTCTATTAAAAATTATTTGTATTGGAAACAAAACCTTTCCTCAAACTTCATACCATGGCATATCAATTTATCTTACGGTTCTGTGGTTTTTGGGATGAACTAACGACGTCGAAAAGTTAAATTTAAAAGACAGCAAAAACATGCTGTAACATAAAGATAATTCTTAACAAATTCCCGATGGGAATGCTGACATAGTCAGTGATTCCTAGTTTTTTAAGCTCCAAAAAAATTATTTTTTTTATAAGAAATACCTGACTTGTTACCGTTCTTTAACCACTGTGTAAAATTGAACGTTGTAAATATTGGCTTTGACACAACCACACACATGGTTGGACTAGACTTATGGAGACAGAAATGAATAACCATAGAAAAGACATGGACGACAAGATAAAATGTGGATTTGGTTTCTCATTTTGCCATTCATCTTTTCCTCCTATACCCTTCTACGTTAGGTACAGAACTTAACTAAGAGGCATAAACGCAGTTGTGGTGGATAAGAAGGATCAGAGCAGAAATGGGATATACGATATAAATAAATATGTTTGTTAGATTTCTTTATGACGCCGGTTGGAATGGTGTTGTGTGGCGGTGGTTATGTTTGTTTAGTCAAATGGAAAGTTGTGAATACGATAAAACCGATTTTGAAAAGTTTTAAAATACTATTGTATGGTCAGAGATTTACGAGTATTCGTCAGTATTTCAAGGTAAAATAAATCCCAAGTTTTTTTTATGTTCCATTCAAACTATTCAAGAGAATTTTATGGTTTATAAGGAAAAAATGTTTATCTTCAACAACAACAACAGAAAAGAAATAACAAAATCATAAGTTAGTATTCGAATAGAGTTGTAGTACTCAAACTCTGTGCCGAAGTATTTATGCTTAATAAGGGATATTTTTTACAATCTATTGCCAGTTTAAGAGATAGAGAAAGAAAAACACATTTTTGTAGTTAACTTTTCTATAGAAGTTTAAAAACTTCAGTGAATGCGTCATTTGTTGGGAAACAGGAAAGAGAATATTTTGTGTGAAAAAAAGTAAACGCTCTTCAACACTCGGCAAGTATTGTGGGAATCCTTTAAAAAGTCTGAGTGCATTTTTCCACTTTTATGATTTATTTTTATTTTTTGTTTTGTTTTTTTTTTGTTTAACATAATAAACAATAAGTGTTGTTGCATTTTACCTCCTCACTCTTAAGGAGTCATTTACTTTTCTTCTGTGTTCAAGTAATTCTTCACGCATGCAAAGAGAACAATTTGGCTTTGAAATCACATACGTCACATTAATTGTATGTCTGAATAGAGTCATTCTTTCATTCATTCATAGCTGCTGCTGATACTGCTGCTCATTCATACAAATGCCTAGCAAGATGTGCTGTATGAAACAGCATTACTGATGTACTGCCATAAAAATCCATACAAAGAAACCCCATTAATGTGACATTGAGACCGGGGAATGTTTCATAACTTCATATCTAAATAATGTTTGAGTCCTTCGTTATTCTTGACTTGCAGCCTCAATGTTATACATTGTTGGCGTTTTGGAGGACACATGCGATTTACTTGCACTAGGATGGATAAAGGCAAAAGATAGTTATGAACATGTGTAACAGCCCAAAATGATGCAAATGAAAAGAAGATTGGCAATTTTAAATTGACATATAAAAATAAAACTTCTCAAATTAATGTGGCATTTTAAGTACAAAACCATAGACCGCTATTCGACAACATGTTCAATATCTTCATTTAGATTCCAATGATTTTTAAACCAGGCAAGTGTGGATAACAAAGAAGGTCTAGTATTTCAAAGTTAACCCAGCGATAACCAACAAGATGTCTCCCAAAACATTTTCTCCCACTGTGCCAAGAAAATTCAAACAAAAAATACGTTAAACTGTAAATACTGTTTACATGACTTTTATGCAAAATAAAATGAAAAAACAACAGTACATTGCATTAAAGAAGACATGACAAAAATAAAAACATCCGTTATATTTATAGAAAATAGCCTCAGCTCCCAGTCTTACGAATACGTTCTGCTGTATGTAACCTCTGTTTAACTAACATGGCTTAGCAGCATTTCGTCTGGCCAAGAATGATGCAAATCTCGTTTAGAGCTAAATAAACCATGATGATGTCGGGTGGTATGTAAAGAACATTACTGACTAAAAACACTCAGACAAAAAAGAAACATGAAAATAAAACGCCAACAGTTGCAGTCGTATGGAGAAGTGGCAGCATTTGTATCACATGATTGCCTAACAACCGATGCAGAAGGAAGCGATTCTTTGCTGACGTCTGAATTCACTGCTTGCGATTGCAGTGACTCCGATTCGTTCATAGCGACAGCGACGTATTTAACGTCATTGTGGAAGTAATTTCGAGGGGAGTGACGAATGGAGGGAAGAAAGTGTTTTAGCAAATTTTATATTCAGAATTTTCACTTCAATGCAAAAATTTAATATGAATCGCAAAAATAAAATCCTTAGTAAAATCAATAAAGTCATTAAATACTACAAATTTAATAGACATTAGATAATTTGAATTAAAAACACATCAATAGAAATTCAAAATGATACACCAAAATTCAAAAATATTAAATTTTTATCAATATTCAATTAATTAATATTCAATTTCAATCAAAAGAAATTCAGAATTAAAAACCAAAATTCAAAAATATTCAATTTATATTCATTGCAAATCAACAATTTAATATGAATCGCGAAAATAAAATCAACCATATAATCTAGAAAGCCTTTAGGCAAAAGCACAGACTTGTCATTCATGAGCATGAGTTTGGTCGATAACTTTTTATCCGGCTGATGAATTTGAAAAAATATTACCAAAAACTGTTGCAAAAATTATAATGATGCTAAGAACTTCGATTACATTCTTATTCGATAACAGAAAGGGCGGTAAACATACAATAAACATCAGCGATAGCTGACGTTCATGCTCATGAATGACAAGTCTGTGGTCCGCTTGAAGCACTACAAATTGAATAGGCAATAGATAACACGGTGCAACACGGAAAAATATACCCATATACGGACACCACTACGTGATAACAGACAAAAAAAAAGACTCCTGTCTCCCAGTTTTGCCCAAAGTCATGCACTTTTTTTTATGGGCCCCCAAAACCAGAGGTCATTTTTGCAAAAAAGTAATCATTTTGTCAGGCTCATATCTTGCAAACCATTTGGAATATTGATTTACTCTCTGAGGGAAAGTTGTAGCTCTTACCATATGTTCTAGAAAGCTGTTTATTGAGATCTTAGGTACATTCTTGTAGTTGAGTGTTTCCTTGAATTTTGAACGGTTTGCTATCTATGGACCTGTATTGGAAACAAAACCTTTCCTCACACTTCAGACCATGGCATATCAATTTATCTTAGGGTTCTATGGTTTCGGTATGAACTAACGATGTCGAAAAGTTAAATTTAAAAGGCAGCAAAAACATGCTGTATCATAAAGACAATTCTTAACAAATTCTCGATCGGAATGCTGACATAGTTCGTGATTCCTAGTTTTTTAAGCTCCACAAAAATAATATACGTAATAAAAAACGTAAAAAAATCGAATTTTTTAAGGTTTTTTGCTATTTTGACCTTGAAGCTGAATTTTTTTTGATTTCATATGTTCACAATTTTTGTTTTTTATGACAAGAGCTACAACTTTCCCTCAGAAATCAAAATTCCGAACGAGCCTGACAAAATGATCACTTTTTTGCAAAAATGACGCCGAGGCCCCAAATCTTTGGTGGCCCTTAAAAAAAGTACATGACTTTGGGCAAAACTGGGAGAAACGGGTCTTTTCTTTTTTGTCTTTCATCACGTAGTGGTGTCCGTATATGGTTAAAATTTCCATGACTTAAAAAATTGCTCACAGTGTAATTGAAATAAAAACACATAGAAATTCAAACGAGTAAACTGAAATTCAAAAATTGAATATATTTGGGTCGTAGAGTAAATTAGAAAAGAGGGAATACTTCCCTTAGTTTCATTTCACAATCTTCGACATGATCTAGGGCAAATGAGACACGAAAATTAACTTATTCTAGGTGGAGTTTCAAGAATTGTTGACTTAACTCTTTCTTAATTTTGCACATTTTTGTTGACTTTTTCTGTTGGCATACATTTGTGTTGTATTTAACAGAACTATTTTACCGCACACACAGGAAATGCCGATGGTTTTGTCTTGTTGGATGTTTTATACTAATGCCCCTATCTGGTATTATTGAAGGTATGCATTCCAACATCCGACGTTATCATGGAACCATGCCAATGAAGTGAACATTTCTCAGAGAATAGACTTTCTCTATTTGTTATTCTATTTGTTATTATTCACTTGTGTTTTTCTTTTTAAATTTCAATATTTTAAATTTGGCGTTAGTTGCAAGTGATGTGGTTTGCAATTCATTTGATGTATAAGTACTTTAATATGAATTTGTATTAATGGAATGTACATGATAGTTGATGTAAATTAAATTGCAAATACAAAATTTGCTATTTTCGAATGGCAGGTGTTGATAGAAGCAGGGGTGTGGAGTTTTCCTGGAATATTGAAATCTCCGATTCCAACTCTGCAATGTTAACATTCTGAACTTTGACTCCGGCTCCAACTTTTACTCTGACTATGACTCCGACTTCGACTTCGGTTCCGAATCCAACTACGATTCCCATCCCAGTCGAAGTGTGAAGTTTTCCTAGAAAGTTGAAATCTCCGACTCCAAGTCTGCAATGATAACATTCTGAACTCCGACTATGATTCCAACTCCAATTCCACAAGTAAACCAAACGTATTTAAATGGTTTGCTATTTGTTACCATTTATGAAGAAATTATGAAATTATGTACTCTACTGAAGATAAATAGTTTTCACAAATCAAAGCTTTAATTTCTCATAATGACCTGCAGTTTTTACACCGATTCCGAAGGGTGTTTTCAGAAGCTTTTTCATGGCTAAATTCTCGATAGTGTCGCCGTGACTATGTAAGGTGACCGCCGCCGAAAGAAATTTAAGGTGGTCAGAGCAGGTGTCGAACCCAGGATCCCATGTACTAGAGTCGCGCACACTAACCACCGACGGCATATAGTATACTTGTGTCCAAACATATTATGTTTTCTACTCAATATTACATGTTGGACACACAATGATTAATATGTAATAATATATGTTTTTGTGATCCAAATACACCATTGTTTGTGATACAAATACAGCTGCGTTTGGTGCACTGTTTACTTCAGTATTTGTTGTAGCTATACTCTGTCGAGAGCAAAATAATAAAAGATGGATAGACAGATTGTTCTCATCCTAAGTTAATGTTATAGAAAATTTTGGAACGAATTTCCTTATCGCACGTTGGGGGATGTGGGCTAAATGAAAAAATTTTAAACAACTTTTTTTTTACCTATTTTATTACAACCCATTATTGTTAACTATATTGGGTACTTTTGGTTTGGTTTGGTTTAAAGGCGGTGTCTAGGTCGAGCCTGTTTATTACATATCGTAGTTTTGAACCCAATAAAAAATAAATTTAGAAAATCCAAAGTGCAAGACTGGAAAATCCATGAAGTAGAACCCTGAGTATGGAATTACATTTGGCAGCACACTTACTCTTACACTCGTACTTTAGGTTTGGTTTGTGTTTAGACTAACATTTGGGATAAATTTCTTGCCTACTGGGAAATTTTCTAGGTGGAGCCTGTTTATTATATATTGTAGTTATTTAGAAAAGCCAAAAGTCAAAGAAGTTTAAAAAAAATAACATTTTCTTAAATAAGTCCGTTTTCTTAAAAAAAGTAAATTTTCCCAAAAACTATACGTATTCATATTCTTAAACAGAGTACCTTTTCTTAAAAAAAAATACCTTATCTTAAAGAAGTACCGTTGCTTAAAAAAGTAAATTTTCTTACAAAAAGTACCTTTTCTTAAAATTTTTTTTTTTAAAATAAATACCTTTTCTTAAACAAGTACATTATATTTTAACAAATTGCCTTTTCTTAAAAAGTACCTTTTCTTTAAAGAGTACCTTTTATGTAAAACAAAATAACTTTTCTTGAGATAAGTACCTACTCTTAAAATGGAACCTGTTCTTTAAAAAGGACCAATTCCAAAAAAAAATTTAATTTCTTAAAAAAACCTTTTCTTCAAAAAAAACCCTACATTTTCTTACAAAAATTCCTTTTCTTAAAAGTACCTTTTCTTAAAAATAAAATAATACCTTTTCTTTTCTTTTCTTGAGATAAGCAGCATTTCTGAAAATAAGTAAATTTTCTTAAAAAATAACCTTTCCCTAAAAAGAATACCACTTCTTTAAAAAGTGCCTGTTCTTAAAAAAAGTACTGCTTTGTAAAAAAAATCATACTCTTAGGCTTTTCTTATAGAAAGTACTTCTTATTAAAAATAGTACCTTTTCTTAAAAAAACATTAGCTTTAAATAAAAGAAGTACCTGTCATTAAAGAAAGGACCTTTTTGGGAAAATATAATATAAATTCTTACAAAAAGGACCTAAAAATATACTTTTTTTTTTAAAAAAAATACATTCAATAAATACAAAATTTCTTATAAAAGTTTATCATTTTACAAAAAGTATATTTTCTTAAAGATCCACCTAAATTATAGTATTTTCCAACAGGCGCCTTAGGCTTTTTTTCGTTTCGGAGGAATCAGACGAATGTTTCGACGTAAAACACTCATATGGCTCCAGGTAAAAGTCTTCATATTTGCAAGTAAATATGCTAATTTTTGCATTTTAATATAAGTGATTTTATAACTTGCAAATATGTATATAAATGTTTAGAGTGTCTTCCAAAAATGTACATGGTTCCTGCAGAAGGTGTTTGAGAGAATATGCTAGAGAGGGTGTTTTTTTCAGCGTGCAGATATATCAAATGCATAAAATAAACCTGTGGTACTAAACCCGGTTTAGGAAAGGCGATAACACCCTGTTCGATCTCCTCAAAATCTCAATAACAACGATTGCCAACAACATTCTGTAAAATTGAACAAAGTTGCTGAAGGACCAAATTAATAAGGCACTGCAATCGCATGACGTCATGCAAGTAGGTATCACGAAATCTTTTATGGATCCAAAAGAAACACAATCTTAATACTGATTTCCGAAGATAGTTAACACTTGGCTTGGACTTCTTTGATACAAAAAAATTAACAAAATGTAAAATTGGCAAAGACAAACATAATTGTGTTTACAATGTATTAGAGGAAGGCATACGGCTCACATTAGCTGCTTATATTCATTATAACCTTCCGTAATATATTTTCTCTAATAGACATGGAAAACACAACTTGAAAATTAAACTGCATTTAAAAGCACTTCCCTCGTATATACAGTCATTTAGATCCAGAAAAAATGCAACAATCTTCATATTAAAAAATAACCATCTTTGCTGTACAAATACACAATTAAACCGCAGCAGCTTCAGTGACAGCAACGCCAGTAAAAGTCATAATAAAAACGAACAGATGAGTCGATGTCAAAGTTCAAAAAACTTGTAAGCTGCATAAACTTGAATACTAACAACATCTTATGGTGCAAAGAAGCGAATAAAGTGATAAATAATATAAACCACAATGAAATGCAGTAATTTCATTTTTAAATTATCTCTTCAGTTTTCCTTATTAGAGCAACGTAAATGCAGCCGTCGTCCTGTGATGGCCTAAACAAGAATTACATTTTCCACATTGTTTACTTATGCTGACGGCCTAAAGTACTACGTGGGTTAGTATTTAATTGCAATGCCAACAAACAAGACCGGTAGTTGGTTAAGATACACTCTTGTTACTCGGCTGATTGGGGTGGCAACTTTGTTTTGGCGCTTAGGTTGCTTATTTTTTTGATCAAAACTACAAATTAAAAGCTGACCCTGAGGCCACGGTGATGTTGTTAGCTTAACCAAAACTCGATAACAATAAATGAGCAACAGCGGTCATGGATACCAGATATATAATTTTCTCTTCATTGAAGGCTAATGCTGGGTACATTGGAGGTTGTGGCAAGGCTCACTCAAAAAATAAAGTCTGCTATTAACAGCGAACACTGTTTGCTAATAATCAGCAGACAATTGGCGTGTATTGCAGTAATTTTACTTCGAGACCAGTGAACTGTTTGTAGTGTTGACAAAGTATCCGTCAAAATGTTTGTTAAAACAACAAACATATGTTTGATAAATCAACGCATCGAAAAAAAATGGTTTCCCATTACATTCCATGGCGGGATTAGGGAGAGCTTGTTACAATCAGTGAGATAGATGTGCGCTTTGTAGTTTTTACTATCACTGATTTGGCAGGCTGTGGTTCAAAGGTTAGTGTGCTGGGCTCCTGTAATTGACAACGTAGGTTCGATCCCATCTCAGACCACCTTACATATCTTTCGACGACGGTCACCTCGCCTAGTAATGGCGACACTATCGAGTACTTAGCCATGAAAAAATTTCTCAAATACACCTATGTTTGCTAAAACAACAAAACTATGTCTGCTAAAACATCAAACATTTGTGTGCAAACATATATGTGCTAAAACAACAATCACATATTTGGTAAAACAACAAACAGGTTTGTTCTCCCAATTTCTGCAGTCTTTCCTGCTGAATTTACTGACATATTTGTTTGAGTGCATGCAACTATCATGTGTTGCAAATAAGCCGAGGGTATATGTGGAATATTCCATAGGAAAAATAACAATTGAATAGAAAACCATCAATTATGAAATGTAGGAAGAGAAGAGCCTCAAGTAGAAATTATTGAATTTTTCATAAGATATGAGTGGGTCCCTCCCCCAGCTGTTACTGTTGCTGTTCTCTGTAAACGTTAATAAATATGTAATAATGTTAAAAAGTAAACTATGAATTGAAAGGCTGTAATTAAAGGCTGAGGCTATCAATGTAACACTAGGTAGTACTTTAATATCTATGAGATTGTGGTTTAACTTTTAAAAACACATCCGTCCGTTAATGTCTATTTTATGAAAGGAAGAAAGCGAATCATTTTGTTGCAGTTTCAATGCATAATTAATGGCTAAAAATTTTGTTAATTATACATTATAACGTTTTACTATTACAGCGCTCATTATCTGTTGTACTCACACGAAAGCATCTAATCCATATTTTTTTATTCGACTACTGCAAATGCAGCTCATGAAATATCAATCAAAAATTAAACATTAAGATTTAAACCGAGAAATATCAACTAAAGTACATATATTTCATTTGATAACAACAACAGGGCAAATAATATTCAATAATTCCATTGAAAATTCAAAATTCATGTCTCCAATGTGAAATATTAAATAGCAAAAACAATGTGTTTGGATACAATTATACTGTGTTTGTGACAAGCTACAAACACGCAATACTTGTATTCAAACACCAAAAAGGATATATTTTTCAGTGTGTAGAGTAATGATGCGTAGTAGAGGACACCAAGACTATTTAGACAACTCGACGGCAACACCTGCCTGCTTGGCGTGCACTTTGTGCCTCCAGACCATCATTCATTCGAATGTCTATGGACCTCGGTGTACAATGGTACAAGTAAAGTACTCCCCAATCTCAACAGTTTATATGATATATCGTTCCGTGGAATGTTCCTGTGCCCCGCACCCATAAAAGGTTGATATAAAACTACTTGTCCTTCTAATTTTGGTATGGACGATAGTTGTGGGCAATTTTTGCAGACACGAATACAGATTTCAGAAATGTAGTTGCAATCTGACTGTCGGTGTAGATACTGATACCCTGACGGTTACAACTTTAAGCCCCAGCCAGAGTAAACCTTCTCCGATTGTCGTGATTGTTGCTTGAAAAAAAACAGTACAATGAGCTGGTAATCTTCATGCAAGCTCCACATCTTTAGAATCACACGTCTTTAGAAACACCGCCAAGCCCTACTTTACCACGTAGTTTTGGAGCTGTCAATGGACAAGCATTAGTGTCTTATACTGCCTGGAATTCGCCTCTTCTAGTCTTGTCTGTCTGGGGTATGAGTAGAGAAATTTGCCTCAAAGTGTCGTGTAGGCAACTTTACTGTGGATATTCGTGGATCCCTTAAAATCGTCCTGTAACCATACACGCTGAAAAAACGGGTTTTATAACATATTCTCTCAACCATGTATATGTTTGGAATAACCACCAAATATTCATAGTTTTCTAAATCTTGAAATCACTTATGTGGCCGATGGTGGTACAATGGTTAGTGTGCGCGCCTCTTGTACATGAGATCCTGGCTTCAATCCCTGCTCAGACCACCTTAAAATTCCTTTTGGCCGCGGTCACCTCGCATAGTGACGACGACACTATCGAGTATTTAGCAATGAAAAGCTTCTCAAAATACCGTACGGAATCGGTGTAAAACTGTAAGTCCCAATCAGTGAGTATAAAACTAGAAAGCGCACAGCTCACTGGTTGTGAAAAACTCTCCCCAATCCCTTCAAGGGATGTAATGGGAAACCTTTTTTTAACACACTTATTTTCAAATGCAAACACTAGCATGTTTATGCGTGTTTCATCCCTAGTATCCATGTTATCATGTCGAAGCAGTCGTGTGTTTCCTCCCAATCGAACGATTCACGACTGAATGCATGAAGCTAAAACGCAACAGATCAGTCAACATAAGAAATACTCAACACATGTACACACGCATACAGGAATAGTTATGAGTTCCTGCCGAAAAGATATGATAAAAATACAGTTATACATTTGCAATACGGTTATACTATAGTTATAAACTAACTTAGGCTGAGAACAATGTCTCTTATTAATCTGCTCTCGACAGAGCATAGTGACACAAAAATTAAGTAAACAGTGCACCAAGCACAGCTGTATTTGTATCACACACAAATCTGTATTTGGATCACAAACATATATTTTATAACAAATTAATCATTGACTCTCAAATATATAACATTGAACAGCAAATCACATGTGTTTGGTCACAAGTATACTTTATTTGCGACTAGCTCTAAACACACGTTATATTTGCATCCAAAGAAGACAGATTTTTCAGCGTGTAGGTACTGTTGATCCTTTGTGAAGAAAGTCCTTGATCAAATCAAATATTTTCCGAATTGGCTTTTAATTAGATTTATAAAACATACTTGATATTATTTTCATGTGAAATACAAAATGAAGTAAATTTAAAATTTAATTAAAAAATTGGAAAGCAAACTGTGTATGCATACTAGAAATTTCACTATGCTGCCGTGAAACAAAAGTACTCTAACAAAAATTTTAAACTATTCTTTCATGACGCGTCGTTTGAGCACCATATTGACCAAAAAAAAATTGTAGAAAAATATACTGGAAATCGAAAGGGTGGAATCAGATCTAAACAATCATGTATTAACCTATAATAGACAACAGAGAGTACCGACGTCGTGTCAACCACGAGATATATGAACTGTATCCCGGCGTCGACTCATTTAAGCGAATCTTAATAACTAGATGATTACGATAGCTAGAGTATGACAACAGAATGGAAGAGGGTGAACCTGTGAACCTAAAAGTATTCCAAGACATAGTCGAAGTGAGCCGAGAAGTAGAATGGCCAAGACTACCCTGGAAGTAAATATCTGCAAGAATGCAAATTAGCTACCCATGGGGTACTCACACTGAACTTTCAGTGAGAAGCAATGACTTGGTGCTAAAAAGTGTTCCTTTGATTAATGTATGAAAGCATCAAACTCGTTTAATTCTTAGCGTTCACACAAATCATGATTCACACACGGCAGACTTCGGTAAGTATTGAATATACTTGCTTCGGTATGAATTAATTTTGTACAGGGTGTTTTTTATGTTCCAGGCGGATGAGCTGCAATACCTTTTCACTACACTCCCGTCTGTGCATATGATCATTTACCATTACTTGTTGAGCCAGTTGAATTTTGAACAAACTTGACGATGACAAGTTTATTGATATTCTTGTGCACGGTGTCTAACTGACGTGTCTGGGCTTTCATCAACATTGTCTGGAACATAAAAAACATCCGTACGTGAACGAATTTGACCAGAGTTTTGTTCCATTCGTTATAATTTGCTATTACCCACTGCGATGCATAAAATATAGACGTCTGAAATGTTGATACGTTGGTCCGGTTGGATCCCAAGACTGAACCGGCACCGCAATTCTGTAGCTTTTTAACGATAAAAATCGGTAGTTAAATAGACAAAATTCGCAAATTTTATATTGACATCGTTTTTTTTCGTTAAAAGTCTTCCTCGTTAAACTTGAGTTCTCCAGCAATTTGTAAACAAATCTTTCACTTCGGATGAAGACCCATATCGTAAGCGCTGAAAAAAATCGCCCTCTGTAACATATTCTTCCAAACATATTCTACAGGAACCATGAATATGTTTGGAACATATTTCCAACATTTATATGTTTGCAAGTCCCAAACTCAGGTGTATTTATTTGCAAACATTAGCATGTTTACTGACAAATATGTATGCTTTTACGTAGAAACATATGTGTGATTCATCCTAAACATCCATATACTTACGTGGAAACATACGAGTATTTTCTCCCAAACATAATAATATTTAGAAACGAATTATTCTTTTTCTTTATTTATTATAATTAATTTTATCAATATATATCAACATTTACTTATATAAATTATTAATACAAAAAATTAGAAGCTTTAAATGATTTTTACATTTACTTGCATTTGCATTTTTTTGCATTTGCATTACTTGTTTTGTTTTGAATCTCCTGCTCTGTTGTTTCTCCTTTCTTTGTTGTCTCTCACGTTTTTATCTTCAGAAGGTTTCAACTATGCGTTGGTTATCACTGTGGGTTGGTACACGAACAATATACTTATATACAAATCTAGTTCATGCAGGACAAGCGTGTATTAATTACGTGGGTTTTTTTATTGTATTTCAGAAGTATTTTCAGTAGAGGCTCGGGCAGAAAAAGGAATTCACGTTGTTGCCCTCTTCAGTTTCTTTCCTCAAAATCGTTTCTCACTTTGGTAGCACACATAAATATATGCGAAACACATGCACAAAAACCAAAGCAACATCACAAACCATTTTTCACTGATCAAGCGCTTTGATATCCTCTGTCCGATGAACCATTGACGACTGAATACATGAAATTAAAACGCTATACATCACGCACATTCAGGAATATTTATGAATCTCACACTGAGAGATTAGTGCAAAAATACAGATACACACTTACAAGATAAACACACTCGTTGCTCCTCTTTTGTTCTCTTGCTCTCGAGAGAGCATAAAGAGTGCAACAAACACTGCTGTATTTCTATCGCAAACACATATATTTGGGTCGCAAACACAAATGTTATTACATATTAATCATTGTGTCTCAAACATGTAATAATGAATAGGAAACACAATGCGTTTGGCAACAAGTATATTATATTTGCGACTAGCTCCAAATACACTTTATATTTGCATCCAAACAACAAAAAACTACAGATTTTTCAGCGTGTATATATAACACTGGGTCACTAAGCGAGGTGACGGTCATCGAAACAAATGTAGGGTAGTCAGAGCAGGGTGCACAAGCAATTTCTCATGTCCAAGAGTCGCACACAATATCCATTGCAGCACCGACGGGCACATAATGGCCCCCGTAAAACACATCCGACCATAAAGAATTTCGGCATTTGAAAATATGTCCTCAAATATCAGTCTGGACAATTTTGTCACGACCATTTTGGTACCACCTACAAAAATTTTATGCAGAAAATGGGGCAGATCCTAAATAAATTTAATAGTCGTATTTGACTATAGTTTGCCCTACGCCACAATGTTATAGAATATTATCTAATTTGAGACGCCCCTTCGTAAATTGGATCAATCATTTGAAAGGGAAGTCAAACGCAATGAAAGACTTAGGGTGAGGATATATTTAAATCGTGAGGCACAACGGAAACTTTTATGAGTTTGTAATTTGAGACTAGGCTGACTTTAAATCTACAGTATTACACCGTTTCCGAACGATAATATATCGAAAATATTTAAAATTGTCGCAATAAAAGGGAATTTGGGTTGCACTAACCCCAGGTTTCATGTAAACCAAAACGCGTGATCTTGGCATTGCTCCATAAGGCGCAGTGAAGTTTTCGATGTCTAGTCAAATATATTTTTTTTTACATGTTGAATATTAATTTTTGTCCGTATTTGATCAACCTTCGCACATTTATTCTCCTGTTCGTGGGAATTGTAGAGCTAAGTTTGAAATCCATTTTCATATACCATAGTCTCTCTGCAAAGAGAGGAAAGACACATAAATTGGGTGTGGAATTTAGTGCCCACAAGGAATAACAGCTAAAGTCGAGTTAGGACAAAGTTGACTTTGCTTTGTTTACTTCTCTCAAGTTAATTGTTTCTTCATCATAAATTGAATTTCAAATTTAAATATTATAAAATTGCTGACATATAACTTATAAATATTAGTTTAATGAAAATTCCCTGATTAAAATTTTTGAAATCCTCTGTTGAACACGGACCGAAATCGAGTTTAGTTGTTATTCCTTGTGGATACAGAATTAAAGATTGCCAACGTACAACTTTCTCACAATTTTAAAATTTTCCAAGATTTTATATTTAAATATAAAATAAAAACAAACTCATTTATTTGATACACCTAATTAACTGTGGATTCCTTGGAATTCTGGGATTGTGGGATGCTATGAGCCAAAGCGTATTAATTCAAAATGTATAGAAATTTTATTAAAGTGGCACAAAATTTCTTGCAGTTTGCTCTCTTCTTGCTTTCCCACTCATTACGTTGTATACTATATTAATAATTCCATTCCTTTTTTCATTTACAGGACGATTTACCCGGTCAAGCTTTGTTGGATGTCGTATTTGCCAGACTCAATTTAATTGAAACATCATACTTTGGCATTCGTTATATAGATGAGGAAAATCAAACGGTAAGTAAATATGTAATGCATAAAATATGTATGTATGTAAACATCAATGGAAACCCACAACTACATACACAAATATATCAAGGAAATTTTAAACCAAAGGCAAATTGAAACCAAAATGAATCCAAATCAGAACGCTCAACATGTGGCACAACTTTAAAGGGAAAAAATAATTCCCCGCACTTTGTATAAACTAGGTACATTTCAAAAAGATGTTCGTAATTATAAACTCTGGCTCTGCCACCCAATTCGCTTCACTCGATATATCTGTCTCTATCCACTGTCAGCTTTTAAATACATAATTCTGTTTAAATCCTTTGATGATGGTCTGACTGACGATTCGATTCGTTTTGGTCGTGCGGTCTTCTGTTGCTTTGTTGGTTACTTTGTCTTAATGCTCCCGGAATGTGACCAGGCGTAATTAATGGAAATGAAAAGTAAACTCTATATTCAAAGAAAGAGAGACAGAGTAAGAGAGGGTATACAAGGACCAACCAGGATAAAAATAATATTTATTTAGAAAACATATTAAAAAGCATTTAACAGACATCCAAACAAACTGTCCCTTTTTGTTCTAACCTTAGAATCGAAGTTTACGAAACAAAATTACAGCTAATCCTTGTATAATAGAGTTTGAAAGGTTTGGACGTTCAGTGTCGTCCCATCTTTCTTTTCCCTGTAAACGAATACATTTATGTATATTTGGACAGTGAATAGAAACAAGGTGCGATTCGTTTCATTACAGCGCTAATAACAATTCGTAACTATCCTTCATAGGATCTATCCATTTCTTCAAAAATTGTCTGCCACAGAAACAATTGTTAGGGTCTATGAAATATTTTCGCAGAATCTACGAAACATATTCAAAGAATCTATCAAATATTTTTATAGATTCTATGAAACGACATTGAAATTGAAACGAATATGAAATTTGTTCATAGCATATACTAAACATTTTCGCAGCTGTAATCACTATATATCTATAACATTTATTAATGACAACTATGAAACTTTTTCATAGACTTTCTAAATCGATATTTATGAAATACGATATGTCCATAACATCTGCGAAACATTATCATAGGTTTTTGTGAAAACTCTAATACAATTAGATATATCCTTATAATTTATGTCATACCGTATAGCTGTTTTAGATTAAACCACAGATCGTCATCAGCAATTATTGTGAACGATGCTATTACAAAATGTATCATGCAATGAGACGGGTTAAAAACTCGTAATATTTTTAACTTCCCTCGTTGTTAATGAAACATCAACACTTCGTTTGTCAATTTACTTATGTGGCTGCGAACAACCCAGAGGGATCAACGGCCTTACAAAATGAGGATAACATGTTCCTCCAACCGGCTCGATATTCATCTTTCTCCTCCAGTTACTAACACCAAGCTCTCGCTGGCAAAATTCTACGTAGGTTGTCCAGCGAAGTCTCTGCTGCCCTACTTTTCGATGTCCTTCGAGTACGTCTTCGAATACCTTTCGCACTCGTTCATTCTGATCCATTTTACTGAAATGGCCTAGCCAGCATAAATGCGTTATTTTGATACGCATAACAACGTTGATGTCAGGATACAGATTATACAGCTCGTGATGAATCCGTCGTCGACACTCGCCCTTTTCTATTATATGACGATATATTTTACGAAGCATATGTCTCTCGAAAGGTCCCAGTGATGTTTCTTCAGCATGTGATATGACCCAGAATTCTGTGCCATAAATCAAGACAGGTTGTATGAGAGTCTGATATATTTGGATCTTCGTTTCTCCAGAGGGTCTTACCTCTGAAGTGTTCGCTTAGCCCAAAATAACACTTGTTTTCAAAAACAATTCTCCTTTTAGTTTTCAGGCTTAGGATATTGTTTCTGTTCACTGCATATTCGAGGTAAAAAAATTCGTCCACTACCTTGAAATTATAAGCGATATCAACGTTCACCCTTTCATCCAATCGGGTGGATGTTCTGTATGTCGAAAAAATCATTTTGTCCTGTCCTCGTTTGCTGCCAAACCCGGTTTTCTGATTCCTTCCCAATTCTTGAAAATACTGCAGAAACTTCTCTCAGATTTCGCCCAATGATGTCTAAATCATCAGCATACGCGAGCAGCGTGTAACGTTTGCTGTTAATAGTTTCATTCGTGTTGCCAGCAGCTTTTCCTGCGATGATCTCAATTAATATGTTGAAGAGATCCGATGATAGGATGTCGCCTTGCCTGAGGCCTCGCCTCGCCTCGTAGTAAATGGTTCGGTGAGATCTTTACCAATCTTTACTAAGGATTTCGTGTCGGTCAGTGTCATTCTACAAAGGCGTGTTAGGTTAGCGGGAATTCCAAGCTCCAACATAGTTTGGTACAGTTTTTTCCGTATCGGGCTACCGAAGGCAGCCTTATAATCTACAACGAGGTGGAGGGTGACGATTTGCATTTAGTGGGTTTTCTCCAGGATTTATTGCGATGTGAATACAACACTAATAACATTGAAGACTAATAGGGTTCGATCAGGTCTGCAAAAAACGGCTTTAGTCTGTGACACATTACGCTCGAGAGGACTTGGTATGCGATGGATAAAAGGCTTATTCCACGATTGTTTGTACATATAATCGGTTCGCCTTTTTTAGATAGGACACAACATACTAAGACTCCAATGGTCGGGCAGGCATTCGTCTAGATTGCACCTTTCCAACTTATAGCCACCGGCTTTATACAGCTCATCTGGTAGTCCATCAGCACCAGAGACTTTGTTGTTCTTAAGCTGGGAATTTCCATTGCTAACTACTCTTTGGCTAGAAGGGGGCAGTCGACACCATCGTCCTGTCTGTGCTCAACACCCTGATCTATATTGAAGTCGCCTGGGACAAGTGAAGTAGAGAAGTGATCTCTCCATATTCCCGACATACAATGCACACCTGTGACACCTGTTCTCTATAAAATCTATAAAATGTGAGCCCTGAACCATTTCTGTTGGATTGGCTTTCTACTTTTCGGTAAAATTTCCGGGCCTCATTCTTTCGTTTGTAAGATTCAATTTGTTGACTCTCCCGCATTCTCGTACAACTAGCAACCAACAGTCTCATTCCATTATCGGAAGAGGTGGTGTGTAGACAGAATTTGTCGATGGTTGGATCAAAAACATTTTCTCTGCCGACTTTGGCATTAGCAATTTTAATATCATTGCCAAGGCAAGAGGATGTTACGCCAGATCATCGGCAATAAAATCCATGGAATGATATTGAATGACATATATCGAAAAATAATAGAGCATCTAAGCATGTACATCACATCACTCAACTGAGCAGGTATATAACAATTTATATGAATATTTGTATATGAAAAAGCTACCCGCGTGATGGATGCCGCGATTGCTCACACTCGACTATAAACACAAGCCTATGATCATTCCAAAGGAGTGTTTGGCGATGTTCAACCGCAATCCGAAGGAGTTTTTGGTGTGTTTTGTAACCGTGGATGAAACATGAATCCATAACAACACACCAAAGACCAAGGAACAGTCAGAGTAGTTGACTTCTCTGAATACGTGTACCAAAGAGGGCCAAAGTAGCTCTGTCTCTCAACAAGGTCATGGCGATAGCACTTTGTGACGCTTGCGTTTTCATTTAGAGTGATAACCATGACGCCGGCGGATATTAGCCACAGCTGTTGGACAGTTCGACATTGATTTGAAGCAAAACCAATTTGGTGAAGAAAAAGGTGTTCTTCCACAATGATAATGCACTTGCGCGCATGTGTGTAGTCGTCATATCAAAAATCCAAAAATTGGGATACAAATTGCTACCTTGTCTGATATATTCTCAGGCTTTAGGCCCCAGTGACTACCATTTTTATTTACAAACCTCATAAAATGGTTCGGCGGTAAGAGATTTGGGTCGAATGAAGAGGCCTTCACTGAATCAAATGCCTATTTTGAGGACCTTGAGAAACCCTATTGTTTGGTAGGAGTACAAAATTGGAAAAAATATGGAGTAGATGTAACGAGTTAAAAGGAGACAATGTTGAGAAATAATCAGGTTTTAGGTCGGAAAAAAAATAAATATATTTTATTCAATGGGGCAGGGAGTTGTCAAATTCCCCTCCATATATAATGACAACTCTTAAGTGAATTGAGAAGTTGTAGTATAAAAAGCTGGAAAATTAATGCTGACACTTAAACACAAGATACTGGATATTAGAATTTTTCATTCAATATATGAAGAATATTTTATGCAACTTTTTTTATGTGGTTCATAAATTTGTAAAATCTTTATGAAATTCTAAAATAATTTAAAAAGTTAAAATTTTGAACAAAAAGAAATTATATTATCTTTATATATATAATTCTACTGCACGTGTGTTTGTGACTGAACTCCTCCTAAACTTCTGGACCGATTTGAATACATTTTTTTGTATGCGTTTGGGTGGCGCCCTGGGTGGTTTAGATTTACTTTTCGGTCCAATTGGACAAAGGGGCGTGGTACCTCCCATACAAACCCCAAATTAAAAATCCATTATTTCTGCTCCTGCTAACGGTATTTGAACAAAATTTGCAGGACAACATCTGACGGGTCAGCTAGTAAATTATAAATATGTGCTCGATGATAAAATCTCTAATCAACATTTAAATCTTAACCAAAAAAAGTATTGTTACTAACCGCATCATACAAAGGTCATCTGTACTTTGAAAGGAATTTCCCTTACGAATTGTAAACAAGAGCAAGAAAAAGTTTTTCATTTATCGCCCTCTTGTTCTCTATTACTTATTCGTATTCCTTCGAGGAAATCTGACAAACTTTTCAAATTGTCCCTTATAAACGACTTTGGGCTACAACCGAGTGTTGTGAATTATACCGCAGATCCTAAAGTGTCCGTAACATGTTCGTTTTTCAAGGTCATGTTATATAACTAGTTAAAATAATTTAACCCACCACCATGTAGACAACCCAAGCTATTTGTGTTTGTGTATAGAATACCTTTTGTCCTTAAACTCCCACAAGTTACTCGTGTCCTTGCCCAGTAATGTTAAACAGGAGACTGAGATTTGGTGTGTTTGCTGTTGTCGAGAAGCGTGGGCGATTGTATTCAGCTCTATGATGCAAGATGTTAACAAATGTATAGCTAGGGATTTCCATCACAACTTTAAGATATTTTTAGTAGGAGATTTTTGTGTTGAATTCATTGCGTGACTTTGAGTTATCTTGCAATAAACATTCACAAGCTTTATACAATTCTTAGCATGATTTTCTCTATAAATTTCAATATTATGGTATTTTTTTTTAAATATTATTGTTTTTATCTCGTTTTCTATTTTCTGTGCTTGGCGGTGCCTTATCAACTGTTGCCTTTATGGAATGGCGTTTCGTGCTTGGATGTAATGTGGTTGGTCACTGCAGCACTGGTTGGATCCAGCATCACGTATTTCCCGCCAATTGAAACCCAAAGCAGATCCATATGATTTATATTTTGGTGTTAAGTTTTATGCCGCTGATCCGTGTAAATTAGTAGAGGAAATTACGAGGTAAGTACAAAGAATGAATTTAAATTGTTGTTATTAAAATTTCAAAAGATTATTAATAATGAACGATTTTTGTGTGACATAAATTTAAACTTGGAAGACACTTAAATAAAATTAATGTATATTTGTGTAAAAGCTAATAAGGGTGATGGAGGGTATGTAGGAAGTTTGACTAGACCGAATTAGACTTTTTTGCTCGCAATCTTAAACACATTAGCGGTCTTTGGAATTTAGTTTAGAAGTTCCGATTGGTGTGAATATAAAAACAAACAATTTTAAATACAGGGTGACCCATTTAAACCTTCCTAATTCTTTTTGGTAATAATGAAAAAAGAACAACATGTTGGTTGCTACGAAATTTGTTTTAATCACTTGCGGAATATTATATGGCGAAAATGGTCGCCGCCACGGCGAGTGCATCAATGTGGTCGTATTTCCGATTTTCCATCACATTTCGTAGTGCTTCGGGCTGAATAGCGGCCATTATTTTCAAATATTTGCTTTCAAGGCTTGCAAGCCCCATGGCTACTTGACAGGGACCATACAAATGAGGAAAACATATTTCGCCAAACAGTTCGATCTTTGCCTTATCTCTCCAGTTGGTAATACAAATTGTACGCAGGAATTCCTGATACCTCCAGAGGAGTCTTGGTCTTCCTTTTTTTCGACTGCCTTTGAGTTCGGTTTCGAAAACCCTTCGTGCAGGTTCGTCTTCGTCCATTCTCCTGACAGTCTCATTATGGTGAACCGCTTAACTATGCCAATGTCGGGATATAGGTCATACATCTCATGGTTCATGGGTCGTCCTGCAAAGGCGTATGAGTTTTGCAGGAATACCAAGCTCAGACATTGGTTCGTACCGTTTCTCCCGTATCGGGATATCGAATGCCGCCTTTTAATCGACAAATAGATAATAAGTGACGACTTTGTCTTTCGAGGGTCTTCTCCAGGATTTGGCGTATCGTGAAAATCTGGTCAGTTGTCGATTTTCCAGGCCTAACGAGTAACGCCTGGTATGGTCCAATAGGGTCAATGATAATTGGTTTTAGTCTTTCGCACATTATACTTGATAGAACCTTATATGCTATGGAAAAGACATATTCCACGGTAGTTGGCACAGAGACTCGGGCCACCTTTTTTAAATATGGGACATAGTACACTGAGTCTCCAATCGCCGGGCATGCTCATCGTCGCCAGCCTTAAACAGCTCCGCCGGTAATCCATCGGCTTCTGCGGCTTTGTCGTTCTTAAGCCGGGCAACAGCTGTTCTGACCTCGACTTGGTTAGGAGGATAGCAATCGACTTCGTCGTCCAAATTGTAATCGATTGTCGCATCGCCAGTGTATATCTCAGGATTCTGAGGCATAAAGCAAGACAGGTTGTTTGAGAGTCTGGAATAGCTTGACTTTTTCTACTCGAGAGCACGTTTTATCCATAAAGTACTTGCTTAACCGAATATGGCATTCATTCGCAAGTACTAATAATGACCTCCAAAAAAATGTTAAACAGATCACACGATAGGTTGTCTCTGCATACTCCCAACATGTTCTGCACAACTGCGATGAGATTTCCGTCCTCGTCTTTACAGAAGGAGGACCCTGTACCATGTCCATTAGTTCAGTTTTGGTAATATTTTCGGGCTTCGTTCTTCCTTCTGTATATCTCAATTTTCTCACTCTCGCGCTTTCTCCACTGCCGTTTCTTACGCCTAAAGAGACGCTTTACCTTCTCTCTTTTCCCAATACCGCTCAGTCGCAGCTCGTGTTACAATTGCCTGAAGCATTGCCATGCGTGCAGCGTTCCTTCCAGCATTTGCTATACGACACTCTCCATCGTACAATGGTTTGTTGGGATGCGGTTTTTCGAAGCCAAGTACGATTGTTACGACAGTTTTTGTAGAGTCGGAAATGGATTTCCACTGCGGTGCCACAAGATACGAGAGTTTCTTTGAGTCTCCTGGGGCTGCCTCCGATAATTTCTGTTTTCCTATGTCTAGCTTCCTCTGCGTCTGGTTTCGTACCATTTGCACTCTACTTAATCTTGTGCTAACCTTTGCTGCTACCAGGTCCATTACACTGGTAGCAGCAATTACACTGGATGACTGCCTTCCAGCAATTACCACGTGATCAATTTGGTCCTTCGTTCTTTGATCAGGGGATACCCAAATAGCCTTGTAGATGTCTTTATGCTGGAATCTTGTACCACTAATGACCATGTTTTTTGCTGCGGCAAAGTCAATCAGTCTCGTACCGTTGTCGGAAATGTCAGCATATAGACTGAAATTGACAATAGTCGGATAAAACACATTTCCCTGTTTACGTTTGCACTAAAATCACCTAGTACAATCTTAATGTCATGGCCAGGGCAGCGGTCATACGTTTCCTCTAGGAGCTCTAAGAATATGTCTCTGGCATCAACATCTTTCTCTTCTGTCGGGGCATGTACACAAATTAGAAAAATATAAATATAGTTCGCTTCTCTGAGGATTGTGGCTATACGTTCACTCACAGGATTGAACCTGTAGGCTAGATGTCGCAGTTTTTTCCCAACCACAAATCCGCAACCAAATTCATGTTTTTTCTCATGGCAACTGTAGTATATGTCGCAGTTTCTTGTTCTTTATGCATCCATGTCCTGTCCATCGCATGTCCTGGATAGCGGTAATGTCAGCCTTAAAACTTTCGGGGACATCTGCCATTTGGATTCTTGCACCGGATCTTTATAGAGTTCTTACATTCCAAGTGCATATCCGTAAATCGTGGTCCATATAAAGTTTGCGGGGGTCGTTAACAAATAGGAGTTGTTTATGTTTTCTCTATCGTTTTTGTGTATTCGCTGCCATTGCAAACGGTCTCGGGAGGCAAACCCAGTCCATCGGGTTTTGCATTTTACCACATGCCAGAATATTTGATTGCAGCCGCCCTTTATGGATTAGACGCTGACTAGGATGCAGCATATCGAACCTGGATTTTCTTCTTTTGGTTTCGATCCACCGTTGGCCAATATGTTTGCCTCATCATTTTTCTAAATGCAAAATAATATGCCCGATATCTTGGTTAGCTTCAGTGACAGCAATCACCTTCAACCTGAGACGCATCAGTGGTCGCATAGCCAATCAGGCTGCTCATCGGAAGGCCCTGACTTCAGGCGCTAGAAGCAAAAATATGACACCGTTGCCCAGGAATCACCACGTGGAGGAAAAACGTCATAGGCACATGATGGAGAAAAGAAGGTTCCCAACCCTTGGCTCCCAATTTTGTCCATGCCGTTAGCAGTCAGAATTGTCATATAAAAATCTATTGTCATAGCCCGGTAACGCTCTCCACTGATGGTTACGTCTGCTCCAGCGTTGTCTTCAATGAAGAACCTGTCCAAGGATCATCAACTCACAAATTCCAGCGCAAGCAGTCACGAGTTGGATGTGGAGAGGTTTATCGTGAATTAATTGAGGGGTTTTATGGGCGTAGAACCGAAAACATTGTTCATAGACGGCCCTATTCAAAGTAAAATGAGCATCGTCGCTCATGAAAATTGAGAACATGTTTTGAATGTAAACTTGCACGATACCAGCACGTTGTGTTTGCGTGTACTGTTCTGTGGCACAAATTCACTTGGACTGACGCTTCGACCCAGGCTGTCATAGGCCGATTTGAAAACAAGAGAACTTGTTATAGAGTTGCGAGATGCGGCAAGATAAAACGGTCCACCCTGTATATACAATATGGACCACTTTTCAGTTTAGATTTTGTATAATTTCATACTTGTTATTAAGAATTGTATCATACATGTTATCATATATGATATAGAAGTTGATATATATGGTATCATTTATGGTATCATATATGGTATCACATTTGGTATCATACTTATGTTCTCTTTTAGGTTTTATCATATATGGTCAAATATACAAACGTATATCGCATCATAAATGGTTCTATATGGTTTATATATACTATCATACTCGTACATAAAGGGCGGTCCAAGTGAAATTTGGAATTTATTTTCGGGTAAAAGAAATACTAATAGACATTCTTTCAAAATTATCATTGAGATTTCTGATTGAGATAAAACATCGTTCAAAGTTCTTCCACGACATGCCTTACGGTATCTCATTTGATATATCCAATTTTTCAGTACGTTTTCGATTGTTTAGGTCTCTATCTAGCGACCGAAACCGTCTATTTCGAGTTTTGGGGCCTCAATGGATTTGGGGTTGTCTGCGTAACACTTATTTATCACGGCGATAATAGTCTAGCGGGGTAAAATCACAGCTACAAGGCGTCCAACGGGCTTCCAAGTTTCGGCTGATTATGCGGTTTTCGAACACAGTGCCCAAAAGATCGATCGTAACGTTGGCTTTGTGGCACGTAGCGCCGTCCTGATGAAGCCATATGTCGTTCATGTCACCCTCTTCTACTCTGGAAAAACCAATTGCAGCACATTGCACATCACCACTCACCATTGACGGTAACGGTGGTTCCTTTCTTGTTTTTGAAGAAAAATTGGCGTATGATGCCGTCATTCTAAAAGCCGCACCAAACAGTCACCCATTGTGGATGCATTGGCTTCTCCTCGACGACGTCTGGATTTTCGAGCCACTAAATACGACAATTTAGTTGTTAACGTAGCTCTCGCCGTGCAAAAGAGCTTCATCGGAATATCTGATTTTTCGGTAACAATGCTCATCTTTAGCCGAGCGATCTTCAGCCCATTCATCGAAGCGAATGCGCATCGGATGGTCACGAGGTTTCAATTCATGGACAAATTGGACTTTCTAAGCCTTCGTGACGAGGTCTTTATGCAAAATTCTGTTCAAAGAAGTGTGAGAAATGTTCATTTCTTACGAGCAAGATCAATTGCTGGTGGAAAGTTGATATTGATGGCTGTTCGAGCACATTTTCAGCTACAGCGGTAATATTTTCCAATGAACGCAGTAAGCGAGCACGTTCTTTTGTCCAATAAGGACCCATATTGACGAACTCGCTTCACAAATTGATCCACAAACTGCGTTGATGGCACTTTATTTCTATCGAATATATTTCGTAGATATTTTGCAATTTGAGTTTAACACTCAGAACTTTGGAAGAAAATTTTTAATATTTCCCAATTGTCGTCAAGCGTAAACCGACCCATTTCGTAAATTTCTAACTAATAATCTGTCACTTCATAAATGTCAACTTGGGAATCTGCTTCGAAATAACGAGGGTTCAAATTCCAAATTTTACATGGCGCACCCTTTAGTACTACCATATGTAGTATATGTGATATATTTCAAGAGTTCAGTTAGTATATGGACCTGTAGTATTAATTGAGGGCCCTACAAGAAGTCCTACTACGTCCCACAACTCATACGAAATATGAGGCCCTAGATACACAATGATCACGAGTGGGGCACATTTGCATGAGTGGTATCATCATTAAGGTTCCAAAGAATGTTCCCTAAACCGCCAGGAACAAACCAGAAGAGTTTGTTGAGGAGGGTTAGACGCATACATTTTCCATCAAATCGATCTATAGGTATTTTTTTTTTCAGTTGATAACTATAAGCTCTCTCGACATTTTTCTGCAGAAATCTTCCAAAACTTCAACCTGATCGTTACAACGAAGTCTTGGTCTATGTCGGCAAACAATTGATACATACGTCGTTGATAGTAACTATTCTCTATTATAGGACGGTATATTTTACAAGACATTTTTCTGCAGTAAACTTCCAGTGACGTTTTATCAGCGTACGATATGTTCAAGTATTCTGCACTATAAAGCAAGATAAGTCGTATGAGAGTCTGATAGAGTTGAATCTTTGTTTCTCGAGTGAGGGTCTTACCTCTGAAGTGCTTGCATAGCCCGAAATAGCACCTGTTTGCAAGCTCAATTCTCCGTTTGATTTATAGGCTGACGTCATTGCTTCTGTTCACGGCAGTTCCAAGGCAAATACATTCGGCCACTACCTCGAAATTGTAACGGTTATCAAAATTCGCCCTGTCGTCCATTCGGACGGAGGCTCTCCTTGTTTCAACTATTAATTTTCTCTTGACGTAATTTACTGTCATTCCGTTGTGATTCTCGATTCTCGAAAATACTGCAATAACTTCTTACAGGTGTTGGCCGATGATATCGAACTTATCAGCATTCGCGAGCAGGATGTGGCTTTTGCTGCTTTTGGTTTTATTCAAAAACAAAAGAACCAAACAAAAAAAAAAAACAATATGTTTACCATTATTTCTCCTGAAGGGATTGGTTACATCTTGTGTGTTGGGCGGTTTCTAGTTTTACACACACTCACTTTTTCATGGTAATTGCAGCTTCCCTCATTATTTCACTTAAAATCTTGAAGAGATCGCACGATAGAGTGTCGCCCTGCCTGAGACTTCACCTCGTGTTACATGGTTCTGTAAGATCTTCATAAATCTTTCAAGACGATTTCGAACCGATCAGCGCCATTCTACAAAGGAGTATCAGTTTAACAGAAATTCCAAGCTCAGATATACATAGCTTCGTAAAGTTTTCCCCGTACCAGGTAATCCACACCAGATTTATAATCTACGAAAACGTGCTAGTTGTCGATTAATTTTTCTTGACATTTCTCCAGGTTTTGTCGTAATATGACTACTTGGCCAGTCGTGAAGTTTCCTGATCTAACGCCACAGTGATAAGGTCCTAACAGGTATGCAACAAATGGCTTTACGGCCTATTTTCATAAAACGAATTTGAAGAAGCGAACAAATCCGCCTAAACTAAAATTGAATTAAATAGTTGGTGCATAAAGCCTGCCTACGCATCGCCGCTAGACTCAGCCGCTAGTACAGGGTGTCTGCTGGCAAATTTATATACGATTTATTCAAAACGATTATTTCAAAAAGTAATAAACGGTGCGGAGGGAGGTTGGCGCCGTTGGAATTATCGATTGTGCGGATTTGTCAGTCACGATGTCGCAGTGGTCGAGTGAGCATCGTTTGTTTGCTGTGGAGACATTTTTTAAGAGTAATGATTCTTACGTAATTGCTGGTCGACAATTTTGTTCAAAGTAGGGTATTCGGCGAATAAGTGATGGACCGAGTGTAAATTTTATTCGTTCGTGGGTGCAGAGTTCCGCGCAACTGCTTCGGCTATGAATGTCCCACGGCCAGGTCCCAGTCGATCTTCAAGTACTCCCGAAAACATTGAACTGGTTGAAAGAAGTTTACGTGAAAATCCTCGACTTTCAATACGGAAAAGAGCAGCCTCACTGGGACTTCCAAGAGCGATTATTCATGAAATTTTAGAAAAGGATCTAAACTTCCATCCATTTAAAATTCAAAACGTTGAAGAACTGAAAGAAAGTGTCTTTGATATACGGAAAAATTTTTGTGAAACGATGTTGGAGCGTTTTCGCACTGTAAATCCCATGTTTTGGAGCTACGAGGCTCATTTTCACTTCAACGGCCACGTCAACAAGCAAAACTGCCGTTACTGGTCTCCAAGAACCCGCAACCCTCGATTAAAACATCAAAAACCATTGCATTGCCCCAGGGTTACTGTTTGGTGTGCCTTATCCATGCATGAGATAATTGGATCATTTTTTTTTCGAAAATTCTCGAGGCTAGGCGACGAACGTCGACGGTGAAAATTATCGACGCATGATTACGGAATACTTTTTGCCAAACCTGCGAGCGCACCCATCGTTCTCTTCACACACGTGGTTTCAACAGGATGGGGCGACTGCACATACAGCCAGAGCTTCAATGAATTTGCTTCGGGAAAATTTCCCCCAAAAACTGATCAGTCGCTTTTGGGGACATCCCATGGCCATCGAGGTCGCCCGATCTAACTCCCATGGATTTTTTTTATAGGGCTGCCTCAAAGAGAGCGTTCATAATGACAATCCCTAACCTCTTGTGGCTTTAAAGAAAAATATTCGTCGAGAAATCAGCTCAATTGAACCAAGTTTAGTGCAGCGTGGGCGCAGAACACAAGGCTCCGTTTTGAACAGTGGGTTCAACTCGACGGAAGACATCTGGTTGAAATACTCTTTAAAAAATAAAATCCGCATTTCCATCCTATCGTTCAATGCTCTTAATAAAACTTTGTATCACTTATGTTTTTTATTTCAGTTTGAAAATATAAATCTGCTACCAGACACCCAGTATATCATCAATTGTTTTACAGCCAGGAAAAAGCAGTTCTAATTTTGTCTTGTTTAGGAGGGGGCAAACGATGCCATCGTCTTGTATTTGATCAACAACCTGATCTGTATTTGAGTCTTCTGGAACAAGTAAATCAGGGAAATGATATCTCCTTATCCCCAAACAACTCTGCAAATCTCCGACCAGATTACCGTCTGTATCTCCACAAATAGGGGAACCTGATCCATGACCGTTCGATTGACTTCTCAATTTTTGATAGAATTTACAAGCCTCGTTCTTCATTCCATATGTTTCATGTTTCCCACACAGGGCTGTCTCCACAACCGAGCTTTCTTCTTTAATAAATGACCATCTTGCTATGGTTTTTTTTTCATAACCAGTCACTGTGGCTGAAATGAATTATTATTTTACTTTAGAATCACGGGGCAAGGGCAAGTTCTGTGCTAGTAGAAGAGTGATCTTATGTGCATCGGCCGTGAATATTTCCGGTAATTATAGCTGGCCGGTGTGTATCTTTCCATATGTCTGGTTTACGACTTTCGTACGACCTACGAATAATTATTAGTCCCTCGAAACACATACATGTCCATTACTAACATCCATCAATTGTCAACTGATCAATCTTGTTCATTGTGTCTGACCAGCATCGGAGTTCTGAAACTTATTAGCGATAACAATCCGTATTAAATTGTCAAAATTTATCATGTTTTAATCATAGTACAAACAAATGGTAGATCCACTTGCTCAGCTGATTTGAACTTTTTGAGTTTTCCTCTTCTGCCAAAGTTTGTATTGATTTGGTTACCTGCAACCCCCGTTCGCCAGCAACCGTTATTTTTGAAATATTTTCTCTGCAAAAATCATATAGAAACGTCACAATTTTAAACACTTTAAAAATATCAAATAAAACACAATCAATTTCTAAATGACACTTTTTTCAACTTAAATTTCATAAAATTTCAATCAGCTGACTTGTTACAATACAGACCCTGAGCAAAAACAAAATGCCTGTTGTTTTTGCCTTATTGCATTTGTTGTCGTTTAGGACTGTCCCAAACATATACAAGGTTCCTGCAAAATGTGTTTGAGAGAATATGTTTTTGTTTTGGGCAGGATGTGGAAACCTTGCGTAGATTCCTATCACTGGGATATGTCGGCATCCCTAAATCTTGGGCAGTGAAACAAGACGTGATTAATGTCCTCTTCCACTTCCACCCAGTTTGGGCATGAGAGCGAGCTAACAGCTCCATCTCGATGCAGGAATTTTCAGAAACAACCATGTACCGTTAGAAATAGCGTCACGTAGTAATACAGTTCTCCGTGGGAGCTCGTGATCCAGGTTGCAACGTTTGGAATCAGCTGGTGAGTCCATCTGCCTTTCGTACTGGTATTTCATCGACTTTACCATTCTGCTATTGAGGCCTCCCTTTACTCCTTCGCTTTACTCCTTCGTATTTGTACCATGAGTTTTATATAAAATTTTCGAATTTTGACTATTTAATTACCTATTTTTGGTCGATAATATGTTACAGAATTCCGGTGCAGGACGTACTCAAGAAGCCTCGATAACCATTCCTTTTGTCGCTGCAAAATCCACCAGACTCATTCTGGAAGTGCTGGCATGAGATTGAATTAACCGATAGCGTGTTGAAAAACATGTATAAGAAATATCACCGCAGAATGTGGCATTGTAACTTAAAAATGTCTCCATACAACAATAGATTCAAATTGAAGCCTTGACTAGACGTCGGCCCTACAAAATTTAAGCTTCCAATCACCGTTTAGAATTTAATTGCTTGTCTGTTAGTTATCGAGTTGCATTTAAAACCCATGTGCAACAATTATCACTAAATAATCTCTAATCTTGCTTGTTCACATTTGGAATTCGCCAACATACGTATATGTAGATAATGCCATACAATCATCATAACCATATAAAAAAATTCCATAAAATTTCAACCAAATTGTGGTCAAAATTTACTAATATAATGTTCATTTAATTAAAACTTTCAACACTCTCCACTTCATTCTATGGGTACGACATGTTTCCTTTGGGTCTCCTCTCCGGGGCCAGGAGGAATAGGACTAGAATATATAACAATAAATGAAATGCAATGAATTTTTCATGACATAAAGCAATTAAAAGAGTGCTAACATTTAACAATATTATTTACAGGCGACAGATGTTTAATGAACTATTCAAATGTATTTTGCAATGAATTGAAATGATGCACTCGATTTTAGAAAATGCAAACAAATGAAAATAATCAGAAAATATCGTGGAAAATTTGCATTTGACACGTCTGCAAACACGTGAACGCGGATTTTAAAACGGTTGCCCAAAACAAACATGTTCTCAATCCACTCAATCTGGCCACTGTTACAGTCCATTTTATGATGTTGCGTCTATGAGTAAACTGATTTTCAATTTTACTTTTTGCCAGTCTATCTAGATTGTTGACTCTGCTGGGATGTTAGGGTCATCAGTCAGGGGCGCAGCCAGGATTTTGATAGGGGGGGGGGGGGCAAATATACAATATATATACCAAAAGAAGATGAAGTAACTATTCCCAGTTGTAAATCAGGTGTAATCAGTGACTAAGACATGATATGTCAGTGTCGCTGCTGCCTTGCCGATCGGCTCCCATACAATCAACTTCATGACACCGCTTGACCTTTTCATACATTTGGTCAAAAGTTCAGCAGGAATGTCCCATAGTTTGTCAGTAGAGGTGATCACCTTATGTCAAGGCGTCCTTGAGGAACCATTCATCAGATGGTCAAGACTTTAAATATGGTGAATCTGACCATATACTATGTAACGGTGCATTGTGCAAGCGGAAACTCTGCAATTTGGCAGCTGTCACATATGTTTATACCGATTATTAAAAATGGAGCGCTTTATGAAAGAAAAACGCGTTAAAACTCATTTTAAAAATTTGGAAAGCTCGCAACTTTGAATAATTTTCAGTCGAGAAACTGCAGCGAAAGAGGGGTCAACCATTCGAAGAGGGGTCGACAATTTGAAGAAACTGGGTCAGTTATGGGCAGGCAACTCCTGTGCGTCAACGTACCGGACGGTCTCTTACAAACATTGCTGCTGTAAACGGGAGTGTCGCAGAAAACCTGAATACATCACTGCGGCACGTATACAAAATTCGGCTTACTCAGGAGCTCAAGAGAGCTTACCATGGAAAGCGCCGACAATTCGTTCAACGGGTAATGGAGCAAAGTGAAGACAATGGCAATTTTTCAAAAAAGTCATCTTCTCCGATGAAGGTCATTTCCATCTGAATGGCAGCTTGAATACACAAAATTGTCGAATTTGGGGCTCAGGAAATCCTTATGCAATCCATGAAAAACAGGCCAGGCGGCGTGATTGGGCCTTACTTTTTTAAAGATGAGGCCGAAATTGCTCTGACTGTGAACGGCATTCGATACAGCAACATGATAATGGAGTTCTTGTGGCCTCTGGACGATATGTGATTTCGGCAAAGCGCCGCCACCGGCCTCACCGCGCATGAAAGAGTCGATTTATTGTAGCAACGGTTTCCAGAACAAATTATCTCAAGAAATTCTGATGCCAACTGGCCATTGTGAAATCTCGGGTTTATGCAAATAAACTACAAACAATTTCTGACCTCAACTGCGAGATCGAACGCGTGATCGGTGAGATACAGCCACATCTCTGAGAAAAAGTCATGGAAAATTTCATAAAAAGAGTAATGGCCTGTCATCAGAGCTGTGGGGTTCATCTGACGGATACTTTATTCCGTTCTTAAATGGAACATGTCGTCTTTATAATCCAATAAAAAAATCACAGCTATTTCAAAAAATACATGTTTTTATTTTACAATGAAAATGTGCATTCTTACTGAGACACTCTTACTTATTTATAGGAATCTTTGTGTATTTGATCTGTTGAGCTATAAAGGAATAAAATCTGAAGGGTAAAATGATATAAGTATAAAGGTTACATGATATATGCCCATTCATTCCCATGGTGCCCTAAAAATTTGGATATTTCATTTACCAATTTTCACTTATTTTTTAAATAAATTCTGAAAATATTAGACATTTCGTAACTAGAAACAAATATAAATTTTTCAGTGTGAACCGATTTGAAAAACCTGAAAATTTACTCACATGGCTCGTAGTTCAGAAATGCTTCTTCTGTCGGCAATCAGCTTTGGTATAATGCTAAAATAAAAAATAGAAGGAAAATAAACAATAGAATAGATGGAGCAAAAATATAAAATAAATATGCACAAAACAAATCGGTTGAGAAATACTAATTGGGGATTACCGAAGTAATATGTTGTCTCAAACGAATTGTGTAGTTGTCACAATCATGATTTCGGTTGTCCTAACCGACTCAAAAATTGTATGATATTGTGGAAACCGAAAACGTTGGTTGCCAAAACCGAATTATATTTGTAATGAGGTTGCACTAACACAAATTCCTTACATTTTATACCAGAAATCTATAGAATTGTTTGCAAACAAAATCCTGATATGAAGTTTAATGGTTTCAATAATATCTGTACCTAAAGGGTGGGCCACGTAAAATTTGGATTTTAATTTCACTTTAAAAATAAAAACTTATACACGTTTTTTCCAAAATAAGATTTTATTGCTAACTCATTGACATTTATGAATCAAATATACGAGTAGTAGTTACCATTCGTTACAGTACCCCATTCGATCTAACGAATTTTTCAGTACATGTCACGTGAACGACAGCGTCGATGTCGTGATTTATGGCATCAATGGATTCGCGGCTGTATGCGTTAAACCTATCTTTCATGGCGCCCCAGAGGAAATAATAAAATCGCAGTTGCGAGGCGACCAATGGACTTCAGAGTTTCGGCTGATTATGCGGTTTTCGAAAACGAGGCGCAAAATATCGACTGTAACGTTGGCTGTCTGGCACATGGCGCCATCCTTTTGAAACCAAACTTCGCAGAGTGGGGCCGATTGGAAACCGCAAGACAATAATATCACAACTTTTAATGCATTGTTCTGATCATTTTGGAATATACTAGACATGTATAGAGGATGAGTCAGACTTTGCGAATGTTGCATTGCACCCTGTGTTATCGGAGTTGGTGCTACAGGGTGTCGAAGTTGACCACTTTGGTGCTGTTGAAATTTTCAAAGGCTGGTACTTCTGCACTATTAACCGATTACAGAGATTTTTTACTTTTGTAAATCTTCTGTTCAAGACAAATACAAAATTGTGTATGTTTTGCGGAATATATTTTACCATTATTAAGATATTCGCCATTAAAGTTGAAAAATGTCAATGTTTCATTGACTTTTTTCAGTTTTTTTTTGTTAATAACTCGGCCACTTGAGGGAGGGAATATTTTCGAAAACGACAATAAATTCGGATCACTTTAGTTAAGAATACACTGTAAAAACTTTAAAGTTATCTCAAGCCGTTTGGAAATGCCGACTTCTCAAAATTAGAATTTTTTTTAACCTGTAAAAAACTCAATATTTTCCTGAAAAGGTACTATTATGATTCAATATCTTCTTTAGTTTTTTCCAAAAACCCTATACAAATTTTAAAATTTTTCTGAAAGACCAGGCTTTGACGAATATATTTAATGTAAAATTAAGATCATTTGGAAACGTACCCTACAGTTAGCCTTCTCTGAATATGTGTTTTTTGACAAATTTGTCAAATTCGATTTCTGTCAAAAATTTCGCTCGGGGTTTTTTATATATATATTTTTTTAATTTTTATTGTAGAGACAATGTTTTTAAGTAAACGCTAAAAAGGAAATAGATCCTACGCACAAATGACATGATAATCCAGTTGGTTATTCCTAAATTGAATGAAACGGTTGTGGACGACGCGTGATTTCATCAAGCCCGTGCGAAGTGGGTGATTTATTTAAAACAAAAAATTAAATAATACAGCCGTCCCTAAACGGCTGCTGCGATTAAGATGAAGTTTCACATGGGCATAGTTGAGGTGATGTGCTACAAATTGTTTTCCCATTACATCCCACGGTATTTTGAGAACCTTCTTCCATAGCTAAGTACTCGATAGTATTGCCATCACTAAGCGAGGTGAATGTCGTCGAAAAAAATGTAAGATCGACAGAACAGGTATCGAACCCACTTTGCCATGTTCAAGAGATGCGCATACTAACCATTGCACCATCGACGTCTACAATGTAAATTAACATATTGGAGTGGCATAGACCTCACAGTTGCCGCATAATGGGAGCCCAAAGTTTACTGCCTCATTGCGTTAAGGCTGCTTGCAACTAATTCACAGCGGTTCTGGTCCAGAGACCCCCCCCCCCCCCTTGCCAACGGCTATGTCATCAGCGGTGTTCTGCAATGCAATTTGCATCAGCAGCCTGGTCATTGATGGGACAACATGATTATCACTCGAATGTAAACTCACACAGTGTATGTACATATGTATATACCCTACGAGTTTCAATTTTAGAACACTCGTACTCGTATAAGCCTCAGAAGAGTTCATGTTATTTTTGCCTGTTCAAAGTCTGCGGTCATTGACAACGTCAAAAATAAATACAAATGAAAACTTGAAATAGCATAAATGAAAAAACAACAGTCATCGATATCGCAATTGAGGCCACACTTTGATGATGATGTTGTCGACCAACTGGTGCTGATACGAGTAGCTACGATAATGTGTTGGTTATTTTATACTTCGCCTCCTGATGCCCTAAATGTTCGTGTAAAATGACAGACTGTTTGTCACATTATTGGCTGGGTTTACAGCACAACATTATAAAGTATGAATGTGTGGAACATAAACATTTTTAAAGAGAGTCGTCATTACAATTGTTTTTGACAAATATTGACAAATTGAGAATAGTATAAGTGTCGGGTACGCTACGTAATGTCGAATCAATTGGAAGTGTAAGAAGTTTATGTACTCTACATATGGGGGTGACACCAAATCCAATGGGTCTAAAAATTATATTCTCAACAATTCAAAGAGCACTAGAATCGAACGTTGGTGGACCAAATATAGTATGAAAAATTACGATAGGTTAGTCTTGTCAATAACACTGTGTGTAATTTTTTTAAGTCATGGAAATATAACCATATACGGACACCACTACGTGATAAATCATAAAGAATTTTGATTTACTCTCTGAGGGAGTAAACTTTATTTAGAAAGTTGTTTATAGAGATCTTAGGTACATTCTTGTAGTTGATTGTTTCCTTGAATTTTGAACGGTTTGCTACCTATGGACCTAAACAAGGGAAAACAGTTAAAAAAACATTAAATTTTGACCTTGAAGATGAAGTGTTTTTGATTTTATATGTTCACAATTTTGTTTCTTTATCCCTAGGAGGGTAAATCAAAATTCCGAACGGTTTGCTAGATATGAGCCTGACAAAATGATAATTTTTTTTGCAAAAATGTCAAAAATGCCCCCAAATCTTTGGGGGCCCATAAAACAAGTGCATTACTTTGGGCAAAACTGGGAGACACGGGTCTTTTTTTGTCTTTTATCACGTAGTGGTGTCCGTATATGGTTATATTTTTTCGTGTTGCGCTGTGTAACGATGTGTAACGACAACCAGGTCTGTAATACATCCACAATATCGGATGGATCACAATTGATTCAAGGAAATGTAAGTGAATATGGGACACTAGCTGACAATCTAATGAAGCAGCGCTTCCTTCTCACATACATCTTATCACAGCCTGAAATAAACTAAACTGCACCGACCATCATAGCCTTCAACTCGAACCCAAATGTCAACAAAATTTTTGCGTCTAAAATTAAGCTGCAAGTTGTAACGAATAGGGGGCTTTCCTATACCCATGAAGAAGGGCAACAGAACATGTTCCTACATATCTGCATATACTTATACATATATATACATATATGCAGTAGGTATATTAGTTATAAATGCATGTATTCCTGTTTCTATCCTATCTCATTAGTTTCATAAGTCAAGTGTCTCTTCAAATCACAGCAACAACACAAATTCCTAAACGTACATTTGTCTGGTTAAACTATAACCCACGGATCAAGTATTAGTAATCGTAAATATTTACTTCATCATAAAACTAAACAAATAAGCAAGACATGCAACAGAGACCGAACCATGTTAACAGGCATTGCCAGCAAGTACAGTTTTCGGTTAGATATATAACAGCTTTCCACACTGAAGTATTAAAGAGAACGATTTAATTGTAGATTTGGTTATATTTATTTTAAGTTAAAGTATTATGGACATATAACACTTATGTTTACGTGTATGCAAAGAACGTGTACTCGGTATACAATTGAACTTATACATACTTATATTGATTAATATACTAGTGCTGGAGATTTTTGAACCGTCCTTTAATTTGTTAATGCAAGCTATGATTATATGTACAAATGTCTCTATTCCAGGTATCAGTTGTTTCTGCAAGTCAAACAGGATGTGCTGCAAGGCAGACTGCCGGTGGCCTTTGAACTCGCTGCAGAGTTGGGAGCTTTTGTTGTACAGTGTAAGTCTTACAAGTTCAAGTTCTTTGCAAATGTATCGTATTAGATATCATATTACCATATTACCATAATATCATATTGTCATATTGTATCATATTATCTTACTTACTTTCTTATCGGGTCTCGAACGATCCCGGGGGGTTAGGGACATTACAAAACGATGATAACATATTCCGCCAACCAGTTTGATCTCTTGCCTTAACTCTCCAGTTGATAAAACCAAGTGCACGCAGGGAGTTCGAGTTCGATTTCGGAAACCCATCGTGCTGGTTCGTTTTCGTCCATTCTACTGACATGACATAGGTGATCGAGTTATTCTGATCCGCTTAACTATGTCTATGTCGGGATATAGCTTATGATTCATGGGTCGCCGATACTCGCCGTTGTGGGGTCATCAATTTTTCGGAGTGTTTTTCTCTCGAAGACTCCTAAAGATGTTTCATCTGCTTGCGATAAGGCCCAGGATTCTGCCCCATATATAGCTGGTTCTTTGTTACTCAAGAGAGGAGTTTATCTCAAAAGTGCTTGCTCTGCCCAAACCAACAATTCTCCGCTTGATCTCAAGCACAACTCTCCGCTTGATCTCAAGGCTGACGTTGTTGTTTTCATGTTCGGCAGATCCGAGGTACATAAAATCGTCCACCACCTCGAAATTATAACGGTCATCAATGTTCACGCTTTAGTCTAATCCCGAGGAGGTCCTTCACGTTGAAACCTTTAATTTTGTCTTGTCCTCATTTACATTCAGGCCCACTTTTGCTGACTCCTTCCCAATTCTCGAAAACACTACATTCTGTAACGTGTGGGTTTTGCTGCTGATGGTTTTATTCATGTTAACTGCAGCTTTTCTCATAATTATCTCCATTAAGATGCTAAAGAGATCGCACGATAGGGTGTCGCCTTGCCTGAGGCCTTGCTTAGTTTTAAATGGTTCGGTCAAATCCTTACCAACTTTCAGTGCGGATTCGTCAACGTTACGCTGCAAAGGCGCATGAGTTTTGCAGAAATACCAAGCTCAGACATTGCCTCGCAGAGTTTCTTCCGTTGATGCGTTATTCGTGGGTCTTCTCCAGGATTTGGCGTAGCGTGAAAATCTGGTTAGTTGTCGATTTTCCAGGCCTAAAGCCTGGTATAATCTAATCAGGCCAGCGATAATTGGTTTTGATTTTTACACATTATACTTGACAGAACCTTATATGCTATGGATAAAAGGCTTATTCCACGGTAGCTGGCACTGAGACTCGGATCACATTTTTATCATACTATCTTATCTTATTATCATATGATCATATTATCACATTATCATATTATTATATTTTCATATTATCATATCATATTATCATATAGTTATATTATCGTATTATCATATTATAATGTTATCATATTATCATATTATCATATTATCCTATTATCATATAATCCCATTATCATATTATCATATAGTATATTATCATATTATCATATTATCATATTATCATATTATCATATTATCATATTATCATATTATCATATTATCATATTATCATATTATCATATTATCATATTATCATATTATCATATCATCATATTATCATATTATCATATTATCATATTATCATATTATCATATTATCATATTATCATATTATCATATTATCATACTATCATATTATCATATTATCATATTATCATATTATCATATTATCATATTATCATATTATCATATTATCATATTATCATATTATCATATTATCATATTATCATATTATCATATTATCATATTATCATATTATCATAATATCATATTATCATATTATCATATTATCATATTATCATATTATCATATTATCATATTATCATATTATCATATTATCATATTATCATATTATCATATTATCATATTATCATATTATCATATTATCATATTATCATATTATCATATTATCATATTATCATATTATCATATTATCATATTATCATATTATCATATTATCATATTATCATATTATCATATTATCATATTATCATATTATCATATTATCATATTATCATATTATCATATTATCATATTATCATATTATCATATTATCATATTATCATATTATCATATTATCATATTATCATATTATCATATTATCATATTATCATATTATCATATTATCATATTATCATATTATCATATTATCATATTATCATATTATCATATTATCATATTATCATATTATCATATTATCATATTTAGGGAATTCACATGGTCTCCTAAAGTCATAAGTCGTAAAGTCATATTTAACAAATAAGTACATATGACCTATGCATGTGAGCAGCATGTTGTATGTGCTAAATCATAAGTCATAAAAACGTCAAATAAACGTCAAGCAACAAAAGAAAATTATTAAAAAAAATTAAAAAATGTCAACAAGAAGCGAAAAAGATAAAATTTTTACGGTTTTGTGTGAAAAGTTTGTGCACAAAAACTTACCGAAGTAGTTTCTTCTCCTTCCATTTGTCCAATTTCCTTTATTTTATTATTTTACCAATTAAAATTAATTCTTGAGTTAATGTTGTAGAAAAATGCAAAATTTATTCAAACCACAACAGTATATCTGATTAAATAGTAAACAAAAAACAACTGACACTGAACATACACCATAGTACACTGGAAAAACAGACATGCTAAGGTTGTATAGTCCTAAAATATATTTACATGAAGAATACCAACAACATATTTACAACTGTTGTATTATTTTAGCATATACGATAAATACAACACAATAGTACACCATGTGAATTTCCTAATTGTCATATTATCATATTATCATATTATCATATTATCATATTATCATATTATCACATTATCATATTATCATATTATCATATTATCATATTATCATATTATCATATTATCATATTATCATATTATCATATTATCATATTATCATATTATCATATTATCATATTATCATATTATCATATTATCATATTATCATATTATCATATTATCATATTATCATATTATCATATTATCATATTATCATATTATCATATTATCATATTATCATATTATCATATTATCATATTATCATATTATCATATTATCATATTATCATATTATCATATTGTCATATTATCATATTATCATATTATCATATTATCATATTATCATATTATCATATTATCATATTATCATATTATCATATTATCATATTATCATATTATCATATTATCATATTATCATATTATCATATTATCATATTATCATATTATCATATTATCATATTATCATATTATCATATTATCATATTATCATATTATCATATTATCATATTATCATATTATCATATTATCATATTATCATATTATCATATTATCATATTATCATATTATCATATTATCATATTATCATATTATCATATTATCATATTATCATATTATCATATTATCATATTATCATATTATCATATTATCATATTATCATATTATCATATTATCATATTATCATATTATCATATTATCATATTATCATATTATCATATTATCATATTGTCATATTATCATATTATCATATTATCATATTATCATATTATCATATTATCATATTATCATATTATCATATTATCATATTATCATATTATCATATTATCATATTATCATATTATCATATCATATTATCATATTATCATATTATCATATTATCATATTATCATATTATCATATTATCATATTATCATATTATCATATTATCATATTATCAAATTATCATATATATTATTATACTGTGTTTCAATTCAATGAATTTAAATTTCCCATTCCAGCTGAACTGGGAGATTACGACCAAAGACGTCATTCCAAAGGATATGTTTCCGAATTTCGTTTACTACCAAACCAAAGTAGTGAACTTGAATCTCGGGTCTCTGAACTACATCAACAGCTTAAGGGCATGTCGCCGGCTGCAGCGGAGCTAAACTATTTGGATAAAGTAAAATGGCATGATATGTTTGGTGTGGACTTGCATCCAGTGTTGGTAAGTTCTCTTAGTTATATTTTCCGAATATTTTCTCGAACTTAGTTGGCAGTACTTTAACAAATAGTACGTACATTTGGGTTTTCAAAACATCTAATTAAATGGGGAATAATATGTGAAGTCCATTAAGTTTTTTGCAATTGCAGTGAAATTGTATTCATGTAATTCAAAGCGATTTTATGTTATCTTAATTTTTTATATATGGTTTCCTATGGGCTTAATTTCTGTGAACCTACAACTAGGAAGGGAACTGCTCACTGACTGTGAAAAGCTCTGCTCAAACATTTCATGGCATGTTATAGTAATGTTGTGGAATTTTTGAATTTTCCGAAATTTAATATTTATTCGCTGTATAAGGGATTATTCTTACGTGTGCACACAATGATGTCAACCCTTGTAGTAATTAAAATGCTTGTTTCACCATACAACTTCCAAGTCTTTAATTTACTATTTCTCTTTATTTACCTTTTCCAACGAGTCCAGTCCGGGGGCGTCCATTGAATATATCCATAAAAATGTCATTTCGTTTTCATTTATTAATCGCTTAACAGTTCAGTAAATCAAATTAATTGCCTTTTTCCATTAACAACAAGTTTGATCTTCTTGTTTGAGAACTTGAACTGTCATTAAATCTCAATGAAGAAACATAAGTCTTTCTTATATTCCTTATGTATTTAGTTGCCTGTTCCCTTGGCCCCATTTAGTTCAACTCAGATTTTCGAGTCACCCTCCCTCTCGCTCTGTACAGGCTTACTTAGTTGGAGTGTGTAAAATATAATTTATATTTTATTATAGTACTTAATCTTATGAAAAATATAAAATAATATAAGCCTCATTCCCCCCTCAGGCTTAATGTAAAATTACAATAAGTTGTTTTGTCCTTTCGCTGCTGTTGTTTTGGCCTTATTTCAGTATTGAGCTGGATTCATGTAGCCTTGGAATTTCGTCCCCGATTTATATTTTTCATTAATTATTTATGAAAAACAAAATGTAAAACTAACAAATTTCGATGGTAACACCATGATAACTGGCATGATGATATGTTGTTTGTGGATGAATTATATAAATTGAAGTTTGTATGCGTACATATGGATGTACATTATATCATGTACGAGTACATATGCATTGGTATAAGTTCATTATATGTGTATATAGTATTCAAAATAAGTAACAATATTTTATGTTGCTAATGCTTTCCTTAATGCTCAGAGTTTCATACTTGTTTGTTTATTTTGGTTTTATTATACTAATAAAGATTCAAATTTTCCTTATCGTAAACAACATATTCCCTTTAATATTTTGAAGGGAAAATATCAAACACTTGACAAATATGAATGTAAAGCATGGTTCCCAATGAATCTGTACGCACTCTATTTTGTTAATTAGTGTAGAATATTATTTAATTGACGGAAAGAAAAGTGGGGGCTATACAACCGAATGTAATGTTGCTTCGATTAGGTGCTGCCTTAAACGTCATTGATTTGGAATACAAAAATATATAATTTAAAATCATTCAGAAATTGCATTGTGTTTTCATTTAGTTACAAAATGTTGCTTAAGTTTATTGGAATTAAAATTAATCAACGTATACGAGAAGTAGAGTAAAGATACCTAGCGGTAATATCCGCCTCATCGGATGTTGCATTTCACACCCAGTGCGATAGCAGGTCAGAGCTGTAACTGAATCATTCGTTTTTGATTTCAATTCATTATAAATTATTGAAATTTTGAATTAATTCCCTTCACCAAACACAGAATCGAATGGAATTTAAATCAATTCAAATGATTTCGGCAAAAATTAATTGCAGTTCAATTCCAACTCAAATGAATTTGCAAAATGATTTGCAATTCATTTCAAATTTGAATTGATAAAATGCAATTCATTACAGTCAATTGCAATACATTTCCAATTAATTTGGATTGAATTGATTATGAATTAATTCATATGAATTTGAAAAATGATTTGCAATTCATATTAATGAAGTCAAAAATGACTTGCACTATCTTTTTTCAAAATCAATTCAAATGAGTTGTAAATTCATTGCATATCATTCAATTTAATTCAAAATTAATTCAATTCAAATGAATTGAAAATGCATTGCATTTCACTTTGTCAATTCAAATTTGAATTGGAAATAAATTGGAAATAAATAAATAAATAAATAAATAAATAAATAAATAAATAAATAAATAAATAAATAAATAAATAAATAAATAAATAAATAAATAAATAAATAAATAAATAAATAAATAAATAAATCAATAAATAAATAAATAAATAAATAAATAAATAAATAAATAAATAAATAAATAAGTAAATAAATAAATAAATAAATAAATAAATAAATAAATAAATAAATTGCAATTCATTTGAATTAATTCAAAATCAATTCAATTCAAATGAATTGGAAATGAATTGCAATTCATTTTCTCAATTCAAATTTGAATTGAAAATGAATTGCAATTCATTTGAACTAATTCAAAATCAATACAATTCCAATGAATTGGAAATGCATTGCAATTCATTTTCTTAATTCAAATTTGAATTGCAAATGAATTGAAATTAATTTTGCAAATTCATTGGAATTGGAATTGAATTGCAATTAATTTCTGCCAGATTCATTTGAATTGAGTCAAATTCCATTCAATTCTTATTTGGGTGTAAAAAATTAATTAAAAATTTTGCTAATTCAATGGATGAATGATTCGCGAATTAATTCAAAAAAGAATGATTCATTTACAGCTCTGCAGCAGGTGGAGTTTCAAGAACTGTTGTCTTAAATAGCTCTTGTGGTTTTGGTAGAAAACTATGATTTTTGATTTGAAACTTTTTATTGTTAGAGCACATTTATTTGTATAGTAAATAACACAAAGATTTGAACACCCAAACGAAATGTGGTTGTTGTTTTGAACTATCATCTATCTGCTGTTATTAAAGCAATACTTTTCAACATGCAACGTGTCCATTAGGGTGATAACTTTTTTTAGACAACATTCTCCCCAGGGCTTTTCTAATGGCAAATATTGTATTAATGATAAAAAAAACTATTTCAGTTCAATTTGGTAAAAAAAATCTTACGCACCGACAACGATTTCTAAAATGCCCTTAATATATTTTTTTTAATTTTTTTTTAAATTTTTTTTTTTTAAATACGGTTTATACATATGTAAGATTGTAAACAAATAATAACAATTAATGATTAAAAGTAGGTATTGTAAGATATAAACATTAGATTCAAAGTACGCGATGTTTTACAAAGCGGATATATATCTTGTACTATTTTTATTCCACGTTTGATTCAAAACTTTAACTCGTTTGGTGCGTAACATTTTTTAACGATAGCGAAAAACTAAAAACGCAGTTCTTAATATTTGTCCATGCCCTACACGATTTTGTCTGGGGAGATTTGATATTTGCAAAAAATGCAAAAAGTTATTACCCTAGTGTTCATGTGCCACTAAGCCTAGTGTCGTAATTTTACTGAGAGAAGTCAATTTCAGCTTTGTTTATCAAACGTCTGCAACAGAATTCTTCTCTTAACGTTGCAACTTGCAACTTCCAAGTGTTTGATTTCATTCAGTCAATAAATTAAGAGCGAGTTGACGGATCTATAGTATTTGTAGCTACGGTGTTTATGTTCAAGATGGCAACATAAATAGGCGTTTGTCAAAATAATTTAATAATTTTTATGGCACTATTTATTTTAATAGTTTGCATTACTGTGACATTATAATCAATCAACTGCGTACAAATTTTCCCTAGAACTACGCAAAAAAGCAAACAAACTACGTTAGTGTGCCCAATTTTTTAGAACTGTAAACAGGACATGATAAACTTTCTGTACTGTAGTCCCTCCTTAAACCTCAGCCAGCCCAACCGTTGCCGTCTACCCCAAAATGCTGCCAAAATCTAACACACAAGGTGATTTATATGATATGGCTGGTCTAATGCCACACATTATGAACAACCCAAGAATAAAATGTAAATGAACCAACAATTTCAATATGAACCCATACATTTTCTCCTTGTTGTAAATATGATCATTCCGGGGTTTCCTCCCACTGTTTTGCCAGACCTGCCAGCTACCAGCTACCATCATAACATTAATAAAAGTGTTAAATGACCAAAAATGTTTAAGTTAACATCTAAAGGATACACATCTATGGTATATTGTGGTAGTGTTCATAAGGGGAGGTCAGCTCCAATAGTGTTTGCACCCTGGGGTGTCTGCTGGTCCGACGAAAGGTTCATGGGTAGTTAATGTTTTAATAACCAAACATTTGTCAAATTTATACATTAAACACACATCAGGGGTAAAAACTATGGAGTTTTAAGCAAAAGAATTTCTCATTTAATTTGGGGCACGTAGTTGTGTTGTTTCATTCTTAATTAATTACGTAAAACTAAGCCTTGATATAGTACTTGAACTGGCAGCCCTTAATATTAAAATAATTGTTGTATACCGAATTAGGCACAAGGTTATACAAAATGCAATGATCCCTTACCAAACACTGCAGCATCGTCTGTGTTCCAAGAGAGAGTGAAACTAAATGTGGAGTTTTCTTATTCCAGGACATGCTCGGAATGGTTTCGCACATATTAAAAGCGTTCTGTGTCAAAGGTGGACAGGGTATAACGCGAACGCAACCAACATTATAGACGGTTTTAATTCCCTAAAAATCTTGTGCTAAATTGATCAAATTCATTCAAAGGTTACTTCCTATTTTTGTGTTGGGGCTTCAAACATAGGCCTTCACAGAAAATAGAAAAGAACTAACAGTCCGAATCTCGTTTAATAACTATGACGACTGCAACCGGTTGTACTAAGCTTTCTAGGTTGTGCACTTGTAATGGAGCTATAAAAATAGTGATCCGATAAAGACTTATTTTCAAAAACACATCGTATGCCTGGGCGGAATGAAGACGAGTCCCAGGAAATAACACCCTAATTGCAAAATGAAAATGGGCCCCAAACCTATACACAGGTTACAACAACACGAAATTTTGGAGTATTATTTCGTACATTTGGTTTCCATTTTCGCTTACACTTGGGGTGTGTTTTCATGTCATTGCTATTTTAGAAAGAAATGAAAAAAAATTTTCCAAAAAAAAATTGCGCGATTTTTTTAGGAAAAATTATTTGCCTGCGGCGCTTCAACACACGTTCAACTAAAATTTTAATAAACTATATTTTACTATTTATATAATATATATATATATGTATATTCATTCTGAAATTAATCAAATCGACGGATAAAACACAACCAATTTTTTTCTCTTGGAGCCGATTTTCCTGGGTTGCAATTTCTATTCTTTAAAATTAAATTGCAAGAAAATACACCCCAAAGAGTCAATGAAATCTGGCCCCAAATTTTATCAGTACACAACAAATAATTATTTTTGGGTCCTCTTGCGCTTATTGGGGTCTTATTTTTAAACGGCTTTAAAACCAAAAAATGAAAGCCGCCCCCACTGAAATATTTGGGGTCGTGGCTCACAATTTTTTGGGGCCCTTCATCATCGCTTGAGAGGCTATTTCATTTTGAAATTTGGGGCCCACCTTCATAATGAAAACATACCCTAAATTTGAGGCCTATTTTCATTTTGCAATTGGGGTGTTATTTCCTGGGCCCGTCTTTGCACAAAATGTCACTGGAAATGTTTGACAAAATCAAATAACTTTGGGCAAATTTTCATGTACGTACGACGAAAATATTGTCATCAGAGCATGCGCAAAACATTACCCTATATTGTTTTGACTTCGAAGGATATGGCTTTGAGTTCGACGTAGCCAATCGGGTTTGCATAAAATTGAGAATGTGATAGTTTCATTTCTCAATATATAATCGAGCAAATTAGATAGGCAAGCTATACTATTCACTTCAGCCTGAATTTCATGGTTCTACTTTTTCTTTTATCTCAACCCAAGTGACTATCAGTATCCGGAGCATATGTAGGATTTCTTTGGCGGTGACCTATATAATGGGGTCCATAATTTTAATAAGCCTTCCTATACTCGCTGATTGGGATCTACAATTTTTACACCGATTCCGAACGGTATTTTGAAAAGCTTTTTCAGGCTAAATACTCTATAGTGGCACCATCACTGTGCGAGGTGACCGCCGCCGAAAGAAATGTTAAAGTGGTCAGACCAGGTATCGAACCCAGGACCTCATGTACAAGAGGCGAGCACATTAACCATTGCACCACTTAACTTGTTATAATACCTTTTTCATTTATTTTCTGATATTCCATAAGAACGTGTGCGAGTTATCGATAATTATTATTTAATTTCTATACCCTCACCCATAGGGATGGTGGTATGTATCACTTAATACAGAGGGAAAATGTAAAGCGTAGAAGGAGCCATATTAGACTCTTGGATTCTTTGGACGTTTTAGGTATTTTTAAGACGATTGAGACATGCCCGTCTGTCTGTTTGGTCAACAAGATAACTACCATACATCCGATCACAATGAAATTAAGTTGCGCCTAGGGTGATTTTGCCACGCCCTTTTTACTAGGCAATACTTTGATAAAAGCTACTATGTAATTAACAACTTACTGCTGTGCCACGTACATTTTCCAACCTCCCATACAAAAGTTGGGTAGCTTTACGGTTAGCTGAGTCGATGTCTCCGGTGAACCACAACCGATTTTAATAAAATTTAGTACTGCGAAAAATGTTGTACTAAAGAAGAATCCCTCCGTATCCTTGGTGTTACCAACTGGCGAGAAAAGGCGAAGGATAGAGCCAGTTGGAAGCATGTGTTGAAATTTGTTTGTTTAATTAATATTTGTAAGACGTCTGACCTCATGAGGTTGTAATATAGTCAATAAAAGTAAAGAAAAATGTTGTCAAAACCTACTGCGTAATGTCAAAAGACCAACTTCGCCGTATCCATTTTTGTATCTTCCGTAAGTATTGAGCGAACGCTTGAGACTTCCACTAATGTAACTGTCGTATTTCCGGACTTTAAAGGCACATAGCTACCATTAATTTAGTTGATATTTTTATTAAAAATAATGCCTTCCTTCCAAACCAAAAACAATAAATTTCTATTTGGAGCATTGAAGAACCCAAGCTAGATTTGTGTATCTTATCGTCAATGGAATTTCAGTTGCAACCGAGTACTAAGATAACAATTGACCACTTTATATTTCATCTTCTATCTGTCGACAATTGATAATTATTCGCTTTGTAAATAGATAAATACATTTTATAAATATTAATTTTATGAATATTCATTTGTAAATTATTTCGCGAAGTTCAATTTCCACCGAATTTACACACAACTCTTTGACAACTACACCAAAAAAGTAACCGTTTAGAAGGAACTATAATTGTGTATGACACAAAATAACTTAAACATATATATGATATTTTTAAATTATAACTTTTTATATCTGGTTATAGAGTTCGTAACCCAGGGAAACCCATCCCCATATTTAACCGAAAATGTGGAAAATTTAGCAAAAATATCCATATCTCGGAAACGGAGCTTCTAATCGAAAATATTACTAATTTTTGGGAATTTCCAAGAATTTTTCATATAGAATTTTAAAAAAAAAAAACGCCTTAATAAGAAAATCGCTAAAATAAAAAATGACTATAACTCGACAACGATGCATACAATCGCAAAAGTAATAGAAATTTATTCCCATACGCGGCTGTAACCTATGGATGTCTTGAATACGACATTACTTAAAAGAAAAAAATCACTAAAACTAAAATTTCTCGATTCAAAAATCGCTAAAACAGCCTTATGCCAATGTATCGGAAACAATCGAACAAATAAGTAATTTTTACGGGTACCTAAGGATTTTTCATAAAATGTTTCAATCGTATGGAGGAAATGTTTTTCAAAAAATCGTCAAAATAAGAAAATCGCTAAAATAAATAAATGTTATAACTCGGAAACGGTACGTCCAATCGTGGAAATAATGACTTTGTTACCTCCGTAGGAGACTTCAACCAATGGATGCATTTAATACGGCATCACTCATTTTTAAAAAACTGGCAAGCACATTTGTCTGTTTTAAAGATTTTTTATTTGAAAAATGTATGATTAACGGAATTAAAAAAGGCAACTATTGGCTAAATCCTTCTATGGCACTAAAAAATTTATTGTTTATTGTTTCCGCGTTATAGGTATTTTTTTTTTCTATTTTAGAGATTTTCTTATTTTGGCGATTTAAAAAAAGTCGTCCATACGAATTGGATCACTGTATGAAAAACTCTTAGAAACCGGGAAAAACTGGTTATACATGTTTTGGTATTTTGAACGCTCCATTCCTTAAATATATAAGTAATGGCGTTTTACCGATATTTTATTCGAAAAGTTTTAGGTTTAGCGATTTGTTTAAAAAAAAGTGATGCCCTATTAATGACATCCAGCCATAGGGTAATGTCACCGAGAGCTGCCATCGTTCGCATCTGACGTTTCATTTCACACTCTTCGGGTGCCGACCGTGCGATAGAGAGTTACGAGGTTGTCATTTATATTTCCGGTCTAGGTAATACTAGTGTTGCCAGATGCAAACTGAAACTTCTATTGGAAAGTTTGAGATTTTTTAGCATAAAAACACGTTTTCACTTATGAACACTATTTTTTCTAATTTAATCTCGGTGAAAAAGTGGAATTAACCAGTAAAAACTTTCGTGCGATGATCTGTTACGATTAGGCGTGGATAATCGAGACAAAAGTGTCTCAATCAACTTGTTTCGACTTTTGGTTATAAAGAACGCTCAAAAATCACTGTAAATTGCTGGTACCAAGAGTTCAGTCGCGGGCGCCGTTCGCCCCAGGGAGCATTTTGTGAAGGTCGTCCAACTTCGGTCGTTTTGCCGGAAACCATCGATGCTGAGCGTGAACTGATAAAGCAATACCGACATGTGACACACCATGAGATTGAGGCATTCTTGGGCATTAGTATCACTGACATCAATAAGATATTGCATATTTATTTGGCCGTGAAAAAGATTTGTTCTCGTTGGATCCCACATAATTTGACGAATGCTTAAAAAAGGCTCGTGTAGATTGGAGCAAAGAAATGTTGAAAAAATACATCCGCGGTTGCTCAAATGCAGTGTATAACATCGTCACAAGTGACGAATCATGGATCTATGCATATGAGCCTGAAACAAAACAACAATCGACCTTATGGGTATTGCTAGACGAGCTAAATCCAACAAGAGTTGTTCGTGGAAGAATCACATAGAAGTAAATGATCGCGTTTTTCGGCATAACCGGTCATGTGGCCACAATGCCTTTAGTGGAACGTAGGTCTGACTCAATTCTGAGTGGTATTCTACCATATATTTGCCAACAGAGTTCGAAGAAATATGGGAAAGCAAGAGAAGATGGAACCTGTCGAATTGACGGGTCATCCGCCGGACATCCCTGCTTTGCTTAGGCACCCAATGCTTCTTTTTAGTGCGGGGTCAACGTTTTTCTGCGTGGTCAACGTTTTTGTCCGAAGCATCTGTTGGAGCGTTTAAAAACCATGTTTTGTAGGTGTCTCAATCCCAGTAGAAAAAGTACTTGAAAAATTGGTTTGAGCCCATGCAAAAGTGTATTGATCTTCACGGAGAATATTTTGCAAAATAATAAAACCATTTTCAATGATAAATGAGTTTTTTTATTGCTGAACCCGAAATATAAATAGAAACTTTGATTTGACATACATTGCCTTACACCAGGTGATATTACAAAAATTTTGGACTTAAATTGTTCATGTCGTGTTGATGAAAAACCGAAATTTAAACGTATTTTGGTATTTTTTGTTATCTTTTATTGTTAGAATACTTTTTTGTTGTAGTTAAAACAACAATTTTAACGTACAGAACGAAATGCTTTCGTTGTTTTCTTGGTGGAAGGTTTGAGCCAATGCCTCTATCTGTTATTATTAAAGCAACACTTTCCAACATGAAACGTCCATATGCAACCACACCAAACTTCGTAAATTTTCTGAGACAAATCGTTACTCTCGATGTCATTACTCTAAGTACTCAGTAATCATATATTTAGACCTTTCAAAGTGACTGCACAAATAATGGGGATGTTCAAAGCACCGTCGGTGGTGCAATGGTTAGTGTGCGCGGCTCTTGTACATGAGAACGTGGGTTCGATTTCTGCTCAGACCACCTTACATTTCTTTCGACGGCGGTCACCTCGCTTAGTGATGGCGACACTATCGAGTACTTAGCCATGAAAATGATTCTCAAAATACAGTTCGGAACCGGTGCAAATCTGTAGGTCCCAATCACTGAGTGTAAAACTAGAAAGCGCACATGTCACTGATTGTGAGAAGCTCTCCCCAATCCCTTCATGGGATGTTATGGGACACCATTTTTTTTTATTTTTTTTTTCAAAGTTTATCACGCACGCCAGTTGCTTTCACGCGTGACTAATGAATTGTTAAAACTCTCATCATTTCCCTTGCGGGAGTTTTAGTCTGTCTGTTTTTTTTTTTAAATTCAATTTAAATAGAGAAAATTGAATTGTCAAAACTAGTTGGCATTTTGAATAAAATCAGTGCCAATAAAAAGAAAGACGGGAACAAAATATAATTGGGTTCAATGCAACCATGCAATATGAGAAAAATAATCATAAAAATTGGATTTGTTTCTGTTCGCTGCTTCGCACACAACTAGAGTGTTTAAAGACTTGCCCAATTTGTATATAAGTACGTTAATTATCACGTTTGTTTTTAGTCATATTTAATTATTTATTTTAGTGTTTTTGTGTTTTAAATGAAAAATTCCAATTTCGGAAGCTTCATTTCCATTTAGCGAATTTAACAAGGTTTGGGGCCAAAAACTTCTGATTTTTCATACAAAATCCAGCTGATTCCGGCCCGAAACATGTTAAACACGCTAAGCGGATAACGTTTTTGACACTTGGATATAAATACCAAAACCGGTTCCTACCCTTATAAAAGCCAAATGCAACTGGTTTTTCAAAACCCGTATTTTCCTTAGCAACCGAAATTGACCGGTTTTTGTATATTCTACACACTTAGTGGTGCTTGTATCGATCCTTTATCCTACTTTCATTATAAAAGTTGCCTTTTGAATTATAGGTCTGGTATTATATTTCAAGGAAATTTTAAAAAGTAAATGCCGCTTTCAGTCTTTGTTTAAAAAAAACCGTCACTTCCGATAATTCTGTTCTCTTATAATTTTTGGTATATTTATATTCCTTGTGCTTCAATGGAGCCGTGCTTGAAAATTTCACATACATATAAACGCACCTCTTCTTCCCTGTCAAACTCCTTTGTATTCATGAGATGGGCAAAACTTTCTCCGTAACTTAATTATACGACGAAAACTATTTAAATAAATTTCTTACGCGCAACTACTTCAGTTAGTTGGTAATAGTTTGTTACCAACATCAAAGAAGCGACAACAACTTTCTATTGTGGCTTTGAAGTAGAACTAAAGTAAAATACATGGAAAATTATGAAACATTATAATGCATATTTCTTCTTGTAACTTTTTATCACGACAAGAATTCTCCTCCTTATTTAATTTGTTCTCTTTTTCTTGTTCCATTTTAGGGTGAAGATAGTGTGGAATACTTTCTTGGTCTAACACCGAGCGGAATTGTGGTGCTGCGCAACAAAACAACAGTGGCTCATTATTATTGGCCCCGTATAGCTAAAGTCTATTACAAAGGACGCTATTTTATGCTACGGATAAGTGATAAAAATGTATGTATATTATTAAGATACGTGTAGGGGTAAAGCACCCCAAGTAGTAAATGCTGCCGGAAGTCGGGGCGTCACTTTGTTATCAAAGGCGTTAAGAAGTGTTTTTTCTTTACACGTTTCCTTTATCCTTTCTGTTGACAAAGTACTTTTAGCTCCGTAAAATATTTTTTTATATTTTAAAAAATTTTTCCATAAAACTTAAAGAAATTTCGTTATCACCAAGAGTTGCGAACGAAAACTTTTTTAGCGGTTTTTTGTTGGACGGGTATAACAAATTATTTGAAAGTTTTCCTTTTTGGCTTTATCAGTTATCTTGTTATTACTGCATATTTTCTTGTTTGCTTTTTTTTCGTTTCTATAGAATGAGTTGAATACTTATGGCTTTGAGACACCTCGTAAATCAGCGTGCAAACACTTATGGCGCTGCTGTGTTGAACATCATGCATTTTTTCGCTTGATGCGTGTTCCGCCATCTCTGCCAAATTCACCAACAAATACTTCGGATATTTTTCAATTGGGCTCGAGACTGAAATGCAGGTAAGTTGTGAAAACTTTCCAAATTTTAAGTGAAAGAGAATTGGTGGGAATCCTTGCAGTTTTAACAAGTGTTGAATGGGAAACACTTGGTGTGCTCGCCAAGTAGAAGGAATATATCTGCATAACATTTCCATGTGAATGGTAAGGATTCTTAAGCGATACTTTAGTTGAAAAGCCCTACGTTGAGGAAACGATCTCAATGAGAGACGATAGATAATTGCTGTGATAGTATATAGTTACGATTAGAGTGACCAAAATCGAAACCGAAAAACCGCTGAAACCGGTTAACCCATTTTTGGCATTAACCGTGTGCCTGTTTTTTAAAAAACCTAATTTTCGAACAAACCGAAACCCGGTTATTTGATAATAGTTAACCATTTTTTACTCAATTTGTGTTAATATCATTAAAAAAAATCAATGAGTGTTTGAACTCACGGCCGATGTGTTAATACCATTTTGTTACAAGGTACCTGTTCGATTTCTATGAACACATTAGAAAATTTTGCATTGGAAAATAAAAAAAAGAATAGTTTTGAGCTGAAGGATCTTTTGCTATTGCACTTTATTTTTTCTTACATCTGCTTTAACCTTAGATGCAATATTGTTAAAATAAATAAAGCAATATTTAGCTCCTTGAATTAATTATTTTTGCTTTGTCATAAACAGAGCGACGACAAAAAGTATTGAATAGTACAGAGAACTTATTACACTCTTTTTCCGCTCTCATGTCTGAGTAAAAGAGCATAAACTAGTCTTATTCTCTTTATACAATATTTCAATACAAATGCACCATTTCGACAATGTTATTACATAAAACAATACATAAAGCATAAATGTTACAAAAGGCATCAATATTTCACATCAAATTTCTGAATGGACCAAGTTATGGCAAACAGAGAGTAGTAGGTTTTGAGTCATTCCCAATATGTCGCCAGTGCTTTTGAGTCACCCAATTCGCTGCATGAGTTCTCTATACTATTCAATAGTCTTTGGCGACGACTACCTGCTTGTTTGTTCGCTGCTGCTACATCAAAACCATCATATTTATTTTCAGGCAGAGACTATTGTTGTACAACAACGACATATGTGATGCTAACGCTGTGTTCACTTTGATAGATTGCCCAACCTGTGCCTATAGATGTTAACACATCAAAAAATATAAATAAATTAAAAACCATGCATTTTACACTTAGAAAATGTATCATATGGTTTTCGAATTTTAATGAGATTCTGGTTTAACAAACATGATCCAAATACCAAAAAGATCCAAATACCATTTGAAAATGAATTTTTTTTTGGATTTTTTCTTTTTTGTGTGGAAGAAATACTCTTTTTGTAGATATATTTAGTGGCTTGGGCTTGGCTTATATTATATTATACCAAAGTATATTTTGCCACAATTAATGGAACTTAAATAAAAATTTATTTAGCTTTTTAATTTTTTTCAAATTTCAATATTTAGATTATTTTACAAATAAATGTTTTAAACTTAATCCACCGGTCGTTGTCAAAATTAAAAACCTCTCGAAAAACTGACTTTTCGGACAAACCGACACCCAGTTTTTAAAAAATGCTTGTTTTTGACACTCTACTGACGATAATACTTAAAAGTACATTTTACAAAAGTGTAGCAAACAATGGTTTACAAAGCCACCAAGTCTAATACAATGAGTATTTTAGAAATATTAATAAAAAGTAAATTCTTTGAACCTACACTCAAAGAAAAGGATTTCCTAAACTTGAGTTCAAATCTACCTTAAATGTAGTTCAAAATATTTATTCAATTGTAGTCCATTTGTATTTCAAATTTAAGTATATATGAAGAAATTATACTTAATCTGAGTACACGTCCAAATAGTATGTAACGAAAACAATATATAACAGAAATACTAAATACTTGTGGAGAAGGGAGCTGATGATATGCCTTGGTGGGCATTGAAATAGCTAAATTCCCAACCATCCACCATAATAATCAATTTCACATTATCTCTTTAATAATATATACTATTCAATAGTACTTTTTCATAGAAACAGTACTTCCTAATAGTAACTGATCTTGAACCGAAAATTATTCAAGAACATAACATCATAAAAATCGAATTGTATAATCTTAAACGGAACAAATTTCCTTAACTGTTCTAGGACAAATTTGCTCAAAAGTAGTATCATTTTACTAAATTTTAGGAAAATTATACTCAATTCTACCAAAGGCGTTTTAAAATTTAGTCCACAAAATACTTCAAAATAATTGTATAGACGAAAAGATTGTAAGTTCGTACCGGACTAAAAATTCTACCCAATATTAAAATTAAGTTCATAGTTGTACTTAATTTAAGTACATATGCATATAAAATGGTTTTAAGTACATGGGTCATGCTTTTAAGATAAAGTGTCCTTAATATTAACAATGTCGAGAGTTACAAAATGTGCTGAATGTAAAAAGCTTTTGACTAAACTGAAGTAAAAATACACATAATTTTTGGGTTTTCAGTGCTGAGTTTTTTGTAGTTTACCTCCCCAATTCCCATTTAGTTCATGGCGGTAATCGTACTAGTATTCGGCTTTTGTTGGTTGTTGATAACACTTATACTTATTACTTCTTATGAGGACTGTGTTATATAATTTCAAGGAAATCACTTCTTTAATCAGTGAATTATGTCTTAATTCTAAGTTCTTTGTGCATACATTTTTGGAAGCCTCTCCATGATAGAAGATTTTTCTTCTATAAGAAAATTTTTCTGCAAATGAAATATATGTACTTATTACATAAACAAAATTGGTATGTGTTTAGTGAAATTGGTGCTTTATTAAAACAAAAGTTTCCTCATTTAACCTCCATTCGTGCTTAATTTGAGTCACCAATTAACTTGATGTGAGGAACTGATTGAATCGTTTTAAAGACTTGTCATCACTTTTGAAGGGGAACGTTGTTCAGAAAACATGTATTTTTAGGAGGCGACTGGTATACTGAAATTAAGGAAATTTTAATTTTGTTGAATGATACGTTTCCTCGAATTAAGGACATACAGTTTCCCAATTCTAAGGAATCTTATCTTAAGGATGATCTTCATTTCAGTTAAAAAATTGTGGATCCAAACGAAGTTTGATTTTTTATACTTTAACCCCATTTGAAAATTAAATTTAGTTATCTTTTTTAGTGTAAAGCCCTGTATTCGGTTTTTACGACATTTTCGTTGCCATACACTCACAGAAAATTCGGTTGAGATAACCGAATTAGCCGTAACCGAAATTAGAGGTTGTCACAACCTCAGTGGAGGTTGACACAACCTCATTGGAGGTTGACACAACCGCAATAGAGGTTGTCACAACCTCATTGGAGGTTGAACAACCTCATTGGAGGTTCAAATTCTTACAAAAAAATTACAAATGGAAAAAAAGTCATTTATATAGGGAAATCTTTAGGGTTATGAATTGTTTATTCATGCCTGTTCCGACCTTTTTTGAAGTCCCGGACATCATGGGCCACCGTACCAATTTTGACGTGCGTCTACAACGACCGACCTTGAAGAACTGCAAAACCGTGGATATTTGGTTGAGCATTTTCTGCAAAAAATACGTTTCAAGACATAAAATATAATTACAATATTCTCACTTACCTTTGGTAACAACCACAAAACAAAAATTGATACAGCCGCGACGGCAACAATTATTCATTCTTAGCTTATTTGAATATAATATTTCTATTTATAATTTTAAACTTCAGGTATGAAATACATGGAATTATGTTGTGGTAACCGAATTGAAAATGAATTCGGTCAGACCTACAGAATTCAATAGAAATTCGGCTACAGCAATCGAATTGACGCCAGATTCGGTCATTGCAACCGACTTAAGGCTAAATTTGGTTATTGCGACCGAATTGATACCAAATTCGATAGATACAACCGAATTGATGACAAATTCGGTTGTTGCTACTGAAATGGTGTCACATTCTATTACTCCAACCGAATTTGGTAACAATTTCGATTGTTGCATCCGAATTAATTCCAAATTCGGTTCTTTCAACCGACATTTAAGAAAATTTAGTTGACAGAACGAATATAATTGAATTTGTAGCTTTAACCACCGAATGCATTATGAAATGAGGTTGCTTCAACCGAATTTCAGTTGTGGGGACTAAATTCGGTCGTCACAACCTCAATTCGGTTGTAGCAACCGTAAATTCGGTCTAACAATTAGTTCTCAGAGTGTACGAGGTAGGTGTATAACAAATAAAGACAATTTCGTGAACCGTAAATTTCGACCACTTTTCAAATTTAGTTGTCTTAGATCCTCGTTATGTTTAAAGCTGTAATTTCCTTTAAGGCTGTAAGAGATCATGATCATGGCTGTAAGAGATCATGTCTTGTCCGGCTATTGAAAAAACTGTAAATGCCGCGGGTGGGATTCGAACTCACATTCGCTGGACGATCGTTTCGATGTTTGTGAAGCATCATCTTCAGCAGCGTCTAGCCCGTTAAGCCACTGCGGTGTGTATTTACACAAGTCACTAACCGAAGACATTTATTGATTGCTTAAGCAAACTCAGTGACAGGGTTGTAACGCCAAGATTATTTCGTACGAAAACCATTGTTTGATAATTGTTTGGGACCGGAATTTCGATTATTTTGGCAAACAAAAGTAGCACTACACGCGTTAAAAATAAAATGGAGGGCGAAGAGGAAATTTTAATGCATTATTGCCAAAGCAAATCTGAGATAGGTTGTAATTCTCTGCAAGAAAAATTTCCGTTTAGAGATAAATGACAAAGTTTCTTACGAAAATTTCGCAGGAACTGAATACCGGCTTTAAAAGATGTAATTCATTTTAAGCCAGCATATCTGTTGGTCGCTTAGTGACAACAATCATAGAGAAATAGACAAGAGTTTCTATCCCTCTCTTTACGTTCTCTCGATGACGACGAGGTAGTAGGCCATTTCGTCGAGTTCACTTTCTTTTGTATTTTACTCTTTGGTTGGACTTAAAACGGATAGAAATAAAAAGGGATGCGAATTTTCGCTTGATGGAAAAATTGCTTTGAGGGCACGCAAAAGTGTATTGAAATTCACGGGGAATATTTTAAAAAATATTAAAATCATTTCCAATGATCAATGATTGTTTTTCACTCCGGGACCTGATAACCAATTTTTTTTTGTTTATTGAATTCTTTTTAAAAAAATCTAAAAAGTCATGTCCCTAACATGTTCTGTAAAGTTATTAAAAATGAAAATCTAAATTAAACAATTACGCGTTTTCACACGTTTCAAAAATAAAACCAGCCCGGGCCACATATACCACACGCTGAAAAATATCGGCCACAGCAACATATTACAGGAAACATGTACATGTTTGCAAGCACTGTTTTCATGAATTGAAGATCTGCTGCTTTTTTGTTTCTTTGCTGTTTGTTTCGTATTTATTTTTAGTGGTGTTTAACAAAATAGTCACAGTTAGGTCTCAAAAACATATATTATAGCCTATTAACCATTGTGTCTCAAACATGTTATATTGAATAGCAAACACAATGTGTTTGGGCACAAGTATAGTATATTTGCGACAAGCTACAAACACGTTATATTAGCACCCAAACAACAAAATAGGACAGATTTTTCAGCGTGCATGTACATGTCTGCAAGCATTGTTTTCGTGAATTGAACAACTGCTGCTTTTTTGTTTCTTTGTTGTCGGCAACGTTTTTGTTTTCAGTAGTATTAAAAAAAAACACCTTTGTCTCACAAAAACATATATTATAACTAGTGTATTCAAAACCGAAACCGGTTAACCGAATTTCGGTCGGTTAACCGCATGTCGGTTTTCTAAAAATTTGTATTTTCGAAGTACCGGTTTAACCGGTTATTTTAAGTCGATTAACCGGTTTTTTGGGTTTTCACACATAGCTCAGTATGATTACTGACCGCATCAGACAGACACAAAAAGCTTTTCCAACGAATTATTTCGACGATAATTTCCTGAAATTAGTTCTAAAATTGGGAATTTGAACCCCCGTAATTTCGAAGCAGATGACCCATTTGAAATCTATGAAGTGGCAGGTTGCTTGTTAAAGGCTAGAAATTTACAAAATGGGACACTCGAAAAAATATTGGGAAATATTAAAAACTTTCTTCCAAAGTTCTGAGTATTCACCTCAAACTGTCAGAAATCTACGAAATAAATTCAATCCAAATAGAGTGCATGCAATTTATGAAGCGAATTCCTCAATTCGTATCGTTCGTGGACAAAATTTCTCGTTTACGTGCTCGTCTGGTGCGTTCAGTGGAAAATATTGCCGCTGTAGATGAAAGTGTGTTCGAACAGCTGTCAACTGCAACTCGCTACCGTTTGCAGAACTAAACATTTATCGCACTTCCTTTCCCACAATTTTGTGCGTTTTTACGGAAAAATCATATGTTCCGATGAAGCACATTTTCACCTCGGGGTTACGTTAACAAACAAAATTGTCGCAGTTGGGGCTCGGAAAATCAAAATATCATCGAGGACAAGGCAATGTATCCACAACGAGTGACTGTTGGTGCGGTGTGTGGCATAGCGTCATCATAGGCCTATTTTCCTTTGAAAATGAGCAAGGAGCCGCCGAAACCGTCAATGGCTTGCGTTATCGTGCCATGCTCAGAGATTTTTTGTTCCCAAAAGTTGAAGGCAGGACGGTGATACGACCCACACTGCCAACGTCGCTATCGATCATTTACGCGCTGTGTTCGAAAAGGGAAAAATCAGCCGAAACTCGGAAGACTATTATATCCGAAGTGCCGAAAAACATAAGTGCTACACAAAGAATCCCGAGTCCTTAGAGGCGTTAAAATCCAAAATATAGGCTCAAACAATCAAAACTGAACTACAAAATTGAGTAGATAGAATGAGGTACTGTAAAGAAATGTTCATTCATAAATATATCAATAATGGGCCTTACCAAAAAAATCATTATTTTGAAAAAATTTTTGAAGTATTTTTTTTAAAGCGAAATTAAATTCCAAATTTTGCATGGCCTATTCTGTTGTTTTCCATTGCATCCCATAAATGCATAGGTCCACACTCTGATTGGGACCACGAGTGTTACACCGGTTCCGAACAGTATTTTGACAAGCATTTTGATGCAATTTACTCGATAGTCGATCTCAAAATGCAGGGAGACGAATTGAAAATAAACGATGTTTATAAAATGCATAGTGTCCCTTTTGTCATAAAAACCGAAACCGGTTAATAACCGGTTTATACACCTCGGTTTAACCGAAACCCGGTTTCGCAAAAATCGGAATATTCAAAGAAACCGAAAACCGGCAGTTTTGAAAAACCGGAATTTTGAATACAAGAATTATAACCAATTAATCATAGTGTCTGCAATATGTAATATTGAATACCAAACACAAGTGTGTTTGGACACAAGTATACTATATTTGCGACAAACTACAGAAACGTTATATTTGCATTCAAGCAACAAAAAATTTTCGCATTTGGGGTGCTGAAATTACACAAGCGATTGTTGAGAAACAAGTGCATTAAGAACGTGGCACTGTTTGGTATATATTGTGGCCTGGGGCCTCCATCGAACCAGTTTCCTCGGAAATGCGGCTTGTCAGGCAACAATAGTTAATGGTGGGTGCTCTGTGCCCACATGATATTTTAGTCTTGTTGTTCCTAAATTGAATGATATTGAAATGGATGTCGCCATGTGGTTTCATCAATTACATTTAATCATGCGTGCAGTTTGGGACACCCTTTACTTGGTTTCATCTGAATTTTTTATATTATAAGATAAAACGATAAAATCCAAAAGTGAAAGTATTAAAACTCAAAAAAATTTACAATTAAACTTTTCAATATTTGCCCATTTAAATACTGATTTCTATCATCATAAAGTTACAGAATTGCGGTACAATTAACAAAAATTGGAAACAATTGCCGGACGACTTTTTCGAATCTCACGGCACTGCTTCTTCTCGGCTTCTGGTTCTTCGTTCTTGGCTTTTAAATATTTCATTATTTTTTTCATAATTTTTCTAAAAGTTATTTTGTATTACATTAGTATCTTTATAAAAAAAGGATTACAAAATTAATTTCAATGACAAAGTGTGAACGTCGTAATAATAGTGCGGCTGAACTTTATACTTGACATAAATTTGTCCTTTTAACTAGTATTACCAAGTTAATTATCTTAATGGTGTATACTATTCAAAGAATGTAATAACTTTACACACTTTCTCGACCACAAACCAACAAAAATGTACATAATTTCTTCACAAACTTTGGTAATTGAAGGGAAAACTTTTCTTCAACTGACAAATTTAAATGAGGATATTTACTAAGTATGTCTGCATGCATACATTGGAAAAGTTTCATATGGTTCATATACGGCACTTTCTAGTTTGAATATAAATCTAAGGATGTACTAACATGACAAATGGAACAACACAAAGTAAAACATGATTTTCCTAATTAAATTACTTAAAAAATACACAAACTTCCTTAAGGATATGAAATGTTTTTCTGCAAAAACCACAAAACTTTTGTTACACGCATTTGGAGCCAACGACAGATACAGTTGTGGCTCGAAGTAATGATATGTCAATAGATTTATAGATTATAGTAACATACTATCGAATACTCCATACAACTTCTTAGCTCAGATTAAATTAAAAAATATTGTAATAAACCAAATCGAAGTGTTTACCAGAAAAATTAGCCCCTAAAAACAAATAAATTTTCCCCTGAAAATAAACAAGGATAATGTTGATCCTAGTTCAAAAAATATTTGTGCTCTACGAAACCCCTTCAGTGAATTAACCGTGTACAATCAGGGAGCATCCATGAGACAGTTGATCGACTATTTAGTAGGAAAATTATAGATAACAGAGTATATAGGCGAGAGAACGATAAGCAACCAGAAGCAAACTATGCAGCAAACTAAGTTTAAATAGTGTTTGATTGATACTAATGACTGCTAAATTATGTTTCATGTTGGTTGCATCGAGCGAATATACACATTTCCTTTTATATCTGTCTGTTTTATGTCCAACCAAAGAGGAAAATACATCAACAATTCGAACTCGATGCAACGGCCTAACTACTACCTCGTCGTCATCAAGATAACGTAAAGAGAGGGATACCGACTTTTGTATAATGGTTCAACCCACCTCTAAAAATTGTGTTTTTGGTAATTGTGATACCCTCTATCATTCACATTATCAGTTCGTTTGAAACACCATGAATTACTCACCATGAACAGAAAGTATATAAATAAAACACAACAAAATTTGCGAAGATATTTTATTAATTTCATCCTGTTTGTTAAGCGGCATGGCCACACGTACGATTTATCTGATGGAACTTGTGTCTGTGTTGGTAATTCTCTTTGTGCTGACATGGTAACACATCAGTTTTGCCATCAGATCTGCCATCCAATCTCATTTTGCACTTGTGGTGGCAGAGGAACAACGTGTGTATTTCCATATTTTCGTCGGAAGTTTTGTGTTTGAATAATTTAAAACACAACGCAAATGAAAAAGTCGAAAAAAAAACACACAAAACAAACGGCGTCTCTTTCTCTGCTGCAGAATCTGACGAAATATCAAAGGGCTTCAGATATTCCATCAAACCAATCCGTGTGAGTTTTTTCTCACTCACACATAAAAAAAAAGAGCAGATTGGACAGATTATCATACGTGTGGCCATGCCGCTTTAGTCTATGGCATTCATGCATGAAATAAAATATCTATCAACTGCCCACCACAACTCCTCTGGCAGCACAGGGAGTCGGTATCAAACTTGTCCATTTCGCGTAAAATTTCGTTTTTCAGTTCTGGAAACATCTCAGCCTTGTTCGTAAAGACCATACTTTCCACGTAACCCCAGAGAAAGAAGTCCAATGATGTCAAATCGCAAGATCTCTAAAGCCATTTCATCTCGTTGTTTCGTGAGATAATGCCTCCTGGGAACATCGTTCGCAATAGCACCAATGTTTTATGCACTTTGTGTCAAGTGCCCCCGCCCTTTTAAAACCACATGTTACAGTCCATGTCATCTTATTTAGGTCAAAAAAAGTTTGTTATCATGTCAGGAAAACATTGGCTTTATTTTCAACCGTGACTCGTTATAGGTGCATCGTTTTTTCTCGACTGACGTGTGCATTTTCGGTACCCAAAATGCGGCAGTTTTGTTTGTTAACGCATCTGTTTTGGTGAAATCAACTTCTTGTTGTTCAAGCATTCCTTTTGCAAAAATACGGCGTTGCAATTGGTTCTAGGATTCAGTTCATGTGCCAATTGAATTTTGTAGGAGTATAAAAATAGGTCTGTTGTCGAAATCAACTGAACAGTGCTGTGGGAAAGGTTCATTACTGTGCACGAAGACGAATTTAGGTTGTCGCGGCCTGGTCCACACTGTTTCGATCTTACTTATTTTCTTAGTACTGGGTTTCAAACAACCCAGACAACCAGCTTGATCTTCTGTTTTTCTTCTCCAGTTAGTAACAATAACCTCTCGCAGGCAATTTTCCACGTTCTCTTTCCAGCGAAGTCTTGGTCGTTCTATTTTTCGATGTCCTTCGAGTACGTCTTCGAATATCATTCGCATTGCTTCATTCTGATTCATTTTATTGATATAGCCAAGCAAAAGTAATCTCGCTATTTAGATACGCATAACTACGTCGATGTCGGGATACAGATTATGCAACTCGTGGTTCATCCGTCGTCAATACTTGCCGTTTTCTATTATAGGAACATATATTTTTCGTATCATTTTTATCTCGAAGACTCCCAGTAATATTTCACAGGCGTGCGATATGACTCAGGATTCTGCACGATAGAGTAATATACATACAGTCTGCAACAGCTGTTAAAGATATGATTGGATGTTGCGTCGCAAGTTGGAATTTCATTGAGTTGAAGTTGCAGATGACAACACCAGCTTCAAACATAATTTAAAAGTCATTATCATCAATCAAACATAATTTAAACCTAGTTTGTCTATCGCTCATTCCTTCATCCACTTTCTTTTGCTGAAGTTTCCAACTTCATAGTCGATGAGCTATGGCATCAAACCCCCAGTTCAGCGCCATTAAGCAAGATGGGTTGTATGAGAGTCTGATATAGTTGGATGTTCGATTCTTGAGACAGGCTGACAGGCTGATCCTCGTAATTTCCAGGCTGACGATACTGCTTCTGTACACGGCATATTCGAGGTAAATAAATTCGTCAACTACCTCGAATATGTAAGTGTTACCAACGTTCTCCCTTTCATCCCATCGGGTGGATGTTCTGTTTGTCGAAACCTTTAATTTTGTCTTGACCTCGTTGACTGCCAAACCCAATTTTGCTGATTCAATATTGCTGATTCTCGAAAATATTGCAATAACTTTTCGCAGATTTCTCCCAATGATGTCTAAATCATCAGCATTCGCGAGCAGCATTTGACTTTTGTTGCTGTTAGTTTTTTTCGTGTTGACTGCAGATTTTCACACGATGATATCAATAAATATATTGAAGAGATCGCATAATAGGGTCTCGCCCTGCCTGAGACATCGCCACGTACTAAATGGTCGGGTGAGATCTTTACCAATCTTTCTTTACTGATAACTTCGTGTCGGTCAGTGTCATTCTACAAAGGCGTGTCAGCTTAGCTGGAATACGAGTACCAAGCTCTGACATAGTTTGGTACAGTTTCCTCGTATCGGGCTATCGAAGGCAGCCTTATAATCCACAAAGCGGTGGTAGGTGGCGATTTGCTTTTCGTGGGGGTTTCTTCAGGATTTGCAGTAATGTGAATATCTGGTCGATAGCTGACTTTCCAGGTCTAAAGCCACACTGATAAGGTCCGATCAGATCATCAACAAACGGCTTTAGTCTTTCGCACATAACGCTCGACATGACCTTGTATGCGATGAAAAAAGGGCTTATTCCACAATAGGTGGTACATATGTATACTCGGGTCGCTTTTTTGCAAACCGGACACAGTAGGGTAAGACTCGAATCGTTGGGCATGCATTCGTCTAGCCAGATTTTGCGTATGAGCTGATGCATGCACATTCCGAACTCATAGTCGCAACGTTCAAACAGCTCAGCCGGTAGTCGATCAGCACCAGCGGATTTATTGATCTTAAGTCTGGAAATTAGTTCTGACTTCGGTTTGGTTTGGAGGAGGCAGTCGAAGCAATCGTCCTGTATTTGCTCGACGCCAACATCTATATTCAAGTCACCTGTGTTAAGTAAAGCAGAGAAGGGACGTCGCCATATTTCCGGCATATTCTCTACAAATACTCTCTACAAAAAGGAATCTTCTTATCTCTAAAGAAATAGATGTCAATAATGTGGTCCATAATTTTTAAATTTATCCATGTATTTTCTGCAGATATGATTTTGTTTCTTCGTTAAGACATGAGCTACATATGTAACCTGGCTTACGGAAAGGTTCCAAAAAGAAACCCGTTTCCCATTACATCCCATAAAGGGATTGGTCACGAAAGCAGCTGTTGACGATTACAATTTGCGTTCGCGCGTTGCGTTCTTTCTAACTTAAAGTGTAATTTGACACAAAATAGATGAGGTCAGGAGTCTGCGGTTAGTTTCATTGAAAAGAGCGTTGCATTTTCTATATAAAGTTAGTTAAAAAGACAGAAATCCATTGTGACGGCCACAGCTGTCATTCCTTAGACCAGGTGATATATACAACAGAAGTAAAATGAATTTAATTTTCAAATTTCTTACTTTTACGCACTCATTTTCAGAAAATTTGTATCCCGCGTAGCTGGAACTTGTAACTGAGGCCATATTGGACGTGATCGAATGTGTATCAGACCGACTCACAAAAAAAAAACTTTTGTCCGCCCCTCAAAATTTAGCTGGGTTTGTTTTGAGATCCCGTGATTTAAAAAAGGTTTTTTTTAGTTTTTCAAAGAATTTTGTACTTTAACTATGGACAATGTATAAAATATTGTATAGGACAATGTATACAAAGGCGCGTCCTTTTTTCAGATATTTTCTGCATAAAATTAGAATTTTTAAGTTTTTGTTACTGAGATTTTTATAATTTAATTGTCACATTGATATATTTTAATCTTTACTCGATTTAAGTTAATACGTGGTTTAGGTTTTTTTGAAATTTGCAAACAAAAATGCTCCGTACTAAAAACTTAAAAATTCTTTTTTTTTCAGAAAACACCTTGAAAAAAGAATGAGTCGGGGCATGTTTCGGCATGTTTTATATACCGTTGGACGCGCCATAAAAATCCTTTCATATGGTACTAATATTGTATACATTAACTTTAGCTAAAGTACAAATTTAAAAGAAGTTATACTAACTGCACATATTTCAGATTTATTTATTTTGGAAAGATTCTACTGAAATATGCATCAAACTTAATGCAAACGAAAACTCAATTGGAATGATAATTTGTTTCAATGCAAATGTTCGAAAAATATCGCAGGCACAAAAACACAAGTAAACATTCATAAATCACATAAACAATAAAACCATCGACTCTGATTTGACATGATTTCTGATGTTGCCTGCCTGAAAGACAACACAATTCAAACACACCCCCAGAAAATGTCCACAATTAGCCGTAAACGAATTTAGAGTTTGTGCCACACAACTTTAAAAAATCATTACATCCCTTAGGAGTTGTCACAAACGCATTAGGTATTTGTCACAGCCTATTAGAGTTTGCAGCAATCGGCTTTCAGTTGTGGGCATTAAATTCAGTCGTGACAATCACAATTCGGTTGTGACAACTGGAATTCAGTGGCAACAACCGAATTTACGGTTGCTACTCGGTAGTTTCAAACAATTAATTCTGTGAGTGCTGGCAAAATGCTGATGTTTCGAGAATTTTTTGCATTAGTTTTCCGTGACTAAAGTAAACTTATAACAATTGGCCTCGACCTAAAACTAGTTGCTTATAACGAGCCGACACTTTACATTCATCCACATAAACCATACATTGTAAACTATGCATGTTTTTCTAAAAACATGTTACAAAGTTTGTTTAAAAATTTTCATGGTCATTACCATGTAAAGTTACGATTTATGAAAACATTTCTTATAAATTAAAATAAATGTTTCCCTTCCCATGTTTGTGAAAAAGTTACTTTTTGTTCACAACATTCAAATGGGATGTCCAGACCGTCGTAGTGTTAGTCAAGTAAGAACAACAAAGAAAAAAAACTGAAAAAGAGAGGAAAACATTTTTCGAATGGAAATGTTAAAACATACGAGTAAAGGCAGAAGTTTTTTGTTTGTTTGTCTTGAGATTTTATTAGCAAAAAACAACAATCCATCCGTTTTTTCTTATCCTTTTGAAATTCAGCAAGCCATGACAAATATGCGAAAAGGTTTTTTGCCAACAGTTTACATAGCATTCGTTGTCGTTTGGGGAAGGAGTCCGTCATCTTCAGAAAGGTAATGGAATTAAACCATTTGCAACATTTTATTGGGAGATTGATTTATGGCATGTAGCTCCACTCAGCTATGATTTTTTTTGCTGATGTTCTAGGCAAATGACGAGCATTTCAGGTTATAATATATAAATTCAAGGTAAAAATAACAATATGTATTCAATCATATTTTAGACACTGTATATACCAATGCAATTGCTGGCTGCCTGTGGCATTTTAAATCTAACAATAAACCATACAGTTTCGTTTAAATCCAATCAACTGAATGAGGCTTACAGCAAGCAGCTCGATCTCGAACGAAAGCTTTCTCTCGTGTTCTAGGCGAATTCAAGCTGACTTAGGTTCCACAGTCTTGTGATTTCAAGCCGAATGGAAACATAAAATCTTTCAAAACTTTTCAGTTCAAATCTTGGTTCCTCTGTTTTAAATGTGCTGTTATTTGGCAACAAACCTAGAGTTAGTCGAACGAAAATTTCGAATAAGTCGACAAATTCGAGATCGGAAAACATGCATTTCATCTTTTCAAAAACTGAATTCATTCCAGGCTGTGCGCCTTGTAGTTTTTACATTCAATGATTGGGACCTATAGTTTTACACCCGTTCCGAACGGTATTTTAAGAGGTTTTTTCATGGCTTAATACTCGATAGTGTCGCTGTCATTAAGCGAGGTGACCATCGTCAAAAAAATGTAAGGTGATCAGAGCAGGGATCGAATCCACGTTCTCATGTACAAGAGGCGCACACACTAACAATTGCACCACAGACGGCCTGACACAAATGTCGACGGCCACACAAAAAGAGTCGGCAAAAAAGTGTAAAATACGTTTGTATTTCACAGTTCTGTACTAAAACGACATGAAAAAGTTAAATCAGGTCTTGTAACTCCACTTGGAGTAAGTCAATTTTCCTCGAACATCTCTTATTTGCACAACCCCATGACGAAGAGTGGAAAATGAAGTGTTAGATGAGACCAATGGCTTCTCTATTCTAATCTACTCTATGATTCAACACACTATCGTTCAAATGGCTTCCACAAATTGCTTTACCATACCTCTATCTAGTACGATCTGCCCAATGTTTCAATACATTGTTTGGTCCTCTATTTCGTGAACGACAGCATCGATTTCGTGTTTTATGGCGTTAAAGGACTGGGGATTGTTTGCGTAACACTTATATTCATTGCGCCCCAGTCTAACGGTGTCAAATCGCAGCTATGGGATGGTCAAGGGACTTCCGAGTTTCGGCTGATTATTTTTCGAACATAGTGCGCAAAATATCAATTGTAACGTTTGCTGTGTGGCACCCTTCACATTTTGGTAATAAAAATTCGCTGAGCATAGCACAGTGATGCACGCCATTGACGCTAACGGCTGCTCCTTACTCATTTTCGAAGAAAAATGTGCCTATAATGCCGCCATGCTAAAAACCGCACCAAATACTCACTTGTTAAGAATGCATCTGGCTCCCTTCGACGAGGTGTGTATTTTCCGAGCCCCAATTGAGACAATTTCGACTCCCCGAGGTGAAAATTTGCTTAATCGGAAAATATGATTTTTCGCTAAAAATGCTCATCTTCATCCAAGCGAGTTTCAGCCCATTCAGCGAAGCGAAAACGCATCAGATACTTACGAGGCTTCACTTCTTGAGCTAAGCCTTCGCACCAAGGTCTTTATGCAAAATTCTGCGCAAAGAAGTGGGAGAAATGTTCAATTGCTGATATAGTATTGCCCACTAAACGAACTGGACGAACAAGTGCGCACGAACATACGAGTTATTTTGTCCAATAAGGCCCCGGATAGACGAACTCCGAACTCCACAAACTGAGTTGATGGCACTTTGTTTCTACGCAATTTATTTCGTAGATTTCTCACAGTTTGTGTTCAACTCAAGGCTTTGGTAGTAAGTTTCAAATATTTTCCAATAATTTTCCAAGCATAAAGCGACAGATACAATAAATTTGTAACCTTTAACTAATAATCTGCCACATCAAGTGTCCTATTGGCCGTCTGCTTCGAAATAACGGGCGGTTGAAATTTCAAAATCGGCCCTTTCGAGGCAGTTTGACAACTTCGTGACGTTCGGAATAACATATATGTTTTTTCGGCCTTTATTTTCAGCCAATATTCTCAACATAGATAGTCTACTTTTACCTCGACACATTTTATCCATATTTTAAAATTTTGTACTCCTTACAAATAATAGTATTTTCCAATGTCCTCAAAATGTGCGTTTGATACAGTGATGACTCTTCATTTGACCCCAACGGCCGAGCCAATTCTTCAGGTTTGAAACTGGAAAGTAGTCACTGGGGGCTAAATTCGAAGAGTATGGTGGATGAGATAACAATTCGTAGTTCAATTTACAGATTTTTATCGTGCGCCAACTGCTTCAAATCAATGTCGAATTTTTCCAGCAACTGTGAACAATATTCGGCGGAGATAATTTTAGCCATATCAAGGTAATCGATGTGAACGACACCACACCACATCCCATAAAACTGTCGCCACGATCTTGTGGGTCACCAGACCCACCTTGATCTTCTTTGGTACACGTTCGCCCGGAGTAGTCCACTGATTTGACCGTTCCTTGATCCTTGAGATTATTTGTGATAGAGTATTTCATCCTGAGTTACGAAGTGGAGCAAAAATTCTTGCCGATTGCTTTTGAACGTCGCGAAATACTCATATGATGTTTTCACACGGCTGTACTTATGTTTGAGTGTGAGCAATCACGGCACCCATTGCGCGGTTAGTTTTTACATGTCCAAGTTTTCATGTAAACTGTAATGTATCCAATGCCCACAGACACAGAAACCTCAAGCACTTTCATACTCCGATCGTGCAATATCATTCCATGGATTATGTCGATGAAGATCTGTGGTGATGACCTCTGAACGTTCGGCGTGGCATCACTTGTGCGGGTATGACAACAATGGAGTTCCGGAAACCACTTTGTACACATTAATATTGAAGATGCAGAGTCCCCGTACCATTTCTCTAGCCTTTCCTTAGTTTCTTAGGTAATATAAAGCCTGATGGGTACCAGAAATTAACTAGGTTGGGAAAAATTCGATATTTTGAATTTTATTGCCCCACAAATTGTTCAAGGGATCGCCAAGAACGAAAAACCTCCATCATCATGATTTATGTATCCCTCTTTAGTTTACGTAGTTGTCAATTTTAGTACAGTTAATAAATGGTAAGGTATAGTAAGGCGAATCTCGGTGAATGACTCACTTAGTCTAATTACTCTATTGCGATATTCCGGGGTAAAAAGAAAACGAGTTAGCCCCACCTGAGAACCATTTAAAGGGTTGTCTCAGTAAGAATGCACTTTTTCATTTTAAAACAAAAGAGACATAGTTGTGATTTTTGTATTGGATTGTATAGAAGACATATTCCGATTAAGTATGGAATAATATATCCGTCAAATGGCCCCTCGACCCGATGACTCGTTGGATCTCGGATTTGAGCCCAGGAATTGTTTCTGGTTTATTTTCATAAAACCTCAAAGAAAGAAATCGCACGCCGTTAAATCGCATGATCTAGGTGACAAGTTGATATTAGAATTTCTTGGAAATCGTTGCTGTAATAAACTGATTGTTTCATGCGCGGAGTGTCAGGTTGTGCCATCTTGTTGAAACCACATGTCGTCCAGATCCATGCCATCCAGTTGAGACCACAAGAACTGCGTTATCATGTTCCTGTAACGAATGCCGTTCACAATCACTGAAATTTCGGCCTCATCTTCAAATAAGTAAGGGCCAATCACGCCGCCTGACCAAAGTCCGCACCAGGTGGTTGCTCGTTGTGGGTGGATTTGTTTGTCATGGCCTGCATGAGGATTTTCTAATTTTTCTAATTCGACAATTTGGTGTATATACGAAGACATTCAGATGGAAATGCGCTTCACCGCAGAAGGTGATTTTTTTTTCAAAAATTGGCATTGACTTCAGCAGATTTAAGGAACTGCCGGCGCTTTCCATGGTCTGCTGGTTCAAGTTCCTGAGTAAGCTGAATTTTGTACGCATGAAGGTGGAGGTCTTTTATGAAAATTCGCTGCGTCGTGCTTCGTTAAATTTGAAGTTGTTAACAATGATGCCGAATTGATGCTTTCGGAATTTCCGCGGCAGTCTCCTTTTCAAGAAACCGACCGGTACGTTGACACACAAAAGTCTTACTGTCCTTAAAAGAAGGCAGAAGAAAAATTTCGGCATGATAGAGGCACTCTTCAAATTTGTTGACAACTCTTCGAATGGTTGACACATTAGGTGCACTTTCTCGACTGAAAATTCTTCGAAGTTTTCGAGCGGTATTTTTTTTTACAACTACAACGCATTGTTCTTTTGTAAAACGCTTCGTTTTTAATAATCGGAATTAACATATGTGGCAGCTGCAAAATTTCAGGGTTGCCGCTTGCACAAGAAAATTACACTAAATTTAAAACGTCCAATCTTACTGGGGTACTCTTTAGTTTGGTCCGAAAATCGCAAGTTTTTGTCTACGTATATCTGAGGTAATTCTCCCAGGTCTCTTAATACTTGACGTCCTGCTACTGGTTATTGCTGGACACATGCAGAGAAGATTTGCAGTAGATTCTACGTCTTCCTTAGTCTTACAGCTTCTACTTAAGTCGTATGCAGAGAGTAGAGCACATACTCAGTGCAGCTTTGCAGAATGAGGATTGGCTGGTTTTTTGAAGACAGAAAAATGTTTTTCTATGCAACCATTAGTTTGCGTGTTGTCACACTTTTTAGAAATTAATTTTAATTAGGTCTGGTATAGTGATATATGAGAAAATTCAATAAAATTCGGAATCAAGAAAAACTGTAGCCCTATATTTGAAAATAAACTTCCTACTGTACCGTTCCAATTCTAAAGATATCGCTGAAATACTTTTCAGAAACTAAACTTATAAGTTACACAAGCAGATGTATTTTTTGTGTAGTAACTTTACCAAATTGTCCTCTTTGAAAATGATCCGTCTTCTCTTGCTTTCACTTATTTCTTCGAACTCTGCTGGCAAACAGATGGTGGTATACCACTCAGAATTGAGTCAGTTCTACGTTCCACTGAAGGCGCTGTGTACACATGACCGGTTATACCGAAAACCCCCGATCAGTTGCTTCGATGTGCTTCTTCCACGAATAACTTTTGTTGCATTTAGTTCGTATTGAAAGACCCATACGGTCGATTGCTGGTTTGTTTCAGGCTCATATGAATAGATCTACGATTCGTCACTTGTGACAATGGTATACACTTCATTTGAGTTACCGCGGTTGTAGTTTTTCAATAATTCTTTGCTCCAATCGTCACGAGCCTCTATTGTGAGCATACGTCAAATTATGTGGGATCCAACGAGAACACATCTTTTTCACGGCCAAATGAACACGCAAAATGTTATTGATGTTAGTCATACCAATGCCCAAGGAAGCCTCAATCTCACGGCATGTCACATGTCGGTCTTGCTTTATCAGTTTAAGCACAGCATTCGGCAAAACGATCGAAGTTGGACGACGTTCACGAAACTCATACTGGAGCAAACGGCGTCCGAGACTCTTGGTACCAGCGATTTACAGTGGTTTTTGATGGTTCGTCATCACCAAAAGTCGAAACAAGTTGATTGAGACACTCTTATCTCGATCATCCACGCCGAAAATCGTAAAAAATCATCGCGCGAAAGTGTTCACGGGTTAATTCCATTTTCTGGCAGAGATGCATTTGTCAACACACTGTAATTTCAACAAGTAGTGCTCGTAAGTGCCACGTTCTACTTTATGTATGTTTATGCTAAAAAAACAACATGGCAACACTAGTATTGCAAGGACCCAAAATATAAATAGCAACCTCGTTAATAGGATTATAAATATAAAAGATATTTTTTCAACTTGTTTCGAAAACATACCTGGGATTACAAGGCATAACAGCATAACTGGAGCTATACTAATTTAAAGTTTTTAATAACATGGAACAGTACATATTTCATTACATGTTATGCGTATTTTTGAGGATAATCCTGTATGTAGTTCCCGAGATAGGCGAACGGGAGAAGTTAAAAAGATTCTTGAGAATCTCGTCGTAAAAAAATCCCCGGGCCCGGATGGCATATCTGCACTGGCCTTGAGTAGGTGCTCTTCGACGCTGGCGTGTCCATTGCGCAACCTTTTCAACCTTACATACCGTGCGAGAGTCGTCCCGGCACGTTGGAAGGTTTCTAATGTACAGCCAGCCAATCCCTAAAAAAGGTGATGCAAGTAACCCTGCAAATTACCGCCCAATTGCAATTTGTTCTGTGCTCTCGAAGGTTATGGAGAGCATGGTTAACCACCATCTTGTGAAATAACTTGAGTGCAATGACCTTCTTAATGATCGGTAGTATGGCCTCCGTATAATGAGATCTACTGGAGACCTGATGGCGTTCCTTTCGGAACAGTGGAGTCGATCCATCCAACGGCTTGGTGAGAGTAAGGTAGTAGTGGCTCTTGATATTTCCAAAGCGTTTGACAGAGTATGGCACGATGCACTCTTGTCAGAGTTCGCTGCTTTTGGTGTCGGTGATGACCTCACTCGATTTATATCGAGTTTTCTCAGAGATCGCACTATACGAGTTGTTGTAGAGGGGGTTTCATCGGACGAGCAAAAATTGACTGACTAATCTTTCTCCTTCTCTTTTTCTTATTTTCATTGACGATCTCCTTGGTCAGACAGTGAATCCAATCTACTCTTTTGCGGATGACAGTAATCTCTGGCATTCTTATTCATTCGATCGTAGGCCAAGTCTTCAAGAGTTTGAAGTCAAACGGCGGACGATGAATGAAACAGTCAGCCGGGATCTGGTGTCCATTGTTGAATGGGGTCGAATGAATAGAGTAGATTTTAATGCGGGTAAGACCCAGTGTTGTTTGTTGTCGCATAAGCGGATTGCTGACCCAGGTGTGTCGTCACTGTCTATGTACGGTGTGAATATTGATGAATCAGACGCTCTTGATGTTCTGAGCATGAAAATACAATGCGATGTCCGTTGGGCAAAACATGTATTTGAAGTGTCGAAAGATGCATTCAAGTGTCTAGGCTTTTTAAAGCGGTGCAAGAAATACTTCACTCCATCTGATCTTCTCAATATCTACACCAGCTACGTCAGGCCAAAGATGGAATATAACTCCCATATATGGGCAGGTGCTCCTAGGACATATTTGGAGCGTCTTGATCGTGTGTAGAGGAGAGCGATGGTGTTGATAGGGAACAGTAGGGTATCCAACTCTATTGTCGCCCTTGAGCATCGTCGAAATGTGGGTTTCGTGTCGCTGTTCTATCGATATATTTTGCCAGACGTGAGGATATTTAGCTGAAGTACGCGGCTTTCCAGGACCTCTCATCCGTTTTTTATAAAGTGGCCGGTTGACCGCACTACACACTATAGAGAAAACTCATTGTTCAGCCGTACAGTCCGTATGTGGAATATACTTCCGGCTAGTGTATTTTCCACCAATTGTGACATACAAAGATTCAAGGCAAATATAAACGGTCACTACTCCCTCTTTCCACCCTTCTCTACCTCAATTTTCCTTCGCCAACTCAATGCACTGCATTTATAGGGGGCATCCCCTGAGTGTTGGTTTGATAAAAAATTATTAGAGCATATGTCACTGCATTACAAACCGATATTGAACGTCTCAATTGCTGTCTCTAAAAGATTATTATCTCCTTCTTCCTACAGTTATTGGCCGGAACGCACAATATAATTTCTATTATATAAAGAACATACACAGAACCAATCGTTTGAAGGGTGGTTGGAGCAAACGTAAGTTCGGCTGCTGCCACCGAATTCCAGTTGTCATAACCGAATTGAGTTTGTCACGACTGAATTCAGTACCCACAAATGAAATTCGGTTGTGACAGCCTCTAATGCGGTTGTAACAACCTCTAGTTCGGATGTGATGACATCTAATGTAGTTGTGTCAGCGTCGTAATACAATTATGGCTAATTTGGTTACTTTTTCTGTGGGTGTAAGATTCTACCTGAAATTATTTCTTAGTAACATATTTTTAATTTCCATTGGCCTAACACATTAGGCTTCTTCTGCAATTAGAAATAATTTAAACAGTTGGAACTAGAATTTGAACTCATTACCAAATGATTATAACTATTGGCTGCATATGTGTGTCTTTTTAATTAACTAATTACTCGAAATATATAATTTTTTTGTTCAATATAAGTATAAACCAAAAAAAAATGCTTATTTCTTTGTTTACATGCAAATTTATGAAGCACTTGAAGTGTTAATTTCCCTCTCATTAATCAATGTTTTCCTCTTTTCCCCCTATTTCATGTTTCCCACCCACCACAGCAAAGAAAAATCATCGAAGGATTCACTTTTTATTAATCGTTCACCTCCGGCGTTTGTGCGAGTTCCCTCGAAGCGTCAGCCACGTCGTATAATGGATGACTTTCTTAGTGGTTGCAAGAAGACTGAATTTGGAAGTTCAGCATTTTTAAACAGTAAAAATTTAAGGTAAGTTAAACAACAAATAAGAGGGATAGACACAAAGTGAAGACAGCGTTTCAGTGAAGACAAAAAATTCAAAATCTTTTCGTTTTGGTACGAGGGTTGAAACGTGAATACATGTGTAAACGTTGCCAAATATTATCGTAGCTCTTGCTATTGCTTTTACTTTCCGCAGCACTTTTTAAGTTTCCTCTTATTTTTCGCATCTTTGATTGTTTACTTATGACGTTGGCTTGTTATCGGATTGGCTTTATGTTCCAAAGACATTTTATTAAATTCAATTGTTTCAGTGAAATGACAATTGTGTTTTATGTCTAGACACAACAGAAGAATCGATTGTATGCCTTCAACTAGGGTTTCTTCGAGGAAATTATAAATTTACTTGAAATTGTTTCGTTGGATGATTAAGATATGATATATGAATGAACGAACTGGGACGTTATGTTGTTTAGTTCAAACAAATTTTGTTCTTGAATTATACAAAAAAAAAACACACAAAGAGTTTTAAGAATTTTAGCTTCAGAAGGGGTTACAGTTTACTTATTATTTAAACATAAGGGCGGTTTGACAACTCCGTAACTTTTGAAGTAAAGTATATTTTTTTGGTTGTGGCCGTCGGTGGTGCAATGGTTGGTGTGCGCGGCTCTTATACATGAGATCAAGTATATAGCCATGAAAAAGCTTCTCAAAATACCGGAATCGGTGTAAAACTGTAGGTCCCAATCAGTGAGTGAAAACTGGAAAGCGCACAGCTCAGTTATTGTGAGAAATTCTCCTCTGTCCCTTCATGGGATGTAACGGGAAACCATTTATTTATTTATTTTATATTTTTTCGATACAAAACACGTTTTATTTCTCAACAGTCTCCTTTTCGTTCGATGCATTTAGTCCATCGTTTTTCCATTTTTGTTATTCCTTGAAAATAATAGGTTTTCCAAAGGTCCACAAAATATGCGTTTGTTTTAGTGATGACCTACTTGACCCCAAGATCTTAGCGATCCCAAGATCTTACCGCTGAGCCAAATTTTCTCAATAAGGTTACACTTTTTAAACTCTAAAATTTGGCAGCTGGCACATACCTATGTTTATTCCGATTATTAAAAATGGAGCGCTCTACGAAAGAACACCGCGATATAATTGTGAAAAGTTATTAAAAAAATTTGGAAAGTTATGCTGCGACCGCTCGCAAACTTTCAAGAATTTTCAGTCGAGAATGTGACCATAACCATGCGAGGAGTGGTCAAAAAATTTTAAGAAACTGGGTCGTTTAGGGACAGTACGATTCCTGAGCGTCAACGAGAGTGTCGCCGAAAACCCGAAAACGTCAAACGGCAATTTGGCAAAAAACCTCCACCTTCATGCGTACAAAATTCAGCTTATTCCGGAGCTCAAACCAGCAGACCAATGCAAGCGCCGGAAACTCGTTCCATGGGTAATGAAGGAAAGTGAAGTCAGTTCTAATTTTTCAAAAACAGTCATCTTCGTAAATGCTTGGCGTCGTAAATACACAAAATTTTCGAACTTGGGGCTCAGAAAATCCTCATGCAAGCCATGAGAAACAAATGCACGCACGATGAGCAACTGTCTGGTGCTGATTTTGGTCAGGCGGCTTGATTGGGTCTTACATTTTTGAAGATGAGCCGAAATTGCAGTGCCTGTGAACTGCATTCGTTACAGGAACATGATAATAGATTTTTTGTGGACTCAACTCTACGCCATGTATCTGGACGATACATGGTTTCAACAAGACGCTACCATCCACACCGCACATAAACAATCGATTTATTGCAGCAACGATTTCCAGATCAAATTATCTCAAGAAATTCTGATGTCAACTGGCGACCACGATCTAACGCCGTGCGATTTCTTTCTTTGAGGTTTTTGTGAAATCTCAGGTTTATGCGAATAAACCGGAAACAAATCCTGAGCTGAAATCCGACATCCAACGCGTCGTCGGTGAGATACAGCCCCATCTCTATGAATAAGCCATGGAAAATTTCATGAAAAGAGTAACGTCCTGTCATTAGAGCCGTGGGTGCCATTTAGCGGATATTTTATTCCATACTTAATCGGAACATGTCTTCTTTATAATCCAATAAAAAAAATCACAACTATCTCAAAATATACGTGATTTTATTTTAAAATTAAAAAGTGCATTCTTTCGGAGCCACCCTTTGCATCGTAGTCACTGAGGGCTCAATACGGATAGTATGATGAGATATCAGTTCGTAGCCCAATTTATGAATATTTTTACCGGTGCGCCGGTACGTTATCATGGTGGAAGAGTACTTTTTTCGTAGCCAAATTCGGCCGTATTTGCTTCAAATCAAGGTCGACTCTGTCCAACAGCTGTGAATAATATTCGTCGGTGATCCTTTTACCCTTTCCAAGGCATTCAATGTGACTGACACTGCATGCATCCCACAAAAAATGTCATCATAACCTGGTTGGCCGACATACCCTCCTTGGAAAACTTTCACCCGGAAAAGTGCTCGATTTGACTGTTCCTTGGTCTCTGGTGTATTGTGGTATATCCAAGTCTCGTCCACGGTTACTAAAGAACGCAAAAACTTATTCGGATGGCGATTTATCATCGCCTAGCACTTATTTGAAGTGATCACACGGTTGCGCTTATGGTCGAGTATGAACAATCACGCAGGCAGTTTTTAAATCCATGTAACATCTGATGTACGCACTCAGTTGAGATGTCTACAGCCTCAGGCCACCTCACGCACTGCCATTCTCCTATTGCCTAATATCATTCCATGGGTTTTCTCTAAAATGTTTGGGTGACGACCTCGTGTACGACCAAAACAAAATTCAGTAAACCAATACTAACTATTGACATTCATAGTTCAGAGTCTCCAAAGTATTCATTAAGCCTTTCCCTGCTTTCGGTGCTGATGTTTTTTAGGCAAAAAATAATTCGTCAAAATTCACGAGGTTGTTCGCTTTCAACTGGTCCCAAACACAAATTAAATGACGCAGCTAACTTAAAATTTGCCACAAGTCTATTAGCATATGGTACACTGAAAGAAAAAGCTTCATCAAATTTATGAATTCCTTCATCAATTTTATGAAACATTTTCTCATTTTCCAACCTACGACACATTTCATTGAATTGATGAAGAACATTTCATCAATCTTTCATCCATATTTCATCAATAGTTTATGTTAATTCAACGACAACATTACATCAAGTTGATGTAAATTTTTCATCAAGTTGAAGTAAATTTTCCACCATTTTGATGTAAATTTTCCATCAATTTGCAGTACATTTTCCTCAATTAGATGCAAGGTTGTTATCAATTTGATATAAGTATGTCATCAATTTCCTGTAAATTGGTCATCATTTTGATGTAAATTGTTTGTAGTCAAACACTTTGAACTATTTTTCATTGTAAAAATAATATTCTTTTCTGTCCATTGCACTATTTTCTATTATGTCTTTATTTTAATTTTTCTACTAGTTTTTTATTTCTCGTTATTTTTTCAATACTATGTACGTCTATATTTTAAATCGATCCGGCTAATTATTTCTAAAGTCCAATAATGCAGATTGATGTAAAAAGATCACCAATTCAATAAAGCTGAATAAGGTGAAGATACGCTTAATCTTCAAACTGAAGAACCTTTTCATTGAGTTGATGAAATTTGCCATCAATTTATTGAAGAACAATTGATGAACATTTATTATCAATTTGATGTAAACATTTTCTTTCAGTGTAGTTGGCAGGAGCAGTGTTAAATTGTAAGTTAATACGAGGGAAGTGCAAGGAATTCACGGAGTTTTTTATCCACCGTGAAAGTTCGCAACTTATAGGGATTTTGAAAAAAAAAGAGTTTTCTTTACAGTGGTCGTATGTAGGTAATGATCGGCGCGGGCGACACTTGTACCTTCCATTCCTCTCGACAACAGTCTCTTGGCTTTGAATAATCAGCTTTTGAAAAGTTTCTTAAAACTTAGCCTCCCGAAATCGTTGTTAATCTGTAGATCTCCAACAGTGAAAAGGTAAAAAGTAGGAGTCGCACATGTCATAGATTTTGTCCACATATGAGATATATCAAACGGTTCATCTGTTTGTGTTGTTGGCCATCAAAAGAAATCGCCCTTATTCCCGTTATCGTCGTCGACGTCAATACAATATCGACACCATTTTTATTGGCGACTTGAAGGCATTTGGACAAAAAAGTTTTGCTTGATGTTTTATGACGGTTGTTTTTGGATCATAGACATCAAAAAACTTTGTTGTTGTCGATATGACAATACATTTATAACGTTCTAAAGTTGACAAAAATCTGATGACGACGTCGACGACGACAAAGGGAATAAGTCCGAATGCTTTTTGTTTTGGTTAACGGAAAACAATTACGAATTTAGACTGGTTTTTCAATTTTACCTTCCGCAATATGCATCACTGTTTATTGCATTATGCTAATTTCTGTGAGAAATGATATATAGCGCAAATTACTATCATAAAATTAATTTTCGTCGATGCAACCATACAAATTCGCACGACATTCTGTCCAGCCTCTTAGACAAAATGTAATTGACAAGAAAATCACGTACAACAGCTAACACCTGCTATACCTCCACTGGTAATTGATCTTCCGCTATAGCGTTTTTGAATACTTTATAATTATATTCCAAACCTCCACATCTATCCCCTTTCTAACTCTACTAGACAGTGGGTTGATACGTTGGTTCGCAGCCCACATTCCGCAGCGAAGTGCTGTGGAAGTTTGATAACAAAAAAAATCAAAGCAGATAAAGAAATGCAAATTGTCCATAACTTTAAAACCAATAACATTAAATCACAGACCAGCAGACCCAACGCAAAATAAACACATAAAGAAAAGGGAAAATGTGAGAGGCACTGGCGAATCTGTGGGCACTCTTTAAACAACAGTGCAGAAGAAGAAGAAATTAAATATGGTGCAGTAAAAATGAGCTATTTTGGGTCAGGATGCACGTAACGCTGAGAGATTATGTTGCGCCTAAGAAACGACATAAGGCCTGCCTGTTCACTCGATAATTTGAACAAATTTTTACTGGTCTGTTTACTCCAAAAGCCAGTAAAAGAGAGCGAGATAGAGATTTTTTTGACACTACAATGATAGAGAACTTACAAGTTTTTATTGGAAATTTTTTTCCCAGTAAGAATTTGCCAGTAAAAAACATATGGTTTATGGAAGCAGCTGTTTTATGAAAACAGATGTTTTATGCAAAAAAAACCAATTAAAGGAAATTAAAATTGAAATTTAACAATGGATTTTGTAATAATTGTGCATTTTAATATAAATAAATGTCAATGAATACAATGTACAACATAATTTACTGCAGAATGGTTATAAAAAACAGTGCGATCGTTTTTTCTTTAAGGCTTGCGCTTTTGCCTATTATTTTACGCACTTCCTTCACTTTGGCTATCAACATTTTAGTTGAGAACTCCACCCAAGGCGTTTTTTGCATTCCATCTCCGTTGTTGGACTTAATTGAGCATCTACATTTATGGTATCAATTGTACTCGTATACAGGCTGTCCATGTCCATAGGCGATTCATTTTCGTTCGGCAAAAATATTATTTCGTCGAAGGTTTCTGTTCCCGCAACTTCCTCAGCAACAGTTTCCCGGTACTCTTTATCTATTAAATTACAACGGTTTATATTTTATACATATTTCTAAGTTTCATTATTTACCACCCGAAACCCTTTGGAACGTCCCTGGTGAACATTTTACATTTAGATTTTTTTGGTTGCTCATTTTTTATTGCTTATTTAAAGAAAAAAAACAACGATCATTATTTGTATCTTTGGAATCAAACACTTTTTGAATCTTTAATTATTTACATCAGCTGTTTTCGTATCTTGCAAGTTTTTACTGGATGTTGTCTGTTTACTTTTTGGGATATTTTCAACTTAAAAGTATAATCTGTCTTAAAGTCTCAAAAATAGTTACTGAGTAATTCTAACTGGGAAAGTAAACAGACAGGCCTATAATAGGAAGTGTAAAGGACAAAATACTAAGCTACATTTGAGTGAGCTGGTAATGAAATTTCTGTTAAATTTAAAACTGAAAAAGTAGTTAAAATGGCTCTCAAAGCAAAACCAATTTGAATCGGTGTAACAGTGTAGTTCCCGCATAATGAGTTGAAAAATTCAATGCACATGGATCCATGATTACGGGAATCTCCCCGGATGAACAAATTAGTTCAAACTAGATTTCTAGAAAGGTTTTACTATATTTCCATAAGTGTGACTATATTTTATAAAAGATAAAGAAAATTAACAGCTGGGTTGTTTTACAACTTACATTAAACTTTTTGTTTTTAATTTAGCAAGAAAATTTTTTTGATTTTTTTAAACATTTTAATAATTTGATTTGTGTAGATCGCAACCGTGAATATTTGTGAATAAAAATAAAAAATATAAAACAAAATAAATAAAGTCGTAAAATTCGTTGACTGAAAAATATATATTTTAATATATTTCCGTCTCAAATACACATCAAACATTAAGATTTTTCTTTAAAAATTCAAAATTTCAAAGTGGTAGAGGTGCCGTATATTTCAAAATTTATGAAATACTTAAAATTAAAATATTCGAGTGTTAGCTCTATTTTAAATTATTTTGTGCTTCAATATTTCGTTACCCAGTGGGTAGCATCTTCAGCAAGATAAACACAATTATTAATAAAAATTAAATTAAATAATGCGAAAGGTCAAATAAATCATCACATTTGTTTATCAAATATTTTAAAATTTTACGTATAGTCTTCCCATTTCCGACACATGCACTAGTCTTTATCAAAATCGGATACATTCCAATGTGCACAAAACGGATTCGGATCCGTTTCAAACCTGTTACGGCTCCGTAAAATCATACAAAAATCGAATTAGTGAAATTGCTTTTTGGCAGAACTATTTCGTAGCTGTTACGAGTTCGTAAAGACATAGAAAAGTGAATCAGTGAAATATTTAATGTCGCAGATTCATATCTGAGTTGAAAAAACACAAAAAATTCAAAAAATACTACAACTATTTAAATTTATTTGACAATGATTTTTTTATTTGCAGAAATTCAGATGTAGTGAAAGTGAAACACTTCAGTTCATTACCTACTTAAATTTTAAATATCTTTTAAATATCAGAATGAATCCGTTTCGAATCCGCAAAAGTTGATAATAGTACTTCCGTCTCGAATCCATTATACTTACAAAAAAAACGAGCCCGAAACGGAATCGAATATGAAGTCCGTTGCGAGTTCGAGACGGATAAGAAAAAGTAAAAAAATCGGTCCGCTTTTTCGAATGGAATTTCATACGCAAACGAATGCGTTATGTGACCGTAACGTCTGTCAATTTCGGACAAAATGTACGATGAAACGGATTCGTATCGAATGCATAAAGGACTCATATGGCACACTAGGCTAGAGCAAAACACCTTGATTTCAAAATTACATTCCTTAAATACTTCGACATACTTAACATACTACCCAGCATCACATGGTGTAGGGTAAAAACAACCACCACACAGACAGATTTATAATAGTACTCTTGAGTAACTTCCTGATGCAGTTTTGTGCCAAAACTGGTAAACAAATTTACTTTAAATGGTCGAGCATAAATCATATAAAAGACAAAACGCAACAAAAAAATAAAAAAAATGTGTCTGAAATGAGCAACTACAATGCTGACTGGAAAATATATAGCTGCAGCCTGCCTGTGTCCGTTCTTCTCCCCACATTTCAACAACATGCCAAACAGTGAAAAATTACAAATATTTACCATTGCAAGCGGAAGAAAAGAACACAGAATCAAAACTGAATCGAAAGGCAGAAAAGAAAATGAAATAGGAAACAAAAAAAGTTGGCGTAAATTCTGCCGCAACCACAATTATGGCGAAACCACAAACAAACACTTGTAATTCACTTTGGCAACATGAGTAGCAGTGCTGGGCGAAGTTGCGTTGAGTGCAGCTAGCTCGGCAATGCAAGAGTATTATGCTGGCTGGCTGGCATGATGAATGTTGCATGTTTTGTAAGCGAAAGAAACAAATCGCTCCCATAATTACTCAATTACAAACACATATCATTTTTTCATTTTCCATGATTGTAGTTGTTGGTTTAAGTCTTGTATTAGCTGGATTTATTGGGCTATTTTTTCGGTTTAAAAATTGATTGTTGATCGTTAAGGTGGAGCTAATCACTGACTTGTTCAAATATAAGGAGGTTGGTTGCATTTGCTTGCATAGTGGGAGAAAAGAGTAGATTTTGCACAAGTTCAACAAGTAGGTAATCATACAGATGGTTGTTCTTCTTCTTGCAAGTTTTACCAGAAGGATCTTACACACGGTTGCCCTTCAGTTTGTAGTCGGTTCGCTAGCAACTTAAAGTTGAACAATTTTGTTCAGTAGCACAACATTTACAGTTCTTCTCAATTAAAAAGGTGCTTTATCTTCTACTTGCTTGCCTCTATCTCCTTTGGTGCTAATACTTTCCTTGACTTGAAGGTATATTCATAAACAGCGCAGAAAAGATTGCTGTTGAAATGCGGACAGCAAACATATTTGCTATTTCTGCAAGCACATGGTTGTTGTTTTAGCAAACTTATTGTTACACATTGTATCAACATTGGAAATAGTTTGTTATTAGGACAAAATACTTGATGTAATAGCAGACAAATTGCCTGATGATACTAGTAAATATTGTGTCCTGTTATTGGGCTGGGAAGAAAGTAATTTAGGGTTTTTTGTTCAAAGTAATTTTCAATTATTTTATTTAAATAATTAACTTCAAACTATAACTTAGGTGTCATTTTGTTCAATGACCTTCGGTCGTCATTCATGCAACTTTTTGATTCCATCTTATAGAATGACTGGGCCCTACCCCAAATATACTCGAACAACTCAGTTTGTAGTAGAATCTCTCCTGTATTAGAGGATTTCCCATTCAACAACTTTAACAGACTCCACAATAAATGAAAATCCGAAGGTGCCATATCAGGACTATCAGGTGGATGTGGCTTCACTTCCCATCCAATCTCCAATATTTATTGCCGATTCTGCAAAGATATGTGAGACCTAGCGTTGTCGTGATTGAAAACCACGCCTTTGCGATTTACCAATTCAGGTCGTGTTTCTTTCACTGTCCCATAAAGGTTCGCCAATTGCTGTCTATAGACGTCTGAATTTATGGTTTGGATTTTAGGAAGAAGTTCAAATTAAATTACTCCTTTAAAATCAGCATAACCTTTGTTTGGAGCAGTTCAGCCTTTGATGAAGTTTTACCGCGTTCATCGTGCTTGGACCAGGATCTCTTTCGGTTGTCATTGTTGTAAAGAATCTATTTGCCACTCCAGTTTCAAATGTGGATCATATTTGTTGCGTTTGAGCAATAGCTCACAAGTGCGTATCTGCTTTGTTAAGTGGATTCCCTTAAGCTCGTGTGCAAGCCAAACATCACGCTTTTTTACAATTCCAAGCCCTTGCAAATGATTTTCAATGGTTGTCTTCGACACCTTCAGGTTGTCTGCAACTTCTCGAACAGAAACGTGTCAGTCAAAGTTGATAACGGCTTTGATTTCGTCCTCATAAATCTCATTAGGCCTACCGCTCTTGTGGCCATTTTTGATCGTGAAATTTCCAGAATGAAATTATTTGAAGCACCTTTGGCATGTGCGTACTGTATTAGAGCATCCCAACCATACACGTCACAAATATCCTGGTGTGCTTCCGAGGGTTTTTTGACTTTTCGCAAATAAAAGAGCACAATATTTCGAAAATGTTCATTTTGATCATCCATTTTCTCACCACGATTTAAGTGAAGACTGACCACTGAAAATAATGTGACATATCACAAATTAAACCTTGAAATGCCAGCTGTGCAACAGTATAACAAAGAATGTACTCAGGTGTTCAAAAGCATTTCAAAAATAACAAAAGCACCATCTACATGAGAAATCTGAAGAAACTTTCTTGACAACTCAAAAATTATAAACAATTTTTTTTTGAGTGTTGTATCAAAGTTTGAATACAAGTACAGGATATGTCATGTGATTTTCTTTAAACTATGACCACCTTGTCTTTGCCTCCAGTGTCGCTTCAGTGCATCATGGACTTAGTTATGAATTAATTATGACATATTTTGCCAACTCTATGCTTTATTGTCCCAATGATATCACAATGGTTCTGCATTTTGAATCACCAAGGCTCGGCAAGATACTACTTCTCCTACTAGCTTGTTTCGAAGCTATCTTCCTCAAATATTATTATTATTATTACGTATTTTTAATCACCAAGGCTCGGCAAGGTACTGCTTCTCCCACTAGCTTGTTGCCAAGCAACCTTCGTTGGCCTCATGTCCATTGTTCTTCATATAATCCTTTTCAGTTTCTCATACGACATACGCTGAAAAATAACTGAATTTCTAACATATTTTCCGAAACATATTCTGCAGAAACCATGTATATGTTTGGAACACACTTCAAATATTCATATGTTTGCCAGTCCCAAACATACTTGTATTTACTGACAAACATGTATGCTTTTACGTGGAAACATATGCGAATTTCCTCCCAAATATAATAATATTTATTTAATTTTAATTTTTAGAAACTATTTACTATTTATTACAATTAATTTTAACAATCTAAATCCACATTTATGAATAATCAATAGAAAAAATTATAATAAATAAATGGTTTTCCGTTACATCCCATGTAGCGATTAGAGAGAGCAGAACATTTAATAGATTTAAAACGGCCCTTTTAGCATTTATTTGCATTGAATGCATTATTTGTTTTTTTTTTCGTGAAATGAGAGTCTTCTTCTCCTTTCTTTGTTGTCTCTCACGTTTTTGTTTTCAGAAGGTTTCAGCTATTCGTTGGTTATCACTAGGCGTTGCTTCACAAACCAGATATTTATATACAAATCAAGTTCATGCAAGCCAAGCGTGGATTAATTACTTGTGTTTTTTTATTACACTTATTTCCAATTTTCTCAGTAAAGATCCGGACAGACAAAGGGCTTCAAGTTGTTACCCTTTCCAGCTTCTTTCTTCAAAATCGATTGTCACTTTGGTAGCGCAGATCATGACAAACCAACCGTCCATGCCTTCGTTTATTCTTTTTCACTGATCAAGCGCTTTTGATATCCTCTGTCCTATAAACCATTGACGACTGAATACATGAAACTATCAGCCACAGTAAGAAATACTTCAGCAGCAATTTACACCCTAATTCAGGAGAATTTATGACTCACTGACTGAGAGAATAACGTACAAATACAGATCCACACTTACAATATAGACTCTCTCTCTCCCTCCCCCCTCTTTTATTATCTTGATCTCGAGAGACCATAGCCAGTGCAACAAACACAGCAGTATTTGTGCCACACACATAAATATATGTGGGTCGCAAACAAATATATTGTAACATATTAATCATTGTGTCTCAAACATGTAATATTGAATAGCAAACACAATGTGTTTGGACACAAGTATATTATATTTGCGACAAGCTCCAAACACACTTTATATTTGCATCCAAACAACAAATATTTTTCAGCGTGCATAAACCTCCGCTCCTACTAGATTCTTTAGCATTAAACCCAGCTTTTTTAAATTGTTGAATTATTTTCTAATTCACTTAGAAATCATATCCTTTCGTCATATTATCTTGATAAAAAATGTAACCAACTGTATTCGCCCTCACTGTGAGTAACGAAATCGAAAGATATCTGCGCGCATGCGCCCTGAACGTCTGTGCGCAGGAATATTTTCACTGCAACTATCTATAATTTAGATTTATGATTAAACAATTTATATTTATGGCAATGTAATTGATCAATTTTTTTGTATTTTTATTTTATATTCATGTTAACCAAACGAAACAGACAAGACGTTTAACATAATGTATCTCCCTTGTTCCTATTCTTTTCCATTGCAGCAACTACGAGAGCCCCTATCGCTCCACATACAGTATACCAACTAGTCTGGGCATTAATCCCTATCATCATCAACAGTCACAACATACGATGCCGCATAGTCAAAGCAATTACAATAACAATGGTGGCAACAACAATCATATGCAGACACCTGATTCGCCGCGTAGCACACGAAGTGCGCCTTGGCCAAGGACCCAGCAGCGTTCACTATTTGGCAATAAACCATCCAGTCCACGGTCTGTAAGATCGGCCAGCACCACGGGTGGCGTTGCAGGAGGTGGCAGCGGCAGTGGTAGCAATCATAATCATCATCACCATCATTCTCATCATACGCATGCGCGTTCATCGCAGCGTGATCACGTATCCACAACGTCGACAACGACAACGACGGCGCATCAGCAACGCTATCGATCTAGTTCAGTGGAAAGTCACTCTTCAAATGATTCACGTTCAACGCGAAGGTAATTGAATTTGTCAGAATGATCATGATTATATCCCTACAGTTTGAGGTTGTTTTTCTCAATCATACCAGTCAGATATGAAGAATGCAGGAATGTGAAATCAATTGGGATCAAGAGTGCATTATTTTTAGCATAAAAGCTTTAAAATTGTAAAAAAAAGTACACATTGAGCATGGCAAAATTTGTATTTCATGTACAAGCTGAAAAAAATGGCATCTGTAACATTATGCCGAAACCATACATATGTTTGGAACATTGTTTCAATGAATTACAGATCTGCTGCGTTTTCATTGCCTTGTTGTGTGCTATGATTTTCCTTTCAGCACTTTTCAACAAACAGATCAATGTTTAGGGCACAAAAACGTATATTATAACATGTTAATCATTGTGTCTCCAACATATAATATTGAATAGCAAACACAATGTCTTTGGACACAAGTCTACAATATTTGCGACAAGCTACAAACGCGTTATATTTGCATTAAAACAATAACAAAACGGCAAATTTTCCAGCGTGTATGAGACCACCATCCTTTCATCATTGGAAACAAATGGTGACTTCCACTCGGTGAACAGTTTATACGCATTTTCCTAGACTTAGAGCAAGAGGTGATTTTTACACAATACACAATATGAAAACAATCGTTTCTTAAACATTAAAACGTTAGACCCAGAAAGGGGCTCTAAATTGTACAGCGTAGTAAGATAACCAAGTAGTAGCAGTAGACGTTGTTGTTGTAGGCAGCAACAACAGACATTTTCTTTTTGCTTCAATCGCTTAAGTTGTCAATCTATACACGTTAGTATACCAACAACACATTAGTACAAAAACAAAGTAAATATGAGTTTGACAACTTAAGCGATCAATACGAGCGTGTATCAATAAGTCCGTGACTTTTTGAATGCAACACAGTTTTTTTTTTGCAAAAAAAAAAGTTTATTTTCAACACAATCTCCTTCTAGCTCAATACACTTATTCCAACGTTTCTACAATTTTTATATCCCCTCCAAAAAATAGGATTTTTCGAGGTCCATTAAATAGGCATATGTTTGATCAATAATTTCATCGTAGGAGCTAAATCTCTTTCTACCGAGCAAGTTCTTTAGGTTCGGAAATAGGAAATAGTCACTGGGGGCTAAATCCGGAGAATATGGCGGATAAGGTACCAATCCTTTGAAGTTGTCACACGAATACGTTTATGGTCAATTGAGAGGAAACGCGGCACCCATCTTGCAGACAATTTTCTTAAACCCAACTGATCATTTAAAATCGGAACGACACTGCCATATGAAATGCCTATGGCATCAACAATCTCACGCACTTTTACTCATCGATCGGCCAACACCATATCGTGGGTTTTTGCGACATTTTCGGGTGTATTGACCTCAATTGGCCGTCCAGAACATTCAGAGTCACTTGTACTTGTGCGACGACAACGAAAGTCAGTAAAACACTTTTTTAACATTGAAATCGATGGTACAGAGTTCCCACAGTATTTATCAAGCTTTTTCTTGACTTGATTGACGGTTTTTTTGCGCAAAAAAGAATGTTTGATGAGAACTCGAAATTCACTTTTTTCTATTTTTGAAAAATTCACGAGGTTGTATGTTTTGAGTAGCTGTTAAACGCAAAGCAAATGACGGAACTTGCTCAAAATTTGACCGTAGTCTATTAACAGGTGGTCCTTGATGCAAAAATTATGTACAAGTAGAGAAGAAAAAACCGGCGCAATTTGGTAACCCTAGTAGAAGAGAACCAAAGAAGTCGTCGCGATTCCCTCAAACGCATTTCTCTTTCGCGTCATAACTTGATCATTTCATACTTTTTACAACCCCATGTAATTTTATTTAAATATGGTTGGAATTTCTATAGTTAGATACAATAACATCATCAGAAAACTGCTTGTGTATTGAAATATTCAACGAAGAGAGTAAGAGAGAGAGCAGAGAAACGACGCGCTTCACTCCATTTCTTTATTGGCATTCCACTCCATGAGTAAGTTTTCTTCTCTATACCATAGTTGCTATATGTTTGATGGGAGCAGTGTTGCATTTCATATATATCTACGAGGGAAGTACCCAAAGTATGCTCAACAGTGCACAAAATTCACCAAACAATTGTCAGAGTGTCCCAAACAATATACAAAATGCAATAAACAGTACACAGAGAGTCCTAACTTGTACCAAACGTGTATAAGTAAGAACACAAAGCGTTCACGGCAATTCATAAAGAGTACATAACATTACACAATTACAATAACCAGTACAGAAAATGTACCAAGAATAACAAGTGCACAAAATCCAGTCCTAATGTGCCATCACTACATTTAATAAAAAGTACCGGAAAATTGCCAAATACTAAGCGGGTCTAAAAAAAATGAAATTAGGGTGAAATATAACAACAACAAACATTAAAAAAAAAAATTTGTCGGCTGGACTCATGAGGGGTCCCAGGGTCCAAACACGGGTCTCGAGGATGGTTTTAAAAATTTTCATTTTGATGAGCTTTTTTTTAGAATACCTGCAATTATGAGGAAAACGCCAAATAACATTTTTCGATAACTCGCTAGTTATCGGAATATAATATTTCGAAAATACGGGTCTCGAAGACTATTTTAAAAACCTACCGTTCGATGACGGTTTTTTTGTAGAAGACGTCAAAATATTTCGAAGCATCAAATAAAAATTACATGAGGTGTCATGAGACTAGTTAGTTCCAACACGCCTAAGGCGCCTCTTGAAAAATACTATAATTTAAATGGATCTTTAAGAAAATATATACTTTGTAAAATGATAAACTTTTTGTAAGAATTTTTTTATAGAATGTATTTTTTTAAGTATATTTTTAGGTCCTTTTTGTACGAATATGTATTATATTTTCCCGAAAAGGTCCTTTCTTTAATGAGAGGTACTTCTTTTATTAAAAGCTAATGTTTTTTTTTAAGAAAAGGTACCATTTTTAATAAGAAGTTCTTTCTGTAAGAAAAAGCCTAAGAGTACGATTTTTTTTTTACAAAGAAGTACGTTTTGTAAGAATAGGTACTTTTTAAAAAGTGGTACTCTTTTTAGGAAAAGGTTATTTTTTTAAGAAAATTAACTGATTTTCAGAAAGGCTACTTATCTCGAGAAAAGAAAAGGTATTATTTTATTTTTAAGAAAAGGTACTTTGAAGAAAAGGATTGTTTGTAAGAATAGGTATTTTTTTTTTTGAAGAAAAGGTTTTCTTAAGTAATGGAAATTTTTTAGAATTGGTCCATTTTTCAAGAACAGGTACAATTTTAAGAGTAGGTTTCTTTTACATAAAAGGTACTCTTTAAAGAAAAGGTAGTTTTTTAAGAAAAGGCAATTTGTTGGAAGATAATGTACTTTTTTAAGAAAATGTACTTATTTAGAAAAATTAATTTTTTAAGAAAAGGTACTTTTTGTAAGAAAATTTACTTTTTTAAGCAAAGGTACTTCTTTAAGATAAGGTTTTTTTTTAAGAAAAGGTACTCTGTTTAAGAATATGAGTAGGTATTTACTTTTTATTCAGTTCAAAACTACAATATGTAATAAACAGGCTCCACCTAGAAAATTTCCCATTAAACAACAAATTTCACCCCCTATGTTAGTCTAGACTAGAGTGTCCAAAAAACCGAAACTTTTTGGAAACCGGTTTTCGGTTTGCTCGAAAAATCAATTTTTCAAGAGACCGGTTTTCGGTTCGTTCGGAAAATCAATTTTTCAAGAAACCGCTTTTCGGTTTTTTATTTTGGCAAAAAACCGGTGAAACCGGTTTTTCGGTTTTTTGCTTTAAATTAAATTACACATGTAGAATTTATAATATATTTGTTTACGACCATTTCTATTCTTATTCATGTTGTAAACTTAAATGTGCACAAATGTAATTAATTAAATTACGTTTTTGTTTTAAGTAAAAACTATATATTTAAAATTAAACTGTTCGAGCGATAAGTCTATTTTAAATTATTTTATTCTTCAATATTTCGCTAAGTCGGGAATATAAACATAATTATTAATTAAAAATTAAATGAAAAAAATAATGAAATTAAAAATTAAAATTAAATTTTTAATTAATAATTGTACTTATTTTCCTCACGACGTTACCCAATGGGTAGCGAAATATTGAAGAATAAAATAATTTAAAAAAGACCTAACGCTCGAACATTTTAATTTTAAATACCTACTTATATAATACGAAAGGTCGAATAAATCATCCCATTTTAAAAAATATATATCATATTCCAATTTGGAAAGCGTGTTAATATAAAACTTAAAGTTTTGTTCAAATTCGCTTTAACGTGATTTAAAATCGAAAATTATATTCAAATTGTAAAAAGATTTCCATGTATGAAAGTCTTATTAAGTTTAAAACATTTAGTTATCAAATAATTTTAATTTTGAAATCAGATAAAAAAAGTGTTTTGAAAAGCTTAATTAATTCTTAATTAATTTTTAATTAATTCTAATTTAAATCGTAAAATCATTTTGAAAAAAAAATTGTTTGGATATTTCATTTAGATCATATTTCAAAATGGAAATCATGTTTCTTAATTCCAAAATTTCAATAAAATTCGAAAATCATATCATTTAATATCAATTTTTTTAAGGATATTAACACAAATTAAGTAAAATCCGATTAACCGGTTAACCGACATTAAATAACCGGTTTCCGTTTTGTTCGAAAGTTACGGTTTTTCCCCGGTTTTTCGGTTTCGGTTTTGGACACTCTAGTCTAGACACAAATCAAACCAAAATCAAGACTGTAAGAGTAAGTGTGCTGCCAAATGTAATTCCATGCTCAGAGTTGTATTTCATGAATTTTCCAGTCTTGCACATTGGCTTTTCTAAATTTACTTTTTATTGGATTGAAAACTACACTATGCAATAAACAGGCTCCACCTAGAGAACTTCCCTTTAAACCAAACCAAAAGTACCCAATATAATGGGTTGTAATACAGTAGTTAAAAAAAGTTGTTTAAAATTTTTTCATTTAGCCTCCATCCCGCAACATGCGATGAGGAACTTCGTTCCAAAATCTGTCCATACCTCTCTTAGTTACCGAGTTATCGGAATTTAAAACTTCAAGATAAAACGAGTCTCGAGGTATATTTTATAAAAACTGTCATTTTGCGGACCGTTGTTGCTAGCATGAAGAAAACGCCGCTGTCAAAAAAAACATTTGTTGGTAAATGTTCAAATATATTATTTGGTACTTGCTTTTTTGTTGCTAATATCGGTTTTCCGTATCTCATTTTATATTCCGAATTGGGTGTATCTGGACCCACAGATGTTTCACGAAAAATAAATGTGCCATTTAATTCGTGCGAAGATTACCTTTCATTTGAGTTCAAACTTTGCTAGTTGCTAGATGTCCCTAGGTGGACCAGTTTTTTGGATCCCATGACCGCCAAAAGATTTCTTAATTTTTGCTGTTCTTGTGTTTTCCTGTAATTTGGTTTTGGTTGTATTTTAGACAAATACAAAAAAATGGATTCTCATTACATCACATGAAGTAATTGAGGAAAAGTACCATTAGGAACATCCACATAGTAACTATTGTAAAGGAGGTACACAATTTGTACTAAACTTTAGAAAATTAATGATATTTGTACAAAATAGTATAAAAGTTTATCAATTGTGCACAAAGAGTTCTTAAAAGTACAAATCGAAAGAACATTGCATGTCTTAAAATGTATATAAATTGAATAAAACGTGCACAAAGTATAATATACAGGTATACAAGATGTATTAAATATTACACAAAGTGTATTTAACATTGCACAAATTGTAATAAAGTACACAGTACTTAGAAAATCATACACAAATTCTACAGAAAACAGAACTAAGTGTACTAAAACGATCACAGCTTAGACTAGAAAGTACAAAAAATACAAAAAGGTTATACACACAGTGAACCAAAAACTACACCACGTATTTTACAATGTACAACTTTCACTAGAAAGTACACAAAGTGCAAAAAAATCGGCATAGATTATACACACAGTATACTAGAAAGTACACAAAGTATTCTACAAAGTATATAAATTATACTAAAACGTACAAAAAGTGTGCACAAACTGTACTAAAATGTACATAAAGTGTACTACAAAGTACATAATGTGTATTTTGTAACGATTAACAAGTACTAAAAAGCGTACCGAAAATTATCAAAACGTATATAAAATGCAAAAAAATAATAGTTGTACTAAAAAGGGGAAAACTGATCGACCAGTCTAAAATTGATCGTACAATTGCCGATAACTTGGATTTCATTTATGTTAACGCATTTGCACACAGAAAAAATAATGGAATTTTCCAAACCCTAGTTTAGAGGTTGTCACAACCATTTTAGATGGCATCTGATCGGAATTAGAAGTAGACATAACCAATTAGAGGTTGTTTCAACCGATTTTCAATTGTAATGACTATACGAGTATTCGATCGTGACAACAACTGAATTTTGGGGTTGCTACAACCATTTTTCAAGCAATTAGTTCTGTGAGTGTAGTACAGAAATTTCAGTCGGGTGAAACGAGTTAAACATACCCTCACTCTAAGTCATACGCTGATACCGACTTACACTAGAAAAAGGTTTATATTCGCCCTTCAGTTACACGAACCAAAGTGGCGCATGTACCCATATTCAATAGCAGAGTGGCGTTGCAGAAAATAGTATATAAGGCCCAAGTTAATAAGCATCCAAAGTACCGTACAGAGGATTTTATTTCGGGGAGGCCCAGCTTGATATTTAGGTTGAAAAATAGCACTAAATTCAAAAATTATCTATTAAAGAAATAATTACGTACGTGCCTGGTTTTGAGCATATCGTGTCGGACAACCGGAAATCCGGCCTGGCAAAGAGTCCATTCTAAATTCCAAAATAGCTTTTGACTAAACATTGCCCAGTACCAAATTTCAGTAAGATCGTTTGTGGTTAACGAGATATCGTGTCGACCAAGCGGACATCCAACCAACATTTGTATGGGAGGTACCAGAATGGGAGTAGCAAAACCACAAATTTATCGTAGCAGAGTGGTATTTGGCAAAATATTGTCTCATATCAAATTTCATAAAGATTGGCTTTGCGGGAGTTATCTTGTCGAACAACCAGCCGGCCATACAACTTTTGTATGGGGGGTACCAAAATCACCATTGTTTTATTGTGTGACTGGCGTTTGACGAAATTTAGTCAAATACAAAATTTCATAGAGATCGAAAGTGTGTTACGCGTTTATCGTATTGACATCCCGGAGCCAGATTTTGTATTGAAGGGACTAGAACATCGTCCAATTATGTAGATGTTTCATATTATTAACCAGGTTCTCAGTAAAAGTGATCTGACATGTAACAGAAACAAATTGTAGAAGAAACTTGATTTGATGTTAAATAGTCTTCAGAAACTGTGCGTGGTCTAAGCGCCCCCTTTCGATCCCAAACTAAGATTTAAAAAAAATACTCCCTGACAGGGTTTGATGTAATCGGTTAAGATTTACGGCAGTTATCGTTTTGACCAGCCAGCCGGACAGACAGAGACACAGGTAGACAGACAGGCGAACATGGCGCAATCTTCTTATAAAGTCCTAACACGAAATTCGTCCAAAGATACTAAGGGTCTAACATGGCTCATTCAATGTGTTACATATCTTTTCCGAATTAATGCGGCAAAATATCAACTTTTTGCTGTCCTAACACGAAATTCGTCCAAAGATACTAAGGGTCTAACATGGCTCATTCAATGTGTTACATATCTTTTCCGAATTAATGCGGCAAAATATCAACTTTTTGCTGTCAATCATGAGACTGAGTTTCAAACGAAATGTCTTGGCCTTACTCTGTCTCCTAATGTTGTGTGTCTTTGCGTGTAGTACATATCTGCATAAATGGAGAGTAACAAAGGGAATTTCTGTAACTTAATATTAGGAAGAACTTCTGATGATCATTGAGCAGCTGGCGTTCTATTCTTTTAGACACATACAAATCTTGACCATTTTTTTTTTACTGATTCGGTAGAATTATGCCTAATAATGATGGGCGATAGTGTCGTCGGAAAAAGTAATGCGACGGCTTTAAAAAAATTGGAAAGTGGTAATCTTTTGACTATAACCTGCATTCGTATCTACAAGAGCGTCACCATCGCTAGAAGTAATAGCATTCCCACATTCATCTCCTTTTCACTACATTACCCTGAACGAGGTCCTTAACCTCTCCATCTTTAATACATTCAAATAAAACTAATAATCATTTAATTATTTTTTGCTTCGCCCCCTTTCAAGCAGGCACAAGCATCGTCATCGACGCACATCAGACAACGAGAGTGAATTATCACGTGGCTCAGGACGTTCGGCACGTTCACATCATCGCAAACATCGACGATCACGTCACCGACGCGATTCAGCTGGTTCAGATCATGAGAGCACACGCGGTCGTAGCTATTCCGGTCATCGTTCATCGACGGCACGTAGCGTCAGTGCTGTTGGCTCTCATTCCGAATTAATTGATTCGAGCACCCAATGGCGTGAAGCACAAAGGAGGCAACAAGAAGCTAGTCTAGGCCAAAGTTCAGTTCAACAGGCCTCAGTATCGAAGAGCAGCATGGTGGCACGTAGTTTGCATAGTAATGACTCACATTCGGACACGCATTCGCATCATAAGTCCAGGCGGCACAAAAAGAACAAGTATGTTGGAACAAGATCTATCATTTTAAATGGATATTTAATCGTTTTTTTCTTCTTTTTTTCCTCTTTGTGTTTAAGATCCCCCTCGGATTCTCGTAATCGCATCTGGAACAGCGAGTTGGCCAAACATTTGCAGTTTGACCTAGTTGATACGGCAGGCATGACCGAGGATCAATTAAGGGAAATACCCTACACTGTGGTGGAGACAAATTCGAAACGTTCCAATTCCAATATACGCATTCACAAGAGTAATAGCAAGAATAGCGTTGGCGGCAAGAGCACTGGATCTGGAAATACCATTACAAATGGTAGCGGTTCAATTAGTGGTCATGGCAAGAATCGTGTAGATCGTATAAGAGGGTAAGTATTGCAGAGATGCAAATACTCGAATTGATCTAAGTAAAATATTGTTATTACTGTTGTTGTTGTTGTTGCCATTGTATATCGTAGCTTATCTTACCAAAATTCTAATCCCAATGATAGTAATGGTGCCAAAAATGGTTCGATACGTTCGGCAAGTACGATATCATCGAGGGAATGTGAACGCAATAGCGGTCTGGTGCGGTAAGTTTATATGTTAAGGTTATACGTTGACATTTACAATTTAGGGAAGGAAGTTTAGTCGTTATATCCATAATTTAGTCTATTTGGAAAGTGGAACTTTAATTTTTCTCGGCTATATTTAAGATGTGACGCAGATCACTAGAAATCAATTTTAATAACTTTGACGAAATGTCAAATTATTCTCCAATTTGCTTTCTTATCTAACTCGAAGTGCCAAGCAATTGGACATATTTTAGAAAGTAAGAATCACATATCGTTGCTGCGCCAACAAAAAGGGCTATGTGCATTTTTTGAACAAAAAAAATAAATGAGTGTTCGAACTCACTGGCGATGTGTTAACACCTTGTTCGAACTCACGGGCGATGTGTAAACACCTTCTTGTTACACGGTATCAGTTCGATTTCTATGAACACATTAGTAAATGTTACATTGCAAAATAAAAAAAGAATAGTTTGTTTGCTGAAGGCTCTTTTGCTATTAAAAAATAAATAGTTTCCCATTACATCCCATGAAGGAATCGGGGAGAGCTTCTCACTACCAGTACCCGGTGCGCTTTCTAGATTTATACTCACTGATTGGGACCTACAGTTTTACACCCGTTCCGAACGGTATTTTGAGAAGCCTTTTCATGGCTAAATACTCGATAGTGTTGCCGTCACTGCGCGAGGTGACCGCCGTCGAAAGAAATTTAAGGTGGTCAGAGCAGGGATCGAAACCAGGATCTCATGTATAAGAGGCGCGCACACCAACCATTGCACCACCGACGGCCTTTTGCTATTGCACTTTCCTTTTTCTTACATCTGCTTTAACATTAGATGTAATATTGTTAAAATAAATAGAACAATATTTAGCTCACTGAAATAATTGGTTTTGTTTTGTCATAAACAGAGCGACGGCAAAAAGTATTGAATAGTATAGAGAACTTATTGCACTCTTTTTCCGCTCTAATGTATAAGTAGTAGGGATGCCAAACGGGAAATCCCGCAATTTTTCGGGATTGATTAATCCCGAATCCCGGGATTTTAATAAGTAAATCCCGGGATTTTTCGAGATTATTATTAATTTTGAAAAACATAAAATTAAAAACAATGACAAAAGTTCAGTGTGGTGTAATTTTTTGGAAGAGTCGAAAGGTGCACCTCAAGTAAAATGCAAATTGTGCAAAAAGGATTTAAAAACCAACGGCGGCTGTACAAAAGGTTTAATATCACATCTTAATGTGAGTTAATTTTGGCATATGGCATATATCTATTATACGGCTTACTCTCCAATAAAATACAAAGTTTATTGCGTCGGGTAGAACATTTTATTTTAACAAAATCGGGGCAAATGCATAGTTTCGGAGTTATGGACCCCGAAATTTCGGATACTTTTTCCACTAACGTATCGTGTAAAGACATTGATATCAATATTTTGTATAAAACAAGTCGTAACAAACTCAAAAAATTATGTAGCATTTTTCGATAAGTCGCTTAGTCATCGAGTTATCGTATGTTTTAAAATAATTTTTGATTTTGTTTCAAAAACAAAAATATTCGAAAAATCCCGCGATGTTTTTAAAGAATTTTTGTTTTTGTTTGAGAAAAGTAAAAAAATTGATAATTTTTCTAAATGTCACCATCCGATAACTCGATAACTAAGCGACTTATCAAAAAGTGCTACATTATTTTATGAGTTTGTTTTGAATTGTTTTATACAAAAAACTGATATCAATGGCTTTACTCGCTACGTAAACGCCTTAACCATCTCACATATCCGAAATTTCGGGGCCCATAACTCCGAAATTATGCATTTGCCCCGATTTTGTTATTTTCCTTTTTTTACTTAGAATAATGTATTCTATCCCCCTTGTGGTTGCGCTTTTGAGTGTAAGCCGTAAAATAGACCTGTTCCCAAAAAATTTTAAAAATAGAATCCCGAAATCCCTTGATCCCGAAAAATCCCGGGATTTCGGGATCGGAATTTCGAAAATCCCGAATCCCGGGAATTTTTAAAATAAATCCCGTTTAGCATCCCTAACAAGTAGAGAGTCTGAGTAAAATACCATAAACGAGTCTTATTCTCTGTATAGAATATTTCAATATAAATGCACCATTTCTAAAATCATATAGTATATAGTAAAATCATATGTAGTACATAAAACAATACAAAAAACATAAATCTTTCAAAAGCCATCAATGTTTCAAATCAAAATTATGAATGGACCAAATTATGACAAACAGAGAGTAATACGGTTTTAATCATTGGCCAGATGTCGCTAGTGCTCTTGAGTCATACAATTCGTTCCATGAGTTCTCTATACTATTCAATACTCTTTGGCCACGACGACCTGTTTGTTTGTTCGCTGCCGCTGCATCAATACCATCATACTTATTTTCAGACAGAGACTATTGTTGTACAACAACCACGTATGTGATGCCAACGCTGTTTATTGTTTGCATGTGTTCACTTTGATATATTGCTCTACCAATCAAAAATAGTTAAAAACCATTTGTATTTATACACAAGGCATCGGCTTTGATGCGGAAATTGTAGCACTGGATCTGGAAATTTTAGAACAAATGTTCCAAGAAAATTTTATTTTTATTTTTTGCTTTCCTGAGAAGTTAACAAAAACCACAAAACTGTTTTCGTTGGCGCCGGATGTTATGGAGGATAAATAATTTCATTGCTGCAAAGAAAACAATTATTTTTCCATCATATTCAATAATAAATAAAAATGCAAGTGTTTGAGATTTAGATTATTATTGTTTGGCTTATCTCACACCTTTAGCCATTTTCTGTTTATTCATTGTGTGATTTTGTCAAACACTAAACATTGCGGTGCTTTAACGAATCAACTTTTTATGGGACGAAAGTAATTCAACGCTGCTTTTATGCTACTAAATTTGGACATAAAATAGACAAAAAAATTAACTTGACAAAAAAAAAATACCAAAACAAATCGTATCAATCAAATTAAGAATGATAAATTTTAATACACGAATTTGAATATTTTCATCAAATATTCATTTCATTTTATTTCATCAAAAGGGAAAAATAGAAAAAATACAACGCACAGTAAATTTACCTGCGGCTGAAATCTGTAACTTTTTACCGGTAAATTAGTTAGTTAAATTTTATTTAAATTAATTTTTTTTAATAAAATTTCAATACATTTTTGAGGTTTTTAGTTTAACTGCCGATTTTTATTATTAAAAGGTTACAGAATATCGGTACTGGTATACGAAATTAGGCTTTAATCGCCATTCCGGTCCACAACCAATCTACAGAGTCTTAAGATTCAACTTTTTGTGGCCAGAGAATTAGAAAATCAATATTCCAACCTTTTTGAAAGGACGCTGTCATGTGTCACACAGTAGATATACACTCTCGAGCAGATGACTAGATCCACATACATTTCTGGTTGGATTGGGCCACATCTTTTTAAACTTTTCGTCGACAGCTAAAATCTCATTACAATCGGCAAGCGCATTTCCTTAAGATTGCAAAAATAACAACAACAACATTAAAGTTTAATTCAACAGGTCCTTTTCCAAAAAGAGACAAAAAAAAAAACTTTAATTTTTTTTATTGTTTTGCACGAAGTGGCATTTGATTTGTAAGGGTGTCTCAGTAATATTGCACTATTTAATTTTAGCGTCTGTTTTTGTGCAAGTGGCAACTCTGAATTTTGGCAGCTGTCACTTATGTTTATTTCAATTATTAAAAGTGGAGCGCTTTACGAAAGAACAACGCGTTATAATTGTGCAAACATATTTTAAAAATTTGTAAAGTTATGCTTAGACCGCTCGCAAACTTTGAAGTCCTTTCATTCGAGAAAGTCCACCTAATGTGTCAATCATTCGAAGAGTGGCCAACAAATTTGAAGAAACTGGGTCGGTTATGACCAGTAAGACTCCTGTGCGTTACCGTACCGGTCGGGCTCTTGAAAACATTGCTGCTGTTAACGAGAGTGTCGCCGAAACTCCGAAAATATCAATTCGGCCGCGTTCTCAACAACTTCAAATTTCACGGATCACTACTCAGCGAATTTTGACAAAATACCTTCACCACCTTCATCCGTACAAAATTCAGCTTACTCAGGAGCTCAAACCAGCAGACCACGGAAAGCGCCGGCATTTCGATCGATGGGCAATGGAGCAAAGTGAAGTCAATACCAATTTTTAAAAAAAAAATCAACTTCTCCGATGAAGCGCATTGCCATCTGAATGGCTTCGTCAATACACTAAATTGGCGAATTTGGGGCTCAGAAAATCCTCATGCTATACATGAGAGACCAAAGCTCCCACGTTGAGCAACTGTCTGGTGCGGATTTTGGCCAGCCGACGAGATTCGGCTTTTCTTGGGCCGAAATTGCAGTGACTGTCAACGGCATTCGTTACAGGAACATGATAACGGAGTTCTTGTGGCCTCAACTGGACCGCATGGATCTGGACGACATGTGGTTTAAGCAAGACCGCACAACCTGACACATCGCGCATGAAATAATCAATTTATTGCAGCAAAGATTTCCAGAACAAATTATCTCAAGAAATTCTGATGTCAGCTGGCCACCAAGGTCATGCGATTTAACGCCGAGCGATTTCTTTCTTTGGGTTTTGTGAAATCTCGGGTTTATGCGAATAAACCAGAAACAATTCCTGAGCTCAAATCCGAGATTCAACGCGTCTCGTGAGATACAGCCAGATCTCTGTGGAAACGTCATACAAAATTTCATGAAAGGAGTAATGGCCTGTCATCGGAGCCGTGGGGGCCATTTGAGTGGTATTTTATTACATACTTAATCTTTACAACCCAATACAAAAATCACAACTGTCTCGAATAATACGTGTTTTATTTTAAAATTAAAAAGTGCATTCTTACTGAGACACCCTTTATTTACAAATATATAACAAATGTTCCCAATAAAAACAAAAAGTTTTATAAGGATTCACATTTGTTTGACGGCCGATGTAGTCAAATTTAGGCACCCTCGGCTCCTGTGTGGTGTTTGGCGTTTCAATATATCAATTTTTCCAGCATAAGAACTCAGTTAAGACCAGGTGAAATTTAAATATATCAATTTTTCCAGCATAACAACTTAGCTATGCCTAGGTGTAGTTTCATCTTTCCAAACGGTTGGGCCGGTCAGAAACGTCCGAATTCTTTCCATATTTTTCGAGAAATACCCCACTGTGAGAAGTCAAGAAAATTATTTTAAAATAGATATCCTGTGAATTTTAAAAATCCTGTAAAAAGAACAAATTATCACAAAATAAAAACGAAGTACGCGGTTTGATTGTGGGTAGTCCATACTTTTATTCTTAAAAATCGTGTCGTATGGTTCTATAAATGGTGGCTCAGTAAGGATGCACTTTTTCATTTTAAAATAAAAACTCCTATTTTTTGAAATATGTAGCTGTGATTCTTTTATTGGATTGTAGCAATGAGTTGTTCCGATTGAGTATGGAATAAAATATTCGTCAAATGGCCCCCACGGCTCTGATGACATGTCATTACTCTTTTCATAAAATTTGCCATGATGTTTTCACAGGTAAGTGGCTGTTGGATCTGGGATTTCAGCCCAGGAATTGTTTCTGGTTTATTCCCACCTACCCAAGACTTCAGAAAAACTCAAAAAAAATCACACGGCGTTAAGTCGCATGATTTAATTTTTTGACCACTCTTCGAATGGCTGACATATTAGGCAAACTTTCTCGAGTGAAAATTATTCGAAGTTTACGAGCGGTCTCATCATAACTTTCCAAATATTTGTAATAATTTTCCACAATTATAGCGGCTTGTTCTTTCGTAAAGTGCTCCATTTTTAAGTATCCGAATGAACATATGTGATAGCTCTCAAATTTCAGAGTTGCCACTTCCACAAAAAACAAATTACACTAAATATGAAAAGTGCAATGTTCCTGAGACACCCTTTATATGTAATAGAGTGGAATTGTTTTTCTATACGACATCTGTTGTTTTCAAAAAGATCGCTGGACTAAAATAATGTGACTTGAAGCACAAATGTAGTTCTCATAATTTGTGGATAAATGGAAAACGCTTATGGCGCTTCGGGCTCAAATTTAACAATGTTCCCAAAATATGTAAAAATGTTTCCTACATCATCAACCATATGTGTTCCGAAATACCAAACATAAAATCGCTGAAATTATAAACACGTGCTGTTTCTTCAACTTGAGTTATATGTTCAGTTGATCATAATAATACAAGAAGACAGTTGGAATGCGATTTGATTAAAATATATACTTTCCCTTCCCACCTGGCTTAAAACTCAAAAGTGAACAACTGGCTAATTAACTTTTCCTCCAATATCAATTGATTTATTTTCGAGTGTAACATTTAACTAACTTAAAATTCCAATTTTAACTTTCAGCATGATGTCCAGCATGAGCATGGGTGATTTCATATCACCGACCGGCTCCAATCTAAGTCCCATGGAAAATTCCGCATTACGGGTATCACATGAACATACAGATTCTGGTTTGGGTGCTGATCAGGATTATGCCTATTCATCTGAAAGGTAAAGGTTCCACTAAATTTCAAATACGCTATGTAGTAAATCCTTTTAGACAATAAGTGCACACTCCCACACACACAACACACATACATAGCTGATAATGCGATAATGCTCCCGTCCCCTACCAACACTAATGTATTTGAATTTATCCCTCTCCTATTTATGTGTACATGGGTGTGTTTTATGCACCGTCCCCATTATAACGGTCTAGATCGAGTGATAGTACACGCTATGGCACTAACAAATCCTCTGGGGCATCTAGTGGTAGCCATCGTAAATCCTCTATTAACGGAGGTGGTAATTCCCAAGCTTACACTAGCCTTATGCAACAGACTGTGAGTAATCAAAAGCATCAACATCAGCAGCAGCAGCAGCATCAGCATCAGCAGCAGCAGCAACAACAAAGCCGACAAAACTCATTTTATGGCAATAGACGCCATGAACCGCCAAACCAGCCAAAGCAAAATTTCAACAAATATTCCACTACTACTAACCATCACCATCAACAACAACAACAGCAGCAGCAGCATCATCAGCATCACCAGCCATCCCATCTGCAACATCAACCCGTTAATACATCCTGTGGTGCGGCAGTTAACAGTCATCTAGTAACGGTAAATGAATCCTTATATTGCCTTTCTCTCTTTAATATTATTAACACAAATTGTTGAAACTGCCGTTCCATTTCCATTTCTATTTTTACTGTATGCAATAACGCATTAACAATTATATGAAATCCTTTTGCTCATGGCCTAAACCACCATACTAACCAACTACCCATCCATCCATGCAACTATTATCACAATACTCATCGTCTACAGCCGATGCAGACCTCCGCTCCTCAATTACAACAGACCCAACCACATCAGCCGCAGCCGCTGCCGCTGCAGCTGGACAAGAGTGGAGAGAAATCTAAATCGAAACCCAGTCATCGTCTGTTGAATTATACGACATTTGAGAACAATCAATATAAATTCAGCTTAAACAATCAAGGACGTCTCCAAACCGGGGGCAGCAATGGTAGTCTAAGTGCCAATGGTGGTAGTAACAGTGGTGTCGGTGGTGGTTCTCTTACTAACACTCAAATAGATCATTTCATAGAATGGCCAAATACGCCAGCTGCCCCCTATTATTACCAGGGTCCCTCATCGGTGGCCATACACGCCAAGAAACGTGATGCCAAATCAGATTTGGGCGTATCCACGCGTCGTCATTCGGGTCAAGCTATAACCAAAACTCAATTGTTGACAGGTGGTGCCAATTATCCACCATTGGGTAGTATTGGTTATCCGTTGATGGGTTCCCAGTATCCAAGTGTAGGTTATAATTCACGTTTGCAACTGGCAAAGTCGGATTTGTTTTTGGCTTATCCGACTAGCAATGAATATGAGCCACCATTTATCTATAACTATAAAATGCCACAAATGCCGGAGTTTTTACGGAATCCCCCACAGCAGCAGCTACAATCATCGCAAAATACTCCTCAACAGCAGCAGCAACAGCAACAACCACAACAGCCTACAGCTTATCACATTTCTGGAGCTCAAACAGCTGATCCTTTGCCACCAAATTTGTATAAAGCCTCAACATCTGGCAACGTCACTGCACCCCATCAAGGTACAACAACACTATTTGGTGGTGCCACACCCGCCACCGATGTTATGTACTATCAATTCGATAACAGCTGCGTGGCTCCTCCAAAAGTACAACCCATTATGCAACAACCCAAACCGTTGCATGGTGGTGTGGCAACACCAACGTCTGCCGGTGCCAATACGGCTTCACCATTGCACAGTATCGGTCCATTGGTATTCTTGCAACATCAACAGAATAATGCCAATAATACGGCAACCACAACGAATTCATCCATGCAACAGACCGTGAGTACTACTGACTTGACTGTCTGAAAAGTTAATGTGGCATTTAGTGTTGTTGCACTCACATTTACGTGTTGTATGTTGCTCGTTTTGTATGTTTTTTGTTGTTTATTGTGTCTTGTCTTAAATTTAAATGGGGCATGTTTTAGAAAAGTGTTGATGTTTTCGATATTATATCGTGAAATTTTCAAATCCGTATTGTTTTAACTGAATTTAAAATTGAGCAGCAAATGATGTGATGATGTTGAAATCAGGCCATACATGTGTTCATCATAATCTTGTGATATTCGTGGCAACAAATAAGATTGAAAAGGTCGGTATCGCAGTCTTGGTTAGATACGATTTCATGAGTCGGATAAATAAAATATAGCGGCGGTGACACTATCGAGTAACACAGTGCAAAAAATTTTTGGAGGAGAATGAGTGCTTTTCAGAATGAAAGCCTTAGGAGAGTATATAAAAATCCCCGAAGGACAGGCCGCTCTTAGGTCTCACTATTTTTTTTAATGACCTGATGAAGTTTTAATTTTGAGCTGAAATACGGGGGTTGCTATTTATATTTCGGGAACTAGCAATACACCATTTCCAATTGAAATTTGAAAAAAATCAATTGAAATTTAAAAATTCTATTTGAAATTTGAAATACATCAAGTGAAATTTAAAATACATCAACTGAAATTCGAAACTCATCAATTGAAATTTAAAAGACATCATTTTAAATTTAAAACACGTCAATTAAAATATGGAATATATCAATTGAAATCTAAAAATCTACTACATAAAATCGGTTAATAATTGTTTAATTTTAAATTTCAATTGATGTCTTTTAAATTTCAATTGATGTCTTTCAAATTTCAATTGATGTGTTTTAAGTTTCAATTGATGTCTTTCAAATTTCAATTGATGTTTTTTAAATTTCAATTGATGTATTTCAAATTTCAAATATAATTTTCAAATTTCAACTGATATTTTTTAAAATTTAATTCATATTTTTCAAATTTCAATTGGAAATGGTATAGTGTTCCCAGGTGCAAACGGGAACCATTGGAAACTTCGAAATTTTTTAGCATAAATATACATACATAGAACATTTTCAATTACGAACATTATTTGTTGTATTAACAGTGTGTTGAAAAAATTCATCGCGGTAAAAAAATGGAATTAACCCGTTAAAATTTTCGCGCGATAATTGTTTACGATTTTCGGGGTGGATTATCGAGACGATAATCGAGTGTCTCAATCATATTGTTTCGACTTTTGGTGATGAAGCACCACCAAAAACCACTGTAAATCGCTGGTAACAAGAGTTCAGTCTCGGACGCCGTTCACTCCAGGATGAATTTCGTGAAGGTCGTCCAACATCGGTTGTTCTGCCACGAAACATCGTGGCAATGTGTGAACTTATAATGCAAGATCGTCATGTAACATATCGGGAGATAGAGGCATCCTTGCACATTATTTCCACTTCAATAGATTCGATTTTGCATCAACATTTGGCTGTAAAAAAGATTTGTTCGCGTTGGATCCCACATAATTTGACAATCGCTCAAAAAAATGCTCGTGTCAATTGGTGTAAGGAAATGATTAAACAGTTCGACCGTGGTGCTTCAAAAGACATGCATAAAATCGTGACAGGGTACGAATCATATGCGTATGAGCCGGAAACAAAACAGCAATCGACCGTGTGCGCCTTTCAAGACGAGCTAAATGCAACAAAAGTTGTTTGTGGAAAAAACACATCGAAGCAAATGGCCGCCTGTTTCTTCGGTCGAATGGGTCATATGGCCACTGTTCCGCTTGAGCAACGTAGGCCGTTCAATTCCAAGTGGTACACGACCATTTATTTACCGGAAGTCTTCGGAGAAATTCGTAAACCCTACGGTCAAAGTCGAAACATTCTCCATCATGACTATGCGAGCTCTCACACATCTCGTCAAACAGGTGCATGCAGTCAAAACATCGAATTGATGACTTATACTCCGAACAGCCCAGAATTGGCACCCAATGACTTCTCTTGATCCCAAATATCAAAGGTAAACTGCGTGAAGACGAAGCGGTTGAAGCGTTCAAAACACATGTTTTGGAGGTGTCTCAAGAGGAATGGAAAAACTGCTATGACAAATTGTTTGAGCAAATTCAAAGTGTATTTATCATCATGGAGAATATTTTGGAAAGTACTAAAGCCATTAAAAATGTTTGTTATTATTTAATTTCCAGAAAATTATTTTTTATTTCCCGAAATATAAATAGCAACCCTCGTAATATTTGAAAAAATTCCCTCAAACCATGTTTGTCAATACCGTGGCGCATTTTCGAGATATGATGACTTTAGTAAAATTGAATGAGGCTTTTTTCGTACAACTTTTGAATCCTCTGTATCGGTTTCTTGTGAGTCCTTATCGTCCGTATTTCGAGAAATGCCACATAGGTACCTTAAAGTGGGATGTTTGGGTATTTGAATTTAGCACAGAAATGCTGCGGAGAAAATTTGAGTAGGGGTATCAAAGACAAGAAATCAATATCTTCAACTATTACCGATCCTGTTGGTCATTTTCCAAAGCAGTGTTTTCATTGCGTCTCCATTCCAATCCATTCATAGGATGTAACAGAAAAGTAAGTAAGTACACAAACAGATTTGATTTCCCGGGGTCATATATGCAACCTTATTCATATTTTAACACGGCCATCGTCATTCGATTTATGATGCTCAATCTGCATGTCATCATTATATTATTGTTGCTCAATCGGCATTTAATTATAACATTCTGTTGCTCAATCTGTACATCATCATTAGATTTATGTTGCTCAGAAACACTGTATGTACTTCCTTACGACAATTATGTTTTTGTTAAACTTCCTTTTGCTCGAGTTATGTATCACAGATCTGTCTACCCGTCAATAATGTGCGGTACAACAAATCCTAATTATCTCAAATTGATGTTTGATTATGTTCAGCACGTACTCGTTCATACTTCATCTAAGATTTTTTTTTTATTTTATCTTGTGTTTTATGTTTGATTGTTCCTTAATACCGCATGTGATTTTTATGTTTTCCTCCTTTGAATCCGAAATGTGAAATCCATTTACTACAATATTTCTTTATAGTCGGTAGAATGGCTCCAGCTTCAATTGCAGCGTATTGTCTTTGCGGCAAATAACTTTATTTGTGTCTCAATTTTCTTTCATATTTGTGGATTATTAATGTTTCTTTTGGTTTATAAATCATATTGTTGTTTGTAATGCATGTTCCTTTTGCTCGTACTACTCGTACTATAATGTATTGACGTATTGTTATATTTAAGTATTGTTAAGAATAGTATTATTGTTGTTTAATGTTTTCTTTGATTTGTGTGATAGAAGATAAAGGGTATTGCAATTGGGCTGTTCTTTCTGTCAGACAGCAAAGAAGCTAATAATCTATAAAAAATATATCTTCACATTTTAGAAGCTTGAGATAAATACTGAAAATTTACCAATTTATTTGGAATATAGGTAAAAAAGGAATTTTGTTATACCAAGGCCGTTCAAAGTACGTAGTTCAAAAAAATACTGGTTCATTTAATAGTATATTTCACTGAGAAAATAAAAATGTTCTATTAACTGCATACAATGTCCCTGCACGCTGAAAACAACGGCCCCTACAACAGGTTGCAGGAACCACGTATACGTTTGCAAGCATTGCTTTCATGAATTGAAGATCTGCTGCTTTTTTGTTTCTTTGATTTCTGTCACGTTTTTGTTATCAGCAGTTGTCAACAAGCAAAGCCTCATTTAGGTCACAACCACATATATTATAACCTATTAATCATTGCGTCTCCAACATATAATATTGAATTGCAAACACAATGTGTTTGGACAATACTATATACCATTTTTACTATATTTGCGACAAGCTACAAACATTGTTATATTTGCATCCAAACAACAAAAAAACGTCAGTTTTTTCCTCGTGTACTTATCAATATGGAAGTTGACGGTTATTACAACGAATGAACTGCCAAACAACAAACTATGTGCGATTTTGATTAAACACCGGACAACATTTTGGATCAAAAAACAAACCTATGTCTTACTAAACCAACAAAGACATGTTTGCTAGGACATCAAACTTGAAACAAAATGTATTTGGGCTCAAGTATACTATATTTGGGGTGAGCTATAAACACGTTACACTTGCATCCGAACAACAACAAAATACAGCATTTTCATCGTGTGGTTGGTGTAAAGACAAAATTAGTTGTTCTCTGCTTTTCAGCATTCAGCTTTTGCACTGCAATGGAACGTGGTCTAGTGATAATTCAGCTCCGATTTTTTTTGGAATAAAATTTACAGGCTTAAAAATAACGGCCCGAGCAACATATTGCAGAAACATGTACATGTTTACAAGCATTGTTTTCATGAATTGAAGATCTGCTGCCTCTTTGATTCTCTGTTGTCTGAAATGGGTCTCAAAAATGTTTATTATACATGTTATATTTGATAGCAAACACAATCTGTTTGGACACAAGTATAGTATATCTGCAAAAAGCTACAAACACGTTATATTTGCATCCAAACAACAAAAATATATGGATTTCCAGCGAGTGCCAATTCCGCAGAAAAAAATAATGTAAAAAAAATATCTTATGCATGAGAACGTGGGTTCTATCCCTGCTTTGACCACCTTAAATTTCTTTCGACGGCGGTCACCTCGTTTAGTGACGCGCGACACTATCGAGTATTTAGCCATGAAAAAGCTTCTCAAAAATACCGTTCGGAACCGGTGTAAAACTCTAGGTTCCAATCACTGAGTGTAAAACTAGAACGCGCAATGATCACTAGTTTGTGGAAAGCTCTCCCTAATCCCCTCAGGGGAAGTATTGGGAGACCATTTTATTTAAACACAAAATTCCCATCCGATCACTTTTTAATTGATTCAATTACTCCAGTATTTCACGGAATAAATTTATGTAAAAATTAGGAATTAAAGAAATACAATTGACATCAAATATTATTTCCTTTGGACAACTTCTTTGTGCACTTGAAATAACTAAAGAGAATTCACGTGCTCATCAATCACCATTTTTTGAAAAAAAAAAAAACATCACCGAAAACAAGGACAGGCTTGATAATATTGGGTTGGCAACAAAGTAATTTCGGTTTGTTTGCCAAAGTAATTTTCAATTATTTGATGCAAATAATTAATTTTAACCTATAATGTAGGTGTTATTTTGTTCAATGACCTGTCATGTTTATCAATGGCCATCGTTGGGTCAACGGTTTGAGCCTCGATTCATAGAACGACTGGTCCGTCCCACAAATGTACTCGAGGAACTTGGTTTCTAGGGCGTCTTCTTTATTGTAGGATTTCTCATTCAAAAATATTTAAAGACACCGGAATAAATCAAAATCTGAAGGTGCCAGATCAGGACTATCAAGTGATTGGAGCACCACTTCGCAGCCAAGCTCGAATATGTTTCACCGAGTCTGCAAAAATGTGTGAGGCCCAGCGTTGACGTGATGAAAACCCACACCTTTGCGATTACCCAATTCAGGTTGTGTTTCTTTCGGTACCCCATCAAGGTTCGTCATTTGCTCGCAATAGAAGTGAGAATTTATGGTTTGGTTTTTACCAAGATCTTTAAAATTAATTATTCTCTTAAAATCCCACCAAATGAACAACATAATCGTTTTTGCTGTAGTTCAGCCTTTCATGCTGATGTTGACTTTGTTATAAAAAATCTTCATCTTCATATCTACTGACAATACATTTCACAAATGGATCAATTTTTGTTGCGTTTGATCATTAAATCGCAAGTCAGACTTGATAACGTCTCTGATTTCGTCCTCATAAATCTCATTACGCCTACAGCTCCTGTGGCCACTTTTGACCGTGAAATTTCCAGAACGACATTTTTTTAATCAAATTTGGCATGTGCAATCTCTTAAAGCATCCAACCCATACACGTCACAAATATCCCGGTGTGCTTCCTCGGGTTTTTTCCTTCTCGGAATAAAAGAGCAAAATATGAGAAAATTGCTCATTTTGATCACCCAAATTCACAACATGATTTAAATGAAAACTGACAACTGAAAATTATGTGATATATCATTAATGTAAGCTCGAAACGTCAGTTTTGTAACTGTGCAACAAAGAATTTAGTTAGCTGATGAAAAGCATTTCAAAAATACCAAAGTTTTATCAAATTTAAATCAAGTTTAAATCAAATTTAATAGGAAAGTACTGTTTTGAAAATTTTCGTACTACTCCATTTCCAATTGAAATTTCAAAAATTTCAATTTAATTTTGAAAAATATCAATTTAATTTTGAAAAATATCAATTGAAATTTGAAATTTGAAATACATCAATTGAAGTTTAAAAATTCTATTTGAAATTTGAAATTCGTCAATTTAAATTTAAAAAACATCAATTGAAATTTGAAAGACATCAATTGAAATTTAAAATTCGTCACTTGAAATGTAAACATTATTAATTGTGTATTAGATTTTTTGTATTAGATTTTTATGTATTAGATTTTTAAATTTCAATTGGTGTATTTTAAATTTCAATTGATGTGTTTTAAATTTCAATTGATGCCTTTTAAATTTCAATTGATGTATTCCAAATTTCAAATGATGTGTTTCAAATTTGAATTGTCTTTTAAATTTCAATTGATGTTTCTCAAATTACAATTGGTGTATTTCAAATTTCAAATAGAATTTTTAAATTTCAATAGTTTTTTGTTCAAATTTCAATTAAAAAAATGTGTTAAAAAAATTCTCATTAAGTTTAGTTTTTGCTATCTCTATTTGGCCGTCCCTATAGTGGCCGTCGGTGGTGCAATGGCTAGTGAGCGCGCCTCTTGCATATGAGATGCTGCTCTGATCTGCTCTGACCACCTTAAATTTCTTTCGAAGACGGACACCTCGCTTAGGGTTGGCGACACTATTGAGTATTTAGCCATGAAAAAGCTTCTCAAAATACCATCCGGAATCGGTGTAAAAACTGTAGGTCGCAATCAGTGAATATAAAACTAGAAAGCGCACAGCTCACTGGTTATGAGAAGCTCTCCCCAATTCATTCATAGGGTGTAATGGGAATCCGTTTTTGGTATAAGGCAGCTGATGAGGGGTCTTTGTGGAAATTCAAATTGTGAAACAAATATTGTATTCTGATTAACATCGAACTCGGTTGATTCACAATTTTCATCATTTCCCTTGCGGGATTTTTTAGTCGTTCTGATTTTTTAAATTTATTCAAGCTCAAGACCTTTGTAATATTAAGCTTATTTATTATTTTTCAAAAAAGTCGATCACAAAAATTGTTTCAATGATACCAGGGCTGTCTGTATAGCTATTTCGAATCTTGCCAGCAAATGATTTTGGTATGCTTTTCGGTGAATTCATCAAAACTGTATGTATCGAAACACTCATCATGTTAATGGGAATTCCTTTACACATTCAAACTATATAATAGGTTGATTAATTTCGTACTCACATTGATTACGCATGTAATTGAAATCAAGTATTAAATGTTGATTAATTTTGTACTCCAGTTGATTGCGTATATAGTCGAAAAAAGTAAATTAATTTTTAATTAATTTTGTACACAACACAAGTACTCATTTAATAGAAAATGATTATAAACGATTCATTGATTAACTTTATACTCAAGCTGATTGTAAATATAACTAGAATTTATTCAATTGCAGGTCTCTGATTTATGTACTTAAGTTAACAATTCTTCATAAGCTAAAATCCAAATATACAAGCAGTTAAGTTGACATAATTCGTGCTTGAATTGAGTATTAGTTTTTTCTGTTCATTCAAGCACGACTTCACGTTTACTTTCTGTACAAACACGACATAAAATTGTCCTACAAATTTTTAATAATTGAAGAATTTCCAGTCGATCTATAATAATATCCTCCATCGCAGATAAAATAGATGACTTTCAAATACTCTACGCGCCCTGTTGGTCACTATCCACTTCTGCAAGTAAAACGTCAGAATGCTTGGAAACTGAAATATCTCGCGATTGTTTAACGAAGAGTATAAATAGTCCCAAAGCAATAGAGTCCTTTGGATTTTAATCAAAAAATATATTTACATATCGTCTTTCCAACCGGCCTTACTGCATCACTCTGTCTCTCTGATTCTTCCCTCGGGCATTGTATGTTACATTAGGGCGGCAAAGATTTGTAAATCCTTTAGTTTTGTTTGATTTGCACGTTTCTGTAGCTATTTAAGGGTTTCAGTCCCGTCTCAATTAAAGAATTATTTCTTCTCCCACTCCCATGGTCCCACTTGGTAGCATAATGATTATTTATGTTCATTACTATGCGATTTTTGTTTTTGTTCAGTTATAAACAAAAACAAAATCCAAAGAAAAACATAAGAGAAAAAAAAAGAAAACAAAAATAGACAACGTATAATGAATGTATGAATTATAATCATATCCTCTCCATAAACACACACGAAATGAAGTGATATTTCCCCTATGGAATCCCTAGGGGAAAGAGTAAATTTTACCCTATAAGAAATATGAAAACTTAAGCGTTTTATTTGTATTTTAAGCAAAATGTTGGTTGGTATTGCATGAAATATGATACATTAATGAGAATATATTTTATTATTTATTAGCATGAGTTTGTATAGATGCTATAGTCGCCATAAAGGAAAAAAATGTTTCTATTTTATTTATATATTTTTATTCCGTGAGCGGCAAACGTTATATAAATATGGAAAGCTGATATTGCAGAACTATGTAATAGGCCATGTCATTGTACAATGTTAACATCAGCAAAAAAATATAAAATATGAAGAATTGTTAAATGTATGAATTATACAAAAAATATGGTATTTCGCACAATTTAATAAAAATAAGAACGAAATTCAGCAAAAAAGTATTCAGCAACAACCCCACTATTTGTAAACGGCCTGGTGTGTTATATTTTGCTTCTAATTTGAATAATATCACTTTCTTCGTACACGCAAAGAATAAAACGTTTGGAGATCTGCGGCATACCAATATTCCTTGTCATGAAATATATTTTGTTTTCTATTAGCTATTAGAGTTAACCGCAAAAGTTGATATTTTTCCGGCAAATAGAAAACTTATCGCAAAAATAAAAAACCTTTATCGCAAAAGTCGTTTCATTTGTTGTAAACGAACTCTTTTATCGCAAAAGTCCTTTCATTTGTTGTAACCAAACAGTCATTTTATTTTACTTTTGCGGCAAATAAATAATGCTCTTGATTATATATGAAAAGGTGTACACAGACTCAACGATGATCACGTTATGTGCTGCAAATTTCTTCTTTGAGAGAAAAAAATTTTATAAAAATACTCCCATAGATTAGACTGTTGCTTAAATCTACAGAGTTCTTTCAACAAAAAAAAGGTATCTTAAGGATTTGTTGAATGAATAGACTGTGATGATGTCGGGGTTCAACTCCAAAATAAGTCTATGTTTACAGAAAGAATACAACACCGTGTGTTATGGAATAAACTAACATCAAAGCTCTGCTAGAATTCACGAGAATATAAGACCATGGACGAAAAAAACCTTTTGCTATAATGTTCGAATAATTAGGTCTTTAGTGTGTGATTTGATACTTATGGATCTTCGATTGATACTAATTTCTAAATGATCTACCGATGATATGAAGTCAGACACATAGTTGGGCATCTGATTATGTACTTGTCAACGAATTCGAAACTATTCCTGCCAGCGAATGTGCTTAACGAAATTGTATATTATTCCAAGAAAAAAACACACATTTTTCATTTAAAATATGTGTCAGACCTTGTAAGCTTCTCATATACTGACATGTGAAAAACGAGTTTGCCGCAAACAATTTTCGTTGCTCGTAAAAGTGTTTTGAGTTTGGAGTTACTGTAACTCGTTGGCGGTAAACGACATGAAAGTTATTCGAAGCCATTTCGGATTCTCGTTAACGTTTTTTTTTCTCTGGCAGTGTCAAAACGTTAGACAATGTTTATGGTTTTAAATTTTTTATATTAACTTCACCTGTCTGTATGCATGCATGCATGCCGAAAAAACTTTGGATTGATTTTACCCCTTTTCCCGTGATCCAATCGAGCTGAAACTTCGCAGTCAAACTAATGGCGACAACAAAAATGAACTATCACAATATGGGCGAGATTGGACAAAGGGGCGTGGTAATATATAAAGAATTTAAAGTGAAAAACTATGTTTTTTACGGGTTGGATTTTTATTATGGTGAAGTTCAGGAAAGAGTAACTTTTAAAAATTATTTCAAATTGCCACAAAATTCTGAGACGTTAGAAATGGGTCATTCGAATGGCCATCAAGACTATGCGATTTAACGCCGTTAAATTTATTTTCATGAGACTACGCTAAGACGATGGTTTATGCCAACACGCCCTTAACGCAAACAGAGGTTATGAACAAGTTCGGGTTAAGTGGAAGTGGCTGTCACAATTGACACCCTTTATCCAATGAGGACCCTTGTGCTATCTTTGAACCTGTATAATATATGGAATAGTTAAGGAGCGTTCAAGCCATATGATACCTCCTCCCGATATTCCTGGATTGAAAGAAGAAAAGACGTACATTGGGCGAATCAATTAGTACTTTGGAGAAACGTCTTAAGATCATTCAGCTTAACATTTTGAATGTCTGTTAGATCCAACACGAAGTCAGATCCTACATATTTTCTCCTACTGATACAAAAAGCCGGGCAGTAGCATAAGAGATATTCGACGCTCTCGTCCTCTACATCCACTGGAACAGGTAAGGTAGTTCATAATTTTGGCAGCTCATCTGCTCTATATTTCCCTGGAATATTCCGGTGCCCCGGTAGCCATATATGGTGAATATCGTACGGCTTGGCCAATTCATTTAGAGCTGCGCGGCATTTGTGGGCAGTTGTTGTGGTCAGGAATAAAGATTTTATAGCAGCATGACTGTCAGAGTAGATGTTGAAACCTCTGGTGGTGATGACATTTCGTCCCTAACAAAACGCAACTTCGCCGATTGCCATGACTTCTGCCTGAAAGACAGTACTAGAACCAGTCTAGAACCAGATCTTTAGAATAGATGCCAAACTCTATCTTGGCATCTAGTTTGGTGAGGTCAGGGGGGAAGACTTACTACCTTCTATATCCTAGTATGCGTCACTACCAGTCCTGTCTATACGGATAGTCGCATGCCCCTACAAATTGACCAGTGACTATATGGGCTGGTGATCCACTGCGAAAAATGTCCTAGGAGGATTCCTGACTTTGCAGCCATTTGCCGTGCTAGCAAATCTAGTGGTAGCAGGTGTAGTATAACCACCAAACCGGTAAGTGTTGTACGAAGGACAGCCGTAAAACACACCATTGTCATTCTCTGGACTTTCGGTAACAGATTTAGTTAAGTGCATTTTTTCCAGTACCGACCAGAAAACAATAATGCCATAAAGCAATATCCCACAGACAACAGCTGTATATCTCCAGCAAACTATATTCGGGGATAGAACCCATCGTTGCTCTACTGATTACATCCGTACACGATGAAAAATAAATGGGCCCACGAACATATTGCAGGAACTATGTATATGGTTGCAAGCATTGTTTTCATGAATTGCAGAGTAGCTGCTGTTTTGTATTTTTGTTGTCTGTCTCGTTTTTGTTTTCAGCAGTTTTCAACAATCAAAACCATATTAGGGTCATGTATTATAACCTAATAATCATTGTATCTCAAACATTTAATATTGAATAGCAAACACAATGGTTTTGGACACAAGTAAAATATATTTGCAACAAACTACAAGAATCACACCTATATATCTTACGTGTAACAAAATTAGCTCCAACGAATTGATCGCTGCAAACGACATGATGATGCTCGTATAAACGAGATCTAATTTCATCTTTAAAGGTTACATGGGAAACTACACCTGGAGTAAATTGAAAACAACATGATTATGACGTTATTGGAATGTTCGAATTAATGAAAATTTACTCAAAAGAAAAATTTCAATTTGTAATACACCTGATTGAGTTCAAATGATGAACCAAACTGGGGTATAGATTTTACTTAAAATTAGGGAGAAGGAATTCTGCAGCTAATAATTTCAAAAATTAACATAATTCAAAAAAAGTTACTATTTTAAAACATATAAATATACGATAACTCTCCTTACTTTATGTTTTGTTTGTGATCTGGTGTGATAATTCACATTTACTTGAATGTCGGAAGGAAATTGCCTAGAAGTAGAAAATATTTTAAGTTTCATTTAAAAGTATACGAATTGTTAGTTAACCCCTTCTGAATACAGTTGTTTCCCCGAAAAATTCTGTCAGTGTTTTCGTTTTCCATGTTTGCGTTATGCCAAATTTTTTGGAATTTCTTACTTAAAAAACATTAGCCACTACATTTTCCTAAGTGTACTCTAATTTATTGCATTCAGTTTATTGCTGTGATGAAATATCAAATGTATTTATAAAATATTTATATGCAACCCATAAAAGAGATTGATGTTTGTTTTTCAATATTGAATATGTGCATAAATATAGGAATATTTATTTGTTTTTATTTGTTAGAATAACTATCAACAACCTCAAAGCATAAAACAAATGTAGAGATTTTAATTTATTTCATTTAATTTCTTTTTCATTTTGTTAAAATTCAACAAAAACCTAAAAATACATTTTGATTATATTCATATAGATTTATTAGGTAGTCGGTGTTTATTAATTTCTTTAATATAAATATTTGAAACTTTATTTTTTTTTCAGGGAGTTTAAATTGATATCTTGGTTTTGTTTTTAAATATTTTATTTTTCATATATTTTATTTGTTACGGATTTATTGAGTTCCGTAAACCACAAATATTTCGAATGACATTTAATTATTGTGAATTATTGAAAAGATGACTGGTTTGTTTGAAAACAATGCAAGGGCTGGACAATTTTTGAAAGTATTTTAATAATACGAATGTAATATCTTTCTACATATGGCATGTAGAGTTAATGGTGACTGGCATCCTAGTTCTCTCAACAGTTTCGGCAAGTTAATCACTCAAAAGCTACTACAAATACACATGTAACTCAAGGCCATCCAATACCTCTCTTAATGACACTATACCTGTATTATTTGAAACATAGAATGGAATTAAGTTTGATTAAAAAATCTCAAATTACCACTTGTAATAAAACAGACCAAAAAAATATATAACTAGCACGAGTTGCTATTTGGGATTTGGACAGAAATAGACATCAACAAAAAAACAAGCATTCAATCAAATTGGAAAAGAATCTTGCATTATACAAAAACATCAGAAAAGTTCCAAAAAATATACTTCATGTTGGTATAAATGCATATAAAAAGCTAGAACTGAGGAGAACATAAAGGGTGGTCAAACTACAAGTATATTTTTAAAAATTAAATAAAATTAACTAAACTTAATTGCTTTTGAATTATTATGGCTTTATTAGAAATAACAAATATTCCCATTATTTATAGAACAAGATTGCATTCATGTGGCTACCGCGGCTAGCGTCGCAATATCTCATTCTGACAGTCACATTTTCCGAAACCTTGTTTACGGTTTCCATCTCACGAATAGGTCGGACTATAGTAGCATAAAGGTTGTGGATCGTTTCTGGATTATTAGCGCAGTATCGGTCTTTAACGCCACCCCACAAGAAAAAGTGTAAAGTGATCAAAATCGCAGCTCCGAGACAGTCAATTGCCATTGCCAAGACGGCTGATAACACGGTTACCGAACTTAGAACGCAAAAGATCGATTGTTTGACGAGCTGTGCGACATGATGCGCCATCCTATTGATTTCAAAGATTATCCAAGTACATTTCTTCCATTTCAGCTCAAAAAAGTCATGGCTCGGTAACACTCACCGTTGACTGAAATGGCATTTCTAGCAGCGTTTTTGAAAAAATTGGGCCCATGACGCCGCCACTCTACAATCCACAACAATCTGTCACTGACACTGTGGATGCATTGGCTTCTCGACAATGACGTGCAGGTTTTCCGATCCCCAAAATGCGGCAGCATTTTTTCTTGACATAGCCGCCGACAAGAGGATTGTCAGATAGGATGATTTGCTTCCAATTTATATGTCCGATTGGAGCTTCCATAATGCCTAACCCCTAACGAAGTGGATTTGCTTGACTTCAACTGCTGAGTCCATTGGACCTTATAAGGTCTTTGTGCAAAATCCTCTTCATGCTGGTGCGTGAAACCTAAGATTAGTGCATTTCGAAGGTTAATATCGTTAGCCCACGCCAACCCAGGTCAATTTTAACCTGCAAAAACGGATGTTTAGTTTTTACCCTCATTTTAAAATGGTGTACAATTTGATGCAACACTGCTAAATACCAAAAAAAAATACAAGCGGCATAGACATAAGAGTTCGTAGTTACCCACTGCCCCCATGTGTAAACCATGCACATCACCATGGGGAATGTGTAATGGACGTTGACCCATTACCCAAAGAGTATGCGGGAAATAGGGGGCAGTTACCCACGAAAATGGGGAAAATAATGGGTAGATACCCACGACGATGGGGAATTATCCATCACGATTACCCATTACACATGGGGAATAGGTGAGCGGCCTTTACCCATTACCCACGGCCATGAATAATGGGTTACAACCCATACCCATTTTTGATCGAAAATATGAAAAATTTAGAAAAAAGACTTTATCTCGGAAACGGAGCGTCGTATCGAAAAAATAACTATTTTTTTTACGTTTCTAAGGGTTTTTCATAAAGTGGTCCAATTCGTATGGAAGATTTTTTTTTTCAAAAAACGGGCCCAAATCGCAAAAATAATAATCTTTTTCAATACAACGTATTTGTAGCTTGTCGCAAATATAGTATACTTGTGTCCAAATACATTGAATATGATGAATGGGGTAGCAATTCGTAGGCCAATTTCTGGCAGTTTGCCATTGCGACTACACACCTGTCCGCCGGAACGTTGTCATGGTGGAAGGTAGTTTTTTTTTGTTCGCCAAATACGTTGGTTTTTCTTCAACTAATGTCTAATATTTAATTTGTCCAACAGTTGTGAATAATATTCGCCTTACCCTTTTCAAGGCAATCGATGTGAATGAAACCGCATGCATCCCGAAAAACTGTCGTCATGCCCTTGGTGGCTGTCAGACCCGCCTTGGCCTTCTTTGATATACGTTCACCCGGAGAAGTAAAATGCTGTGGTTGTGCCTTGGCCTCGAGTGTGCTGTGACGGATCTATGCTTCATCCACGGTTACAACACAGCGCAAAAACTGCTTCGGATCGGGGCTGCACATCGCCAACCACTCCTTTTAAGTGATCACACGGTTGCGCTTATCATCGCGTGTGAGTAATCGCCAGATCCATCGCGCTGATAGCTTTTTCATTTCCAAATATTCATGTCGATTATGATATACCCACTCGGTTGAGATGCCTGCAGCCACAATCTTTCATTGTCCGACCGTCCGATATTATTCTATGAATTTTACCCACGATTTCCAGCGTGACAGTTAATTTTGAGCAATCTAAATGTGCGGTGGCACTTGTGCTGGTACGAGCTCAACGGAATTCAGTAAACCACTTTTCGGCCATTGAAATTCATAGTATAAATTCCCCGCAATATTTGCCAAGCCTTTCCTTTGTTTCCATGATGGATTTTTGTGCAAACAAAAAATAATTCTTGATGAGCACACGAAATTCACTTTATTCTATTTTCGTCGAAATGCACGAGGTTGTCTGTTTTTAATTGCTGCCTAAAATAAATTAAATAACGCAGCTCGCTTAAAATTTTACAGTAGTCTATTGGCAGATGCTAGTTTTCAGGTGGTGCAGTGGTTGTGTGCGCGGCTATTGTATATGAGGACGTGGGTTCTATCCCTGCTCTGTCAACCTATATTTCTTCCGACGGCGGTACGGTAACCTCGCTTAGTGACGACAATACTATCGGATATGTAGCCAAGAAAAAGTTTCCCAAAATACCGTTCGGAACCGTTGTAAAACTGTAGGTCCCAATCAGTGAGTGTAAAACCAGTATGCGCACAGCTCATTAGTTCTGAGTAGCTCTCCTCAATAACTTCTTAAGATGTAATGGCAAGCCACTATTTTTTGAATTTCTTTTAGTTCACAGGATCGCAGGTGATTTATAATTAACTACGAGGGAAATTCAAATAGTTCAAAAACCGTTTAATAAACTGAAACTAATTGTTTTATTTTTAAATATTCCCACACAATGCTGTACAAGATTCAGAAGCTAACCCTGCGTTTACACGAGACGAGACAATGAAAATATGTATTAATTGTCAAAAAAGAGAAAAAAAAATGTTTGTGTAACGCAGGCATCCAGACAGTTATAAAGACAATAAACTCTTAAGCAACCGCGATAGGTGTCGTTTAGTGTGAATTCAATGTCGGTTAACAACATCTACAAGTGAAAGTACATTTCTCCAATTGGTGCGGTGGTTTTCGATTATGTGTTGCTTCTTCATCGCAAATTGCAACGAAACTGCGCTGCCGAAAAATCGTGTATCTAGGAAATATCAGAGACAGTGACGACGGCAATGCCAGTAGTGTGAATGTATTTATAAAAAAGCTTGAATGTTATCGCTTGAAGTTGCTCCTGATAGTGGTGAATGAACTAGCTACAGACACCTTTTGAAATAGGGTGTCAATATTGAAAATTTTCAGAAAAGTAGATGCACTGACTGTATATCTGAAATAACCCTAATATATACCGATTCCATTCTAAATAAACTAAATTATGCAACCTATACCAATATCTGCCTATCCGATAATGTGATTGATAAATTGTACACACAGGGTTTGTGTCTCCGCTAAGTAGATGTATAGTATAAACAAAAACGATGTACTAAAGTAGACAGTCAACATTTCTCTCCACTCGAATGCCAACACACAAAACGAGTGAAGCGTTAATCCAGGGGGTTTCGATGCCACAGCTGATCGACTGTGAAGTTGGTAAATCGTGCTAGAGAAAGTGGATGACGGAATGAGTGATAGGCAAACTATGTTTAAATTATGTTTGATTGATACCACTGTCTTTTAAATTATGTTCGATTGATACTAATGTCTTTTAAATTATGTTTGATTGCTGACAATGACTTTTAAATTATGTTTGACGCTTGTTTTGTCATCTGCAACTCCCAGTCGATGAAATTCCAACCAACGACGTGACATCCGATCAAAGCTATAACAGCTGTTGCACACTCTGGTTATGTTACTTAATGCGTTGATCATTCTCTGCTCTTTCTCTTACTCTCTTCATTGAATATTTCAATATACGAGCAGATTTTTGATAATGTTATTGTATATAACTATAGAAATTCCAACCATGTTTAAAGTAACTTGCATAATCTATGCTAAAATTATGAAATAATCAAGATATGACGCCAGAGAGATAAATGCGTTTCAGTGAATTCTGACCACTTTTTGGTTTTGGTTCTTCTGGTTGTCTACTTCTTGGTATAAATTTATCTTAATAAAATTTTGGCAACTCTGTTTTTTAGGGGGTTTGACAAACCGGGATTTTTTCGGAACTTCAAAATCTGTCATACTAATAAGGTCCCATTTTCTTCATAGCAATAAGTTTAAGTGACTCTCAGTTGGGCTTAAACTAGTGTACGTATTACTATCGCCGATTCTAGGCAAACATTTACCTACTGAAATTTCATTCAGAGACGATCATATCATATAGTCACCACGACATATTCAGCTACAAAACTTTATAATTAGGATGATATAATTACAACTGAGGCACGCCTTCACATCCTAAATATAAACTTGTATTTTACAAAAATCCTTTGTTAAATTTAAAACAAATTACGGAAACAACTAAACTTTAACTTTTTGCCAGTTTTTCTTTATTTTCAATACTACAACAAACTTGTTAACTAACCTAGGATTTTATTCCATACATTTGTTATATTTGTTATCGAATTTGCATAAACTTTAATTAAATTTAGCTAAAAAAAAAAATTCTATTTCAATTTCATATATCCTTTTTCATTGTACTAATAAAAGCAAAAGTCATATTCGACCGAATCTATGCATTCAAAATAAGAGCAAAAATTGAAGCCACTATGCAAAAGGGAAACAATTTTTTCTATTTCCCAGTCGATTCCTTTACTCCAACCCCGGCAAATAATTCCTAAACTATTGTGCACCATTTCCGTACAATCAATAAGAACAGAGCAGAATATTTAATGGTTACTTTACGGGGTTTCATATCTAAAGTGCTTACAAATCATTGGCATAATATAGTCATAAAATAAATTGTAACAAAATATGATATGATATTTTTGTTATTATTTTTTTGTTTTTTTTTTGTAATTTTTGCTTGGGTTTGTTATTTAAAGGACCACATAGAAGGAGGCAGCACAAAGTGAAAGGCCCCCTAAAACGGAAACAGGCGAAAATATTAACGACAAAAGTTCATTGTGCTAAGTAATAAAAGATAAAGTTATGAACTGAAAGTACGAGATAATACCCACAAATAGACAAATTATGAAACAAAGCAAAACATTATAGAGATTAGAAAGTATCGCAGGACGAAGGATAATGTTTGGCAAATGAGCCATTGAAGGAAATATCGTTGTGAGTACAGTTAGTAGTCACATTTCGGTTTGTATGCCAAATGATATAAGTAAAAAAAACATGTCGGTCGATACTTAGCTAAAGATTGCTATAATAGTCATTGGCATTTATGAGGAGCATTTGGGGGATGCACAGTGTGAATGAAGTGAGGAACAAGATCCACTTTATATGGCAGCATAAACTTGAAAAGTTAGCAAATTAACGATTTTCTTTGATTTTGATTTATTTTAGTTTTTTAGAAGCTCTCAATACATACCGACACATTCAGAATCATTTTCTGAATCGATTTAGCCATATTCGTCTATCCATCCGTTTTACGTACAAAACAAGCCTACCAAGCTTAATGTTGTCGACCTTTTTTAACAATTCGCGCACACAACGAGGTCGAGTGCTTTTGACGAATATAACTGTGGTTGCTGTGAACTTAGTGCCTGTTCACTTATGGAATTGTTCACTTATGCACTGGTTTAAATATATTTATCCCCTTTTGGTCGACTGCGATTTTGTTTTGCATTGACATTGATGGTGTGATGCGACATACTGTGAGATTGCGCCAACTTTAGGCATTCATTGCATCATCAGTTATCCGTGTAAAAGATTCGTCCTCGTTGCATCCGAAAAAAATCCCACAAATGCTCAAAAAGAGGCTCGTGTCGATTGGTGGAAACAAATGATCGAGAAATACAATGGTGGCACTTCAAAAAACGTGTATGAGATTCCTTTAGCTGATGAGTCACGGATGTATACGTACATATGAGCCTGAAGCTAAACAATAGCAGACTGTACAGGTGTTTCATGTTGAATCAAATCCAATGGGAGATGTTCGCGTTTGAAGCACTTCTGCAAATACGGTAGCTTGTTTGTTAGGCACACCCGGTCATGGGCCAACATTGCCATTAGTTTAACGTAGATTGATCAATTTTGAATAGTACACCCACATTTGTTTGCCTAAAGTGTTAATCTCTCCATAAAGAGTATTCTGAGTTCTCTGGAGAAAGTGGACGTTAAGGCTCTTGCTTACGCAAATGACGTAGTAATAGCGGTTAGAGGAAAGTTTCCACGTACTCCTAGGGACATCCTGTAACAGGCCCTTTATACTACCGCAATATAGGCTCCGGATATTAGTCTTGGGGTGAACCCAAATAACACGACTCCTTCTTTTCAGCAGTAGAAATTGAAATCCCCTTATCTGAAAGCGCAAAATACTTATGTGTTTTACACGACAGGAAGGTGAGCTTCAATCCCAACATTCTGGGAAGAACCAAAAAAGATGTGATAGCGCTATATACCAGTAAAGGGGCAATAGGAAAACGCCAGAAACATGTGAATCCGCCTACAGTTCATTGAATGTATACGTTAGAAGTTAGACCGACAATGCTGTATGCCGATATCGCCGGCTAGGCCGCCTATCGCGCGATACTGGATATAGTTCAGCGAATAGGTGGTATGTGTGTCACTGGTGCGTTGAGAATGACACCGACAGATGCAAAGAATGCCGTACTATATTTAATACCACTGTGTTGTAGCTTGGCAGCACGGCACGGCTTTTGCTATTGGACTTAGGGAACTGTAACTCTAGTCAGAAGGTGGATTTGGACACCGTTTCATTCTCAACACAATGCCACACCTTCCAGATCTAGTCACTTTGGGTGAACCACTCTTTGACAAGAAGAACCACACTCGTACACCTGACAGATCAGAATAGAATGGACGCATCCCTGCACATAGGAGATTCATGAACTGCTATACAGATTGTTCAAAATTTGCCAATTAAATTGTCTTTGGAGTCTTTTCTAAGGACCTTGGAATATCCATTGCGAAAAGACAGCCTGATGACTTTAGTATGTACCAGGCAAACCTCTTTGCTATTAGGTAAGTAGCGGAATGGCTGGGAAGTAATGTTCTGACTAAGGTCGAAATCAATATTTTCTCTGATAGTCCCTAGAAACTGTCTTCCTGACTACCCTCGACTGTCGCAGATCGTTTGGTCACAGCGTTACAGTCAATGGAACAAGACACCGATCGCCGATCACAGACTACCATTTTACCCAAGATGGAAGCATTGGTCTTCGATGACATGTGGTTTCAACAGGACGGTGTTGCATTCCTTCCTGCACGTGATATCATGAACCAATTGAGAGGCGAGTTTGGTGAGGAACTAATGTCGCGTTGTGGCACTGTAAACACGCCGCCACGGTCGTGCGATTTGAGTCCACTTGATTATTTTCTATGGAGGGGTGTCTCATCTATGGGGACACGCCAACCGCAATTGCTACCTAGGAAGACAATACTACACGCATCATTTGTAAGATACCGACCTAAATGATAGAAAAAGTGTGCCAAAATTTAACTTTCAGAATGGACCGCATGCAGCGTAGCTGTGGGCAACATTTCCATAAAATACTCTTTGAAAAGTAAGTGGCAGGCACTGATTTATCTTTCCAAATATATAGGCCATTCACTTGTACAAATTTTCCCTATTTCCTTCAATTTTCAAAACCCAAATAGCTAAAAAGTACCCATGAAATGAAACCAGTTTCGTGTGTAAAATATAAAATGTAATAACACCAGTTACGTGTGAGACATCATCGTATTCTTTGTGTTGTTTGAAATGGGAATCAGTGGCATTTATCATCATTCAAATGATCACTGCGGCTTCGCTGGGTAGCCCGCATCCGAAAGGTCCATGTATCGCCATCCTGTTGAAACTATATGTATGTCGTTCAAATCCATATCATCCAATTTTTGGCACAAGTCACTTAGAAATCTCTGCCAAACCTTGAGAGTTTGTAATATGGACTTCTCATACATTAATATAAAAAACTTTTATATATAAGGTCATTACGACAAAGTGAGACATCGATCGGTGGTGCTGTCCGCTGATTCTGATAGCAATGCCATTTTCGTTTCCCAAGAAGTACGAACCAATGATGCCGCTAGCCAAATCTTAACAGCAAACTGTGACTTTCTGTAAGTGGACTATCACTTGGTGGACTTCGTATGAAGTGTTATCGTCCCAAATCCGTTCACATTGCTTTTTCACTTACTTGTTCGTACAAAAATGAGATGATTTTTTTTTTGCAAAAACCGGGGTCTGCTTCTTCAAGCGAACACCCAGTTTGGTAATACAGTTTTGTCATTTCCACGTCGGCCGTCGGTGGTGCAATGGTAGTGTGCGCGGCTCTTGAGCATGAGGACGTGGTTTCGATCCCTACTCTGACCACCTTAAATTTCTTTCGATGGCGGTCACCTCGCTTAGTGACGGCGACACTATCGAGTATTTAGCCATGAAAAAGCTTCTCAAAATACCGTTCGGAACCGGAGTACAATTGTAGGTCCCAATCAGTGAGTGTAAAACTAGAACGCGCACAGCTCACTGGTTGTGAGAAGCTCTCTCTAATCCCTTCATGGGATGTAACGGGAAACCATTTATTTATTTTATTTACGTGCTGATCGACGCTCTAACTTTCCATGGTGATTTGCCATGGAATATTGTCTGGTAAATAAAAACAGGAAAGTGCTTACTTAAATATTGGGATCCTACAAAGTGAAGATGATATTCTTCGCCAACCAGTTCGATCTTTTTCCTTATCTCTCCAGTTGGTAATACCAAGGATTCGGCAACCTGGTTCCTCCAGGGGAGTCTTGGTCTTCCTTATTTTTCGCCTTCCTTCGAGTACGGTTTGAAAACCCTTCGTGATGGTTGGTCTTCATCCATTCTTCTGACATGGCTTAGCCAGCGCAGTCACATTATGGTGAACCACTTAACTATGCCAATGTCGGGATATAGGTCAAGCTCATGGTTCATGCGCCGCCAATACTCGCCGTTATGCACTACAGGTCCATACATTTTTCGTAGTATTTTTCTCTCGAAGACTCCTACATATGTTTCGTCTGCTGGCGATAAGACCCAGGAGTCTGCGCCATGAAGTAAAACAGGTTGTATGAGAGTCTGGTATAGTTGGACTTTTGTTACTCGAGAGACGGCTTTATCTCTAAAGTGCATACTTAGCCCAACATAACATCTATTCGCAAGCACAATTCTCCGCTTGATCTCAAAGCTGACGTTATTGTTTTTGTTTGTTGTATATAAATTCGTCCACCACCTCGAAATTATAACGGCTATCAACGTTCACGCTTTGGTTTAATCCCAGCTCATTGAAACCATTAATTTTGTCTTGTCCTCATTTACCGCCAGACCCACTTTTGCTGACTCCTTCTCAATTCTCGAAAACACCGCAGTAACTTTACTAATTGTGCGCCCAATGATATGTATATCATCAGCATACGCGAGCAGCATGTGACTTTTGTTGCTAATGGTTTTATTCATGTTGACTGCAGCTTTGCTCATAATGATCTCCATTAAGATGTGAAACACATCGCACGATAGGGTGTCGCCTTGCCCGAGGACTCGCTTGGTTTAGAAAGGTTCGGTAAGATCCATACCACCTTTCACTGCGGATTTGGTGTTCGTCAAGGTCATCCTGCAATGGCATATGAGTTTTGCAGGAATACCAAGCTCAAACATTGCGTCGTAGACTTTGTTCCGTATCGGGCTATCGAAGGCCGTTTTATAATTGACAAATAGATGATAGGGGTCGATTTGTTATTCATGGGTCTTCTCCAGGATTTGGCGTAGCGTGAAAATCTGGTCACACTGGTATGGTCCAATCAGGTCCAAACAGGAAAGTAGAAAAACGCAAAACAGCATAACCGTATTTTGTATTTCCAAATAATAGTCAACTTCTTGTCGCGCAATGTCACCCTCGATAATTGATAATAGTTTAAAACCACGCAGTTTGATTGTTTTCTCTTCTTTTACTAAATACAAACTTGAAGTAACTTTTTATTTAGTAAAATAAAATAAAACAATCGAATTGCATGGTACTAAAATATAAGCAATTGATGAGGGTTACGTTACTCGACAAAAAGTGGACTTTTCTGTGGAAATGACTATATAAAACCATAGGTCAAAAAACCTGTAATTGTTGAAAACAAATTTAATACACATCTTTAATATAACCGAAGTTAAAAACAAACATATTAAAAGGCACGTCAATTTAGGGATTTAAGGTAGCATATGATCTACTACTTTTGAAAATGACATTTGATATTTTAAAATAAAAAAAATTTAATTCTCATTAGCAGCGATGACAGCCACATTTGTACGGAACAGCTTCCAATTTATTATTTATTTATCAAGTAAATTTTACAATTATTTTGACATTATGACCACAATCCTGGGGACATTGTGATCAACACCAGCATCAAAGTGATGTAAATAACTTTTTGTGATAAATTTATCTTATCACCGTTATTTTTTAAATTTAGTTGTTTGATTTTTTAGCAACAAAAATGTGTTTTAATATTTTTCGCACGGTAACGGGAAAGTTTATAAAATGTGAAACTCCCATAAAAAATATATCGAATTTGTTTTTTTGGTTTTATTATGCAGCCCAATTACTGTCTCTGTTGACTTTGCTGAGGGGTTTGTCTGCGTAAGCTTTTCCTTTTTGGTATTCTTGTCGCGTGGGTGAATGGCAGAGATGCGCCATTTTATGACTCGACTATTTATGTTTTCCTGTTTACCGTTGAAAAACAAACCCCAAATGTTTTGTGTCACTATGATTGAGCGCAAACAAAATCATCAAAAAAATTAAAAGTTTTTATATTTTATGTCTGTGTTTGTCATAAATTTAAAATAAATAAAAAATTTGTGAAACGACTTTATCTCACTTCATTTTGTGCTACCAAATTGATGGCCAAACAACAGAGCACTAACTCTCAGACGTATGAGTAATAAAAAATATATTTTATAACTCATACGCAGCATGAGAGTGGTGAGGTAAACATTTAATAAATTTTTAGTTGAATTTTCAATTCATGTTTCACGTGTATTTATCATACATATTTTCATATGTTATTTAATATTTGACTATTCGTCTAGGACTACATCAATTTTATAGTAAATACTTTCATTTAAATGTAACAATCTAGTAAAATTGTAGAGGATATTTTAAATTCTAAACATTTTTAAATTATTTTTTTCTCCAATTAAACACTTTTCTTTTGAAAATCTTTATGAATCTACATTTTCCAACAATAGCAACAATAGTACCACTTTATTCTAAAAGAACAAATGGAAAATTTGTTGCCGTTTGATGGATAAAATTTTGCAGACATAAAGTCTTATCGTTCAACACCACCACCTCTCTTCATTCGGCAGAAGTTTTCTGGTGTTTTGTTTATCGGACTGAGTGCTTTTTTGCATCTTTTTATCAAACTTGTAATAAACATTCTTTGTCTGCATGTAATGTTTGTTTGTAAACCCAAAATATAAATTAAAGTTAATTAAATTCTTGTCTGTCCGCCGCCCATGCTTCCGGTCGTCCGTCTGTCTGCCTGCCTTTGTGTTTTGTGTGTGGTAAAAAACTTTCGTAACCGTATAAAGGCAATAAACATGCATTTAACAAAGTTATTCCTAAAACCAACAGAGAACTTTTACGAAAATTCCAAAAAATAAGTAACGAGAACTCAGTGGATCTGCGTTCAGTTAGACAGATAATAGTCTGAAGTAGCGTAAATTGTTGCCACAACATACGATACTCACACGCTTTGTAGTACGACACACTCAAACTTAGAAAATTGGGCAGCAATATTAGAATATTAGTAGATATATATTAGGCTGGCTCGTTAGTAATTTTACCTTTGGTCTACACTAGATATTCTTGTGCCCATTATAATTTATTGTAGTGGTTGATCAGGCCGATCTAGTATGCATTACCCGTTAGCCCTACTAGGAATTCTTGACAGAACAATTTGATGATGTGTCTTTAGAAGCAATATTGTTGAACAGAACGCCGCAAACAATTGTTGAAGTTGCGTTTTCTCTTCTAACCCTTTTTGGAAATCACAAGTACTTGACGTCGATTCAATTTGATGTCAGAAGTTTTGTTTAAAAATCATTCACTTACATTATAATGGGTGATTTTTTGTTATTTGGTTTTCAAAGTCAATGGAAACACAACAATTTTTTTATAACTGAGTGAAGTATTTATTTAGATCGTTTAGTAAGTGCCTGGCTTTTAATGTTTTCAAATTATTTCATGCAAAAGTTGCCCACGGCTGCGCTTCATGTGGTCCATTCTGAAGGGCAATTTAGGCAGACTTTTTCCAACATTTCGGCCAGTATCTCACCACTGGCTATCGGTGGCAATGGTCCGTGTTCGCGGCTCTTATATAGGGTGTCTCAGTAAGAATGCACTATTTCATTTTAAAATAAAAACACATGGTTTTGTTGTTGACTTTTTGATTGGATTGGAAAGAAGACATGTTCCGATTATGTATGAAATAAAATATCCATCAAATGGCCCCCACGGCTCTGATCACAGGCCATTAATCTTTTCATGAAAATTTCCATGATTTTCTTACCGATGACATGTTAGATCTCGGCTTTGAGATCAAGAACTGTTTTCGTTTATTCAAATAAACGCGAGGTTTCACAAAACACCAAAGAAAGAAATCGCATGATCTTGGTGGCCAGTTGACATCAGAATTTCTTAAAATAATATGTTCTGGAAATCGGTGCTGAAATAAATCGATTGTTTCGTGAGCGGTGTGGTCGGTGGCGACGTTTTTCTGAAACCCCATATCATCCAGATCCAAGCCGTCCAGTTGAGGCTACAAGAACTCCGTTATCATGTCCCTGTAACGAATGCCGTCATCTTAAAAAAAAACAAGGCCAAATCAAGCCGTCTGTCCAAAATCCGCACCAAACAGTAGCTCGTTGTGGGTGGTTTTGTTTCTCATGTATTGTATTTTCTGAGACCCGAATTCGACAATTTTGTGAAGCCATTTAGAAGGAAATGCGCTTCATCGCAGAAGATGATTTTTTTTTTTTTGAAAAATTGGCAATGCCGTCATCTTAAAAAAAAACAAGGCCAAATCAAGCCGTCTGTCCAAAATCCGCACCAAACAGTAGCTCGTTGTGGGTGGTTTTGTTTCTCATGTATTGTATTTTCTGAGACCAGAATTCGACAATTTCGGAGTTGCGACTTGGACAACAAACAAAATTACACTAAATTTAAAAAGTGCAGCCTTACTGAGACACCGTTTACATACGAACGTGGTTTCGATTCCTTTCCTGTCCACCTTACATTTCTTTCGACGACTATCATGTCGCATAGTGATGGCGACACTATCGGGTGCTTAGCCATGAAAAAACTTTCCAATGTACCATTCGGAACCAGTGTAAAACAGTAGGTCCCAATCGGTGGGTGAAAAATTAAAAAGCGGACAGGTCACTGAGAGAAAGAAGTTCTTCCCAATTTTTTTGTAATGTAATTTATTCATCTCACCAGTTTTATTAATCTCACCAAAAACACATGTAATGTTGTCTTTCAAGGCGGCAGTCATGGATGGCTTGTCTCTACAGACGAAAGACTTCACCTGGCTCCAAACAAAATGGTCTAGTGGAGTCAAATCGCACAACCGAGGCGGCCAATTGACAGCCCCCAACGTGATAATAGTTACTCGCTTCTCAATTGGTGCATGTTATATCGTGCAGTGTGGCATATGACACCGTTCTGTTGAAAACGCATGTCAACCAAGTACAGTTCTTCCATTTTGGGAGAACAAGAAGTACGTGATCATCGAACGGTACCTTGCTCCATTGACCGTAATATTGCTGCCATCATCGTATTTGAAGAATTACAGCCCAATGATGCCGTCGGCCGATTTATCCTTATTTTATTTATCCACCAAACCTTGAATTTTTCAAGGTTCCTCAGCAGCTCTAGACCTGCCTCTGGCTGCCATTAAGCCAAAAATTATGATGGTCATGAATGGATGAAATTTGCGAAACACATTTTTCACAGAGCACCGGTTTTGATAATAAAACTCTATAATTTCCAAGAGTATTTCCTTTGTAATACTATTAAAGATGAAACGGCAAGGCAAACTGAACATTTTTGAATTTGATACCCGTCACGAATCACGCGTGAACTGGCAAAAACTTAACACTGAAATATCAAATAGCTAAAAACCAACCCTTTACATCACGATTTTAAATTCAGAACTCTTTGATGTGGCTTGTTTTCCCAAAAACTTTTCAATGGATTTTTTATATTTTATTTTCTACTTTCTGTCAGTGTTGGTTAAAATTCTCGAGGACAGAGTCACTGATCGTGATCGAGGAACTTCTTGAAAAGTCCTAATAAAAGTACGAATCAGATACAGGTCCGCGTTTGTTAATCTGCAAGGGGATTTAGAAGTTATTCACGTTAACTTTTGAAAGCAAAAATACTTCTTTGTCAAAATTGTAATTTTGTTTACATTCAAAATCTCTCTTAAAAAAAATTACTACCTGTTTTCATAAAACGAATTTGAACAAAAGATGGAATCGGCCAAAATTAGAACGTTAATACGGTGAAAAATTTAGGTCAAATGATTTATTTATTTGCGATATTCTTCACATGTTCCTTTAATAAATTTCAAAGTGAATTACCCCATTTGATCCTTGAAATTATAGTTACATATATGTTTTTTAGTTTTGGCAGATTCATTTGATTGTTAATATTCATTTTATGAAGACATACAACCAGTTTTTTAAAAATCCTATCAATAACAGAGGGAAACAAATAAAATGCAAACTCCTTCTCATGTCAAATGTCTCGAAGTAGTTATCGAAACCAACAAAACGCTATTTATGTTTTACTAGTTTAGCTGCTGTTCAAATTTTAAGGTCTCATGTGTATTTTGGTTAGAACTTAATTTTTCTGAAGAACGTGCAATTTTTCTCACGGATATATCTCAGAAACCAAGTGTAATTTTACTTTCCCGTTTTCGGCGTAATTGTAGCTAAAGACTAGGAGAGAAAAAGTGTAAAATAAAGTAACCCCAAAAAGCAGCATCTAGAGCCCAAAAATTCAAATTCGACAAATTTTCATTTTTTTCTATCTTTTTTCACCATTTTCTGCTCATATTTGCGACAAGAATTGCAATTTTTGCACAACAAACTGTCACCGAGGGTGTTTTAGGAATGAACCGTGTACAGCCAGACAAAGCGAAGAAACTGATGAAAACAATGATCAATTACTTTCATAACATCAAGATTGAAATTACATTTTCTGTATCAGCACTTTGATGAGGTCTTACACCAATTGCCCACCGAATCGGATGAATGCTAATGGAAAAACGATACAACGGAAAAAAGTGGATGCACTACCTGCAGAAGTTTGTTGGTGGAGTCATAAGGTATCCCAATATGAAGATGAAGCTGCAGGCACCCAAATCGAGGAGGACGATATATTTGAAGGACAGACCGAAAGAGATGTGCCATTGAATGTGCTATCAAGATCATCTGATGATGATGACACAGATCATGGACCTGAACCACCAATGAAAAACCAAAGCATTGTTTTTAAATTTCTGAAGTTCCATTTAATTATAAAACAGGAAACGTTTGATAAGATTAAACTAACTCTAAGGATTCGAGATATAAGTTTGAACAAGAAGTTCGTTCTGAAAGAATACATTTCAAGTTCTTCAGTTATTGTACAAAAAATGCATTAAGATGAAAAATAAGACTATCGTATTCTGATTACAACGGCAGTTTACCTGAAGTCTCCTTGATTCCAATATGCAGTTACATGTCAGACTTTCTCAACGGGTTCTTTGTGTGATGGTGGGTCAAACTAGGATACGTCGAGGAAACCCCGCAACTAGAGTGACAAACAAAACGTATTCACTTCAGCCGAGAGCCAACGAATTAAGCTTGACGATTAGACGCAATTACCAGTTTCAACACATGGTTTTAGAAACCAGTTTTAAATACCACCAGTTAGAACCAGTATACTGTCCAGCATAAAGTATTATTTTCAAGTTGTTTAACTCACTTCCAGCTGTATCATTAAACAGAAAACATTTTATATGCTTGCGTTTCTAATAAAGTTTGGCAAAAGGCTGGCTGAATATCGATTTTCAATCTTGACAATATTCTTATAAGCAAACGCTTTATGTATGTTTTCTCAATGGGCACGTCAAGGATCTATGTTCCCATTATCATATCACCCAAACTATTAATTTAATTAAAATCATAGAATGCATATGCCTATTCTTTTCCAACAACCAAATAATAGGGTTTCTCAAGACCCTCACAATAGGCGTTTGTTTCTGTGATGACCTCATCATTCGACCGAAATCGTTTGCCGCCGAGCAATGTCTTCATGTTTGAAAATATAAATAAGTAACCGGGTGATAAATTCGAAGAACATAGTGGATAATGCCGCAATTTGCAGGCCAATTTCTTAATTTTTATCACAACGACTACACACCCAAGCGCCGCACAGTGGTTCAGAATAAATTTCCATAGAGCAAAATTCAAAATCTTTTGATCTACTAAACATTTTTAAGGTCTGTAAAAAATGACTTAGGAACCTCCTTTTTTTAAGATGTTGGGGGAAAAGTTATTTACGATTAGGGACAAAAAAATTTGACATTTTCATTAAATGATCACTATCTTGTTTGTTTGCAATTTGGTGCCTGCAAAAGTTTCCCAGAGAAATTAAAGTACACATCAGCCTTTGCAACTTTGCATTATATTCATTGAAGGCTTTTCATCCAAACGGGTTATTTTGGTACAAAATCAAATTTTTTCCAAAATCGGCATTATTTAAAATATTTCGTTCAAGCAAAATATGGTATACACCACAATTTATACAAGATAGAAATCGAGTGATATATCTCCATAACTGTATGAGATACAGTTCAGGAAATTCGAAAAGATAAATAAAATTTTTTCGATTTTCAAAATTTGATGAATAACGAATATCTGTAATGCGAAAAAAATTTAAATTTTTTGTATGTATTATGAATAACAATGTCAAAGTATGTTACAATCATAGTAAGAAAAAAAAAACAAATAAATGTAGTTTTTGTTTTTGATGTTTTAACATCTATAGGTGCGGGTGAACTCACAAAGTGAACACATCCAAACACAGTTTGTCCGACTGCGATCGCACAGATTGTTTGGCGTTAAAGTCCTCCAAAACGGCTGAACCAGACCGACTTGTATGAAATTTTGTGTGCATATCGGGTAGGTCCCAGAATCGGCCAACATATATTTTTCATACCCCTAAATGATAAGGGTGACTGACCCCGCCACTATATAGGATACAGATTTGTCCGACTGCGAAAAAAAACACACACACTGATGTAGCGGCAACGAATAGTTGTCTTGTGTGGGTGCGGTGTACTCTCAGAGCAAAGACAATAATGACGCGGTTATGCGTATAAAAAAATGATATAGCAAGAGAGCAACGAAAATTGTGTGAACTTGTGTAGCGTATGTATGAACATAACAATGTATGTATGTACATGTGTCTGTTGCTTTGCATTCTCTATGTGTTTTGTGGGAATAAAACAAAAAGTATTAAGCAAGAAATTAATGACACATGTGCTTGCACTGGTCTTTAAATAATTTTAAGTATTAATATTATTTAAATGTAACGTCATCATATGATTGAACGCTGTCTTTTATTTCCAATGTAACATTTACTAATTTGTTCATAGAAATCGAACAGGTACCGTGCAACAAAAAGGTGTTAACACATCGCCCGTTAGTTCGAACAGTCATTGGATTTTTTTTATTTTATTTGAATAGATATCATTCTATATTACTATTAATAGAGATATAGTTTTCGAACGAAAAGAGTTTTGCAAAATGCATTCCCATGATTCCTGGCCAGAGATCTTCATCAGCGATTTTTTGGAATGGTGGTATTCAAAAATACAATAATAAAAAAAATATACTTTAAAATTTCGGGATAGAAATTATTGAATTTCGGAAAAACAATTAACATTTGTTTTATTTGGTCCATCTTTTCTTACTCACCAGAAAATACAAATTTTGAAAAAAAGAAATTTTTAACAAAACACAAAAAACAAAAATATAGTTTTCTGACAAGACAACGAAGAGTTTATGCATTTTTAATATATACTCGGTAGGGGAGGAAATATACCCTCTCAATCACACAATCGTGCATGTCATCAATAAAATGTGTATTTTGTTCAAAATCGGCTGGCCTAAATGGCATCTTAATGACAACATCTTCTATTTTGATAAATTTTATGTATTTCAAATTGAATGTCCTCTGGAAAATTAGTTCCTTAGTGTATTCAAAATCGAACCGGTCAACCGAATTCACGTTGTCGAGGAGAAGCCGATGCATTCAGAACGATTGACTGTTGAGTGCGATTTTTGGCATAGCGGCATCATATTATCATTTTTCTTAGAAAATTAGCAAGGAGCCGCGGAAATTATCAATGGCGAGCGTTATCGTGCCACGCTCGCCGATTTTTTGTTACCGAAAGTATAAGACAGAACGGCGCTGCGACCCACACATCCAACGTCACAGTCGATCTTTTACTTCCAGTGTTCGAAAGCCCCATAATCAGCCGAAACTCGGAAGTCCACTTGCCGCCTCGTAGCTGCGATTTGAATCCGTTAAGCTATTATCACTGGATAAGTATTATGCAAACACTCCCGAGTCCTTTGCGGTCCTGAAACACGAAATAGAGGCGCAAACAATTGAAAATGTACTGAAAAGTTGAGTAGATAGAATGAGGTACTGAAAGACAAGTCATGGAAGCCATTTGAACGATGATGAGTTCATTCATAAATATCAATCATATTATAGAAAAAGTGTCTATTAGTATTTTGTTTTTCAAGCGAAATTAAAATTCAAAGTTTACATGACCTACCTTGTAGTTTTCATGATTGCGAGGGGGACCTAAGTTTTACACCGGTTCTGAAGCATTTCCATGACCATGTGCTCGATAGTCGATCTCAAAATTCAAAAAGGCGAATTCAAAATAAACGATGTTTTAAAACGCATAATTGTCAATTTTGTCATAAAACCCGTAACCGGTTATTAACCGGTTTCTACACCTCGGTTTAACCGAAACCCGGTTTCGCCAAAATCGGTATATTCGAAAAAACCGAAAACCGAAATTTTTGATAACCCGGTTTTTTGAATACACTACCTTTCATGTATCTCTCAAGTTGGCCAGTCGAGTGGTTGCACGACACACAACCTTCCTTTAACACGACCGATCTAAATGCAACTCGATTCAGGTAAAACAGAAAATTTGATGAAATTTGGTTTGATGATGAAATGAAATTGGTAATGTCGAATTCCAAAAAGTTGTCGAATGTCATTGTAAAACAGAAAACGGATGAGTTTTCAATACCCATTGTCGTACCTCCTATACAAAACTTGGGCGGACGGCGGATTGATAAATACAAAAAATCACAAGGAAACTCATCCGAGTTTTGCGGCAGCAAAAATATACCTTTTATATACCAAATATACCAAATCCAAAAACGAGCTCTCCTATTATCTGTACATACATTTATGTATGTATGGGGATATAAGTGTAACTTTATGAGTGTGAGTAATGTATTTAAATCCAAAAAATTACTATATCAGCATAAAAGCTTCATATTTATGTTGCCAAAGTACTGCGTGTGTGTGAGTGGAATAGAAGAATGAGCTTCGACAAAATACTCGCAAAACACAGCACATTTACTGGTAATCTATGGGTTTTTACTTCAAAGTACTTACGTAGCATGGAGTCATTACCATCATCTCTAAAATAAGCAACAGCAGCAGCAACATCATCACCATCATCTCCATCGTCATCAGCATTATTGTACGCAGTCAGCAACTGCCTGCTGTCACTACCGGCTCCCACTGCCTACTATTGCCACAAATACTCTTCACCTATGGTTGCTATGTGGAGCTTGATAGGTGCTTGAAGTGCTGAACGGAGTAGGCGATGTATATTTTTCCAAAATTTTCACTTTGAAAACATAAACGTGGCTTTTGTGAAAATTTACAGTTGTGGTTAAGTAAAGCATTTAGCTTTGAGTGTATTGTATTTTCCTCGCAGGAAATGCTTTACATCTTTATATGTGTTTCTGGTGGTTAAGGTCTATTGATGATAATCACTGCCAAGAGTAAAGTTATTTACTTTCGAAATTTCGAACGTTCATTGGAAGAAGGGTGTTTCGTTTGGCATAGGCAAGTATTAGAACACTTTATTGTAAGAAAAATGATGTAAGTTATTTTATACTTCGATGGTTTGTAATAATTTTGTACAACTAATCGCTGGGGATTACACTGATGAGGCGGTTGGTTCGTATTTGTAATATATTTTAAATTCAAATAAAATCAGTCGACTGGCAATTCTTGAACTTTAAATATATTACGCATATTGTCACCTAAAATGCAAAAGACCGTAACTACACTTTTTTGTTTTTTGTAGGAGAAGGAATAAACGTTATAAATTATAGAGTACTTAAAACTTAATATCCAAATTTTAGATTCAAACTTAGAAAATAAAGACGGATTTGGTTCTGAAAAACAAATAAATGGAAAAATGTAGTTTTTAAGAATATTTATAACGGTTATTCATTCTCCTGTAAAAAAGAACTAAAAAGTGTAGTTACGGCCTTTTGCATTTTAGGTGGCCATATCTGCATGTATAGGTTAAAATCTGTAATATAATATTGAAACAATTACAATCTGTTGAATCTTTGAAAGACAATATCAACAACAAGGTGAACCACTATTTGGACATACCGAACATTTGGCGCCAATTAGTCGTAAGCGACAAAAGCCAATCTTACCTGAGAAAGTTTCATATTGATTACTATTTTGGAATTAAATATGTTCATAAAATTAAATATATGTATGCTTTGACGCTAGTGTTACTAATTTCAATTCAATTACACTGGGCAACACAAATTTTGGGGGTGGACGATTCCTACGTCGAATGCTCACACTAGATGAGCATAGTCAAACCCCAAAAATGTAGACCGTTGTGTGACTACACTTTTTTTTATGTTTGCATTTTCTTATCTGATACTGTCCGAGATAAATTTAAAAATCGGGTATAAATATTGAATTGAGCGAATTCTTGTGATAACATGTCTTCAGTGAGATTTGGCAAGGATTATTTTCGTAGAATATTCATATGCTCTATTTCACAGTTTAAAGCGACCTTTTCGTCCTTCGTTTTCACTTTCAAGCTTCAAGAAAACTACCTTAGCAGAAGAGTCCGATGGTCATTTGTTTCCAACACTCTTTGATAAACAACAAAGTTATAGACAGTACAGTTCAATTTTCCAAAATGAAATAATGGATTTCTGAAGTTTCTCCAATCCTTTTTGATTCAATCATATTCCACGTTGTATTATTACAACAGTTCATTTAATTTTTTTAATGTCGGATTGATTGCCAAATGTATTAATTTTGGTATTAAACAATTTGTGTTTGTGTTCGATTTAATAACTTCGGAACCCCAAACCAACAAAAATTGTTTGTTGTTCGTTGCCTTCTATTATCACCTGGTATAAATTCCTCTTGGTTGTCGCTATGTTTTACGTTTAACCTCCTAACCTCCGTTTAACCTATTTGGTGAATCATTTATACGTAGGGAAGTTCAAATTTATCGCGGAATTATTACTACCATACAAATGCGTTTTTAGGCTAGGTAGAAGTGGCCTTGAGACTTGACACAACCAGTTTAATAAGAACGGTGGTGTTAACACGGGACGTCACAATCCGTTCCCATCGCTGAACCTGACCTATTATGGTCAAGGACCTATTATGGCTAAAGATGAGACATATGTTAGTCCCTGGCAAACTAATAACTGGTCTGCAAAAAGGTCCTGACGTCACTCAGCTTAACTCCCTAAATCTCTATAGATCCAACATGAAGCCCGATTCTAGATATTGTCTCTTACTCATACCAGAAGCATACCATACTAGCAAGGAGATATCTTGTCCAGGTCTTGGCATCAAGTTTATCGTACTGTTCAGTTCATAACTTAGTCAAACTCCTATGGTGACCCTGCAGTGTGTGCCTCCAGACCATCTATCATTCGCATGTCGTAACTGCGGAATGGTGCCTATCTACATGCTCCATATTCAGCATAGTCCATAATCTCGTCACGTCATAGTCCATAATCTCGTCAGCTCTACGGTTCCCTGGAATGTTGCTGTGTCCCGTCACCTATATATGGTGAATATCGAACTAATTGGCCAACTCATTTAGCGATGTTCGGTAGTTGCAGGCAGTTATAGCAAACAGCATTACAGATTACAGAAATTTTAGAGCAGTCACCCAGAAATTGTATAGCAGTCAGAGTAGATTTTGATGCTCTAGACGGTGATGACGTTCTGTGCCTGTCAAAGGGAAACTTCTCCGATTGGCATGGCTTCGCCTGTATGAAACTACAGTGGTCTGTTAACCTTTATGCTAGGTCTTACCCCGGGTTTTTTAGAAAACACTTAAAATCCTAATTTGCCATTTAATTTGGAGCCATTAGCGTAGAAGCCTAAGTACTTTCTACAACCAGGGGTCCAATTGTGTAACAAACGACATCGACTTCATTATCGGTTTGTCGATAGTAAAGTTTTTTCGTCGATAGGTTCGCCGATACTAGCGTGGCGAAATGTAAGGTGGCCAGATCAGGATTCGAACACACACACTCATGAGCAGGTTTCGGCACACTATCCATTGTACCAGCATATCGAAATATGGGGAAAATTAGTAAGTCAGTCCTTACTGGAAGGCCAGTTTTTTTGAAATTGCATGCACCAGTAGCCAAAGTATTTCCGTGTTGTTTAGTATTTATTTTAGCCGTCGCAAGTGTAATGAGAGTTACACTGTTGTGGGAGACAGCGGGCATCTAAGGGAAGCAACATGATATAATATTACTCATACGTAAAGGTGCGATTACTCTACCAATATTGAGAACACCTCAACGTATACGTGTTAGAAATATTTATAATTGAAAAATGTAGAATATAATTTCAACCGCAAGAACTGCAAACTACCCATAATTTTTGCAAGTTTGGAATATTGTAAAGATACGTACATTTTATAGCTAATTTTATACCAATAAATAGTCATCATGTAAACCAATGATTGATGTTGAAGGTCATATAGAAATAAGTGAATTTACAAAGTCAACCCGTACTGGAAAGTCTTATTTCATTGAACTTTTAGGGGCCTATATCCAAAGTGTTGCGACGATTTTTAGTATTTGTTTTAGCCGTCTCAAGTTCAACGATAGCTAGACGGTTGAGAGAGAATGAGGGGTATCTAAGTTTAGTGCATATTTCAAAAGGCCTTGAATTTTGTACTGCTATTCCGATTGTAAATATTGTACTAAAGACAACCTGGACATTTTTATGTATTTCCTCTGTTTCGAAATAAATACAGTAATTTCTAATAGTTTGTATTACGTTTGCCTGATTTTGCTTTAAATGGCTAAGGAAAATTTGTCAAATATTGCTTCTGTTTAAACAGGAATTTTCGACTATAGTTGAAAATTTAAAAATTCACGAATTATTTAACATACTATGTATGTAGCATTTTTTGGAACATTCCTCACTTTTGCCAAATGAAAAACGTTCGTCTTATTTGCCAACGTACGTAGATAATTTGGAATTTCTAATTATCGAACAGTTCCGTTTTCAGATGTTAAAGATTTGTATCCTGCATTCCATGTGAAATGAGTTAGACTTCTGTTCTACGCTATGAAATATGGGTAATAATTGGTTCTTATCTCTAAATTTGGAAAATCATTATATTTCAAATCAAAAAATTAATGCCAAGTCATTCATATCGCACCCTAACTACAAAATATAACCTAAAGTTTACAGAATTTTTTGTTTGCTTAAATACATTAACGGTTAGAAATCGCTGTAAAAAGCTCTCGCCATTTTCTCTTGCCGTTCGTCAAAAACATTCCGTAAGAATATGTTTATATATATTTTTTAATTCAGCAAAACCAGCTTTAGCCACTGCAAATTTTGAGTTATGAATCTTTTCTAGTTGGGGTGTGATATATAAAATATATCTCAGTATTATAATGTCAACCCCATTATGTGCATTAAAGTGGTAAAATGTATCAAAATGTTCGTAAATTTTAATTAATATTAAATAAAACATAATTTATTTTCAGCACAACTGAGCCACTTCCTTTGGTATTTTCAAATTAACAATCCGACTTATTTGAATACAGATTCATAATTAATTTTCTACGCAAACAATCTAAGTATCTTGCTTTTGTTTAACTTCCGAAGATAACAATGAGACTGTTAATAATGTTGATAATATCAAAAATTGCTACATGAACACAATATTACTTGCAACATATATACATTTTTATTAATTTGGTTTTCAATCAACTGTCTCATGTAGCTATACAAATCTTTTATATCTTTTGATTCTTTCATTTCAAAATTATTACTTTCCGAATCATTTATGTTCATAGATCTCTCCACACATACGTGATTTCTGCCTTACTCCATGAACTACTGTCATATGTGTATTCACTGACATTATAACTTTCTTCTCTTTCAGTCCCTTAAATATCATCAAAAGCCAACAGATTGAGAGTAATAACACAAAAAAAAAATAAAGTTACAAATATCATAACATTTCTACTCAATTGAAATTTTGTTCATTCATTCAGTTAAACATTACAAATCATTTATTCATCAGCCAAATACGTGACAGAGCTCTGTGTCTGCACACCCACCTCATTTTCCCGAAAAATTACTTCAAATGAATTGGAAATGTTTGTCTTTGTGTACGGTATATAAAGCATTAAAGATTCCTATTGAAGTAAATTTTTCCTTTGATTAAGTTAATTAAGATATCTCAATTCGATTACAGGCGATAACAAAGAATATTGTGATAAATGAACTTACTTGTTGTGCTGCTACCCTACCCAAGCAGAAATAGGATCCGTCTGTAAAGAGAAAGAAAAAGGGTAGAATTTGCTTTAAATCCAAAAAAAAATCTATTAAATTGTTGAACGTATGAGTAATATGAAACTCAGTAGAAGTGAATTAATAATACTCATACGGTACATTGAACTCAATTTGATGTAGAGGAAAATATGGAAGTAATTAATTGAAGAAATTCTAAGTATCATTAGGAATGTTTTGCAATTATAATAATTGGAAACATATACCGTCTTATTCATAAAAATTCGTAAGAGGTTTGAGATAACTTTTATAACTCCTAACTTTTTATGAATAAGGCCGATAATGTCTGTAGAACGTAATTTAGGGACTACGTATAAACTAATATAAAAATTAGATGGGATTAATTTGAAAAAGAAAAGAAGAGGAGTGGGTAAATTGTAATATGAAAAATCAGTGGTTCGCCTAATGGCGTATTTCGGGCATACACTTGTTCCAGCAATATGATCTCTGAAATCCTGAGAAAATCTTATATTTTTCCATACAAAGTTGAGTACAAAATGTCTTCGTGTGCTTGAAAACGTTCTGCTGTGCTGATCCATACTGGATGTTGTATCAACGGAAACGTTTTGGATACTTAATACTGAGAAAGAGGAAGAATGAAGGAGAATGCATATTGTCGGTTTGACCATCTCCTCACACACCCCGCAGTCATTTGTGCTGGTTTGTTCAATTCGACGCGCCCTCAAATTGTATTGGTTAAGCGATGGTCCATCCAAATGATACCGCTTCCCGAAATTCCAGAATGAGTTTGCAGAAGAGAATCATTTACGATGCAACTAATACTCTGTCAAATGTTCCGACGATCATTAAGCTTAAGTTCCAGAATGTCTGTTAAATCCAACATGAATCAAGATACTATATATTATCCGGCCAGTAGCATATAACATATTCAACGATCTAGACAGCTTCTGCAGAAGGCATGAACTAAAATTGTAAATCTACAATTTTGAAGTCAGGAATACAGACTGCAGAGGCTTTAAAGCTATGAGACTGTCACGAGAATATATTGATAATCCTAGCGATGCTAACATTTCGTCCCAGTCAGAGCATATTTTCTCCGACTGTCATGTCTGAAAGACACTGCAATGGTCTGGTAGCCTTTGAGCAAGGGTTAGACTCACCTCTTTGAAATAACCTCTACTTGTCTGGGATATGAGTCGAAAAGATTATCTCAAAAGTAGTAGTGGGCGTCATGTAATCCACTTATATTGTGAATTACCACAGATTTTTTAAAATCGTCCATTGATCACACGTGGTGTTGATCCAATGCCAGGAATACTTTAGGCGGATTCTCCCTTGTCCCTTCATGGGATGTAATGGGAAACTATTTATTTATCTATTTTTATGCTCACCATCCAGACCGCCTCAAGGAATTCATTCCAAGGATTCGTTCCATTATCTATTGTGGGTTATTCGTGCCCAATTGCAAAAGTTCAAGCTTTATTGCCTGAAAAGGCTTTTCGTTGCCCAGAATTAAAGTGATTCGGTCTCAGCTTATTTTAGCTGGCTCGTAGGACTTTTCATACCAGAAGATATTGGTAAAGATTTTGATACCACTGCGGTCATTGATAAACCGTCATTCATATTCCTTTATCGCCTCAACTACTGCTTAAAGTCAGTGTTGTGGTCTGGAGAGCAGCTGTGCTTAATATTTAGAAATTCCACGGAAATTCGTGTTCCTGTTCTTCCATCAGTGTGGCAGTGTATCTCTTGCCCGCCATTGATTTAGGAACCATCTGTCCGTGACCCTCTCTGTGAAATGATTGTGTAACAATTTTTCTCTATTATACTCCCTGAAAAGCGATGGGTTCTGCATGTCTGTGGTGCGAAACAAGTCGGCTTTAATATTATGTGCTGGTTCAAGTATATATCAACCTATTGTATGCAATCCATCATTTGGAATGTAATTAAAATAATAACTTGTTCGCCTCACCATAAAACTTTTTCGACAACGATTTCCAATGTCCGGCCAGCAGGTTTGTTACTGAGTATGCTCGAAATTGGTCCGAAGGCACCGGGAAGCGTATATATATAAATATATAAATATAAGTCTTTTAATAGAGCTTCTAAATGATTGTGAAACTCGTCATAAACCAATCAATTTTTTAGCAATATAGTATAAAAATAAGAAATTCGAGTGCAAAGAAGTGTACTAAAATATTGAACAACCGAATCCAAGCTACACTGAAAAAATAATTGACCATCAGCACAATGAAAAAGATTCATCAATAGTTGTACATCAAATTGATGTAACATTTCATGGATGCAATGAAAATTTTCCTTAAATTAACGTTCAGAGATTTTTCGCATTTTTTTCATAATCATTGAACTGAAGATTTTCCTACACCATTTTGATGAATTTTTAAAAACTTAATTTTAATTGAAGTCCCTGGTGGAAGAAGGTGTTAACTCCTGTTTTTTTCAAAAACAATATTTACCTTCTTTTAATGATTCCATGGTATAAATTTTAAATTTAATTTTAATAATTTAAATATCAGATGTTGACTTTTTTCTTATCTAAAAGAAAATCAGATACCATGGAAACATTGAAAGATGGAAAATATTGTTCTGAAAAAGAGTGAGTTAACACCTTCTTCCACCAGGGGCATCAATTGTTTATTTCTGCGTTTTAGAATTATCTATAGAATTAGGTTTTAGCCCTTACTTTTTTACAACGTCTCGTCTAAATTATATTAAACAATTTGTTGACGCACTTTATTCGATTTTGTATGGAGCTTATCCAATCGGAGACTACGCATGCCAGGGCTAAAACTTAGACAGCGGGTGCAGGAGGCTAAAATTTCGATCGAATTTCCATTCCGGTTGCTACGTTTATTGCGCCCAATAAGTTTTTATTACAGCTGTTAGCATTAGAACAGCTGATTTATTTTTTTCATGTCGTTATAGTCTGCACTTGTCAAAATCAAATGTATTTTGTTTTTGTAATTTTTTATTTAGTTATTGATTAAACAAAAAGTGTCATTGACTGAACAATAAACAGCTCTAGTATTTTCAAACCGAAGTGCTTTCAACGCTGTCCCAAATTGAAGTAAAAAGGAAGGAGTCCAGACGAGACACCCTGAACTTTCAGATAACTTAATTAATATATTGGATTGAATAAAGAGGTTCGAATATCATGAATGCACCAAAGTTTTAATTCAACGAAATGCATTATATTTATTGAATGTAAAAAATCACCAAATTGATGACAAGTTTTCATGCAAACAATGCACAATTTTTATAAAATTAATAAAATAATTTCATAGATTTAAGCCAACAAGTACATTTTACTAATGCACACTGTACATCCACTCACTGAGTATCATTCATTAAATTTGCGTTAAATTCGCATCAAACTGATGTTTCATTTACATTAAATTGATGGGAAAATCTGACGAACAGTTGAAGTACGGTTTTAAATTCATTCAATGAAATGTGCTGAAGGCTGGTAATTTATGAGGTGTTACATCAGGACAATGAACAAATGCATTATCTTCATGAACGTTTGTCTTTCAGTGTACAAACGGGTCGTAACTCAAAATTTTGGAATTTTAATTATTTGCTTAAAAGCAATAACTAAGCAAATTTTCTAAACATTGGGGAATTTGTTCTAATTTCTTCTTTCATTTTTTTAAAAAATTTCGTATGATTATATGTATTATTGAGAATTTTCATAAGTTTTTTAAATTTAAAAAACCGGTTCTCTGCCGCTACTGAAAAGTAGTACATCTTGAAGTACAACTCTTTTGTAGACAGGGTGCGATATGTTTGTTGGGTTCAAGTGAAGTTTGAATTATGCTAAATCAAAACGTTACACATTATGCTATTATGGCAGTAACATTTCTGTAAGAGCGGATAAATTGCCTGCGGAGCGGATAAATTGCCTAAGTATCACATTGTATTTGCTGTTAATTGCAGTTTGTTTTTGAACATTCCAAAGGCAATGATCCAGTTTTTTCAATTCAAAACGAAAACTTAATCGTTTAAATGTTTGCAAGTGTTTTAAACCCCAAAAGAAAACTTTTTTAATATATGTAGTTCCTATTGATTATCGATAATAAATGCCGTATTTAGGAAACAAGATGTAATGATACTACTCATACGTAATGGTGTTATAACTACATCAATATTGAGAGTACCTTAGCGTATAAGCGTTAAAAACATAATTTCTAAAGTTTTTCTATTCCCAAGGGTATACAAGGGAGCAGCATGTAATAATATTACTCATACGTAAAGGTGCGATTACTGCATCAATATTGAGAATACCTCAGCGTATGAGTGTTACAAATATTACTTTTAATTAATAACGAAATTCATTTCAAATGCAAAAACTGCAAAATAACCATTGATTTTGCAACTATTGAATATTTCAGAGACAAGTAATTTTAATAAAATAAAATAAATAAATGGTTTCCCATTACATTCCACGAAGGAATTGGGGTAATTTTAATAGTTAATATTATACCAATAAATAGTCAGTAAATATAAGAGTTTTGCTTAAGATTCCTCTCTCCTTTTGTGTATTGTGTTAATATTTTTTTAGGAATATTTTTAGATGAATAAATAGCTAAATAATGGGTTTCACATGTTATGTTTACACAGTAGTAAATGTTAATACTTTTTGTATAAATATTTGTGTCAGATTAAAAATAAAAACATGTAACTAATAAATATTTTATTTTAAACGTATTTATTTATGCACAAAAATCTAACAATGTACAACAATAAACCATTATTTACATTTAAGGCATGTTAAATAATATAAATGATTTGATTATTGTAACTGATATTTGTTCTTGAACATTTTGTGTTTTATGTTGTGGAACAATCATGAATAATTTGCAGACTGTATGGAAAATGCATTAAATTTGCATGACTCCTACATTTATAAATTTTATGAAAAACGAAATATTAAAATAATTTTTATGTCTAGGTAACAGCTAAAACTTGTGGGAAATTTGAAAAATACATAAATTTTTAAATACCATGAATTACTATCCTAGACAGTCGTTAGATTCTCGTTGAACGAAATCGGACAGCTGCATCTTCCACTTGAAGAGAATGTTATGTAAATGTATTTGTCACCGCCAGACCAGCTCACATAAACAATGGAAACTGAAATACAACTCTTAATGAGAGATTAATTTTGAGAGATTGAAAACTCTTAAAAAGTCTGTTATTCATTAGGTTTACCACACGCGCGTTTTTTCTTTGCACATCTTGGACTAAGTAGGATGTTGAATCAAAGCGTTATATTGCATTAATGTGTACCAAAAGACCATTAAAATGAACTACATATGGACATTTCCACAGAAAGGTCTACCTTTTGTTACATCACGTCACCATCCGTAATTGCATATATTTTAGGACCAGCTATTTTGATTGTGCAATTCCTGTACTAAACATAGAGCTACTTGCATTCTGTACTCAGTAAAACAATAGAAAACTATCGAACTGCATGGTCCGAAAATATAAGCAATTAACGAGAGCGACGTGATGTGACATAGCACTTTCTGTGGAAATGCCCTTATTCAGTTTTCCCTTAAAAAAATATACTTGATTGATCTGTGGTAAGAGTTCAAATGTTTTATATGCGATTATTTCAAACTTTCGTATTTATATTTTCCTATTTAAATTGTGCCCATATTTATGAAATCCCACATACTTTCAGTATTTTAAAAACTGTATTTTGTTTTGTGTCATAACTTTTGTTTCATAGTTGTTTTTCTTACAGCTAGAAAAGAAATTAAATTAAACTACAAAATTGTGTATAATACTAAGGTTCACCTGGGTCCTGTGTACAAAAGCGTACGGTTCTCAGTAAATTCCTTTATTGTCAATATTTTACATTCAAACTACCATATTGTGCATGAAATTTGTAAGAAAATTAAAACAAGATGTTGTGAAATTGACTTATGTCAATTTAGACTTTAACGTTAATATATTCAAAAAGTTAACACTGTTCTTTCTTATTATTCCAGATATATGTGGCAGCATGAATGCTACATTTGTGTCTTAAGCATGTTGATCCTTTTGTGTTTTAGCTGTGATCTACAGAAAGCATGATGTGTATTTTAGTTTGATTTTCTGTTCTTCTAAAAATCCTCAATGTTGTTCTTGTCTTGTTTCGTTCATGTTTGTTGTAGTAATTCGAAGAAAATGTTTGTATGTTTCGAGAATTCAAAAATCGACATTTTGGTAAACCCTGTTTTTTGTATGTTCTTGTTTCTTCCCCCCTAACAAAAAAATCATAAAAAACGTTGATATTTTTATTCAAATCTATGTATTGAATGCAAACCCTGTAGTCTACCAACACCAATATCACCACCACCAACAACACCATCACTTCCACTACGATTGGCAATGATAGGCTTCTTGCAACAACCAGCAGTACAGCTGCCAGCAATTCGGCATCTCATTCACGTTCCACCACATGTAGTGAAGATGATTTGGAAGAAATTGACGAAGAGCCCAGCCGCACTGAAGAGGATAATGACGACGAGGACGACTACGACTACGATGTGGAGGATGTCGAAGCGGTGGAGGACCAGGATAAGGGTGAAGTTTCCTATGATGAGTATGATGATGGTGCTTCAATTAACAATAATAATAACAACAACAACAACAACAGCTCCAATGAGGATAATCAAAAGGGGATTCAAGCAAATACCGGAGGGAATAGCAAATGCAATACAACAGCGTCTCCATCGTCAATTAGACAGTCATCGATGGCTCGTCATATTAATTTAGATAATTGTAATGCCAACAATAATCAACAGCAATATCCGCAACAAGAGCAACCAAATTTATTATCCCCTAATGCTAATACATCCTTTCAATGTTTGAATTCCTCCCACCCTTTCGCACACCCATACCCACCAGCAAGTAGTAACAACAGCACTACCTCCAACACCACCTCCTTGACTACCCCTACTAGGGATAGCACTAATATTCGAGTTATAACAACACAACCATCTTCATCCGTTTTGGCAACCACAAGTTGCAATAATGCTACCACAATCCCGGCCAATGTAAATGCAACATCAGTAGCGGCAACACAAAATGCAACAACTGCAACTGCAACAACAACAACTACAGCTATCATGTATCATCAGAATAATTCCCCCATGCAATGCTTACAGCAAATTGAAAATTTACATAGCAATTCCAATTCAAATCCACATTCAAATTCCAATTTAAATTCTCCCCCAAATCATAAAATCGCCACAAATGCAACCCCATCCAGCATTGGCAACAATATTTGTTGTAGCAGCAACATTTACCCCCAAAATACACAAATATCAGCAACAACGTCCACATCCGCATCAGCATCGATGCCTGGAATTACAGCACCAACAACAACAACAAATCAGTTACAAAATCAAAATCAAAATATTTCCTCCAGTTTAGAGATAATCCTTTCACCAATTATACTAAGTAGTCGACGGTAAGTTTTGCGTTATTTGTTACGTTTTCATTTGTCTGGTTGCGTATTTGGATTTTGAGTTTAAGTTTTCCATATCCTTTTGGATGAATGGGAATATTTTGTATTCACTCCATCTGGCCCTTAACCAATACAAGTCTATGCCGACAGATTTACTACCATGAATAGAAATTAGAGTTTTGTATAGACTCTGTTCCTGGTTTATTTAAAGTTGATTGTCATTATATGAACCATGTAGGGAGAGATACATCGTAGTCAATAGTTCCTCCTTCTACGGTTATGAATTTAATTGGGTTGCAGTTTGTGCAATTCTGGATGTCGAATTTTATTTAGAAACCCTTAATACTAAATAGAAGAAATGTATGTGCTTGAAAAGGAGACCTTCAACTCGTTTGTATTAAAGAAATTCTTTTATATCGAATAATAGCAGTTAAAGAGTTTTAATTTTAAAAATTAAACATAAATCAAATCCACCTTCTCGTTTAGTCTCAGTAAGAATGCACTTTTTAATTTTAAAATGAAAACTCGTATTTTTCCAGATATTTGTGATTTTTTTATTGGATTTTAAAGAAGACATGTTCCAGTTAAGTATGGAACAAAATATCCATCAAATGGCCCCCACGGCTCTAACAACCGGTCATTACTCTTTTCATGAAATTTTCCATGACTTTTTCACACAGATGTGGCTGTATCTCACCGACGACGCGTTGGATCTCGGATTTGAGCTCAGGAATTGTTTATTCGCATAACCCTGAGATTTCACAAAGAATGAAATCGCGCAGCGTTAAATCGCAGGATCTGGGTGGCCAGTTGACATCATAATTTCTTGAGATACTTTGATCTGGAACTTCTTGCTGCAATAAATCTGCTCCTGAGTAAGCTCAATTTTGTACGCATGATGGTGGTAGTCTCTTGTTAAAATTCTCTGCGTAGTGCTGCATGAAATTTGAAGTAGTTGAGAACGATGCCGAATTGATGTTTTCGATGGCACTCTCATTTAGAGCAGCAATGTTTTCAAGAGACCGACCGGTACGTTGACGCACAGGAGTCTAATGGGTGACACATTAAAATTCTTCGATTAAAAAATTTTTGAAGTTTGCGAGCGGTCTCAGCATAACTCTTCAAATTTTTCTAAAGAGTTTTCACAATTATAACGCGTTGTTCTTTCGAAAAGCTCTTTAAAAAGTGCAATCTTACTGAGACACCCTTTATTATTAAAACTTAAAATATATTTGCAAACACAAGGTCTGCAGCTTAAATATTTAAAATGAACTGAATCAATTCAGCAATTAAAGATATACACCGCAGATGGGAAAAATATTTGCCACCAAAATACTCGTTAAAGATACCCATCAACGCAGTGAAACAGGTTAATCCCTGATGTGGAACATATAACAAATGCATTTGCGAAGATGAAAACATGAATATATTCGCCGATTCAACGAACACTTTCACTCGTGTAACAAACCATTTTACTTTCCGCGTAACATCACAAACGTGATTGTATTACTGTTTACTATAAGGGGCAAGCATCCTAGTACCGTAAAGGGCATTCTCCAGGGTATTTGGGGAGATGCGCGGGTGAAATTGGGTTGGATATAACCCCGGCTAAAACCGAGCTGTTTCCCTTTACCCGAAGGTATACAATATCTATCGTGGGACCTATCACTTTGAATGGTTCTGAAATTAAGTTTGCAGATAGTACCAAATGCCAGGGCCTTATTTTGGGGAGAAAGCTTAGTTTCAGACGCAGCATAGTAGAATGAGCGAAAAAGTCGACGAGAGCCCTAAACACGTACAATAGGACCTTAGGTTGTAAATGGGGACTTTCTCTGAAGACTGTTCACTGGATCAATAAAGCGTTGGTGAGGCCGTTACTACTCTATAGATTTATCGTATGGTGGCAGGTGCTTGAGAAACCCACCTATTGTGCACTACTGTTTGCATTAAGTTTGACTATTTTTTTACTAGCATCATTCCAAACAACCGCCGATCTGCGACTAGATCTGAAATAGATAGTTTGCCAGGAATCATGAGGATCTCTGCTTAACTAAATTTTGCTAACCTTTTTTTTGTAAACTCTATTAAGAGAAATATGGAATGGTTTTGAGCTTGAGTCAAAAAAATTATGGAATGTTCACTAATAAAATTATCTTTTTCTGAACTTTATATTTTATGAAAAGGTTCCTCAAATTTAATGAATTTTTGTATTTAACATTTAGTCACAAACAGTATTTAACATTTAGTCAAAACAGCTATATGCTATAGGTGACGATGTGCATCACGGGTCAGAGTTCGTATTTACCCCCATGTGTAACCCATTCACATCGCCGTGGGGAATGTGTAATGAAAATTTACCCATTACCCACAGGGTATGGAGAAATTAATGGGTAGCTTACCACGAAAATGGAGAATTACCGATCACGATTACCCATTACCAACAGGGTATGGTTAAAATAATGGGTAGCTACCCACGAAAATTGCGAATTACCCATCACGATTACCCATTACCCTTAGGGTAATGGGGAAAATAATGGGTAGTTACCCACGACGCTAGGGAGTTACCCATCACATGGGGAATGGGTAAGCGGCCTTAACCCATTACCCACGGCGATGGGTAATGAGTTACCCAAGGTACCTCCTCCCCAGTTTTGACCTTGACGGAAAATATAAAGAAATTAGAAAAAAGTCTACATCTCGAAAAGAGAGCATAGAATCGAAAAAAATGACTAATTTTTGAGGGTTTCTAAGAGTTTAAATACAGTGGTACAATTCGTATGAAAGCATTGTTTCACTTCACTTTTTTTAACTGTTATAAAAACACATGTGTTCGTTTTAGCGAATTTTTATGCGAAAAATTTTAGTTTTAGCGATTTTTCAAAAAAGTGTGCTTTAAGTCTTCTAAGGAGGTAAACCAATCGCTAAAACTAAAATTTTTCGAATAAAAATTCGCTTAAACGTCCATATGTGGTCGCCAGACTAAGGTCTATTTGACAGGTTCCACAGGAATTAGATCGTGTTAGTATGACCCTAGCTACATGTAAGCATATCCTGCCAGCACGCTTCCTTATGATGCTGCAGAAGAGAAGCACGAGGGGCACAGATTGTGTACGCTCAAGACAAATCTGACCCACAGTAGATAGCAGAAGTTCCATGAAGCTTCTATTCTTAGTCAGTCCCAAGATATCACTGACTCAGTTTTGGCGAGACACTGTCTGAAATTATTATTACTGCAATATATTACTGAATATCTTATAAACTGAATTATTGTTACTGCTTATTTGATCAATTTTCGGTCTCTTGTTTTAACGCATTCGTCAATTTGCAATTTCGCCATTGTTTTCCTCGCCGTTGTGTACCATGTGCGCGCGAACACTTAAGCATTTGACTGAGCGCCTCGTGTAAACTGGGTCCACTAGGGATGTCGCTAGAAGTGGAAGTGAAGTGGATCGCTAGATTGCACGATGCAGGGAACATCGCTGCTGTGGCCGAGGACGTCAGAAAGAATCCACAAACATCGACGGCATGAAGATGGACACAATTAGGCATCAGCAAGGTTTCGTTGGCAAGCACTTCAGTGATAGACTTGAAGATGTTCCCGTACAAAGTGCAAACCATTCATGAATTGCTGCCTGCTGACCATCAAACGAGATTAACTTACTTCCACGCTCTGTTAAACTTGGATCAAGAAGAGAATGTTTTCGTGTCCAAAAACATAATGGGCGACGAAGCCCATTTTTGTTAACAACAACATATGTGTTTCTGGGGCACAGAGAACCCACATGAAATGCAAGAAAAGCCATTGCATCCCCTCATATTAATTGTCTGGTGTACTATTTGCAGTGAAAAAGTGATTAACCCATAGTTTTTTTGAGGACGCCGATGAAACCACCGTAACCGTAATTGGTGGGCGTTAAACTGCAGTTATCACCTACAAAGATTATCACTTTTTCGGGATTATAAATGTCAAACTCCAAAAAAATCTCGATAATCCCGAAAATGCGATAATCTTGGTAAGTGTAAATGCCGCTTGTCAGGCAGATGTTAAACGAGTTTTTTCTTGCTGAATAGGGTATCGATAATTGTTGGTTCTAGCAAGATGGAGCACCCGTTCCCACAAGACGAGCAAAAAGGAGATTTTAAAACACTAATTTCCGGGCTGAATGATATCCGTTTTTTGAGATTTTAACTGTCCGTCCAGACGGCCAGATCTAACGGCGCCAAACATATTCCTTTTGGGGTTTTTTAAAACCCCACATTTATCACAACAAACCACAAACTGTGCAAGAGTTGAAAGCTTACATTGACGAAGATATCGCTAATCGCCAGATGTTTTGCGAGAAACAATGCAAAATGCCGCAACAACTGGGCATTAATTCGGGAGGTGGTCATTTGACCGATATAATTTTGTTGGACTTAATGTAATAAATTTTGTATCTTCACATATATATCAAACAGAAATAATTTTTTCATTTCTGACCCAAAATGGTAGGCAAATCGTTTTATGATACATATTACTTTTGCGCCACTGTTAGATCTCATTAATAAAAACCGATTCAAATTGAGCAATAATTATGTACGTATTTATATACAAGGTGGCGCAAAAGTAATTACCCTATGTTCTTTTGCTGTAATTTTTTTTAGTGAAAAACTTTGCATCTACTTGTGAAATTTGTTTATCTACTCCCTTAGAATTTATTCCATCAAGTACAGAAAACGATATCGGCCAAGTGGCCGCCGCCAGAGTTAATGACGGCTCGTTTTATGGCTCGTCATATGGCAATTTCCATCACTCTTGCCAGAACTTCGGGCGACAGGTTTTCGCATTCTTGGCGAATATTCTCCTCAAGTGATTCAAGAGTCTGAGGGTTGTTGACGTAAACCCGCGACTTCAAAAAACCCCATAAAAAGAAGTCTGGAATCGGGTGATCTGGCCGACCAGTGCAAATTACCAAAAACGAGAGATTAAGCGACCCAGAAATGCTTCCTTCTGAATATCGTTTGTGGCTCGAGCAGTGTGCGCCGTTGAACGGTCCTGTTGGAACCACATGTTCTCCAGTCCCAATTCATCCAATTAAGAAAGAAAAAATTCGGTAATCGTGGCTCTGTAGCGCGCGCCGTCCACAGTCGTCATTCAGCCGACGGCATTCTCGAAAAAAAAAAATTACCGGATGACACCTCCAGCGTAAACAGCACACCATGCAGAATCTTTGTAATGGTGTCATGGTTCTTCGTGGATGCTACACGGATTTTCGGTGCCCCAGAAACGATTATTTTGTTTATCCACGTAACCGCTAAGATGGAAATGAGGCTTACGCTCATGATAATTTTCGATGAAAAATCGTCTACCTCTTCGTTCAGATTCAGGATGGCTTGAGCGTAGGCTTCACGAGTTTGGGGATCACCAGCTAACTGCACTGCCTGCACTTTGTAAGGACACATCTTCAAATCTTTCACCAAAATTCTGCGTACTCCTCTTCGACATCTTGGGCAACAGCAACGATAATCACAGCAGAACGGCTGCTCCGGGGTGGGCCAGCCGTGGGAAGATCTCGCGAAGATATTTTCAAGACAAGTGGCCAAACGCCGCAGTGGTCGTCCAGTTGGTCTCGGACGGCCAGGAAATTTGTGACGAAATTCACGCTGAGCCATACTAAACCGGCGAATTGCTGAGCAACAAAATGGAAACAATTATTCCGCGTTTTTGCGGGGTAAACCGATTCATGGCTTGTCGATCTGTATTATGCGTTTGTTTACTTCATAAATGTCAAATCGAATTGCACAAGTTCTAGGGTTTTCCAATAGGGTGGTTACTTTGGCGCCACCTTGTATATACGAGGCGCTCAGCGCCAAAATAAATGGTTCTGAGAAAAACGAAGTTAAAAGAAAATAAGTTTTTAAACTATTTTTATTTTTTTTTTTATTAATCGTAAATAAATATTAGTTGTAATATTTGTTTTAGGTTAAACATTAGGTCTTAATTAACTTAGATAAAAATTGTTTCAAACAGTTAATACAAAAATTAAAGTGGCTTAGGCCATTTTGGAATCCATTTAATAAAAAACCATATTGATAGGAACTGAGGGTTAGGCCATTTTGGCTCCATTTATTAAAACACAAAATTTCTTCAGATAAATAATAAAAATAATTTTTAGCGTTTTAAATAATACAAATTAATAATAATAATTATTCGTCTTCTTACTGAATATCTCCTACTTCGGCTCTCGAATTTGTTTTTAAATTATTATAAAATGTATGCTTTATTGGTGGTATGAACTCTTTGAGTTCCTGTAAATCCTTAAACTTTGCAGCTTCAATGAATCTTCCTCCAGGATAAAACGGTTCCAATCCCAAATTTACGAACTTGCTGGAGTTCCTCTTTGAAATATCAACTTCTTGAAATAAAACATCTATGTTATTTGAATATTTGTAATGAATTATAAACGACTTCACATTTTGGAATCGAAGCCACTGAATCTTAAGCCATTCAACTTTTGAAGTCTTGTCTGCGGAGATTTTTCTGTTTGTCACTAGTTTCTCGATTAAGGATATGCTTTTAATATCATCTGCCGTCATCTTTACCACGATCCCAATCATCAGGCGTGAAAGTGTTCTTATAATATTTTTTTCCTTTTCAATGAGACCAAAATCTTGATCACATGGTAGGAATGAGTGGCCAGATACTAAAAATGTGTGGTCTATCTGTTCCACTGGGAAGGTCGAATTATTGACCATGTCTGTGCAAATAGCTCTCATTCTTATGTTCCGGTTTTGGCCACCACATTGATCGCTATACATTATTAAGCTCTTACATTTGACATTGGCTTTCACGTAATGCATAATGCAAGACCCTATTTCCTGTGGGCCACGTGAAGCTATTCCCTCATTCCAGGTATACATGAATGACTTGTTCGTGATAAGGTCATGAATACCAAGACAATGGGTCCATAGCTGTCTTTCGTAGTAAGCTACCCCTGTGGAAATGACTGGTGTCGGCAGAGTTTTCATAAGATCGAATGCTATAACTGCATATTCTTCCTTGTTAACTTTCGAGTCCAATTGCATCCCAGTTCTAGCTGATTCAGCTGTTCTGTGATGTAAATCTCTTTCACTCGTAATCGTTTCCTTTTCAGAAGGATCACCTGCGGCTTCGATTTTTACTTTAAAAGAATCACATTTTTTGCAGCTGTCGGATATTGGAGCTCGAAAAGGCAAATTAAAGTTTTCTGAACAGATTTTGGTGAAAACGAATTTAGATACAACTTTGGCCATTTCTACAGTTCCACTATATAGCTCGTACATAATCGATATGTTTAAGGTAGTTGCGAGAAATTCTCTTTGAATATTCTTATTTCTTGAATAGTGGGAGCTATACCTCGGGAATTTATTGATAAATTCTTTCACGATTTCTGTAGCTTCAACGCTGGTCTTATTATGAGGTGGGTGTCTTCCTCTTTCGTCCATTTTTGGTGTAGTTGTGCCACTTCCAGGTGCTCTATGCGTAAGTGCACGTGTAATACGACCATCGGTTATTTGTAAGATCTGCTTAAAACATCTTTTGCAGACATGCATTTCGACATTATTTACTCCAGGAAGTTTGTAAATTCTTGTACTAGATCTTCGGCTTTCGCCAATAGACTTCTTATTTCAATTACTGCAATTTGTCCACATAAATAAGCATTTTGCAAATCATGATCACCAATTTTATAAAAATTTTCAAAAATACTTCGCAAATTATTATCACTGAAGTGCTGATGACATTTTAACGGACATTAAAAGTGCATTAAGTGTTTTAGCTGGCTTCATAACTCCTTTCACAGCTTTATAAGATTTTCCGGAATTTCTGTTTTTTCCAGTTAGATTTCTTGGCAATCCGTTTTCTAGTAGATATTTTCAATTCATTGCTGCTTTCATTTTCTGTTATTCCGATTTGGGATTCTGTTGCCGCAAGTCCCGATGGCCCAGGCAATGTATCTTCGGAAGAGCGCGATGAAATTGATGACCCACTTGGTGTTGAGACGTACTCCGGTCCAGAATTTTCGAAGTCTTGTAAACTCATCGAGTCAGCATCAGACATGTTTATTCGCGTACTATTTTTTTTTCTTGCTAATACATTTTTAATTAAAAAAACTGATAACACACTTCAATAGATCTTATGAACTTACCTTTGACAAACTAGTGGATTTATTATTTAAACAAGAATAACTATTTAACGAGCTATACCGGTACTTACAATAAAGAAAGGTGATTTTTAAAAATCAACAGACATTTCTCGGCCTACGCCATAGTGTAATAATTAATTATTATAAAGTGAACGCAAAAGTGACAGCTCACAAACTTTTTTTTTATCGGTGTTTGTTTTGATAAGTTCTCCCCATATCAAAATGTTTGCTCTTTTGTTTTGAACACAAGTGCACACACAATTACACTATGATGTTAAGCATAGTGCGATTTTGACATGCCGAGAACTAACCATAACAAAGAATACAACAAAAATGGTCCCATTTTACAACAACACGTTTCGCTACAGGAAAATTCAAAAATTTGAACACCCATGGGTAACTTAATTTATTTTTCGAATATACTCTTGATTAAAACGTAACATGCGTTTTTGGCCTAACCCACACGTATTTTTTTATTTCTAGGATTCGATTTGGCCTAAGCGGCTTAGGCCATTATGGCATCCACAGCAGATAGTATAACCTAGTGTTATACTATGCAATAGGCAGTTTTTTTTAGTATTTATTTCAAAAGGTTCCGATTAGATCAGCATAGTCAGTTTGATTTTTTTGAAAATGAGAGTAAGGCCGCTTTGGCGCTGAGCACCTCATATATATGTTGTGCTAACCGAATTGAAAGCGTATTGGGTTTTACCAACAGAATTCATGAGAAATTCGGTTACAACAATAACGGTTTTCATAAATAACGGTTGTAGAAACCGAATTAAAACCACACTTGATTTAATCCAATTGACATTAAGTTGGTTTATGCAAATTAATTGATAACAATTTCGGTTGCTGCAACCGAAGTCAAACAAAATTCGGTTGCTGTAACCGAAATTTTAGAAACTTTTGTCAACAAAACGAATAAAGTTAAAAATCCTGTTATCACAACTAAATCAAATATAAATCAATCATATTTTATTATTTCTTTCAGCATATTCTTTTCTGATGCCTGTTAAACATTATCAGAATTACGAAAACAGTTTATAGATTTAATTTGTGCAGTTCGAGTTTCGTCAGAATTGGAACCCAAATTTGTCCCTATCAACAAATTGTAATAAGGCCTTTTAAACATAAGCCCACCAGTGAACAAAATAGTCAATTTAAACAGCAAAATCATTGAACTTTTGTACGTGATATTCAAATACAGTAGTTCGAAACCATTTATGTTTGAATAACACGCAAAGTATACAACATTTTATTCTCATTGTTGTCTGACATTTGTATGGCTATTTATATTAATTGTAAGCGAATACGATATTTCTGTAAATTGAAGTCAAATTTTGTTTTAATAAATTCGCATAAAATAAACAAACAAATGTGATTCATAACCATTATGTTTCTATTACCTCACAACACCGCCATAATACTCCTGATTTATTGTATTTGATTTTTTGTAAATTGCCCAGATCTGATAACCAGCAAATGTTCACATTAAACATATAAATTTATTTTTATGATATGTTTTGCCATGCGAAACAAACATCACATGATTTCTGCTATCCTCCCTAATGGATGAATGAAACAATAAGGAAGCCAAATATGTATCCTTAGAAAAAAATAAAAAAGAAAAATACAAAAAAATTGTACAATGGTAATGCAAAAAACACCGAAAATAAGAGATAAAAAGTCATCATTATAAACAATGTAAGATATTTTTTTTTTTGTTTTTGAATGTTGAATTCTGCTTCTAAATAATTGTATTTCCCAAATGTTCTTTTTTTGGTGCGGGAGAAATTTGAATGTCTTATACGCCTGTGGGGAAATCAATGTCCTGGAATAAAGATTATTCATATTATACATATTTTATTAGATAATACATGTGAATACAGCAGTTAAGAAAGTAATATGATATAATGTAAATTGATGTGACAATTGTTTAGCTTCAAAAGGAAATGTTTCATCGCTTGGATTGCTACGTTTAACCAGAAAAATAGTATATTATGTATTTAGGAAATTTGTGCAAATTTTATCAACAAAATATTGAGTCGACAAAATAATGTTACCTAAATAGTTCAGACAACATTCCAGCAAACACATTTAAAATTACAGCCACGGAAACATTCGATTGAGGAAAGAGGTTTGGTCGTAACTGAATTAAGAGGTTGTCACAAGCGACTTTAAAGGTTGTCAGAACCGACTTCAGAGGTTGTAAGAACTGAGTTTAGAGGTTGTAACCACTGACTTTGGAAGTGGTGACAACTGACTTTAGAGGTTGCCATACTTGGTATTAGAGATAGTCATAACTAACTTTTGAGGTTGTCACAACTGACTTTACAGATTGTCACAGCTGACTTTACATTTGGTCACAATTGATTTTAGAGATTGTCACAACTGTTTTGATGGGTTGTGTCAACTGAGTTTAGAGGTTGTCACAAGTGACTTTGGAGGATGCCACAACTGACTTTATAGGTTGTCACAACCGACTTTGAAGATTGTCACAACAGATTTTAGAGGTTGTCACAATTGACTTTAGAGGTAATCGTACTTGGGTTTAGGGGTTGTCATAACTGACTCTAGTGGTTGCCACAACTGATTTTGGAGGTTGTAACAACTGACTTTAGAGGTTATTACAATTGCCTCGAGAGCTTGTCACAACTGACCTTGGAGGTTGTCACAACTGATTATAGAGATAGCTACCCATAATTTCAGAGGTTGTCACAACTGCCTTTAGAAGTTGTCATATTTGGCTTTAGAGGTTGTCACAACTGACTTTAGTGGTTGTTACAAGAGAGTTTAGAGGATGTAACAACTGATTTTGGACGTTGTCAAATTGACTTTAAAGGTTATAAAACCTTACCTAAGAGGTTATCACAACTGACTTTAGAGGTGCTCACAACTGATTTTGGAGGTTGTCACAAACGCGTTTGGACACTGTCACAACTAACTTTAGAGGTTGTCACAACTGACTTTAGAGGTTCTCGCAACCGATTTTGGCTTTGAGAGGTTGTAACAAGTGACTGTAGAGGTTGTCTCAACTGACATTATTGGTTGCCACCACCGACTTTAGAGGTTGTCACAACAGACTTTAGACGTTGTTACAACAGACTGTAGATTTTGTCATAGGCTACGTTAGACGCTGTCAGAATCGACCTTAATCGTTGTCAAAATTCACTTCACATATTTTTTTGTTTTGCATGTATAAAACCTACTCATTTTGTATTCTAGGATAGATTTTTATATATTTACTCTTGTATTTAAAACCACTTTGTAATTCAGTTGCATAATAAAAATATCGCTAAATTCAGCGATCTTGGTACAAAATTAAAATCGAAAAACCCAGTGCACTCAGTCTCAACTCAAGCTGTTGCTAGCATGAATTAAAAAACATTATTCAAAAAATAATACAGTTCCTAAAACATTACACTCTGTAGGATCTAGAAATCATGCACAGAAAGCTTTTTTTGCTACATCATTCCAAGGAAGCGTCATAGAAGTCATGCGGTTTTTCCTGAATTTCTACTTTCTACGGCCCTATATTAATGGGAGCTTTAAAGTACGATAAAGTGCAAGAAGCTTAAAACACAAGCATTTTGTTAAAAATAATATTTCTTTCTCTTTTGTATTTCGTGTTTTATGGTTTATAATAAGTAATTTTAAAAGAATGTAAAAAAATTTCTTATATTTCATGGAGCAAAAGTTATATTTATGCAGGCTTTTGCGTGAATTTGTGAATACAAGATTGTCTCTTAAGGGGTCCTCTAACATATTGTATATGTGCCGCTTGCGCCATTTTGCGCCTTTACGCAAAAAAGAACAAAAACCAATGCCTTAAATATCAAATTATTTTAGCTTTTCCTACTTAGTGGGCATGACCAAAACAAATTCGGTTAACAAACAGAAATACATAGATCAAATATATTGTAAGCTCTTCATATTTGTGTGGCAAATCGCCAATCAAACTAAATTGGCTGTTAAAGTATGTCTACGGAATAGAGACATGGAATGTCATAGACTTATATCTTATACAGCGCCATCTACCGCAAATAAACAAAACTATATTATACTATGATACTTTCAGTCATTATTTTTAACACACTTACCAATATCGATCAACATTTGCCGAGTGATTTTTTTTTTAAATTTATACGTACTTAGACTTGTAAATCCTGTTGGCATGAGAATTGGCGTGGCCCGATCACCCCAAAAAGTTTTGAATTTCATATTAGAAACAGGCAAAAATACAAGTCTCTATCTACATTATTCGAATTTATGCAAAAAATTCTTGATTTGGAAAGGTGTCAGAGCGGGAGAATATACCATGAAATACAAGCTCATGTTAAAGGTACCATTACCATTTTCTATCGAATACCCAAACCTGTAAGATTGTTACGTATACAGATTTCATTGGTTCCCACAATCAACCAACAATATGTCTATCGTAGAAAAAGCCGTCGTACAGGAAACGACCGCTAAAACTTTGTGGGCGCGTTTTTGGATTTACCCAAGGATCAGTTGCAGCAAATTTTTCTAAATCTGCGGCCATTCTAAATATATTCAGACAATTTTTATTTAGTTAGTTATATCAACCGAATTGGAAATGAGTTCGGTTGTCGCAACATAACAACAAATATTATTTCGCTTGTTGTAACCGAATTAACCCACAATTCAAACCATGTAAATAAATGTACAAATGAAAAGTAACAAACATTATGCTATAAACTGAATTGGACTGACAAATTCCGTCGCCGTAATATTGTTCCTAAGAAATTCGGTTGCAGTAACTGTAGTCTTCATAAATGTAGAAGTTGCCACCGAAACTATGCCATATTCAGTTACATTAACACAGTTGCTAAGAAATTCGGTTGCATTAACCGTATATTTCATAAATTCAGTTGTTGCAACAGAATCGATGCCTAATTCCGTCGCCGTAACACAATTGGTAAGCAATTCAGTTATTGTAACTGAATTCATCATAAGTTTACGTGATGCAACCGAATCGAATCAAAATTCAGTCGCCGTAATATAATTCGTAAACAAATCGGTTGCAGTAACCGAATTTTGCAGAAATTCATTTATTGCAACCAAATCGATGCCAAATTCGGTCGACGTAACATAATTCCTATGAATTACGACTTCAGTAACTGCATTTTTTTTATAAATTTAGTTATTGCAACAGAGTCAATGCCAGATTCGGTCGCCGTAACATAATACTTAAGAACTTTAGTTGTAGTAACTGAATTCTTCATAAATTCATTTATTGCAACCGAATGGATGCTGAATTCGTTCGCCGTAACATAATTTCTAAAAAATCTGATGCTATAACCGATTTTTGCATAAATTCATTTTTTGCAACCAAATCAATGCCAAATTCTTTCGCCGTAACATAATTCCTAAGAATTGCGTCTGCAGTAACTGCATTTTTTTATAAATTTAGTTTTTGAAACCGAGTCAATGCCAAATTCGGTCGCCGTAACGTAATACTTCAGAACTTTGGGTGTAGTAACTGAATTCGTCATACATTCTGTTATTGCAACTGAATCGATGTTGCATTCGGCCGGCATAATATAATGACCAAAAAATTCGGTTGCAATAACATAATACATAAGAAATTTGGTTGTAGTAACTGCAGTCTTCATAAATGTAGATGTTTCCACCGAAATTATGCCATATTCGATCGCCTTAAACCGGTTCCTAAGAAATTCGGTTGCATTAACCGAATTCTTTATAAATTCCGTTGTTGCAACAGAATCGATGCGTAATTCCATCGCCTTAGCACAATTGCTAATATATAGTTGCCGTAAAATAATTCCCCTAAAGAAATCGGTTGCAGTAACCGAATTTTGCAAAAAAAATCATTTGATGTAACCAAATTAATGAATGCCAAATATGGTCGCCGTAACAAAATACCTAAGTACTTTAGTTGTAGTAACTCAATTCTTCATAAATTCAGTTGGTACAACTGAAACGATGCCGATTTAGGTCGCCTTAACATAGTACCTAAACAATTCTGTTGCAGTAACCGAATTTTGTATAAATTCGTTTGTTGCAAACAAACCAATACCAAATTCGGTCACCGAACATAATTCATAAGAAATTCGGCTGCAGTAACCAAATTTTTTATATATTCTGTTGTTGCAACCGAATCAATGTCAAATTCGACACTGATATTTGATTGTAAGATAAAATATTTGATTGTAGTAACTGAATTTCTCATAAATTCAGTTGTTGCAAATAAATTCATGCCAACTTCGGTCACTGTAACATAATTACTAAAAAAAATCGGTTACAGTAACTTAATTTTTAATAAACTCATTTGTAGCAATGAAAGCAATGGCAAGTTCGATTGGCGTAACATAAGAAAGAAAATCAGCTGCAGTAACCGAATTTTTTATAAATTTTGTATAAATTTGGTTGTTGCACCCAAGTCAATGCCAAATTCGGTCGCCGTAATATAAAAACTAAGAAATTGGGTTGTTCTGCAAACGTCAACAGACTCTCCTCCTTCTTTCCACCCTCCACTACCACAATTATCCGTCGCCAACACAATGTACTGCATCCCCTGAGTGCTGGCTTGATAAAAAAAATCAATTGTCGACACCGAATCAATGTCAGATTTGGTTACCGCAACAGAATTTCTAAAAATTCGGTCACCGTAACAAAATACTCAAAAAATTCAGTTGCAGTAAAATTCAGTTCAGAATCAGAATCAATGCCAAACTCGATTCTTGTAATTGAAATAATGAAAAAATTCTGGAATTGAAAATTCGGCTGACGTATACAACCTGCTTGACAGTGAGTTTGCTGCAACCGAACTTCAATTGTGGCAACTGAATTCAGCTGTGGCGACCTCAATTTGGTTATGAGAAACGGAATTAGGTCACAATAAACCGAATCGCCCATTTTTTAAACAAATAGTTATGTGAGGGTGGATATAAAATTGTACATAAAAAGTACAAAAAAATGCGCATAAATTGTACCGCATAGTGCATAGAATGTACAAAAGGGTATATCAAATATTCGACAAATTTTATAAAGTGTTTATTTTATAACTACATAGCAAGTACCAAAAAAAGTACATAAACTGTAGCCGAATGTACATGAATTACAACCCGATTCTCGAGTGATGTGGCTTGAGGAGTAAGAAGGATTATCTGTGCACGCTCGCCTGTCATTGCTGCGCCTCGTTTGCAATCAATATTGAACATAAAAAGCTAAATTTATTTCGATTTCTAATTATCACCTGTAGGGAGCACAATGTACCCTCATAAAGAAAACAAATTATATTACCGAAATCAGCTGAGGAACCCCATGACTTTGACGCTCTCCCCCGTGTACCGCGTAATGGATTTTAATGGCAAAATTTTGTTAATTTTGTATTTTATTTGTGGAAGTTCCAGACCATTCTATATCTCTATGAATAAAGATATAGTTTTCATAAAAGAAGTTTTGCAAAGGGCATGATTTCTTGTGTGTATATGCTTGCGATATTTTCGAACACTTGCAAGGGATTATCATCCTCAATTTACTTGGCATTCGTACAACCAGTCTACTTAGTCTTATTTCGAACTGGACCGCTAAAAACGGACTATCACTTAACCCACTCAAAACCGAGCTTATCTTGTTCTTTCGGAAATATAAAATTCCTGCATTTGAACTGCCGCCAGTTAATGGGGTGTAATTACAGTTGACGGAAAAGGTCAAGTATCTGGGAATAATTCTCGACAGAAAAATGTCTTGGAAACCGAATGTGGAGGAGGGTGAAAAAGGCGTCTGTTGCCCTTTACTGCTGTAAAGGGTCGATAGGAAAGCGCTGGGGACTGTACACTAAGATCACCATATGGATTTATCCGACAATTGTCAGACCAATACTTCTCTATGGCATCGTAGTTGGGTGGAGGTCACTCCAAAAGAAATATATTCTGAATTCCTTGATGAAAATTCAAAGATCAGCACTGATTAGCGCTAGTGGGCAATGGGCACGACGTCAGGTACTGCACTTAGTGCTATCCTAAACATCTGTACTCCTGATATCATGGCCGAATTGGCAGCCACTACATCCCTGGTGAGAATCAGAGATTGTGACGTCATGCTATCGGGGCATTCCGGACACGCTGAATTACTACACCGGATCAATTCTATTCCCGTAAAAACGGAGTACTGTATCCCCTACCTTCTACCAGCGACAAATCTAAGGACTTCTATTCCGAACAGGAATACCTGGGAAATGTCACTGGAAGGGGATACTAATAGTATCAGATTTTTCACGGATGGATCAAAGTTGGACGAGCAAGTAGGCTATGGGGTCCATTCACCGGACATAAATGTAAATATCTGCTTCAAGCTGCCTGATTACTGTAGTGTATTTCAGGCGGAAATTACCGCCATACTGGAGGTTGCTGAACTACTGAAAAGTAGTGTCACAACCCTCCGGAGAATATGTATCTACACAGACAGCCAGGCTGCCATAAAATCCCTGGGAGCCATGTTTGCTACGTCCCTGACGGTGAAAGAATGCCACTCCTCACTTAGGGTGATGGCAGAGTATTTTGACATCAGGCTCATCTGCGTATCGGGACACAGCAACATTCCAGGCAATTGTGTAGCGGATGCGTTACCTAGACAGGGTACTACGGTACAGGTTCTTCCGGCAAAAGAAGGTGTTAGTATGGCAATCTCTACCTACCATTTGCAGGTCAGGCAGTGGGCCGGTAATATGTTCAAGGACAAGTGGAGACTTAGTTCTGGCCACAGGGTGACAGGAAGAGGAACTTTGAACTTTCCGAGAGGCAGGTTATCCATAATCATAGGAACACTTAAGGGACATTGTCTTGTAGGAAAACACGCCCTAAGATTGGGATATAGAAACTCCACTCTCTGTAGATGCTGCATGGAAGAGGACGAGGAAACGACGAAACACCTTCTTTTGGATTGCCCTGCTCTGGCAGGACTGAGAAGAAGGATATTCGGAACACATGTAGTTATCACCGTAGCCCTACAGGATATTCCTGTAGGTCTTATAGACAAATTCATTGAAAGGGCAAATTGGTTAGACGACTAGTCAATAGTTGCTATAGAGGAAATTGCAGGTATCACAATCGGCTTCTTTAGCCTAAGTGTGCTAGACAGTGTGCTGTCTTGCAGCCTTTTCAACCAACCAATATGTAAAGTATTTAATTTTAGCTTGCATTACGTTTGAAGTATTTTTCAAACGGAATATTCCAAAAAACCGCTTGAATACTAAAAACTAAATATGTATCACTAAAAAGGCGGAATTAATAAATGTAATTCTTGGGGAAATATCTTTCTTTTATTTTTTAGAAGCTGAATATTTGTTTGGTACTTCGTTTTAAGAGAGCTAAAATGGTTTCCGTAGCTTACATTTATTCAGGACTATAATATTGATCAACTTTATACTTTTTTTAAATTAATAATTAATAACATGTCTCCCCTTCTATCATAAAAAAATACATATTAAATTACCGTCTAATTTATATTATTGAATTCATTTTTTATTTGTTTAATTGTCTCAGAATTATATGTAGAATGCCCCTCTATTAAAACCACAAATGCATTTGTTAAACAACTACCAAATACTTGTTTGAGTAGAATAAATATTGAAACATATCGTTTGGAAAAAGATGATATATTTTTTTTTATCTGATTTCACATTGCCATTGATTCCATTAGCAAACACATAAATTGTATATATTTATTAGCCATTAGTTATCTATATCTGCGTACCTGTCATCAACTATAATTCACATTTAAAATGCATTAATTATACGCTTCGTAGTACAAATTAGTCTTTCCCCATTCCCAGATCGTAGTCATGAACAAACCTCACCCACTTACCACCACTACATTTCCGTAGCAATGCACAGCAGTGGAGAAGCGTTAAACCATTTCTCTTATTTATTTCAAGTTAATTATAAAATAAACGTTAACAAATAACAGATTTTCATTTCCTTTTTGAATATTTAATACTGTTTGTCGGCGAATATTTTTTTTTAATTATTCCAACATTTTTCATTTGATACTCATTTGTTATCGTCTTCTCTCTTCTTTCGAATCTTTGTTGTCTTTTACAGAGCACAATCGTAGGCGAAATGAGTACAGAATTGTGAGAATTAATGAATTTTAATTTGCAACAACCGGCCCCACAATTGGTGTTGCCACCGCCAAAACCTCCGCCTCTACTACAACAATACCAGCAACAGACGCAACAGCCGCACCAGCAACCCGCGACCCTACAAATACCCATACAGGTGGCCACGATAAGTATACCGGGAATGGAGGCGCCCCATCATCACCAACATCATCAGCAACAGCGACAACATTTGCAGCAACACCAGCAATGCGAGACCGACACCTTGGCCGCTGTACCACCACCCTCGGTATTCTGCAAAAGATGGCTGCAACAGCATCAAAAGTAAATACGAGGCAGCATCATGTAAATAGCAAACAAACTGAAAAGGCGGTCAAAAGGCCGTCCACGCCCGTCAGACAAAAGGACCTACAGCTCAGATATACGAGACGACTAAACGACGAAAGGACACTGCAAACAGCAACAACGCCAAGTTTATTTGTACTTTAATGAAAATATTCAGCCGGTTTTCTTCTCCTCGCGTAAGTTAAGATTTTCTCTGTATTTCTTCAACATTCAGAGGGGAAATAGAAATGAAAATAATTTAAAACGGAAACGAATCTGTGTTAGAGGAAACGCTGTATTAAAATAAATGTGAACATTGTAAGTGTATCGTATATTTTAATAAAAACAACTTTGGGTATTTTTTATCTCCTCGCTATCTTTCGCAATCTTAACGTGGCTCCCAGAGAGGGAGGAGTGTATCAAGGAGTCTCGAAGGGTCTTAATGAAAAATTTCTTCAGGAAACTATTTGTATTTTTAAGTTTTGTTGAATGGTTGTATTTTAAATGCCGGATGTTTCATTAGGAGTTTTTGTTTTCGTTTGATATGGAATGTGGCAAATACAGGGAATGAAGACAACTATATATCAGAGGAATTAAGAAAACTAAAGGCAGTATGTTGAATTTAATCAAAGAAATACATGAAAATTTAAAGGGTGAAAAATGGCTTTCCTAATTTAATCAAAATGCGTTAAAAACTGGCAAGACACTAGCTCGTGGTCCCAGCATTAAAAAATCACGTCAACAAAACTGAGCAACAACGAAGTTGTCCGAAGAACGCAACTACAGCGTACCCCAATAAAAGTGCACAATTTAATTTAACAACAAACTCAGCCATTTCGGATGAAGAGTGATATATTTATTTCATTGTAAACTACCCAGTTAGAATTTCCTATGGACATCATCACTGACAAAGAACTGACATGTTAGAGTCACTGCTGACTGCTGACTTTCCGATCCGCTCCCATACAAAAAATGTCATGACACCTCCTGACATTTTCATACATTTTCGTCAAAAGTCATCAGGAATTTTCCAGTATGTCAACAGTGGTGACATGGTTGATAAATGGTTTCCCATAACGGGACCGGGGAGAACTTCTCACAATCACTGAGCTGTGCGCTTTCCAGTTTTCACTCACTGCTTGGCACCTACAGTTTTACACCGATTCCGAAGAAGAGAGAGAGAGAAGCTTTTTCATGGCTATATACTCGATAGTGTCGCCGTCACTATGCGAAGTGACCGTCGCCGAAAGAAATGTTTTTGAACCCTGGTCCGAGCAGGGTTCGAACCCAGGATCTCATGTACAAGAGTCGCACACACTAACCATTGCACCAGCGACTGTCATACATACATAATTATACTGCTTCGATAATTAGCATATTCATCTAACAAATTTAAAATATTTTGGTATAAATTCTGAAAACGTATGGCATATATTTCATAACTACAAATAAATATAAATGTTCAATTTGAAGTTTTTGAAAACATTGAAAATCCACACACATGACTCGCAGTTGACAAATGATGAAGACAATCTCAATCTACATTCAGCATTGGTCTTAATAAGAGTAAGCCATGAAATCAATAGGACGGTCTTACATAGATTGTCAGCCCCTTCACAATTTATGTCACCTAAGTCAAAACTAGTGATATGTCAAGAAGATATCTTATAGAAATTGTCATCACCTACTGACATAGTCCTAAGGAAATACTACTGACAATGTCTTCAAGACAAAATTTGCAACTGGGTACACATGTTCCGATTAAGTATGGAATAAAACGTCCGACAAGTGGTGGCCCTGGCTACGCGAAATTCCATGTTGTTTTGAACGCCGCAGAATCAGTATTTCTGGGTTTTCGGGAGACCGTCCGAAATGTAGACGCAAAAGCTTTGAACTGCATGCCGAAAATGGTTTCGTTTCTAGAACCATCTTGTAGTAGCGCCCTCTGTTGCATTAGTGCCATAATTCCGCAGCGATTTACTCGTTAGCGGTGAGCTCGCATAGTAGCGCCACCTGTGTTTTTTGTTTTTCTTAGCGAAGTCAGCAACCATTTTTTTGTGGATCACACATGGTAGCTTTGAACAATAACGATGTATGTACTAAAGAAGACATTCAAAATTTCTCTTCACTCGAATGCCAACAAACAAAACGGGTGAATCTTTAATCATTCTCTGCTCTCTCTTTTACTCTCTTCATTGAATTTTACAATACACGAGCAGCATTTTGATAGTTTGCAAAAAGTATGAAATAATCGAGATATGACGCGAGAGAGAAATGGGTTTGTGTGAAATGTTACCACTTTTGGTTCTCTTTTGTCAAAATACACACATCTTCTGGTCGTCTATTTCTTGATCGTTTCTGCTTTGAACTTAAAGTTGGAAATTTTTCTAATCGGCCAAACCAGGGGGTTCGGGTTCGATAAAACAGCTGCTCGACTTGGTAGTTGGAGTATTTGACGAATATAGAGTGCAGTGAAAGAATAAGCGATAAGTGACTGGAGGTCAACCACTTTTTGAATACATTTAACTGATATTTATGGACTTCTGATTGGTGACAATGCATTACAAATTACGTTTTTTTAAGGATAATGTCTAAGGATAATGTTTCAAGCTATGTTTCCTGATTGTTTTGTCATCTAAACATGGAATTCGATGAGATATCCAACCATTTTAGTGAGCTTCAAACGTTTCGGGTACAAGAAAACAGCTGTTTCACAACCTTTCTAGATTAATCTATGTGTCACACTGTTACAACAATCACCCTGTAAGACACACCACAAACTGTTCGTTGATAATCTAAATTTACTCTGACAAATTGTGGATTCATATGTTAGTTAACCCAAAAATTTATAAAATTTTATCGTAACAAAATTTTAAATAAATATCTGTCACGCCAATGAATTTCAAACAATTCAACCCCTATTTTCCGCATGAAAACATTAATTTAAACAGTTTCGGTCTCAACTAATAAATTCTTAACATGTATCAATATTTATTAAATAAAAAAATTTATTATAGAAATAATTAATATTCCAAAAAAAAATCATTTTATAAAGCAACTTCCACTTCATATTCAAAATAATTTCATTTCACTTTGATACCCATACAAATCTTGACCTCTTTAATTAAGGAACATTTATAAACACTTCGTGTTGCTGCTGCTAATGGCAATTTGCCTAATTCAGTTGATATTACCAGGGGAAACAAAAAACTAAATATATTAAGGACCTTAAAACAACACAATCGCAGTTCCTATTCTCTTATGCAAAGGATGTCCTTAGCAATAAACATTAATTGTATCCTTTTTTGTTTGGAGAAAACAGCATAATGAAATTAAGAGAATTCCAAGTTGGCGAAATACAATAATTCAAGGGCTTAAGGAGTGGTCGTGTGAAATGGTTTGAAACGTGTAGGAATTTAAGAGCTAGAAGACGAAACGATTGATAGTAATTCTGTATACAGAGTGAGATATCCAGGACGATTTAGTATTTTTTTTGGTTAAAAGCTTTTGATTTTGGTTAAGGACTTCTCAAAAAAAATTTTACTGCCATTAAACTTAAGTCAATCCAATGTTTTTGACAAATGCTTTACGAAAATGGAATACTTTTGAAAGAAAACAAGCTTAAAATCGAGCTGGATATGCTTGACATCACCCAAAATTTGTAGATTTTGAAACTTGCAGGTGTTTTATACCAGAATAATCTCTGCTCAGCTGCACTGGTTGAGGACCAAATTCATATAACATTCGATTTCAGAAGTTGTAGTGTTTGTATCCAATTTTTCATATGTTTCACCAGAAATAACTGAGATGAATTTGTATACTAATTCCTCCTCCATTTGTCTCTCTAGATCACGTGCCAATACTCAAAATTTTGATCGCTACAGATGTAGAAAGAAATTTTTTTTCTATTTTTTTTACAATTCACATCTGAAGCCAGAAAATCAGATATAAAATATATTTTAAGATCCGTCAGTTTAAGTTGAGAAAATTGTAAATTTATAATTTTTTAAAAAGCTTGAATACAAAAAAAGGGTATTTTTTAAAAACTGTAAATGTAAATTAAAATTTTCTGAACTAAATAATCTGAATAATAATCTGAATAATATTAATAATACAAAAATTCTCACTTACAAATTACAAAGAATTCCCAACTATAATCAGATTTTCATTTAGGATTATGTGTAATCCGTGCACATTGCTGTGAGGAAAGGGTATAGATCGTTAACCCATTACCAGAGTTCGTATTTACCCACCCATGTGTAACCGATACACATCGTCGTGGGGAATGTGTAATGAACGTTTACCCATTACCCACAGGGTATGGGGAAAATAATGGGTAGCTACCCACGAAAATGAGGAATTACCCATCACGGTAATGGGGAGAATAATGGGTAGCTACCCACGACAATGGGGAATTACTCATCACGATTACTCAGTATCCTCAGGGAAATGGGGAAAATAATGGGTAGCTACCACGACGATCGAAAATATCAAAAAATTAGGAAAAATCTCTATATCTCGGAAACGGAGCGTCCAATCGAAAAAATAACCAATTTTTGCATGTTTCTAAGGGGTTTTCATAAAGTGGTCCAATTTGTATGGAAGAATTTTTTTTTCGAAAAATCGCCAAAATAAGAAAATCGCTAAATTAAAAGAGTGGATGTAACTCGAAAACGGTGCGTCCAATCGAAACAATAAAAAAAAATACCTCCATAGGAGGCTTTAACCAATGGGTGTCTCCAATATGGTATCACTTTAGTTCCGATTTATAGCCACCTTTTTATTTTAGCGATTTTCTTATTTTGGCGATTTTTCGAAAAAAATTCTTCCATATGAATTGGACCACTTTATGAAAACCCCTTAGAAACTCGCAAAAAATGGTTATTTTTTCGATTGGACGTTTCGTTTCCGAGATATAAACATGAGGGCGGTTTAACGGTTTTTTGTTTTGAAAAATTTTAGTTATAAAGAATTTTTTTAAAAAAAGTGTATTTACCTTAGTTACGAACGAACAACGCTTCCAAATCACTGAGATTTTTTCTTCTCAAAATTCGAGCTCTGTGAAAAATTTGTTTCACAAGTCACGTCCATTTATGGTCGCCATAATTTTTTGGCTCAATGGGTACGTCAATAAACAGTATCGCAGATTTTGGTACAAAGAGCAGCCGAACAACCTGCGGCTGCCAATTCACATTGAAAAATTAACTGTTTGGTTAGGTTTATGGGCCGGCGGCAGCATTGGAGTGTAATTCTTCAAAGACGATGATGGCCGCAACGTTACGGTCAATGGGACAAGGTACCGTTCGATGTTCGTGATTTTTTTTTTGCCGAAAATGAAAGAATTGGACTCGGTTGACAAGTGGTTTCAACAGAACGGTTCCACATGCCCCACTGACCGCGATATCATGAACTAATTGAGAGCCGAGTTTGGGAAGCAATTAATTTCATGTTGTGGCACTGTTGATATGCCACCTCGTTCGGGCGATTCGACCCCACTAGACTATTGTTTATTGGGGGCACGTGAAGTCTCTCTCGCCTATAGAGACAAGCCAATCACGATTGCTGCATTGGAAGACAATATTACACGTGTCATTAGTGAGATACCGGCCGATCTGTTGGAAAACGTGAAACGTAGCCATGGGCAACATTTGCATGAAATAATTGTTAAAAGGTAAATGACAGGAATTGATTTCGCAATCCAAGTAAATATTTCATTGAGTTGTACACATTTTCTGTGTTTTCTTCAATTTTTAAAAACCAAATAGCAAAAATATTACCCATTATGTCGCCATCATTTAGACGCGATTCTTTTATTTTTGTTGTCACAGCGACGGAAGAAAAAAAATCAGATCCTCTCAAAACCAAAAACTCCCCGTGAGTTAGAAAGCGGATTAATAACGTTTGTTGGAAACTCGATACAAAGATTATACATTAGGGTGTACTGAAACTTTGTTTTTCGAGAGAGGGAGATGCACATTAATGAGCTGATTACGGGAACGTCAATGTTTGTTTTATAAGGGGTTACTTATAGTCCCCTATCGGCCGTTGATGTTTCGATTCCTAGTCTATTTAGGTAGTGTATTTATGGTCAATATTGGGCTCATACGATGTGTCTTGACGTGCGTAAACAGAAAAATATATTTACAAATTTTGAGTATTTTTTTCACGAGTATTTTGAGTATTTTTTCACGACAGCATTTTGAAACCTTAATCAATCACCTTATTGTACGCGCTAACACACTCACTCCATCACACAGAGTGCGAGCAGCATTTGCTGATAAAATACTCCAACGAACAAAGTCTTTTGTATACCTTTTATGCACGTTTTGGAGTATCCGTCAAACGCTGGTTTATACTTCCCTGCATCATTCGTACCATCGGAGCTTGAGCTTGAACCGGAGGTACTAATACCATATTAAATAAAATTAAATTAAATATATAGTATTTCAATTAGATACAAAATCCCTAACAACTTATAAATATTCATGCAAGTCATTACTATATCTGAGTACCGATACTTTTGATTCGATACTTCCTTGTGGCCGTCGGTGGTGCAATGATTAGTGTGCGCGCCTCTTGTACATGAGATCCTGGGTTCGATCCCTGCTCTGACCGACCACCTTAAAATTTCCTTCGGCGGCGGTCACCTCGCATAGTGACGGCGACACTATCGAGTATTTAGCCATGAAAAAGCTTCTCAAAATACCGTTCGGAATTGGTGTAAAAACTGTAGGTCCCAATCAGTGAGTCTAAAACTAGAAAGCGCACAGCTCACTGGTTGTGAGAAGGTCTCCCCAATTCCTTAATGGAATTTAATGGGAAACCATTTATTTTTATTTATTTATTTGCTTACTTGGATCGATGCTCTTTATGGGATTATAGTACCCTTCATGTTAGACATAAAAGGTAGTAGCGTTAGCCCAGCTGATTTCCTTTGTTTACATTTTATCGTACACACCCAGCGGCGGAAGTCGCAAGGCCTTCCACAAATAAGGCATGCGGAATGGTTCCTTTGTAATTAATGCCTTTCTAAAATAAGGCCTGCGGAATGCATGAATTTTGTCATCAGATATAACCAAGAAGAAAATTGTTACAATTTTGATAAATTTCTTTTCCGATTCTTTTAACCGTAATTTACTTTCATACAAATTTTAAAATTATATTGTTTATTTAATATTTTCCAGCGTATTTTTAAAATTTTCAATTTGAAGTTGGGCGTGGTAAAACTTTCTAAGATTGATACGTATATACTTATAAATAAATATGTAGAAGTGGATAACGATTTTGTGATAAAATAAGTTATTTTAATTTTATTTTTGTTTAACAAAAATAAATTAAAGTAAATGCCTTCTAAGGCCCTCCTCTTTGCATGCCTTCTTTAGGCAATGGGCAAGGAAGACCTTGCATACCAATCTCACGCAATGTCAGAAAGAAAGGATGTGGTAAAGTGTAGGGAAGGCTTGCCGTATTTTAAAGGCCTGTTTGATCATGATTTCTGGCCTTCCAGGTCATGACTTCCGCCGCTGGGCCGTCAATGTCAAAGTTGTTTGTGTGAGTTCATTTTCTTTTGATTTCATCTATCTGTATTCACAATCGTACATGTAATAGTGACCCTTTTATCAGATGATTTTGACAGTAACTCGGTACGAAAATTACAAAAATTCTAATGCTACTCAAAGACGATCAAGAAGTAGACGACCAGAACGGAGCAATTTGGCAACCCTTGTAAAAGAGAACCAAAAAGAGGTCACAATTCACCCAAACGCATTTCTCTCTCTCTCTCGTCATATCTTGATTATTTCACGCTATTTGCCTAGTCTATGTAATTTTACTTCAACATGGTTCGAATTTGTATAGTTATATACCATAATACTATCAAACAGCTGCTCGAGTATTAAAATATTCAATGAAGAGAGTAAGAGAGAGAGAGAGAGCAGAGAATGATAAAGGCTTCACTCGTTTTGTCTGTTGGCATTCGAGTGAAGATAATTGTTGACTGTCTACTTTAGTACATCGTTTTTGTGCTACTACCTTGAATTTGTACCTTGGTACCGAGTATTTCAATCGATACCGAAACCCTACTCGGGGCGAGCGAGCGAGCGCGCTGTGAGCACAGGTTTTACGATGCCTGGTTAAGAGTCTGTTTTTCTCGGCTTAAAGGGCCCCCTAACGTTCGAGAGTAATATTGAAAGTGACACTATGTTAGTGGATGCTTTACTAATTCACGGAATCCTAATTTTGACATCATTCATTTTGCTTTTACTCTCCTCTTCCAGTGTTTGCACAACTACATTTAACAACATTTCATTAAGTTCCATTCATTACGAAGAATTTTAATATAAATTACTCCTACTTCGCTCTCTCTCTCTCTCTCTCCCACTCTTACACTGCAAAAATAAATTGTGTAATTGTTGTACTAATTGTCTGTCGATAATAATAAAAATAAAATTTTATTATTATTAGAAAAGCAGACTATGAATCTGGAAATTGTACAGAAGAACATCGAGAAATGCGAGGAAAAACTTTCAATTATCTGAGGTGGGTGGGAGAAGACTCGGAAAAACTATTGGGAAGGCATAAAAACTAATGAGAGTTGGTGTAATGTTTTACAAAACATCAAAGTAAATACCAATCCTACGAGTGTAAGACAAAAAAGCCGTAGATTTTGTGCAAAAATAAAGAAAATTAACAACATTTCTTGGTAGGCTTCGTGAAACCATTACAAACAGAACTCACATGGTAGGGGGAGCAGTTTATCAAGTAGGTGAGCTACATCTTTATAATCTTAAACAACAACTTTGATACAGGATTTACTAGCACAATACCCATAATGAATACTAAATGCACAGTAGTCGTCAATATTAAATTTTATGTAAGGCACTGTTAACTCCGAAGCAAATTCTTTCTATTTCCTTTCGCTCAAAAACCTGTTATCTATTCCACATGCTAAAGCATCAATCTCTAAGAATAAAACCCTCCCGAGTCCTTTTAAGAAATTTTAAAATAAAAATTAATATTCAATATCTAAGAGGCTTTTACATTTACAATACAAATATAAATTTTATTAAAAAAAATGGTTGTACATACTTTTCTATGATTTTGTTTTTCTGAAAATCAAATCAAAAATATTAACACACGTCCAAAGTATTGATATTTTTTAGTAACACTAGAGCTATAGTATTTTAAGAATCGTTAAAAGTCACAGTATTGAGAAAAACTAAAGCAAAATATAAAATTACAATTAAGCCGAAAACCACGAAAACCATACGAACTTTAAAATAAATTCAAATATAAGTAGAAGTATATGAATATTCTGAAAATCAAATATATAATATTTATTATTGCATTTTAATTGATTCCTATTAATGAAAACGAAAACAATATTTTATGTAACTGTAAATATTTATCTTTAATTAATTAAATAGAAAAAAATAAAAGTAAAACAACAACAATATTATGTAGTTTTTTGTGTAATTCATATGTGTAACAAAATCAAAAATATTAATAATTGCAATTATTTGCCTGCAACTGCCATTTTTTTACATTTGTATTAAAGAGACAGGAAAAAAGTTTACATCAATGTACTGAATGGTAGAAAAATTATAACAAACCCTTAATTTTACATATAATTTAGTTTAATTTTTTTTTTTAAATATTTATTATATACCTATACACATACACATGTATAAGTATAAGTATATGTGGATATGCATGTATAAAATAAAAATAATTACAATTAAACAAATTTTAAATTCTGCATATGAACAGACAGACAGACACACACATAAATAATCGTATTATGATGCTAAGATTTTATGATATTTAAATGTCGAATTTTAAAAATCTATTTTAAGCGATAGTTATTTAACATTAAAATATGAATATGAAAATATAAATATAAATATTTAACATATAATAAAAACAAAAATCATTTTTATACGAAAAAAAACAATATATTGTTTTTATTTACTGAAATTTGAAAGGTGGCATTCTGGGCAAGGGGTCGTCAACAGAAACATTTTTATAAGGTGTCTCGGATTCTAAAGTAGATTTCTGACAGCAATTATTTGTTATTTTATTTTATTTTTTTACTGTGCCAGACAGTTTATATTTATTTATATTTGGTTTATATTTTTCCAGAGGGTAAGAATATCGAATAACGGGCCCAATAATGGACTGACCTCCTGCAAGGACGAGAATGGAAATCTGGTGAGTGATAAGCAGTGTGTGCTTAAAATCCGGAGAAACCACTGTCAGCACTATTCCACTCAGATTCTTTCACTGAAGATCAGGAAGTAATGATTGTGGAAGACAGTGTAGATTGTACCAAATCACCCACCCCCTATCGACCACGCCACCAACCAAGGCGTGATTAGAACGGCAATCTTCCGGCTTAAGAATAATAACTTTACTTGAGAACTTTTCAAGGCAGGTGGCGAAGAACTGCTAGCCCACATGCATCAACTCATATACGGTGTACGGTTGGGGGAATCTACGATTGGAGTCTCAGTATATTATGTTCTGTATTGAAAAAGGGTGATCCGTGAACGCTGAAAAATCTGTCTTTTTTCTTTTTTGGATGCAAATATAAAGTGTGTTTGGAGCTTGTCGCAAATATAATATACTTGTGTCTAAATATATTATGTTTGCTATTCAATATTACATGTTTGAGACACAATGATTAATATGTTATAATATATGTGTTTGCGACCCAAATATACAGGGTGATTCAGGAAGTTCCGGACAAATTTCTCCAGCGTATTCCTTGGCTCATTTCATGAAGAAAAATCCACTAGGACCATGTTCGGAAAATGCAACGGTGCGAAATGGCAGCGGGTTCAAAATTTTCGGATTGGCTGTCGGAGGATAGTAGGGTAAAGCTGTTAACTTCTGAGCCAGTGGTCGGATTTTTTTGGGCTTGTTGGAAAGGTCTTTAAGAGGCCTTTCAGAATCAGAAAATAGAAAAAAGTCAAATCGCCGAGATACAGAGCTTTCGGAAAAAAAATGGAAAAAAATTGACATAAACTCAATTTGCTCAGCCATATGGCAGGTAACTTATTTTTGAAAGATAGCCATACCTCTTACCTTTCCAAAATGACCCAAACGAAGCCCAGAGGTCTTACCGTTCCAAAGTTATGACCATTTTAATGAAATGCAAAAATGTTTGTTTTTGTTTTTGGAAGCGAAATAACAGCACACATTTATATGTTTTCCTAAATTAACACGTTTAAGATTTTACTTTATTGAAATTTTCAGAATCAGAAAAAAAAGTAGAAAAAAGTCAAACCGCCGAGATACAGAGCTTTCGGCAAAAAAAATGGAAAAAAAATTCACATAACCTCAATTTGCTCAGCCAGATGGCTTAACACCAATTTTCCTCGACGTTGGATTGGACGAGCTGGACTAATCGCCTGGCCGCCACGATCTCCAGATCTAACACCTCTTGATTTCTTTTTGTGGGGCTACATGAAAGATTGTGTGAATTCTGCGCAGATCCACAATCGTTACTTGCACGCATTGAGGAAGCTGCGGTGAAAGTTCGTGAAAAGATGAGTGAACTAAACGTGGCGGATGTGGTTCGAAAACGGCTGCAATTGTATTTAGTAGAAAATGGGAACCACATTGAAAACTTCCTTTAACATCAAATGTTTTTTTTCCTTCAGCCAAAAATTTCAATAAAATAAAATCTTAAACGTGTTAATTTACAAAATCAAATAAATGTGTGCTGTTATTTCGCTTCCAAAAACAAAAACAAACATTTTTGCATTTCAGTAAAATGGTCATAACTTTGGAACGGTAAGACCTCTGGGCTTCGTTTAGGTCATTTTGGAAACGTAAGAGGTATGGCTATCTTTCAACAGAAAAAATATAAGTTACCTGCCATCTGGCTGAGCAAATTGTATCTCGGCGATTTCCAACAAGCCCAAAAACAAAAAAAATCGACCACTGGCTCAGAAGTTAGCAACTTTATCCTACTACCCTCTGACCAACAATCCAAAAATTTTGAACCCGCTGCCATTTCGCACCCATGCATTTTCGGACATGGTCCTAGTGGACTTTTCTTCATGAAATGAGCCAAGGAATATGCTGGAGAAATTTGTCCGGAACTTCCTGAATCACCCTGTAGTTATGTCTGAGATACAAATATAGCTGTGTTCTTTGCACTGTATATGCTCTCTCGAGAGCAAGAGAATAAAAGAGGGACAACGACAGAGTATATTGTAAGTGTGTATCTGATTTTTGCATTATTCCCTCAGGCAGTGAGAGAATGTGCGCGCAAATTGCAGATGAAGTCAGTGTTTCTGATTTTGGCTGATGTATTGCGTTTCAGTTTCATGTATGAATTCATTATTCATTATATTCATGTATGTGCTACCAAAGTGAGAAACGATTTTGAGAAAAGTTTAAGATAATTTGAAGTTTAAGATAATTCACAACGAAAGCAATAGTAATATGGATGCAATTGCGATTGAGGTGCAAGATATAAAAATAGATAATAAAAAGCTTGTTGTTGCTTCGGTATACCGGTCACAGCGTTGTACTGTTAACGAGTTTTTGGAAAAACTGGAGAATATTCTTGACATGGTTGGCACTGCTCCGGTTTTCTTAATGGGAGATATTAATATTGATGCGTTGACCGATAATAGAAATCGAGAGCTGATGGTAAACGTTATACATGATTTCGGTATGCAAAACTGCCATACTCATGTAACACGGCCAAGAAGTCAAACGTCAATAGACTGGGTTATTAGCAATATATCTGAAAGGATTATTGTGCATTGCATAGAAAATAATTTCTCAGATCATAACATGATAAGCTGCTGTATTATGGAAAACTTTAAACTGAACAAAGATACATTGAAATCAAAACAAATCATTCATTACGAAAAGTTCTCGCAAATTTTAGAGAAAGATTTAGTAGCTCTTAGCAATGCACCAATTGCACAAGATTTATGTAAAAAACTAATAGATGCTATAGGATCAGCTGCAGAACAGAGCACTTTAACTATAACTGAATCTTCTAATATAAGGAAGGATATTTCACCCTGGATGTCAGAAGAGTTGCTTTCTATAATAAATTATAAAGAAAAACTCCTAAAGATTAGAAGGAAAAAGGGACGGAAGAGATTTATAAATGAACAGCTTAAGAGGATGGGAAGAATTATAAAAAATTGCAATAAATTCCTAATGGAGAACTACTACCAGTTTAATCTTGCTCAATGTGGATCAGATATTCGAAAAACCTTCAATTTTCTGAATAGAGAGCTCGGGCGTATAAATAAGCCCATAGCCGAAATATGTACTGAGGATGGTTATTCTATCATTGATGAAAGCAATAAAGCTGCTGCGTTAAATTCTTATTTTTTTGAATCCATTGAAACCCTAAAGAACAATATTCCAGTTGACACAGGTGATGACGTAAATTTTTTCAGGACGCTTGTACCTGAGCAGAGTGTATTCAGTATTCGTGAGGTGGAGAGATCACAAATCGCTAACGTTTGTAACTCACTAAATATGAATAAGAGTGCTGGTTATGACAATATAACTCCTAAAATGTTGATGAAAAAAAGTGAATTGGTCATAGATATATTGATGAAAATTTTTAACAACATTGTGCAGCAGAAAAAATATCCGGATGTGTTGAAAATTCATAAGGTTATACCAATTCCTAAAAAGACTAATTGTAGAAATGTTTTTGAATTTAGACCAGTGGCAGTTCTATCAGTTATCGATAAAGTGGTTGAAAAATTACTCTTTGAGCAATTATCGAATTATCTTCATGAAAAGAATATATTGTATGAATATCAATTTGGTTTCCGAAAAGGATCAGGCACTGAAGAAGCATTAGTTCATGTAACTAATTATATTTGTGGGGGAATCGATGATGGTTTAAAAGGAGTCGCTGGAGTATTTTTTGATTTTTCAAAGGCGTTTGATTTAGTTGATCACCAAGATGACTGATGATACGGTATGCATTTTCCGTGATTTTCTCCGAAATAGATTTCAGTATGTGCAAATTGGTTCATCGAAAAGTGCTATGAAACCAGTAAATTGCGGTGTTCCGCAGGGAAGTGTCTTAGGCCCATTACTTTTCAAAATATATGTCAACGACCTGAAGAATATGCAATTTAATGGAAAACTGATTATGTTTGCGGATGATATATGTATTCTTTACAGATACCAACACGAAGCTGTTCTTAAAGCTCAGATTGAGTACGATGGCGCCATGTTATGTGAGTTTTCAAGAATAAATCGATTAATTCTAAACTCGGGAAAAACCAGGTTTATAAAATTTAGACCATATACTTGTCAAAGCGATAATCAGATCTCTATTCACATTGATGGTGCAACTATTGAGGAATCTGCCAATGTAACGTATTTAGGAGTAAAGCTTTGTCATAATTTGCTTTGGGACGACCACATTGCGGATGTCAAAACTAAAATTTCAGCTGCTACAGGAGTGTTGTACAAATTTAAGAATAAATTAAGTACACAAATAAAGATGATAATTTACCAAACTCTTATTCATTCGCGACTCACATATCTTCCACTAATATATGGATGTAGAGCAAACAACCATTTAAAGTCATTACAGTCTGCCCAAAATAGAGCTTTAAAAATTGTACACAACATGCCATTAAGATATTCAACTGTCGATTTATTTAAGTTAAAGGCTAAGAACGTGCTACCAGTTCGCGGCCTATATTTGCAACAGCTTTGTCTATATGTTTTTAAAGCAACAAGGGGAATAAGTTCATCCTCTATAAGGTTTAATCAGAATAGTTTTATAACTGGAAGACATACCAGGCAATCGGAAAATTTGAGTGTTTGTAGATGCCGCTTAGAGTTAACCAAACAACGTATTACTTTTGCTGGACCAAGCGAATATAACCTGCCATATGATCTTAGAAATGTATCTATATTATCAACTTTTAAACAACAACTAAAATCGTATTTGTTACAGAATTTAGAATCACTTTTAGTGTAAATGTTTTGAGGAAATTTAGCTTTACAAGCAGAACATTTATTATTTTTTTTTTTTTATATTGAAAATTAATTCTACTACACATATGTATGTACATGTATTTATTATGAAAATTGTATAAAGTTTAGTTCCCGGATAGCCTCTATAAAGCCTTTTAGGCGCTGGGGCTCTTATATAAACATTGAAATTATATAAATACTTTTTGTATTAAATAAATATATTTTAAAAAAAAAAAAAACTGGAAAGAGCAACAACGTGAATCACTTTTCCTCCGCGAGCCTCTACTTAAAAAATAGGAATGCTGGACCATTTGTGAAATATAATCAAAAAAAAAGAAATATTTAACACACGCTTGTCTTGCGTGAACTAGATTTTTATATAAGTATATTGTGTTTGTACCATAGTAGTGATAGTATATATACCAACGCATAGCTGAAACCTTCCGAAAATAAAAACGTGAGAGACAACAAAGAAAGGAGAAGCAAAACAGCAGCAGATTCTCATTTCGTAAAAAAAAACAGATATTGCATTCAATGCACCTAAATGTAAAAAGCCGTTTTAAATCTTTTAATTTTTTGTATTAATTATTTATAAATGTGGTTATATTGATAAAATTAATAATAATAAATAATACATACATTTATATTGAAACCAAAGAATAATTCGTTTTTAAATATTATTATGTTTGGGGGGAAATACGCATATGTTTCCACGTAAAAGCATACACGTTTGGCAGTAAACATATGCTGTTTACATTTAAACACAAGTGAGTTTGGGACTTGCAAACATATTAATGTTTGAAGTGTGTTCCAAATATATACATGGTTCCTGCAGAATATGTTTGGGAGAATATGTTAGAGAGGCCGTTATTTTTCAGCGTGTGTGTCTGTTTCAACCAGTGTTTGCATTCGCTCAAAAAAAAACTACACAGATCTATCTGTGAGCGTCAACAGACAAATCCATAATTCATGGAGATGAAATCAACAATGGATTTGGATTGATTACTTTTGCTCAGAATTTGCATAGGCAAAATTTTGAAAATGGATTTCAACAAACAATGCGAGTTGCTTTAAGGGAATATATTAGGAATCTCAACTATATTGTCTGTGCACAATCAAAAGACACATTTCGCGACACCCATCGGGTTCAAGACGAACAACAAGCACACAACTATACCAAGATATAGCTAGTACAGGTGGAAGCGTTAGAACAGCTGATTTAATTTTTATTCTAGTCGTTTGGTTCGTCCATGTCAAATTCATATGAATTTTTTTTTGGTACTTTTTCGTTCGGTTTTATTGTAGGTATACACTATGTAGAATTTGCCAGCGTCGGCCCTCTACAAAAAAACCAAAGTGCCTATAACTGTTGCGTATATTTACAACAACATCTACTGCGACTATCGTATTTATTGTACCATGGACACTAGAAAACCATAGAGAAATAGAAAAGAACCGCTATCCCACACTTCGTGTTCGCTTGATGACGACGGGGTAGTAGGCCATTTCATCGAGTTAGAGTTGCTTTTGTAATTTACTCTTTGGTTAGATATAATACGGGCAGAAATACGGACAACATGAAACACAATTTTACAGTCATTAGTATCAATCAAATACTATTTAAACTTGGTTTGCTTCATAGTCTATAATATCTATGTCTTCATTCTACATCATTTCCCTACTACCTTTTCGATCAACTGTGACATAGAAACCCCCTGAGAAAAGTCGCAATCATTTTTGCTCGTTGCGGGATGGGGACTAAATGAAAAAATATTAAACAACTTATGTTTAACACTATTATGTTACAACCCACTATTATCAACTATATTGTTACTTTTGCTTTGGTTTGTATCTAGAATAACTAGATGTCTCACATATGTTGCGAAATTTCTTGTTTAATGGATGTTTTCTAGGTGGACCTTGTAACCAATATTTAGTATATAAAGTAGTTTTGAACCCAATAAAAAGTAAATTTAGAAAAGCCAAAGTGTAAGAAGTTTATACAAGGTGGCGCAAAAGTAAACTTCCGATGTTTTTTGGCTGTAATTTAAAAAAAAAATGAAAAACTTTGATTCTTCTTGTGGATTATTTTTATTTGGTCTTTTAATTTTTTTTACATCAAGTCGAGAATATGATGTCATGTAAATGGCCGCCGCCACAGTTGATTGTCATTTGAGCCCTTTTGTATGGCATTTTCCATCACTTTGGCCAAAACTTCCGGCGATACGTCCTCACATTCTAGACGGATATTGTCTTTAAGAGCTGCAAGAGTCTGAGGCTTGTTGCCATAAACCCGCGACTTCAAAAAGCCCCACAAAAAGAAGTCTGGAGCGGTCAAATCAGGCGATCTTGCTGGCCAGTTCAAATCGCCAAAACGGGAGATTAGGCGCCCGGGAAATGCATCCTCCAGCATATCGGTTGTGGCACGTGCAGTGTGTGCCGTTGCACCGTCCTGTTGGAACCACATGTTTTCCAATCCCAATTCATCAAGTTGCGGCAAAAAGAACTCATTGATCATTGCTCTGTAGCGCTCACGGCGCTTCCATGACATCGACGGCGCTTCCATGACATCCTCGGCTACAGCAGCAATATTCTCTGCAGAACGGCTACTCCGGGGTCTGCCGCACCTGGCAGCATCTCGTGTTGTGCCAGTCTCTTCGAGGCGAGCGGCTAAACGTCGCAGTGTTTCACCAGTAGGCGTTGGACGGCCAGGAAATCTGCGACGAAATTCACGTTTTGCCAAAGTCACGGACCGATTATTGGTCAAATAAATAGTCAGGAATATTCCGCGTTCTGCAGCAGTGTAGCGTAACATTGTTTATTAACGTGTATTTCGCATGTGTTTACTACACAAATGTCAAAACAGAACTGACATTAGGCGCCAATCGCAAAATTTATAGCATTTTCTGATAGGAGGATTACTTTTGCGCCACCTTGTAAAAAGAAAATGTTTTTAAATAAGTGGCTTTTCTTAAAAAAGGAAATTTTCTCAACAAAATACCTATCATATTCTTAAGCAGTACATTGCAGCAGTACTCTTAAACAAAATACCATATATTAAAAAAGTACCCTTTGCTTTAAATAGAATTTAATTTTCTTTCAAAAAGTACCTTTTCTTAAAAAGCAATTTCATTAAATAAGAACCTTTTCTTACAAAAGTAAATTATCTTACAACAAATTGCCTTTTCTTAAAAACTACCTTTTCTTTAACGAATACATTTTTTGTGAAACAAAATAACTTTTCTTGAGATAAGTACCTGCTCTTGAAAATGTACCTATTCTTGAAAAAGGACCAATTCTACAAAAAATTCCATTTCTTAAAAAAAACTATTTCTTCAAAAAAATAACATCTCTTAAAAAAATACATTTTCTTACAAAAATTCCTTTTCATAAAAATAATTTAACACCTTTTCTTTTGTTGGGATAAGTAGTCTTTCTGAAAATAAGTAAATTTTCTTAAAAAAATAACCTTTCCTAAAAAGAGTACCACCTCTTTAAAAGTACCTGTTCTTAAAAAAAGTACTTCTTTGTAAAAAAATTCATGCTCCTATGACTGATACTTAGAGAAAGTAATTTTTACTTTAAAATATAACCTCTTCTTAAAAAACCACTCTTTAAAAAATTACCTTTTCGGGAAAATATAATACATATTCATACAAAAATAACCTAAAAATATATTTCTTTTTTTTCCTAAAAAAAACACAATAAGAACAATTGTACTTAAAAAAACTTTAACATTTTACAAAAACTATATTTTCTTAAATATCCGTTTAAATTATCGTATTTTTCAACGGGCGCCGTAGGCGTGTTGGAACTAACTAACACATAATATATAGCGAGAGGAACTCCGTTCCAACCGGGTGTCCCCTGACACCTCATGTGTTTTTTTTATTGATTTGATTTTTCTTACTCACAATCCGAACACTACTTCGTTTTTTTGTTTTTGAGAAAATACAAAAAAAAAATGATTTGTATGACCATTCAAAGATCAACTCATTTTATTTCCGTGATGTACCTAAACGCTTACGTTCGAATCTGAAAATCTGTGAATCAGAATCCAGAAAAGATCAAAGATTTCTTTAATTTGAGCAATCTGCTGTGAGCAAATGCAAACCCTGGTTCCAACTATCGCGATATCAGTCTTTAACCCATCAAGTAAAAGGTCTTGTCGAGCGCATTATGTGAATGACTAAAGTCAATTGTTGAAATCCTGATTGGACTTTATCAGTGTGGTTTTGGATCAGGCAAGTCCACGACTGACCAAATATACACGCTACGCAAAATTCTGAAAAAGGCCCACGAAAAGCAAATCGATACATCCGTCTTTTTGTTGATTACAATACTGCTTTCGATAGCCCCATACGGGGAAAATTGTACGAAGCTATATCTGAACTTGAGATTCCGGCAAAACCGATCCGCCTCTTTAGAATGACGCTGACCAACACCAAATCAGCATTGACGGCGCGGAAAGAGCTCACCGAACCATTCTATACCAACGATTTTACTATGCGACAAATTGAAGGTTTTTGTTTAGAGCCTCAACTAAACCAACAAATTATGAAAGTCCAAATTATGAAAGTCCATGGAATAACAAAACCCTGATCGATCGGAATAGCAAAAACCTGATGATTGCTCTAGATAATTTCAATATTTTTTTAAAACACCAACGAAAATTTCCACTAAGGATCAATGTTCTATTTTCGATTTTTACAGTTGCTTCAAACTAGACACTTGTAAACGAAAAATTTAAAAAAAAACATTGATATATTGAAAGTCAACATGCAAATGTAATTCTTTTCTTGAAGGAATATTTTTTTCCATTTCCTTTGAGCTAAACAGATCAGGACTTTTTCCGCAATCAGAAACAAAATATTCTAAGGAATAAATTTTATAATTAATGTAGTTCCCAAGGTTTTCAATATATTTGTAGGCTCCAATTCTTTCGAAGATAATTGTCCCAATTTTACTATCGTGAATCGAAAAATTGGAAACATACTTTAAAAAATATTTAAAATTTTCATTGACATTTCGGCATTTGATCTAGTATTAGTAAGTCTTTTCTGAAAGGAATGTTACAAACAATTATGAACTGAGCTGCAATATCCCCTCAGCTTACAGTTCCAAATTTCGAACTGCTTTCATTAACGCCCTATTTAGTCGGACTGCCATTTTTTCAGATGACCGAATGTGGAGTATAACTCTCTTATTTCGGTTGGTACCCCGCAGGTCACCTTGGGGCCTATATACTTTACCATGTCCAAAAGAGATCGATAAAGCTGTCTCAGTCAGAATGCACTTTTTCATTTGAAAATAAAAACACATATCTTTTGCGATAGTTGTGATTTTTTATTGCATTAATGGATTAATGTCTACCAATTATGAAATTCCATTTGAACTATAAAATAAATTATTTCTTATTGTTCTTATAATGTGAAGCTCGATAAACATTGTAAAGAAGACATGTTCCGATTAAGTATGTAATAAAATATCCGTTAAATGGTCCACACGGCTCTGATGACTGGCTATTACTCTTTTCATGAAATTTTCCATGACTTTTTCACAGAGATGTGGCTGTATCTTACCGATAACGCGTTGGGTCTCGGATTTGAGCTAAGGAGTTGTTTCTGGTTTATTCGCATAAACCCGACATTTCACAAAACTTCAAAGAAAGAAATCGCAGGGCTTTAAATCGCGTGATCTTGGTGGACAGTTGACATCAGAATTTCTTGAGATAATTTGATGAGGAAATCGTTGTTGCAATAAATTGATTGTTTCCTGCGATGCCGTGTGGCAGGTGGCGCCGTCTTGCTGAAACCACATAACGTCCAGACTCATATCGTCTAGTCGAGGCTGTTTCTGTAACGAATGCCGTTGGCAGTCACTGCAATTTCGGCCTCATCTTTAAAAAAGTAGGCCGTATCATGCCCCCTGACCAAAAACCGCACCAAACAGTTGCCCGTTGCGGGTGTGTTTATTTCTCAAGTATTGCATGAGGATTTTCTGCCCCAAATTCGACAATTTTGTGTATTCACGAAGCCTTTCACATGGATAGGCGGTACATCGGAGAAGATTTTTTTTTTTTGAAAAATTTACATTAACTTCACTTTGCTTCATTACCCATTGAACAAGTTGCCTGCTCTTTCAATGGTCTCTTTCAATGAAGGTGGAGGCTGCGTAGTGCTTCATGAAATTTGAAGTTGATGAGAACGATGCCGAGTTGATGTTTTCGGGTTTTCGGCGACACACTCGTTTACAGCAGTAAAGTTTTCAAGAGACCGACCGGTAGGTTGGCGCACAGGAGTCTTGCTGCCCTTAACCCACCCAGTTTCTTCAAATTTGTTGACCACTCTTCATATGGTTTACACATTAGGTGCACTTTCTCAACTGAAAATCTTACGAACTTTGCGAGCGGTCTCAGCATAACTTTCCAAATTTTTGGAATACGTTTTCACGATTATAAAGCGTTGTTCTTTTGTAAGGCGCTCCACTTTTATCAATCGGAATAAACACACATGCGTGACAGCTGCCAAAATTTCAGAGTTACCACTTGCAGAAAAAAAATTACACTAAATTTAAAACGTGCAATCTTACTGAGACACCCTTTATATTTAAAATGATATTTCGCATACCACAATGAGGAATTGGCGAAATATTTCAAAAAAAATTTCTTGATCAGGAATCCTGCAGGGGGAAAAATGTTATGAAATAATTTTTAAAATATATTTTCCTAATTATGATCATCAATTCAATTGAACCAAAAAAATAAAATAGAAAATGTGTTTATACACAGAGAATGGATTCGTTGTCACAACTATATTTACAGCCAACTAAAATTTGGCGGTTCCTTGGACTATCACATTATTCAATTGTGAATACCAATAATTGTGTTCAGTATCACCATATGTTGTGCATATCAATTGATTTGGGATTCAGTCTTGATTGCAAGGACTGCAATATTTAGTTGAAGCCACAGCAAGAATATATAAATGTGATCTGTCAATCGAATTTTAGTTCTACCAATCAAATTATCCAGTAGTGGTGAATATTCTATTAGTTGGATAAACGAAAAACATAAAAACTAATTCGGTTGTACCAAATAATATATTGGTATGATCAACTAATTAATTGAATTTGATGGCTGTCACAACGATTTGGTGATGATTTAACCCCTTATGAATTTTAAAGAAAAAAAAAAGTAGAAAAAATAATGTTCTATTAAAATTGTGTATTTTATATATATATATATACAATATAATCAAAATTATTATTATTTATAACCAGGGTTCATATTTCGTGCTCATTTTTTTTTATCGAAAATATGAAAAAATTTCTACATTTCTAAATTTTTCATATTTTCGACCAAAAATGGGGATGGGTCATCCATAATAATAGTTCTTCGAGCCAAGTGTCCACAATTGTTTGCATTTGTTTGTGAAGGCGTCAATAGTGGCATTAGATTAAAGGATTGTGTTTAAAAGTCACATCACCTCAATTTATGACAATATGTATTCTTCGCTGGCTGATATCTATACACGTTATTTTCATCATTTCCCTTGCGGGAGTTGTTACTCGATCTGTTTTCCTTAGATACAATTTTCCAAATTTATTCAAACAACATACCAGAAACGTCTGATGATGAAGGTCTTGGCAAGATCCGAAATTGCTATACAGACAGCCTTGGTATCATTGGAACATTTTTGTGCTCCACGTTTTTGAAAATAGTATAAAACTAATAAATAAGCTTTATATTATTTAAAAAGGTATTGAGCTTAAATAAATTTGGAAAATTATACACTTTATTGTTTTGTAACAACTTTGTTTATCACTTTCTGTTTAAAATAATAGTTTTTCTGTAAAGTCCATTCAAATAAATGTAGTTTCTCTTTGACAGCAAAACCTCTTGTGAAAAATCGAAAACATAACTTTGTAACAAGTGGTTTTGCAACAGAAACTAAATTATGGTTACAGTGACTAATATTTGAACACAAATTCTAATATTGTACTTTTTATTAATTGTATCTTCCATTTCAGATGAACGAGGTTTTTTTAATCTATCAATAACATCGACAAACAATTCTCATGTTTGACAATTATGAATTCTAATCAAAATATAGACTTTATCATGGAATTTCCAATCCCTGAATTAATTTCCAACTAATCTTTTCCCTGTGTGTACCCAAATGCTCTAAGAATTGAAACTTCAACGGCCGCGGCCCGCCGGTAGAGGATTGTAAGTACACGCGTGTAAAATAATTTTGATGTTCCCGCAATCAGCTCTTCAATATTCATCTTTTAGGACCACCACGACTGAAATTCCAAAAAACAAACACCCTAATGTACTTGGAGGAGGATAATGGAGGTCTACATGTCCGGGTACAAATTGTTCGTAACGAATATTTTCAGAAAATAATAGCCGTCGGTGGTGCAATGGTTAGTGTGCGCGGCTCTTGTATATGAGATCCTGGATTCGAACCCTGCTCTGACCACCTTCAAATTTCTGTCGACGGCGGTCACCTCGCCGCTCGTATATAGCCATGAAAAAGCTTCTCAAAATACCGTTCGGATTCGGTGTAAAACTACAGGTCCCAATCAGTGAGTGAAAACTGGAAGGCGCACTGCTCAGTAATTGTGAGAAGTTCTCCACGGTCCCTTCATGGGATGTAATGGGAAACCATTTATTTTTATAATAGCTAACGTACACGATATGATGTCATCTTGTCTAAGTCCTCACCTGGTAGCAAATGGTTCGGTGAGGTCTTTACAAACTTTATGAAAAATTTATGTCGGTCTATGTCATTAAGCTGAGTTTTGTTATTTTAGCGGGGATATCAAACTAGGTATAGTTTGCGTCTAAATATATATATCCTAAAGACACATACTTAAGGTCCCGGCAGATTTCCAACAATTGGGTTTAATCTTTCGCCCATTAACCTCTAAAAGACCTTGTATTCCAAGGATAAAGGGTTCATTTGGATCCCCCACACGATACGAAAAGGTTCCAAGATTTTAATGCTGCTGCTGTTATTAGTAGTTCGTTCGAGATATTGAACAGATGACATATTTAACCGCCTTTGTTTCTGAGGCCACGCATGGTATTAAATGATTTGTGGCGGTCTCAACCCATCAGCTCACAACAAAGTGTAGCCTTTGTTCTTCTCCAAAATTGCTTACATACGCTACTACAAATGATACCCCAAAGGATAACAAAACATTGTCCCTTAATAATTCAAACACTGACGACAGAGCCCATTTATTCTAGTATTTTGCCTGAATGCCCACAAAGCGTTTTCGTTATGTCTATGGTAAGTAAATTACTCATATGTACATATATGTTACATTTTACATTATTCATTCACAGAAGGCAACAACAGAATTGTTAAACTTAAACATGAAATCAACAATAAAAATAAATTAAATAATTTTTGAAAAAAAACCAAAATACATAAACATTCATACACAGCCACCCACACACACTTGCGGGCACTTGAGCCCAACATAAACTTAAGAAATTTTTTGGTGTTGTTTGATATTAAACAATGATAAACATTTATGAATAACAGCAACACCAACACACTACCACTCACACACACACACACACATGTGGTTCCAATTGTAACACACACACCCGTGCAACAATGAAATGGTTTTATCTGGAAAATGAGGACGAGGACGAGGTTCTGTGAATGATTCCGAAAGGAATTTTCACATTCCTAACATTCTTATTTTTAGTAGAAAAAGAGATTCTTGTGATGCCGCTGCTGGTAGTGTGGTGGTGATGTTGATAATGTTGCTTCATCTGTCTGTCTATCTGTTTATGCATTTTAGTGTGAGTGTGTGTGTGAAGCGTGTCCTTTTGCAAACAAACAAAATATATTTTAAATACAATTTTCAATGAAGCAAAAAGGCGGCAAAGTCAACATACTTTGTCGTTTTGCACACAAGGCTAACTCATAAAGCGGCACACTCACAGCTTTACACTCCACTCCAACCCATTCAATGACACAAGATATGTTTGCCCCCAGAGGAAGAGTTCCATTCTTGTATTTTCGTCTTATTTTATTTCTGTTGTTTTTGGTCTTGTTGTGATTTAATATTTTCTTTAGTTTTTATTTGTTGTATTGTAAGATGTTGCACAACATGACTAAGGGGTATGTATGATAGGTTTGGTTACGGTAACTGTGTTGCCATCTCCAATATAAAATAAACCCGGTTCGATAATTTGAGTCGGGTGAATCGACTTGAACATATCCTGAGATTAGGGTGGAGGAGGTTCATAAGCCCCTTATACAGTCCTTGCAAAACTATCGTAAGCAATTTTGTCATTTATCTCCATGTGGAAATAATTGGTGCAGGGAGTTACCCCTATCTCTGATTCACCTTGCAAACATTTCATAAAGAATTCCCCTTCGGTCTCCATTTTATTTGTAACACACGTTACTTTTATTTGATAGAAATAATAAAAATTACAAAGTTCGGGTCCTACACAATTGTCAAACAATTGTTTTCGTACGAAATTACATTGGTATAACAACCCTGTGTGGCCTTCGGTATTGCAATAATAGTGTGCTCTTGTGCATGAGAAGGCGGATTCAATCCCTGCTCTGACCACCTTAAATTGGTTTCGAAGGCGATCACCTCGATTAGTGCCGTTGACACCTATCGAGTACTTAGCCATGAAAATGCTTCTCGAAATACCATTCGGAAGCGGAGTAAAACTGTGGGTCCCAACCAATGAGTGTAAAACTAGAACGCGCTTAGCTCACTTGTGTGTGAAAAGCTCTCCCTAATCCCTTCATGGGATGTAACGGCAAACCATTTATTTATTTATTTATAACAACCCTGCAATTGATTTTGCTAGCGAAATTTTCGCAGAGAAGTGAGTATCAGAAAATGAAAAGTGAACGAAGTTTTTGGTTCACAAAATTTTCGTTCTTTTTTAAACACGTAGTTCTTATGCGAACGAAAATTTCATGAAAACTAAATACAGGGCTACAGTGGTTGAGATTTGTGTATTTTATTATTTATATTTTTGTTGCACCTGTCAAAATTGAATTGGGTTGTTTTTTTCGGAATCTATTGTGTCTATCAATCAATTTTCCTCACAAAATGAATATAGGAGGTCTCAATATGGGAGTGCAACTTTCAATTATAAAGCCCCATTTAATAAAATATTGTCCACTCTTGACATTCGTTAACCCATTAACGCCTGACCCCCGATTGCGTTGTTCAATTTCGATGAAATTTACCGCATTTTGTATTTAGAGTATTTGACAATTAAAAATTGTTGTCCTTTGCTTAAGATAATAACCCGAAAGCAGTAGTAAAAATTGCACTAACTAAAGTTCATATTTCAAGTATTTAAGAACCATTGAGTAAACTGAGGCAGAGGGTTTCAAGGGCTTTAACCCATCAATATTGTTTTCGGGAAGTCCACTTTCCAAAAGTTCCAGAGACATTTATGTTTAAATATATCGGCTTTGCAAAATTACTGCCTCTTGACCAGCTAATTTCTCCCCACGATATGACCCTGAGGTCATACTTTTTACCACGAAGTCCAAGATACCAAAGTTTAGTCCTCCACACCAAAGTGGTACAGAGATTCCACTATCAAGTCACGCCAAGGACTTGGGCGTGATTCTAGACCCTAAACTATCGTGGAAGCGTAACATAGAGCACCGCGCACAGAAAGCAATCGTCGCGTACTATGCTTGTCGGAAAATGTTCGAAAGCCGATGGGGTCTCCGACCGAAAATGGTGCTATGGATGTACACTAGTATAATCAGACCTATACTATGGATCGGCATAACAGGGACAATGAGGACGTATCCAGCTAAAGCCCTTAATGCAATGATTCATATTATACCAATCGTCGTTCACATCACAGCTAGTGCGGCCTGGAGTGCCACCCGACTAAACGCTCTTGGACTCTGGAAGAACAACGCATATGGACATGCAAGTATACTACAGACAATCCCAAGAGAACTCAATATAACAACCGATTACTGCACCCACTCATTGACGTTCGATAACCTATTCGATGTCAGGTTTCCCAGGAGAATAGAGTGGGATAAAGGGGAACCACTGACAGATTTTGACTCCATAGTATTTGGTATTATTTACGGACAGATCCAAAATGGGGTGTCTTCTCAGAAAAGTCAAGTCTCAATTTATCATTCAAACTCTCAGACAAGTGAAGTTCGGCATGCGCCGAACTTATACTACAACGGAGAATAAAGCGCATTTGAATATTTGTAGATAGCCAGGCGGCTCTCCTCTCACTTAAATCTAACAACACGGCATCTAAACTCGTTTGTGAATGTAGGGAAAAAGTTGTCGAGCTAGGTCGGCAGGCCAATGTGGTTCTTACCTGGATACCAGGCCACAAGAGTCTCCTAGGGAACGAAAGGGCAGACGAATTAGCCAGGGCAGGATCCTCTTCCACCGAACTCCATATGATGTCAGTCGCTACCCCTATTGGGTCGGTCAAAAGAGGTATTTTCCTGCATTACCTTGAACAAGCAAAGACCAGATGGCGGAGGACGGAAACGTGCCGCATATCCAGAAACACGTGGCCAGAATATAACATTCACCGGACTAACTCCCTGATTAGCCATAATCGGGGAGACATATCTACGCTAATTGCCATCCTAACTGGGCACTGGCCAATCGGTAATCACGCAAGACGGTTGAAGCTTCCATATAACGACCACAGCCGTGACGCAGAAGAGGAGGAGACGGTGGAACTTATCCTTTGCAGCTATCCGGCTCTAATGCATAGAGGCCTAAAGACTATAGGTCGTCCCTTCCTGCACAACCTCACTATGATACACGAGATAGATCTCGGGGATCTAATGAGGTATCTCCGATTAGTAGGATGACACGGTATATAGACTGTCCGGAGTGATGTGGTATGCAAAACTGTGTCCCAAGACACTAATTGATGCTAAATAGTAAATTTAGCAACCACGTAGACCAACAAACCAACCAACCATGACCCTATATTACCATAATTCTATTTTTTAACTAGTTCCATCCATTCTCTATATGCCGTGAAACCCGATTTGTCATACTTCTCACTTGAGTCTAGCTAAAATTTTTCTAGGGCTTCCCAATTTTTGGGTATTTTCTACACATTCGTCGTTAGTGCGTTAAGGTCGGTTGTGGTTTATGGGATTTATCGCGTCAACCGAACATATGGCTGCCCAACTTTTGGAGTGGAAGTGTCAAAATCTTTCATGCTCAACAATTGAGTGACATTTCATGAAATATTGTCTACTGCCAAATTTCATAATTATCCGCTTTTTTACACGGAGCCAATATGTCGACCCCCCAGCAGTCCACACTGATTTGGTATGAGGGATACCAAAATGGTCGTGGAAAAATCAAATTTTTTAAATAGATCACTGACGTTTAATGAAATATAAAATATAGTCAGAAGTTATTGTGTCGAACTTCCAGAACGATCGCGGCAAATTGAAAACTTGCTACCAGGCGACACGGTTTAGTGCGATCTCTTTACGATCTTAATAAAGACCAAAATGAGGAATATCTGCAGTTAACAAAAATATGTAAAACCATCAGCTGCAAAAGACACATGCAGATCGCGTTTGTTTATGTTGTACGAAAAGTTGCTGTGGTATTTTCGATAATCGAGAAGTTATCAGCAAAAGTGAGTTTAATCTTAACAACGGACAAGAGCACCACCGTGGAACAATAATTTAACGTTGATAACTGTTATAACCTCGAAGTTGCTTACCTCGGATTCCAGTCCTGTAAAGTCCTGTCACCTGTTACAACAATCCAATTACATCAATCTCGAATTCAAACTGTTTGTAGAAACAAGGGTCATTTCCAATGGATGACAAATTAGGTGCACTTTCTCGACTCAAAATTCTTCGAAGTTTACGAGCGGTCTCAACATAATCTTAATAAACATATCTGTGGTCTCAAACGATAACAGCCTAAATCGAGTTACGACCAAATTTAAAAAAAATTTTGACAAGTCACCGTGCTTAAATAAGCAATCCTTTTTTTGTTAAGAAGTAAGTAAAAGGATTCGTTTCCTTGTTATCTGTAACAAAGTTATCACAAAAACTCCGACTCCTGATTTCCAGTAAATATATTAAACTTTAAACTGTTCTCCATGAAAAATTTTTAGAATCGACTTAAGCTGTTATGACTTGTGACCACAGATATGTGACAGCCGCCAAATTTCAGTGTTGCCAGTTGCAGAAAAAAAATAGCACTAAATTTAAAAAGTGCAATCTTATTGAGACACCGTTTAGTACGTTATTAACTTTCAGAAGGGTTTTCGCTTTTATACCTTATAGTCGACTTTTCGCCATTTCCAGTGGTTGAATTGTTAGTGTGCGCGGCTCTTGTACTTGAGAACGTGGATTCGATCCCTGCTCTGACCACCTTACTTTTTTTTTTACTACGACGGTCACCTCGCTTAGTGAGGGCGACACTATCGAGTACTCAGCCTTCTCAAAATACCGTTCGGAACTAGTGTAAAACTGTAGGTCCCAATTAGTGAGTGTAAAACTAGAAATAGCACAGCTCACTGGTTGTGAGAAGCTCTCCCTAGTCCCTTCATGGGATGTTATAGGAAAATATTTATTAATTTATTCCCAATATACTCCAAAATACAAAAATATAGACGATGAATTCTAATTACTTACCATTTGTTCCATTATTTACTATTTGTTCCGTTGGACAACATTCGCGTATGAAAAGAAAAGAAAAATTTACAAATTCAACATACTTTAGTAAACAGATTAATTGTGGGTAACTATGTAAACAGACATTGAGAGACTAAGAGAATAATAGTACGATGTGGTTATCCAATATGTTTTGATAAATTACTTGATTGACTCAACAAGAACATTGTTCAAATTTTTTTTTAGATCAATCAATGGCATAACTGAAATCAAATCGGTGTTATTATTTTCGGTATATGGGTGATTGTTCGGAAATTGTTATTTTTCAGATAGCAATTTTTCCAAACCTCGATATGTCTGCAGTACCATTTTTTTTACGTTTCTGAATGTTATCATGGTCCAAAAGTATGATCTGAAGATCACTATACTACAACACCAAAGCAATCGAAGTTATGGAGCATTGATGGATGGTATTCCGATGTCACGGTAGTGACTGCCTGAACGAAACTTAATTGTAATGACCGCTAATATATATCAATTGAATAAAACGCACTATTTTAATGTTTTAACTAATTTATTTAGTTAACTTCGCCAATAGACTAATACCTTTCACGACCTACTCACGACTGACGATTGCCACAAGATATGTCAAATACTTCACTCTCGTTTTGCCAGGTCTTCGCAAAAGTCTACTGTGTTGCCAGGTCTTCGCAAAAGCCTACTGTGTTGTCAGGTCTTTGCAACAGCCTACTCCACATTAATCATTTAGTGTCAAGAAACCATTATTTATCAATTTTAGTCAGTATTGGAAACTATGACACGGTTGTGACAGCCACGGTTGTGACTTTCAGTGTTTAACCTAACCGTGCTCCAGACCGGTTTGGAATTCGACAAGTTCCAAAGACAATGAAGTTCAGGCAATGAAATATTACTTTCATAACCGGGAATCAAGCCTAAATATCGTACGGCATATGTGAATCATAAGAGAACGGTTGTGACGTATTATTTTGTGACTTAGCTTTTCAATTTTCCGAATTGAATTCCCCTTCGTATACATGTGCGTGTGTTGACTTCTGCCGGTGTAAATACTACCACTACCCCCTCCACTCGAAAATGCCAGCAAGTGGGTCATATTGAAACCCCGGAGATGACGCCACCACAGTCGAATTCAAATTGTACAAAATTCTGACAAAACTGTTGGACAGACTTCGTGGACCGTTCAATAACCATGGCGTGCATATTCCTCCAATTTTTTTGCGTAGAATTGTAAATCTAAATGTCCCTTAGAACATATATGCAGGTAACTTCTTTCAAGCCACGTCCTTGACAGATATTACTGCTGAAGTCCTGAATTCGATACGGAGGACAGGCCATGGTTGTGACATTTTGAACAGTTTTTTCTCCCTAAAACCGACTTACACGGTTCAGAATGGAATGTGTTTCATGGAAATAATAGAGTACCATCGTAGCTTCGGGAACATGTCGCAATTTAATCACCATTCGACCATTTTAGGGTGGGAAAATTCAAAGGACGAGAAAATGACAATTTCCGAACAATCACCCATATGCTTAAACAAATCTGAACTTAATGGGAATTGTTTGAACACCTACTTGTGCGACAAAATCCTAAGGAAGACTTTATTACTAAATTTGATTGAAAATCTAATTTATTTCCATTTGAGTTTATAAAATCTAATAAATTCAGACTTTTGTAATTTCAAGAAAACAAATATTTGGCACAAATGAAATACTAATTGGCGACATTTCTCTATGCAGCAATTTCGTGCAAAATTGACGGAATTGAAAAGAAATTGGATCGCCTTGTTATGTTTAAACAAAGTCTTAATTTATAATCTGATTAATAATCTGTGCAAGACCGCGCATGACTTGGCTCCTGATCATCAACTTTTTTTTTACATGCTAAGAAGATTTCAGCTAAGGATCAGCGCTGTATTTCCAGTTTTATTTCAATAAATCCTGAGCAATTCGAAATTTTTCACGGCCACCTTGGACGATAGTGCAGCTCTGCCCTCATTTCATAATTCTTTCTAATATACCCTTCTGGAGAGAATAATAAATAAATGAAAATTAATGGCGAAACATCTAAACAAATTTTAAATAATTTGTATCTTTTTACCATTTTCTAGTTCACGGTACACAAATTGATGTAACACTCTTTGAAGGAACTATAGACTATAAATTTATCGAAGACATTGTAAAATACACTAAGCAACAACAAATGAATTTAGACATCCACAATGGTTGTATAATTTCAATATTTTACAATTTTATATTACAAAAATGTATAATTTATTTATTTATTATATTACACTGTGGAACGAGACAAAGCGGGAGAGGACAGGTTTACCCTAATTCAGCTACTAGGAATAGAACTGCATCATTAGATTTTTGAGTTGCAATTACGGTTTCAGACAAAATATATGAATGTAGACTTGTCAGACGTACTGTTTTCAACAGTACGGGAACTTTTTTGTCGATGTACTGTTTTCTGCATAACCCATACTGTTTTGTAGTTTTTATTTTTTCTTTGGTTCAAACCCCAATCAGACAAAGTGCTTTTATCAACAACACAAATTTCCAGTGTTGGAAAAAGTAATATTAAGTGAGCTTGATAATTAAGTGGAAAATCAGATTACTGACAATTTTTTGACGAAAAACTCAAAGAAATCCGGAAAAATACATTTCTGCCGATGTTCCGAATAAACGAGCCTCAAAACCCCGGCTTTAGAGTTAATCTTTATTCCAAAAACTTGAAGCCCATTACGTTTGAAATAACTTTGTTGTAGAAAATTTACCTGTACAACCAACCAAATAGAAATTAATGTCAGGGAAATCAGCAAATGCTGGAAAGCAAAATATCAAACTGTTTTGGATGGCGAAAACCCGAAAATAAATCCTTGATCGTCAGACAAAATCTTGTGTGGTCAGTACAAAAAAATGTGATGATCATGAACAGAACTGAAGGTTTCATGTTACCACGGTCATGTACTTTCGAAGTTTTTTAGGTTTGGTTGAGATCCTAAATTCAAATGATCTCTTTCCCATTGTGTCTAAAGTTCTCTGATCGCTTCTCCTTGGGAATAAAATAAAGATAAATAAATGGTTTCCCGTTACATCCCACGAGGGGATTAGGGAGAGCTTCTCACAACCAGCGAGCTGTGCGCGTTCCAGTTTTACACTCACTGATTGGGACCTACAGGTTTCCTCCGGTTCCGAAAGGTATTTTGAGAAGCTTTTTCATGGCTAAATAATCGATAGTGTCGTGATGGCCGCCGTCGAAAGAAATTTAAGGTTGTCAGAGTAGGGATTGAACCCACGACCTCATGCACAAGAGCCGCGCACACTACCATTGCACCAACGACGGCCACACTTGGAATAACCAATCCTTGGGAATAACCAGAGATAGTCCTTTTGAGGTATTTCCAAACAGCTCTCTACTTTCGACATTATATCAAGTGCTCCCTTGTAATACCATTTTCAGCCCCAGGCCTGTTGGTAGCTCTAACAGCTTTAAACGAATTATTGTCTTTTGAATTTATTCGCGAATAATTCATTCACTGAATTAGGAACATTTTGAATTAGGTATTTTCACGAAAAGACGAATTCAATGAAATTTGAATCAATTCATTTCTATTAGCAATGCAATTTGGAAAAAGGCATTGCAATTCATTTCCAATTCAAATGAATTTGCAAAATCAATTGCAATTCATATCCAGTTCATTTGAATTGAATTGATTTTGAAAAAGGACAAGTGCAAGTAAATCTTACTCTTATCTCTTTTGGTATCCAACTAATAGTTTTACTAGCGTTTTCTAGTAAAATATATTTTACTATCGTTTTGCGTTTCATTAATATGAATTGAAATTCATTTTTCTGATTGATGTGAATTAATTCAAAATCAATTCAATTCAAATGAATTGGAAATGCATTACAATTCGTTTTGCCAAATTCAGTTAAATTGGAAATGAATTGCAAAGGTGCAGGTGTCGATGAACGGCCGCTAAAATACGTCCTGTTAAAACAAAATATGTCGAAATAGTATGTGCCAACTATAGTGGAATAAACCTTTTATCGATTGCATACAAGGCGCTTCCAAGCCTTATGTACGAAATATCAATTAAGACATTATCGGAGTGGCTTTGGACATGCAAAATCCACAATCGACAAGATTTTGAGTGTACCCCAAAACCTGTAAAACCCCCAAGAGAACCAAATGGAAATTTACCGTCTCTTTGGTGATTATAAGGCGACAGCCCGATACGGAGAAACGCCTACGAAGCTAAGCCTGCGTTTAATATCCTTGCTAAGCTGATGCATGCGGGTCTACTTAATAACACTGAGGTGTCGATCTTGCCAAACATTTGGCACTTTGTGAGCCTCTGACATGATGGTACCCTATCGTGCAGTCTCTGTGACATATTAATGGAGATCGCAAAACAATAACAATAATATCACAATATGAGAGCAGTGTGCTTTATATACTCAATGATTGGAACTAATAGTTTTACACCAGATCCAAACTTTTTTTGTTTTTGAAAAACTTTGTAAGGGTTAATTACTCGGTTGTGTCATCGTCACTAAGCGACGTGACCGTCGTCTAATGAAATGTAAGGTACTCAGAGCCGATCTCTGCTCATCATCGCATGTATAAAATTCGCACAGACTACATGTTCCACCACCGACCGCCTGTCGTGACATGTGGCACAAAAACTTGGGTCATCTCGCAAGCAAACGATAGAATACTGGAAGAGTTACGAGCAAAAATTATTAAGAAACTATGTAAACCTATTATATGCAATGTCGACTATAGACGTCCTATGAACGACGAGCTGTTTAACCTGTATACCGAAACCGATGTACATTTATATATATTAGACTGATCCACATTGTATGGTGGTGAAAAGAGTGTTGTTCGTCCACCTCTCAAAATGTACCCTGGTTTCTTTTCTGATGATTCACAAAATATGTCGTGTCTCACATTAAGATCCCGTAGCTGGGACGTTTTTAAAAAAGCATTTTTTTTAAATTTTCAAAGAAATTTGTACTTTAGCTAAAGACAATGTATACAATATTAGTTCCATATTAAAGGGTTTTCTATGACGCATCCAACAGTATATAAAACATGCCAAAACATGTCCTGACACATCCCATTTGCAGAAGTCATTTCTAAGTTTTTAGTATGGAGACTTTTCTGGTTTAATTGCCAGATTGGAATAATTCTAATATTTAAAATTTGTTCTAGAGAACCTCGGAAAATGTATTAAAAAATAAAAAAAAGTATATCTACACAAAAGCGATCTCCTTGTCCAAATAAAAGTTTTTATACCCATTTTTCCCTGTTTAGAACGGAATGTTTCCACCGCACTGAAATTAAGTTTTCATAAAAGCCGGAGCGAAATAATCGGTTGCACCGACTATGACCTCTGCAGATCGTACCAAGACCTGTTAGACATCTCCCACCTTTTATCATTTTCCCCAAAACATTTTGAGATCAGGGTTGCATTTGGAATGAAACGAATATTTCAGCTTTCTTCACAATTTTCTTTTTTCTCTATTCTGTTTTATTTATAAAAAAAAATTATTTTATAAAAAAAATTTATTTTGCTTGTCACTTTTTAGATACTTAGATGTTTTTGTGTAAATTTGAATTTACAGCGTATATACATATCTATATGACTCGGCTGTTGTAACCGAATTGCGGTTGCCACAACCAGATTGAAGTAGTCACGAGTGATTGATTCGTTGGAGACAACTGAACTATCGATTATATACGTTGCATTAACTAAATTATACATAATTTCGGTTGTAGAAGCCGAACCTAGAGTCAACTCCGCTGCTACCATCGAATTTGACGATAATTCGGTTGCAGTAATGGTATTTACGAAACCTGACGTTGCTCCAACCGAAGTTCTCTGTTGGCGCAACTGAATTCATTTTCCATTCGTTTACCACAACATAATTTAATCCTGATATTTGAAATTCTGAAATCAATTAGTATATTACATAATAAAATGAACCTAGAATTTTTTTACGGCAATTTTAACAAGTTTTCTTGTGTTTATTAAGAAAGATAAGTTAAAAATATTTGAATAGTGGATTTTTCGTCAAAATGTCTTATTTGCAAATATTGCCCATATTTATCGTATCAAAGTGCCGTCCAATTAGATGTCATCAGTTCTGAAACTGTGCAAGGTCGGTCGTTTGAGATATGCTGACACACACGCCAATGGCAATGTAGTATTCCCTCTAGTGATGCACAGAATTGAGGAACCAGTTCGCAAGAGCCGGGTCTTTACAGGAACCGACCGGACCGGTGCTTCCAAGAACCAAAAAACGGGTCCAAATGAACCGAAAACAGTTCTTCAATAACCAAGAAATAGGTTCAAAAGAACCGAAAACGGTTCGAAAAATACCCAAAAACCAAAAAAAAAAGAGGAACCAAAAGTGTTAAACTTTGGGTGAGAGTACGAAAATGTGTATCGAGTGATCAATCTAGAAGTATTTTTTTCAACAGGGGTTTTTTTACAGAATACGCGTGAGTTCTGTTAAACTTTATTTTCAGTATTATTTGCCATTTCATCATGGAAACCCATACACCGCAACAACGCCTTCAAATTGTGCAGCTGTTTTCAAAGAATGATGATGGCCGGATCGTAACCGTGAATGGTGCTCGCTATCGCGCCATGATATCGGACTTTTTGCTACCAGAAAGTGAAGCCCGTAATCTTGACGGCATTTGGTTTCAACAGGACGATGCCCCTTGCCATGCAGCTGCTCAAACAATGGATCCATTGAGAGGTCATTTCGAAGAGCAGCTAATTTCACATTTTGGACCGGTGAGTTTGCCGGCTACACCGTGTGATATCACACCTTTAGGGTTTTTTCTTTGGGGCTACGTAAAGTACAAAGTCTATGCTGACACACCACCTACGATTCAGGTCGAAATGCTCGAACGAGTCATCCACAATTGGACCATCAGGATGGACACCCTGAGGCGTAGTTGCGGCCAACATTTGAAGGGAATTATATTCAAAATATAAATGGCATAAAATGTCCTTTCGAACGAAAAATAAAGATTCCACACTTGATTTGAATTTTTGTATTTTTTTTTATTTTGAAAAAAACACCTCTAGATTGATCACCCGATATTTTTAGCAAATTTTATATTCTTATAATAAGATATTTCACTTAGGCCTCTTTGGGACAGCAATTACCTGAAAAACGGGACCGGTCCAAAAACCCGGATCTTCTCGGAACCGCACTCGTCAGAAAATGTGTATTTTTATCAAATTTATATTGTTATAATAATATATTTCCAGTTAAGCCACTTTGAGACGGACCCGTCCAAATACACGGTTTTTCTTGGAACCGGACACGACAAAACCGGTTTTAAAAATACGCGGAACCACACATAACTAATTCGCTCATCATTATATACAGCTGACGAATGGTTGTATTTCAGACCTAAATCCGTCAATACAACACATCATTATTGGGGATGTGGCACACGTAGGCTGGGCTTCAAATACAGTCCAAATACCATGTTTTTCTCGAAACCGTACTCGATAGAACCGGTTCTAAAAATACGCGGAACCGCACATCGCTAATTCGCTCATCATTATATACAGCGGACGAATGGTTGTGTGTCGGACCTAAATCGGTTGATACAGCACATCATTATTGGGGATGTGGCCCACGAACGCTGGACTTCAAATACTAATTGGCGGAAGTGACATGTGAAATTAAATTATCAATAAAGAATACAAAAAATTCTTACTAAATGCGTCTTAATTTACCTTAAACAAATTTTGAATAGGATGTCATAACACCTAAATTCATTTGTACGCGCCCCTAGATTCAGCTGTGGCTACTTCAAATGTGGTTGTGATAACATATAATGCAATTGTGGCAAACTAAAATGTGGTTGTAACAACATTTACATTCGGCTGTGGCAACCTCTAAATTCGGTTGCATCTAATTCAGTTGTCTCAACCGTATTTTGCCGTGGGTGTAGGCACAGTCATACATTAAATGCTGTTCACTCTCATACAGTTTGCTCTTGTCTTCTTACCACCAAAACAAACAAGCAAATCCTAATGTGCTGGTTCGAATCGTCTCCGTGCAACATATGCTCTGGGCCAGCCAATAGACGCGCTGTCTGGCAGTGATGATGCCTCTTTTCAACTCCATTTCAAGGAAAGTATACGCACTAATATAAATTTGTATTTAAAATTCAATAAAATACTTTAGTCGATCCAAGTTTATTTCCACCTATGTGAATATAGAAGAAAAAATTCAATAGGGCTGTTACATGTGCGTTGCCAGAGGTCTTTATTAGAAATTGTATTAGCTCAGTAAATACGGATCTCTTGTCTCAGACACCGATTGATACACGTTTATACCTTCCTTATTGTCATCTGCGTCAAGTTAGCGAAATAAGGTTCTTTTAAAATTACGATAAGGACAACAGTTCTCTATATTTCTAAAGTTGACAAATTACCACTTTCTAAGAAGTCGATATTCGTCAATGTAGACTTTCGCGTGTTTGAAATCAGACCGACTCAACAGGTGCCACCAATCGGCTATTTGGATCAGTAGCAACTATCGCCAAAAGTCATTTCTAGGTATCCTGATCCTTCTGGCAGCATCGCCATTTTTTACTCATTTAATCCAGAAAGTTCTTAGCGATATCATCAATCGTTCGTGGTGAGCAACTTACAGCGACGGCATACTTTTAGGCATAATTAACATTAAGTATCGAACTGTTATACATCAAGCTGAAGTAATGCATGTTTTTTTAGACATATAGAACTTCCGATTGGGATAACTGTAAAAATAGTTGTCATATTAATGAAGTGTGTGAAGTGAACATTTCCAAATAGTGGAAATTTATTTCAAAAACTCGCGCCCTGTTCGGCGAACTTTTATTGTCACATCATCTTCAGCGATGAGGTTCATTTCTGACTAAACGGGTATGTAAACAAGCAGAATTTTCGAGTTTGGAGCGAGCACAATCCTCATAAGACTCTTCAGACTCCATTACATCCCGAAAAAATCAATGTTTGGTGAGGTATACGTGACGACGGCGTCAACGGTCCATTCGTCTTCAAATCCGAAGCCGGTGGCAACATTACTGTGAATGGCGTGCGCTAAAGGTAAATAATTCGTAATTTTTTTTATTCCTTATGTCATTGCAAATCATTTGGAAGAGAACAACACCGCGCAACATGCCATACAGCGCGTTATACCATGACTTTGTTGAGCCATATGTGTGGTGACCGAATTATATCAAGAATTATTACATTACATTCAAAAATCACCTCCTAAGGAAATAATTTCGAGGAGGGCTCTAGGCCCCTGGCCCCTTGCGTACGTGAATTAGCCATCTCGTTCGGCGATTTAACATCTTTGGACTACTTTTTCTGAAGAACCAGCAAAGATTGGCAGTTTAGGAACCAACGTTCGACGAAATACGACCAGATATGATCGAAAAATGTTGCAAAATTGGACCGACAGGATGGCGGTCATAAGGTCGTATGCCACAAATAAACCACAAACTGTCCGTTGACATTTTGAATTTTACTTCGAATTTTCTATGAGATATTGTAGATTTACGTTACTTTGTACTTTACTGAATAATCTAAAAATGTAGGCATCTTATCGTAACACGATCCCCCACTTAAGTATGTACGTCTCGTCCAGCCACAAATCAGTGTTTCGCATACGAGGCTAGTCCTTCCAAAGGCACGACATTCATTTTACCACTTTGACTATGACTTTTACGGATTCGATAGACTACGTCATTTATTCTTTTTAATGCCTATAGGGTCCTTCCCCTGGAGTTTGCAGCTTTTTCGATTGACCACTAACACTAGCCGGCCTTCATGCAATTTCCGAATGTGCAGCTCCATCGCATCTGGCTTTCATCTTATTACTTACGATCTTTGTTTCGTTGCGCATAAATACATGGAGGTGATTAAGATCCGCCTCATCCGGGTAATTGCAATCGCTGTCCGCAAGGCCAGATGCCGAACTCCAAATCTCCCGGCAGTTCCAACAACCGATCTAGCAGGTGCTCGTGCGATGTTGTCATGAAAGACCGACCTATATGCTAAAATTTCCTTGAGTATGTGCTCATCCCAATTTGCTGGATCTGCGCTGACTACATTACTCATATATTTTTCGAAAATTCGATCAAATCTCTCTTGCATGCCGTCAGACTGGGGATGCAATGGTGTTATTATTTTTTGAGAGTTCCGTATGCCTCACACATTTCCTTGAAGATAAAAAAAGGTTTCCCATTACTTACCTTGAAGGTTTTTGGGGAGAGCTACTCACAACCAGTGACCTGTGTGCTTTCTAGTTTTACACTAAAGTTGTACACCGATTCCGAATGGTATTTTGAGAAGCATTTTCTTTGCTAAATTCACGATAGTGTCGCCATCACTAAGCGAGGTGACTGTCGACGAAAGAAATGTAAGGTGGCCAGCGCAGGGATCGAACCCACAATCTCGTGTAGAGCCACGCATACTAAGTATTGCACCCCCGACTGTCACTTGAAGATGGTACTTGCAAACTTCCTACCCTGATCCGAATGACGTTCGGAAGTTACACCCAAAATGGTATATCCTGTTGTTCACAACAACTTCAATTATTGTCCCTGCTTCTTGATTTGGAAAAGTGTATCATAGGAGTACTCGTACTTAGGGTAATTAATAATAAAGGTGCATAACTACTAAAATCTACGGGTTTCCTGAGCTACTGATAGCAGCCACATGCATTGGTATACGCTCGAAGGGTGCACCAGAATTGTACTGAACCATTTACGAATTCTTCGCTGCGATTCATTGCTTTGCCTTTTCCCAGATGTCCACCTGTCGCACCGTAATGAAATCCAGGCATTACCTCTATCTCTTTCGAGGCCGATATCATAATTTGATTTTTGTTCATTTGACTATCATCACATTCATACAAACTGCATAGACAGTAATCTCGGGCTATTGCACTGGGCCCAATATGATATCAAGAGAGGCCTGTCTGAGTCGATTTTATTTAGCTTTTGCCAAAATATTTTTGCCAATAAAGGGACCACTTCTTTCTGCCATGAACAAAGCTTCGACAGATTCAATTGGCAGAGATCGGACGTCTATATGTTGCTCCTTGATCTCAGCTTTAGTACACTGTTTGCATTGGATTTCTTGTGGACGATCACTCACTCGTCTGCTATCACGTGTCGGCGCTGCACACTGAAAAAACGGCCTCTGTAACATTATAAAGGAACCATGTGCATGATTGGATCATCCATATACTTACGTGTAAGCATTGTTTCTTTAATTGAAGGACTGCTGCTTTTTTGCCTGTTTGTTGTCTGTGACGATTCTATTTGCAGCAGATTTCATTACACAAAGCCACATTTGGGTCGGAAAAATATATATTATAACATATTAAACAAAGCAAACATAATATGTTTATACACACGTATGCTGTATTTGCGACAAGCTACAAACATGTTGCATTTTCACCCAACAACAAAAAGTACATATTTTTCACCGAGTCTTTTTCTTGGTATCTGCACTACCGTGCAACATCGCTACAAGTACCGCATTTCAATTTAATCCTATAAGCTTTAGCGGTGTCTGCACGCTGAAAAATCAGTTTTTTTCAATTTGTTGTTTGGATGAAAATATAAGGTGTGTTTGGAGCTTGTAGCTAGTATACTTTAGACCGACTCATTTTGTATGGAGCGGCAAAAAGTGATTTTGTTACCCCTCTGAAAATAAAGTTTGATATGTTTTATGATGATTCCCAAATTATTTTGGTTCTAGCTTTGACCATCCGTGAGCTGGACCATTTTTAAAAAAGGTATTTTTTTCAGTTTTTCGAATTTTTTGGTACTTTGCTCCAAGGCGACATAAATAAAATTTGGTATAATCAAAAAGGGTTTTTGAAGCAGCTTCCAATGGTATATAAAACTTGATAACTTGCGACCTACTAATTGAGATATTTAACTACATACATTTTTTGGTTTCGGGTTGTCATATAAACTCTACGTTTGTGGAAATAATGTTCTGATTTTCAAATTGAATCTGTTTTAAAATAATGTTAATTTATTTATTTTTTTGTAATTATTTACATAAAAAGCGAAAATCCCAATATATTTTATCTTTTCCATATATAGGCAATATTAAAACAACAGGAATGAAATCCGTTTTTAGTGTTTTGTAAATTTATTTTTAAGTCTAATAATATAAATTTATGGTGCACCTGTCATTAGCTGATTAATATGTAAACAATGAAGTCAGACGCTTTGGTATAACGTTGAACAGCTGCAAGATTTATTTATACACGTTATCGCATTTGTACAAAAACAACAACATAGCAACAACAACATTATTTCCACAAACGTAGAGTTTATATGAAAACCCGAAACGAAAAAATGTATGTAGTTAAATATCTCAATTAGTAGGTCGCAAGTTGTCAAGTATTATATACCATTGGAAGCTGCTTCAAAAACCCTTTTTGATTATACCAAATTTTATTTATGTCGCCTTGAGCAAAGTACCAAAAAATTCGAAAAACTGAAAAAAATACCTTTTTTTAAAATGGTCCAGCTCACGGATGGTCAAAGCTAGAACCAAAATAATTTGGGAATCATCATAAAACATATCAAACTTTATTTTCAGAGGGGTAACAAAATCACTTTTTTTATTGAGTCGCTCTAGTATACTTGTGTTCAAACACAACGTGTTTGCTATTCAATATAAAATGTTGAAGACACAATGATTAATATGCGATAATATATGTGTTTGTGATCCAAGTATAGCTGTGTTTGGGATACAAATACAGCCGTGTTTGTTGCACTGTTTATGCTCTCTCGAGAGGAAGAGAATAAAAGAGGGGCAACGAGTGTGTATATTTTGTAAGTGTGTATCCGTATTTTTGCATTATTCTCTCAGTGCAAATTGCAGATGATGTGTTTCTTATTTTGCCGGATGTATTGAGTATTAGTTTCATGTATTCAGTATCAAAAGCGGTTGATCACTGAAAAAAGAATACACAAACGCTCGGACGGTTAAATGGTTTGTGATGTTGCTTTGGTTTTTGTGTATGTGTTTCGCCTATATTTATGTTTGCTACCAAAGTGAGAAACGAATTTCAGGAAAGAAACTAGAACAACAACGTGAATTCCTTTTCTGCCCGAGCCTTTACTGAAAAAATCTGAACGGCGGACCATTTATGAAATATAATAAAAAAAACACACAAGTATTTAATACACGCTTATCTTGCATGAACTAGAGTTGTATATATGTATATTGTGTGTGTACCAACGCATAGTGATAACCAAGGCATAGTTGAAACCTTCTGAAAATAAAAACGTGAGAGACAACAACGACAGGAGAAGCAAAAGAGCAGCAGATTCGCATTTGATAAAAGTAAATGAAAAAAGGGTAATTTTAAATATTTTAATTTTTTGTATTAATTATTTTAATTATAATAAATAAAGAGAGAAAGAATAATTCAGTTCTAAATATTATTATGTGCGGCAGAAAATACGCATATGTTTCCACATAAGTATATGAAGGTTTGGGGGAAACACGCGAATGCTTCCACGTAAGTATATGGATATTTGGGATGAGGCACGCATATATTTACACTTAAAAGCATACATATTTGTCAGTAAACATGGCAATGTTTGCATTTAAATACACCTGAGTTTGGGACTTGCAAACATAAATGTTGGAAGTGTGTTCCAAACATATATGTACATGGTTCCTGCAGAACATATTTGGGAGAATATGTTACAGAGGCCGTTTTTTTCTTCAACGTGTATGTTGTTGTATTTTTTGCATTACTTTTCAGTCAGGGATTCATAAAATTCCTAAATGCGTGAGTATGTTGAATATGAAGTGAGTACTTCTTACATCTGTTGCGTTTTAGTTTCATGTAATCAGTCGTCAATCGGACAGAGGATAGCAAATGCGCTTGGTTGAGTAATACATGGTTCTTGCAAAATATGTTCGGGAGAATATGTTACGGAGACCCTTTTTTTCAGCGTGTGGAGAATTTTAACCATTTCCGCCTTGAAATCTTTTGATGTGGTTTCCGTTTCGACTCTACTGTCTCGATGTAACCACTACCTGGGGACAATTCTCGCTGTCTCTTACGCTAAAGAAAATGAAACGGTTTCAGCACCCGTAGCGAGGCATATGACGCATATATAATTTCAGGATGGTGAAGGCCTTCAACAAATGCCTCGATCTTAAGTCGATCCAAGAATGGGTGGGGTTCTCCAGCACCGGAATTCTGTAACTTTCTAATGATAAAAATCGGTGGTTAAATTGTGAAAATGTTATCATTTTGTATTGAAATTTAATGAGTTTTTACAATTTGAATATCTATTTTTATCGTTAGAAAGCTAAAGAGTTCCGGTGCAGCACCGAAATTCGGTATTTTTAACGGCAAAAAATAGGTAGTTAACTTGAGAAAATTCGGAAATTTTGTATTCAAACTTTATGAATTTGTACAATTTAATTACCTACTTTTATCGTTAAGAAGCTACAGAGTTCCAGTGCAGGAGTCCTACTTTTTGCATTCACATTGGAGTTGCGGATTTTCAAACTACTGAGTCTGAGTTGATTCAGTTTTTATCACAGCGCACTACTCTGCATTTAAATACGCACATTTTAACAGGATTTTCAACATTTATAATATCTGTCACACATACGTGTATGCTAAAATTTTTCAGAAATCTTTTCCCAAATCTAGTGATGGAAAGAGCTTTCAAAGAAAATTGTTTCTTGAAACTTTGAGAAAAGTTGAAGCCACATGTATTCTACACAGTTTTTCATGGAATGACTTATATATAAAATGTAAACTACTTTAGAATCCATATGGGCTTATAAATATCTTCCTTTCAATCTTTTCTCGACGAAGACAGTTGACCCGCATATCCTTTTCGCAGAAAGCAACAACACAAAACAACATTTGAAAATAGTATTCATTTTATTATGGACTGAATGTGTCTGTCGCACGAGTTTGGCACTCAAAACGGAAAATGTCCCCAAAGACCGAGTGTGTAAATGTTGAAGGCATAATAAAAAACAAACTAACAACAACAAAAAACAACCGAAAAGGATCCCATACACCTCCGTCCAATTCAGTCCTTTTCGCAATTCATACGCAGCAATAATAACACGAAAATTTCATATAAACAGTTATAAATTTATAACAATAAAAGAAAGAAGGTCGACCGACCAATTGTGCAAAACGTATACAGCCCGCAAGTAAAGGGGAAACAAAAATATAGATGAAAACAAATTGTCAAATGGTTAAAGGACCATGTAATTGTATCCTTTTAATGGATCCTTGCCAAGAGGTTATATTTTCATTGAATGCTTGTATTGTTTTTTGTGAACTCTGGTGGAGGGATACTATAGTTGGTCCTTCAATTGTTGCTAACAACAAAATAAAACGATTGAAATCAAACGATTCGATTAGATCGTCAACAATTAACTCCTCCTTCGCCCCCTGTGGTACCCATGTTATCATGAAATTATAGACTTCAATAACTTTTGCCAATACATTGGCTAACTGATATCGCAAATCGTTAGAGAAACATCGATTTCAATCTCGTTAGGGTTCGCTGAAGAAAGGGTTATGTTGGGGAAATAAAATATACTTATCCATACATTTGATTTCTGAGGTTTTGTAGATCTGACCCAGAGATAACGAGAACCACAATTGAAATGGAATTTAAAGCTAAAATGTAGATAACGTTATTTTTTTCAAATCTTAATATGAATCATTTCTCAAATAGTTTATTGCAATGGGATTTTTATTTTAAAGCAAAGACAAAGTTGGTTGAATTTTTGTCCAAAACTTTGGCAACTACAGATTCATAATCCGAAGAAGTCCTTTAATCGCAAGAGTGAATAAAACAGCGAAAAACACGGCGAGACAGCTTAAGAAGATGACACGGTTATGCTTTGTGTATAAGAATACTTTCACCGCAACCAAATTCCAAAGTTATATCCTTTCATACTCTATATCTCTCTCTCTCTCAAGGGATTTTCATGTTTTTAAATAAACAATAAAAAAAGTTTCTTTAAGTGCGACCCAAACTCTAGTTTCCCATCAAACATTCAAGATAAGCGATAAAACAAAAGTTTACATTTAAAATGAAAACATCAGAGCAACAAAAAGTTGTTGACACAGGTGTTATAATTTGAACTTATCTCAAACAGGATATCCTTTTTAATTCTGGTGCGGACCTTAATATTAAATGAAAACGCCAACAAAAGGACACAATTCTCTTCGAACGGATAAGCGATAATGTTAAGAAATTTATGAGAGTCGGGTAGAGGATGGAAACAGAAAAGAGGCCCCCATAACAAGTATTCTTAAATAAGTTTTAATAAACAGGTGACAGCCGCAAAAGATAAGCCAGAAATTAAATGAAATTAAGAAAATAAAAAAATAAAGAAAAGGAACAAAATGAGTTTTGACGAAAAATTCCAGGAATATTTTTATTATAACTTCAAGAGACACAGAGCTGGCTAAACGAGCATTTACTTCTTTAAAAGACACAACAAGAAACTGTTATTAAATCGATTACGTTGAAACAACATAATGATAAAAATCAAAACTTTATTATGTTTTCATGTTTTCAATTTTACTTGATTTCACTTCTACAACATTTCCTCACTCTTCCTAACAAATAGCGATAGAACCACAACAATTCCAATATAAATATCACAAAACTAAAGCTAAAGGATTTAAACAAATTTAAAATGACATAATAGAAATCGTGCATTTTTATATAGGATACCGGTTCGGCGGAGTGTGACAAATCCTTGAAACTCATACGTCCAATTTTCACCAAATCGTAGAAACTATTTTGCAGCCAATACGAGACGAACCCCATATCTCGAACTCGTGTTATCAATGTATCAAAATTAAATTTATGCAACGAATTGCGTGGTAACACAAAGGCCATGACATCCAGGTTGGTGAAACATATTTTGGTTCGTCGGAAAAGCTGCTTGGAGAACAACTTCTGCTGTTCTTCGTAGACATGCCAAACGGATGAAGTGACAGGATACGCGAAAGATGAATTGAAGGAACTGCGAATATCGGCAAAATCCTTATAGGAATCAATAACTTTGAAGAGAGACAGATACGGCAGAAAATGACTGCCCGACAATTTCAATAAACTGTCATACTCCTTGGTGGCGGCCAAAATGTAAACCTTTTGCTGCAGCATATCTCTCAAAGTGGAGATGTCCTGCGTTGAAGGACGTGTAAGAAAAGCGTTCAGTTGAACGGAAAACGTCGTCGTGTACAACAGCCCCGATACAAAAAGGCAGATATAGATAAGTCTGAGTGATACAATGGGATTGCCATGCGGTTTAAAGGAAGATCCCAAATGTCCCAGAATAAATTGTGGGTTTACCAGGACGTCCACTAAGTTCCAGCCTGTAGATTGATTTTGTTTTAAGTTTATCAAACGCAGCGATAATGTGAGCAGAGTCGTGAATATGACGTCCATCATAAATATAAAGAAAGCAATAGAGAATGTCAAGAAGCCTTTAAGGAAATCTTGATATGTTTGAGGTTGTTCCACGGGTAACATGAGACACCAATTCAATACCTCATAGGTATAAGACATTAAACGGGAACTGTTATCATTTGCCATCGGGGTGATACTGCAGGGTATATCCAATAAATCCAACTGTGTCCAATTAATGAAATCTCGATAGAATAACGTTTCACCCGGCTCTAAGTGTTCGGGAAATTTTAAAGTTGAATTGACATATTTGGCAAACATCCTTATAAACTGGGTGATGTAACCCGTAACTTGTGTTTGTCCCTCGGAGTCCATGTACACCACAGATCGTGGCATTACTTGATCGGGTATGGTACGTAACTCATGGCCATACAAATTTTTCACTTTGCTGGGAAATAAAGCCATTGTGAAGGATTCATCAAACTCCCTTGTTTCCACTACAAACTCAGGAAATATTCGGAAACTGTACAGGAGGTAAGTGCGCCAAAAGTTCGGCAATATCATTAGGCTGTTTACCATTTTGTACTTAGCACACTCTTTAAAGATTCCCCTAACGTTTAGTAAATCCTGGCCTTCCTTTTTTCGGTTGTTTATAAAAATCACTCGATTACTTCTTCGAAAATCCAACTTCGCTGCAACTATCGTTACCAATTCGGTCACTTCCATATCTGGTATGAATACAAGTGTTATAAAGTTACTATGCGTAAAATCCAAATCGTAATTATGTGTGAAATTTTCATTTATAAGCACACATTTTTCCATTTGTATTTCAAGTAATTCCTCCAGAAAGTCCACATGGATATGGCCCACAACAATGACCAAATCAAAAGGCTGCTCCCTGTCCATTTGCAATAATAATCTTAGCCAGATTTCACTTTCGGCATCCGTTTCACGCTCAGCACTAACGAGTATATCGTTTAACTCCATAGAGGAAATTCTCTGTAGCGCCAATATTATTAACAAAATCACATTGTTTCGTTTCTCTTTTTGCGTAGCCATATCTTTCTATATTGATTGTTTTTTTAAAACTGTTTGAAAAATGTGAATTTCATTGGTTATGTGTTCAGTCTGCCTACAAACACGATGCATGTTTGTTGATAATTATTTAAATATAATAAAACGTTTTTAAAAGAGCCACCCTACTGTATATACTGGATCAACTGGGCATATCACAGTGCTGGTCTTAAAATATTGCAAGTGGGTACCACAGTAATTTTAATTTAATATTTAAAATATATCAATTGAATATATCAATTTGAATTTGAAATACCATATGAAATTCAAAGGATATCAATTGAATAACAATTTTGTTCTTCATTTCAAACTTGAAACTTTTCAAACTTTTAAAAACTTGTGCACTTTTGAATTTTAGAAAAACAAAATGTACAATTTCTTCTTCTTAATCAAAAGCCTTGAACTTTAATTTATATATTTTGCATTTGAATTAAAAATGGTGTATTAAATATTCCTGATCTCCAGACGTATTAAACTCAGATTTGATTTACCATATTTTTAACAACTACCGTCTGCGAGAAAGTTAGTATAAATCCGAGCACGTTGAACAGTCAGTCAGTCGGGTTTTCTTGTTTGGGTGCAAATATAAAATGTGTTTGGAGCTTGTCGCAAATATAACATACCCGTGTCCAAACACATTGTGTTTGCTACTCAATATTACATGTGTGAGACATAATGATAAATACATTATATTATATTTGTTTGTCATCCAAATACAGCTTTGCTTGTGATACAAATATAGCTATGCTTAGCGCACAGTTTACTCAGTCTTTTTTGTCGCTATATTCTGTCTAGAGCAAATTACTAAAAGACAGAAAAAGAGAGATTGTTCTCAGCCTAACTTAATGTTATTGCATGGCTGAACTAGTAGAGGTTGATGCAGCACGATTTGTTGTAATTGTGGGCACCAACAACATAAATTTTTTTGTTTCATGACTCTAACTTTCAAATTCAATACAAATGCATATGAACAAACACAGTAAAGAACAAAGTAAAACAACAAAATACACTGAATTTGACAGATAGAAAAATCAGCTGTTCTAACGCGTTAACCTTAACTAGTTTAGCCATGTGTTTTTATTTTTCTTATTATATGATTGCAGTATATTTCCAGTATGTGGTTCATAAATATTCCTGAATGCGGTGTCAATGAAGTGAATGTTTCTTATGTTGACTGATCTCTTGCGTTTTAGTTTCACGCATTCAGTCATCAATTGTTCGTTTGGGAGGAAACACACGAATGCTTCGACATAAGTAGGTGGATGTTTGGGATGAAACACGCATATGGATCCACGTAAAAGTTTGTGTCGTTGCAAATAAACATTTAATGTTAACATTTAAATACAAGCGGGTTGAGGACTTGCAAATATATGAATGTTTGGAGTGTGTTCCAAACTTATACGTGAGTCCTGCATAATGTGATTGAGAGAATATGTTACAGATACCGTTTTTTTCAGCGCGTGACCCATGCCGACTTAAAAGAGAAATATTGACGTTATCATCACTAAATCGACTATATATTTCCAATAAATCATTTACAAAAGTGACATCAAATACATCTGTAGGGTTTTTCATCAGTCCACTCATACCTACGTGACACAACTCAAATGCACTGTTTAATGTCACATATGCGTGTTAGGAAAGTACTAAGAAGCGACTGTATTCCATTGTTATCGGTGTAGGATCTTTATAATCTGACCTACCTCACAAACGTTTTCGCTGACATTGCTTGTGAAAATATGATGGGGTTTATCAATTTGGTTTGGTGTTCGAAGTTTTACAAATTTTTAATCATAAATGAAAGAGAAACCAAACGGATATTTGAGGGAGTTTTTGCGGCATGCCAGCTACAATTATAGTGACAATTTTATCAACCCACTGTAATTCAATTATACACAGTATTATTTGAATGGCTTCGCAGAAGCCACAAAGCTGTTGGTAGAAATCTATTTAGATTGGAGATTTTCCGATAGAACGTCTTCTTCATAATTTTGACCAACACTCAGGGGATACCCCTATAAGTGCTGTGCATTGTATCGGATTTACGAAGAAGGGATAAGGGCAGGAGGATAGAGCGAATAGTGTTTGTTGATGTTTGACTTCAACTTGTGGACATTAAAAGCTATAAGCACCGCCCACGAATTTTATTCCACATACGGCTGTTCTGGTGAAACCCGAATTCTCTCTGTGACAACAATGGATGCGAACCCCTGGGCAACCTTGTCGTACGGTTAATTAAAAATAAGTAGGAGCTTAGACAATTCTCGCTTAGTTGAGATTTGTTTATCCCTATAATGTGTGACGATAACCTAAATACTTGTGAAGAAGGGAGCTGATGATATGCCTTCGTGGCCATTGAAATAGCTATATTCCCAACCAGCCACCATAATAATCAGTTTCACATAATTTTGGTAATAATATATTCTATGAAAAAGTACTTTTTTTATAACAACAAATTGATCTTCAACCGGAAAAATTACTAAAGAATATAATAACCTCCGGTATGAGGTTATGTATCCTAGACGCACAATTTACATGGAAATATCAATAGAACAACGGCACACAGCTCTCACTTCGACAAAGATAATAGAGTTGATGCTGATACCTATTATCAACATTGCCCTCTTTTATACACGGCCCATAAGTTCCGCGATGGACCTAGGAGAACCAGCCCAAATACGAGAGATACATAATACGCATCTTCGGCCGAATATGATGTGTATATTGGTAAGGTTAGATCGAATGAAGAATCTCCTACACCGCTTTAAGACCCCCAAACTCCTAAGTGCTTCTTTCTTGGCCAGAACATCAAGAGCTTCCGATTCTTCGATATCTACCCCACCCATAGAAATCGACGATAGAAACGAATGCGAAAGTATGGTACACTGTGTTCTACGAGCAATAAACTCGACTCGATTCACCCGGCTCCACTCACAAACCAACTACATATCGTAGCTAAGTGAATCGCTCATCAACTGTCTCTTTCCTTATCCTACACAGCCAAATATAACCTCGATTTCAATTAAAAAATGAGCGTTCTCAATTATATTGTTGTTTGATTTTGGAAGGATATAGAAATTGATAGCATGTATCAATTAAAAAAATTGTGAGATATTAATTGAATAAAAAATTACATGAGGTGTCAGGGGACACCCGGTTGGAACGAAGCTCCCTTTCGCTATATAAAGGGTCCGCCATCTAACGTTTTTTTTTCAACTAGTGCTTATTTCGTGAATGGTAACACTTAGCTCATGTCTGATTTGACAGATAATTAGTTTTATCCTTCCGCTGAACGAATATGGTTGTGTATACGCTTGAACAACGCTGGGAAATATTGCGACATTACTTTGAAAATCATGGTACGTGCCAAACAGCCGAAGCTACATTCCATGTTTTGCGCCCTGTTTTTGAAGAGACCGCATTATCAGCCGCAGAGCTGATGTCGTTTGGCCACCTCGGAGCTGCGATTTGACACCGTTGGACTATTATTTGTGGGGTGCCCTCAAAGATAAGTGTTACGCCGATAAGCCAGAGACAATTGACGCTTTAAAGGACAATATTCGTGAAGCCATTGGTAAAATACAGCTGCACACAATCGATAATGTGCTTAAAAATTGGACCGATCGTGTAGGCTACTGCATGGCCAGCCGAGGCAGCCATTTGAATGAAATTATTTTCCATTATTAACCGGAAGGATTGTACTTTCAAATAAAAAATTAAATTTGAGAAAATATTCAGCAGTTTTTTTATAGCATTTTCAAAAAAAAAAGTTATTTGGCGGACCCTTTACTATGTACTCGTCAGTTCAAACACGCCTAAGGCGCCCGTTGAAAAATACGATGATTTAAATGGATCTTTAAGAAAAGATACTTATTGTAAAATAACAAATTTTTTTTAAGAAAATTTTTTGATGTGTTAACATCATAGCGGCGTATAGGGACTAAATCTATCAAAGTCAACACATGCAAACAACACACAGACAGGTTTTCTGCTGCTGCTAAAACCATATTTTATGCTGCTGCTAAAACCAGATTTTCTGCGACTGAAAGAGTGGTGTGGCAGGGGTGAGGTAAACGAAATTGTGTCTATAGCGTATGTATTAACAAATAATGTATGTATGTACATGTGTCTGTTGCTGTTGTTGAACGGAGATATAAAGCATAGCCACGCACAATTTCATTTGCAAGGCTTGCGCAGTCGACGTTATGGTGACACACTAATACGTCAGCTACTTCGTACAAAGTATGTGTGATGTTGTGTGTTTGGCTGTTTCGTTGCTGTTGATATGGCAAACATGTGGTTATGTGACACACGTATACGTCAGCTACTTCGGACAAAGTATGTGTGATGTTGTGTGTTTGGTTGTTTCGTTGTTGTTGCTATGACCAAACAAAGCGAGTCATTTGATGTTCAGCATTGCCCGGTGTATGCAAAACAAGTAATTTACTGCAATAAACTATTATTTTTTATTTTCCAATGTAACATTTACTAATGTGTTCATAGAAATCGAACAGGTACCGTGTAGCAAAATGGTGTTAACACATCATCCGTGAGTTCGAACACTCATTGATTTTTTTTTTATTATTTTTTTAAGCATATTTATTAAAACCTAATGTCTTTTGTAATAGTTTTTTTATCCCCGTCTGAATATTATTTTTCTACTTTATTGGGTTTCTCGTCATTATTTTTGTTTACAAGGTACAATACGCGCACATAATCTAAATTTAATATTTTCCATTTTTTTCCATCCCTGATGAATTATGACTCAATTTGTGTTCAGTCAGTTAACAGTATTCCTAGCAGACGGACAATGGTCACCCTGACTACTGTAAGACAATAGACTAAACGATTACAAGTACAAAAATATCTCAGAAAAGCTTTAAATTTTAGGAGTTTTGAGTGAATTTGCTTCATGATAGGTTTAATCGATTGTGATCGGCAAATATGAATTGAAAATATAGCAATTTGAAATTTGAAAATATAACGTTGAAAATATAGCAATTCTTTTAAAGGAGATTTTCTTTTATATAGTAAATTGTTGGTTTTCGGATAAAATTCTACGACAACGCTAATGGAATATGAGAACAGTCTCTCAAGTGCTTGGTGTTATTTCCGTATAAAAAGGCCACGTGGACAGTGGTAACCACTTGAGAGACTGACATTTCGGGGACAAAGGTCAACATCGGCATATTCTGTGGTAGAAACGCAACAAGCGCCACATGTCAAAACATTGCATTTACATAACCTGAGAACCAGATTGGATAACTCTAAAATTCATATTGTATATTCTAAATTTCCAAGGAATATAACCTACGATCTTAGCGGTAAAAAAAAGAACAAATAATACCTATAAATCTAAAAATCTAACCTAAAATAGTGTCCACGAGTTCAAACTGAATTAAAGGTTACAACATAAACGTAATTCGAGAATTATTATTTTTTTAAAATTAATTAGGCTTAAAACGTAACAATAATTATGGAAATTGCAAATAAAAAACTGTTTAAACTTAAATCTATAATGAATTAAAGCTTGCAACCTAACCTCAATTCTAAAATAAATTTGCCGAAAACATTTTGTTTCTTGAAAATTAAATCTAAATTGAATTCAAACTTAGAACCTAACCTTAATTTTGAATATTCGGAAAAAAAAACTTTGGAACGCGTAATTCACAATAAAATAATCGTAATTTTTTTTAAAAATTTATAATTATTTATTGAATACATATAGTAATTCATAAAATCTAAACTTATTCGTAATTGTTTTTTTTTTTAATCCGAAGTTTTAAATTCATTGTTTAACAGCCTGTTTTTGTAACTATTGTGTGTAGGCAGACGATAATTCTCACCCGAACAATCATGATTTTATTTGAGTTCATTAATGTTTTTTGTCTGGGAGAGAAAGCTCTTTTTCCCTTATTTTACTCATTGCCCTTATGTCAAAATACATTGTTGCCAACGTGTTATTGGTGTTGATTTGAAAAGCTCTTTGTACTGAAAAAAACAAAAATTTTGCAAACCCGAGGCAACACTGCTACATCAGCTGTTCAATTGGAAGCAGATGATTGCAACCAAACGAAAATAAACAAACAAAACAAGTGAAACAATTTGCAAACAGAAAAGTGAGAAAATAAAAGTAAAGTACAAAAATAAAGTTACAGTGCAGTTATTAAAAAATATAAAAAATGATTCCTTCTGTGGCCCTTTATTTTTCTGTGATAAATAGAAACGACACAACTACCTCCAGCGACCTTAACCGCAGGAAATTGCGAGATGCGACAAATGTTTTGTAGCTTCCAGATAACCGGTAAGTAGTTGCACACAATTTTTTCTTCTTTTTGTTTATAAAATTTTTATCTGCAGATTTATTGCTAACTTTCGAGTAAGCAAAGAAGTATTCATCATGCTTTTAAGAGAAATGGAGCCCAAAAACAACCAAACGAAACAAAGCAGACAATTGATATTTTCTGATTGCCTAATCTGACGTTTTGTTTCGCTTGTGTATGACTTAGCTGAACCAGAATACACAAGCAATACACAAGCAAAACAAAAGCTCTTTTAGTTTGCACTCAAAAAAAATTACAGCAGACAGTTGTCCGAGGCCTTCGGCCACTGACTGTCCCTGCAGGCTGTGTCAGAGACACGGCCATTAAGTTTAACGTAAAATACGCCATCCGATAAGACAGAAAACATATATGACAATAAATCCATTTGCTTATATTATTTATCATTTATTGTTATATATGTTTTCTGTCTTATCGGATGGCGTATTCTACGTTAAACAACTGTCTGCTGTAATTTTTATATTTACCAACGGCATTTGATTCAAGTCCGTTTAAAAAAAAAATATTATGTTAAATTTTTTTAAACTTAATTTAATTTATGTATTTTAATTAATATTTTTATTGAAATAAGTTCTGCGAATGTTGAGAGGGCCGCCCTAATATTAAAAAAGGTTTACCTTATCGAGTCTTCGCATTAGCATTCGAGCGTTGTGTGAAAGCTTTACGCTTTACAATTCAAAATTAATGTTACAACAGCTTTATTGAAGCTTTCGCAAAAAAGCTTTATTACGTTAGCTTACTGTTTGTTTCACTTTTTACTAGATACATGTTGCCAAGCAACATTAGCTTACTGTTCATTTCACTTTTTACTAGATACATGTTCCTAAGCAATGTTGAGCAACCAAAAACACTCAACCAAACACCACACATATGTTTGAGTGTATGAGTTTAAACAATTTTCATTTGAGAAATTAAAATACTAGAAACATATCAACCAATATGAAATGTATATCAAACGAAAGATAACATCTTCATTTACCTACAAAAAAAATGTTAAAGAAATTCATCTAGCCGTTTCCTCAAATTCAATGAAATAAAGATTACAACAATAAAAACCTGACATGACTCCTCATACCGTAAGGTAAGACGTATTCTACGTCAAAAAAATAAATGATTTCCCATTACATCCCATGAAGGGACCGGGGAGAACTTCTCACAATCACTGAGCTGTGCGCTTTCCAGTTTTCACTCACTGATTGGGACCTACGGTTTAACACCGATTCCGAACGGTATTTTGAGAAGCTTTTTCATGGCTATATACTCGATAGTGTCGCCGTCACTATGCAAGAGCCGCGCACACTAACCATTGCACCACCGACGGTGTCTAAAATTAGACAGCAAATTATACCCAAAACACACTAGAATAGTTCACACAAACAAATGCATTTTGTTCTATTTAGTAGCACAGTGTAATATAGCGTACATTTCATATAAACATTTATTAATCTATAACAATATAAGAAAGAAACGAATAGTGGACGTAAGTAAATAGCAAATGTATTGGTGAAAACCACATTTAAATGACTTAAGGAACGAGTAATGTTATCCTTTTTCTTGGTACTTGCCTAGAGGTTATGTTTTTTTTCTATGCTTGAATATCTCTCTCTGTCTCTGCCTGTCTCTCTCTCTTTCTGTGTAATACTATTACTAGTTTTTTTTTTGATAGACTTTAACAGAAGGCTCCTCTAGTATGGCCTTCAATTATTTGTTTAATACCCAATACAATCATGGAAAACAAACAATTCGATTAGACCATTAAAAATTTATTACATATTCGCTCTTTTGTTACCAACGATTTCATGAAATTATTGAGTTAACTTTTGCCAATACATTATCAATCTGCTATCGCAAATCGTTAAAGACAATGTGTCTACAATTTTACTAGGGATTGATGAGGAACGGATTTCTGAAGGAAAATACACATTTGGGGTTTAGTGACAATTTAACGTATATATCTTAAATTAGTTTACTCGTACTTTAAAAATATATTTCAATGAAAAAATTAACAATGTTGTCAACAAAACATCCAAGAGATTTTTGATATAAAATTCTTTTAATTAGTAAGTATTTTTTCAAAGCGAATATTGTACATTCCTAGAGGACAATTAGAATCCACAAAAAAAAATCAAAAGATAACATAACGATTTTTGCGTAAACAAAAAATAAAGCGAGAAAATAAACTCATTTACTTCGCTCACTTTCCACGAGCTGTACTATGAAATTCCAACTTGGTCGTATAACATCCGGTGAACATGTTTAGCAGCCTGTAATCCTCTATGGCTACATCTGTTAATGCCAAATTTGGAAAAAAGTGTCTTTCGACCAATTTTAGTCTACATAATTAAAGTCTACTTGATACTACTTCCGATAATGGAAAGAGACTGATACACTACACCGCTTCAAAGAACATGGTAGTTAGCAGTATACGATTACAACAAAAGGACATACATGAGGCGATTTGGTTACAGCGTCATCAGATAACGAAGAACCAGATTGATTACTTGGAAATAAATGGCAGGCACTCTTCATGTGTAATGGATGAACGTGTGATTCCTATTTCCAATATCGCCTCGCATCATTACCTGGTTGCTTCAACAGTTCTCACAAGACGACGCAGAGCGAAAAACGAGGAAAGCTGGATATTGGAGAGGTTCAAATACCGGCTATATCAAAGGCCTATGAACAAAACCATTCGCTCTTATTAGCTTCCCCTCCTTGGAGCCCAGAAGAGCAGTGGAAGCACATCTCCTATTCTTTACAAACCGTTGCAGTAACCAAATTTGGCTATCAACAACATCGTAAAGATAAGCCATGGTACGATGAAGAACGCTGGACTGTTTGTTTGTCGAGAAATGGCTGTTGATCTTAAACTGCTTGCAGAGCCCAAAATATCATATATATTTTCCAGCACAAGTTCCTATAAATCTCCAGGCTGACGTTGTTGTTCGTGTTCACGTTGGATCCAAGGCAGATAAATTCATCTACCAATTCAAAATTAAATCCGTTGTATACGATCAAGTGTCTATATAATCGAGAGGTTTGTCTCGTCGTCAACATCATTAATTTTGTCTTACCCTTCTTGAAAATACTGCAGATTTCGTCAATTAATGCAATGGTCTGAAACACCAGAGTTACGAAGCAGGAAAAGCAACACCAATAAAATCATGAATAAATGTGAAGACAGGCAGCGAGAAATCAGGAACATAAGTTAAGACATCAGAGTTACGAAGCAGGACAAATAGCACCAATTCAATCAGGAAACCAGCAACAATACCAAATAGACGCAGTAAGAAGATGCCGTAATATCGAGTTGACATTATCAGGAAACCAGTAAACAGCGAAATTAATAAGCAACAGGAAACCATTTAGCGGGACAGGATCAGTAGAAATACGGGAAACCGGAATAAGCAACAGAAATAATTAGACGCGACATCATCAGTCCAGGAACCAGGAAAAAAAAAATTAATGGTTTCCCATTACATCCCATGAAGGGGCCGGGGAGAACTTCTCACAATCACTGAGCTGTGCGCTTTCCAGTTTTCACTCACTGATTGGGACCTACAGTTTTACACCGATTCCGAACGGTATTTTGAGAAGCTTTTTCATGGCTATATACTCGATAGAGTCGCCGTCACTATGCGAGGTGACCGCCGCCGAAAGAATTTTTTTTTTTTTGAAGGTGGTCAGAGCAGGGTTCGAACCCAGGATCTCATGTACAAGAGCCGCGCACACTAACCATTGCACCACCGACGGAACCAGGAACATATGTTAAAACACCAGAGTTACGAAGCAGGAAAAATATCAACAAACCAGGAACAACACCACATAGACGTAATTGGAAGACGCCGTGATATCAAGTCGACAGGAAAACAGGAATAAGCAGCAGCAATAATTAGACCCGACATCATCTGTAGAATAAATTGTCAGCAACCAGGAACATATATATATATATCAGCATGCAGAATCCAAGAATCGTCGGAGAAATGATTCTTGAAGGCAAAAGAATTGAGGTAATAAAATGCAATGACTTTATTGAATCCTAACGACATTACAAGCATTGCATTGATTTAACGATTCGAATGATATGATATGAACGAATGATATGAATGAACCAGAGCATGTGCACGCAAAGAAAAAGCTACTTCCTCCCAAACTAAATCTCAGATAACTCAAGTTCGTTTGGGGGCTGTAGTTGGGAGAAACGAACTTCTGTTAATCCATACATTTCATTTCATTTGGGAGAACCGAAAAGCGTGTGCATTAAACGAGTTATTGAGAAATGAGAGCTGAAAAAACGTTAACGATAAACGAAAAATGGTTGCGCCAACTGTTCCTTCGGTTACAGCAATCGAGAGTTGTAGTTGCTGCAAACAAAACCCCAGTTTGCAAGAACTATGAAAAATTATGAAAAATTAGAGCTGAAAAAACTGTTGCGAGAAACGAAAACCAGCAACCGAATTGTAATTAAATCTTTTATTTATGGCTTCCATTAGCCTTTTTTGTATAAATTTTCAACTTTCATGATTTTGGTTTTACCCATAAATTTTGTTTTAAATAAAGTTAGCATTTTTGTCTATTTTTTCACTGACTACTTACACGTCTGTCTCGCCTTGCATTCAAATAACAACTAAAAGCGCAGCAAATTACAACACGTCAATTGCCCAGCCATGATATATTGTCAAGGTAGAAGCATTAGAGTGTGTGATCACTTTTATGTGTTTGCGTGAGTGTGTATGCCAAACGAGTGGGTAAAACTGTATATTCAGTCGACAGAATGAGAGAAATTTACGTTCTTCGTAATCTGTGCTCTCTTTAGAAAAATTACTAATTTCAGTTATCGCAAACGATTTTTAAATTGCGGCAAATGTAAATTTGTACGCGTTTGATGCAAACGAGACGTCGTTTGTAACAACATGATACACATTTGTGATATTCCGAGTTTATTTGGAACACGTTTATTTACACGAACGGTTGCGATTAATAAATTAATACAAATCAATAAAGTTCAAGTTCAAGGACATACCATTAATAGTACACCATTTGACCAAGATAGAAAGGTCAGGCTGTAATCAATTGGTGTCATCCAAGTTTTTTAATGACAAGAACAGTTTAACGTCATCAGCGTACATTTCAGAACGAAATTGCTGAAAGTAAATTATTTAAACAAAGAACAAACAGAAGGGGTACTAAATGACTTCCCTGGGGAACGCCAGATGTAACAAATATGTTTTTAGACAAACAACCACTAAACATAACTCGCTGTGTACGATCTGTAAGATACGAAGATATCCTCTTCAAAGCCCTGGAGGAAATCATCACTTATCTAATTTAAATATGAGGAGATCATGAATAACAGTGTCAAACACTTTTCTAAAGTCAGTATAAATGACATCAGTCTGACAACGATTGGAAAAAGCCTTAAACACATGAGACATTAATTCCAATAAATTTGTACTAGTCGACCTATTCTTAATACATTCATGTTTGTAGGGTGAAATGACAGCGCAAATCGATCGAATAATCTTCTCAGTTACTAAATATTCATTATTATACCCATTAAGATGTTGAAGAGATTGAACGAACGTGTATCGGCGTGTCTAAGTCCTCAACTGGTATAGAATGGTTCGGTGATGTCTTTCAATACCGTCACTGCTGATTTGGTGTCGATCAGCATCATTCTACAAAGACGAATCAATTTTCCCCGTATACTAGTTACAATATAGCTTCGTACAATTTTACCCGTATGAGGCCAACGAAAGCAGTGTTCTAATTACTTTGATATAATACAAGCCACTATATATCTTCAAACACAGTATTTCGCTAACAAAAAAGAAAAATTCACGTGAAATATGTGTCTATTGGGTTTTCATGAGTTTTTTCAGGATTTCACGTAATACTTAATCAGGCGTGGACTGCCCTAGTCTAAACCGCACTGATAGTATCCAATCAGGTTTGCAACAATTGGCTTTAGTTTTTCACATAAAACGCTCTACCTTATACGTACGACCTTATACGTACTAGATAAAAGACTGATACCGCGATCGTTGGAACAGACACACGGATCACCCTTTTTGAATACAGGACATAATACTCTGAGACTTCAATCGTCGGGCATAGATTCCCCCAACCATATACTGCATATAAGTTGATACATGTGAGCTAGCTGTTCTTCGCCACCGGCCTTAAAAAACTCAGCGGGTAGCCCATCCACACCAGCGGCTTTATTATTCTTAAGCTGAGAAATTGCCGTTCTAATCTCGTCTTGGCTGGGTGGGGTGCAATCTACACCAATTCCCACAATGTCTGTTAATCTGCATAGGAATATTCTGAGTTGTGCTAAGAAGTGCTAAGAAGAAGTGTCCTCTCCTCGTTTAAAGCACACATTGCTTAACTGTCACCAGATTCCCATTTTAAGCGCACACTGTTTAACTGTTGCCAGATTCCCATTATTCGGTCACCCTCTCTGCTCCCACTGTCACTTTTTCCGCCTAAACGCGTTGTTTCCAGAGTACTAAATTATTCGGATTTTTTACTTATTCGAGTAATCGAGTAACTAGAAAATAGGCTTTCTGAATTACTCGACCAACCGAGTCTTTGTATAACTCGTGTTATTCGAGTAATATTTCTCTTCTGAAACTATCGATTTAATAGAAAAATTAAAATGTAAACCAGGTATAATAACATTTTATTATTCGTTGATCAAAATCATACCTATTTCTTAAATTATATTTATTAAAGCAGTTCCAAATACCCGATTACCATGAGGATACGCATTAGTTTTTACATTTTAATAATACAAAATTTCTTGATTCATTTCGAGGATCCTAATGCTGCAAATAACACTGAGCGAAATAATTAAAATTTTAAGAAATTAGCAGAGTTCGTATTTACCCCCATGTGTAACACAAGCACATCGTCGTGGGGAACTTGTAATGAACGTTTACCCATTACCTACAGCGTATCGGGAAAGTAATGGGGAGCTTCCCACGAAAATGGGGAATTACCCATCACGATTACCCATTACCCTCAGGGTAATGGGGAAAAGAGTGGGAAGCTACCCACGGCAATGGGGAATTACTAATCACGGTGACCCATTGCCCTCAGGGTAATGGGGAAAATAATGGGAAGCTACCCACGACGATGGGTAATAGGTTACCCAGGGTAACCTATCCCCATTTTTTATCGTAAATATGAAAAATTAGAAAAAATTTCTATATCTCGGAAACGGAGCGACCTATCGAAAAAATAACCAATTTTTTGCGGGTTTCTAAGGGTTTTTTCATAAAGTGGTACAATTCGTATGGAGAAATTTTTCGAAAAATCGCCACAATACGAAAATTTCTAAAATAAAAAAGTGGGTATATCTCGGAAGTGGTGTGTCCAACCGCAAAAATAATAACAATTTTACCTCCATAGAATGCTTTAACCACTGGGTGTTTTCAATATGGCATCGGTTTTTTTTTTTTAAATCGCTGAAATCGGTAAAACCCCTCATGTTTACATATATCTCGGCAACCGAGCGTATAATCGCAAAAATAATCAATTTTTGGTGATTTCTAAGGGTTTCCTATAGAAGATTATCTTCCGAATAATCGCATAAAAATTTGAAAATGGCTATAACTCGAAAACGGAGTGTCCAACCGTCAAAAATAATAATGTTTTTACCTCTATCTGAGGCTTTGACTAATGGGTGTCTTCAATACGGCATCACTTTAAAAAAAATACTAAAACTAAAAATCGCTAAAACGGCTTTATATCTATATCCCGGAAACGGAGCGCCCAATCGAAAAAATAAGCATTATTATATACCTCTTTTTTCATTCTTGTATTTTCACTGCCATTATGAACGGTGGCGGGAGGCAAACCCAGTCCACCGGGTCTTTGCATTTTACCTACTGCCAGGATATTTACTTGCAGCCGCCCATTACGGATCAGACGTTGTCGAAAACCTGGATTTTCTTCTTTTGGTTTTTTTTCCGCTGTTGGCCCATATGTTTGGCTCATCCTCCTTCTAAAGGACAAAATAATATTCCCGATAGCTTGATGAGCTTCAGTGACATCAGTCACCTACTAAGCCTGAGCCACATCAGTGATCGCATAACCAAATCAGGCTGCTCATTTTTTTCTCACTCTAGCTAGCTCACTCTTGCTAGCTAACGGAGGTTTCCGATAAAGCCATTGCCCAGGACATACTGCGTGGAAGTTGTGAGCGGCTTGGACTGCCCAATGAAGGAATCATTTCTGGCCACTCCCAAGTGAATGGCTATCAGAAACATTCCACCTCCACGGCAATCCATATACCAGACTCTCATACAACCTGTCTTGCTTTATGGCGCAGCATCCTGGGTCTTATCGCAAGCAGACGAAACATCTGTAGGAGTCTTCGAGAGAAAAATACTCCGAAAAATTTATGGCCCTATAGTGCACAACAGCCAGTATCGGCGACGCATGAACTATGAGCTGTATGGTATGAGCTTTATCCTGACATTGACATAGTTAAGCGGATCAAAATAACGCGATTGCACTGGCTACGCCATGTCAGTAGAATGGATGAAGACGAACCAGCATGAAGAGTTTTCGATACCGAACTCGAAGGAAGACGAAGAATAGGAAGACCAAGACTCCGCTGGAAAGATCAGGTTGACGAATCCCTGCGTACACTTGGTATTGACAAATGGAGAGATAAGGCAAAAGATCGAACTGGTTGACGAAATATGTTATCTCCGTTTTGTAAGGTCCCTGACCCTTCGGAGTTGTTCGTGACCGGATAAGTAAGTGAGTATTATATACCCCCACGGCAATAATAATGGGGTCGGTGTGATAGGAGCTGGTCTGCTTACACCAGGTGGAGTTAGAAGAACTGTTGACTTAAATTTGTCATGTCGTTTTGTTGGAGAACCGTGAAATTTAACCGAATTTTTGACCTTTTTGCTATCTTTCATTGTTCGCCTACATTTGTGTTGTATTTAACACAATAATTTTAACCCCCAAAATGAAATGCCGTGGTTGTTTTCTTGTTGGTTGGTTTGAACCATTGCCAGTATTAAATCAATCCATTCCAACATCCAACATTTATATCCCACCAGACCAAATGTCAGATATTTGCTGAGCGAAATATAAACTGAAATATAATACTGACACCATTATACAATCCATTTCATAGCGCCTTCTTTTCTAGAGAAAAATCTGAAAAATTACGGATATAACAGTTGTTCAGAAGAAATAATAGACATAATGTACTTTCCCATGTTTCGAAACAATTATAATAACAATATTGGAGTTAAATGGACTGTCAAAATAGCACCTGAGTATACTTTCACACATAGGCATTTTGGCATAACTATCTTATATAAATTAAAGTGCATTATGCCATCTATTGCCAAGTTTTTCGCTCTTCCTACTGTAAGTTCAAAATTTCTTCACTTTCAAGTTTTCGCTTAAATAGGCGATTAACCTCTTTCGTTTTCGCCCTATACCGCTCTATCGTTGCGACTGACTGAAGCATTGTTATAGGTGCCGAGTTATTTTCATCAATTGCGAAGCGACACTTGTCATCGTACCATGATTTATCTTGAGGCAGTTTTTCAAAACCTGGCACGGTTTTGCAACGGCTTTTATGGGGGCGGGAAATGTGTTTCTACTGCGCTGCAGAATTAAAGGGAGTGGGTGAGTTCTATTCGAGTAACTAAGGGAGTTTGTTTGAGTATGATGTGGCTACTTCTGGTAATTGCAGCTTTCCCATGTCTCGTTTGGGACTATTGTCAGGGTGCGTATGCTAGTGAGAATCTTTGCTGCACCTAGGTAATGATTCAAACAGATACAAGTATATAGGTATTACTTTATTTTTAAATTAGATTCTTCTTCCCAAGACCCAGATTAGTATTTACAATGTAATTAAATTAGTTTAAACAAATTTAATTCGCTTCGGGATTTGCACAACACTTAAAATAAACACTAATCTGCATTCTGTCAATTCCAAGTAGACTACATATGAGGCACATAAGCCAGCGAATTTTACGCAGCATCCTCTTTTACATCTGTCTCTCCTTTGATTCTGTCCAGAATTTCAGTCCACTTGTTTTCAACGAAAAAAAAATACGGAAAATCTAATAAAACAACAGTAATTAATGAAATAATCATGATACTACAAAGGATAACAACCGCTTAAATCTCTCAAATCTTGTTAAATTACTTTATTCCGCACCATAAATTTCTCTCATGCAAACAATGAAAAATTACCGAACAAATGGTACAAATGTCCTCACAGGAAAAAACTAAATTTTACACTTATGAAGAGTTAAGTTGAAAACTGTTATCCTCCACAGCGACAAAGAGGACATGAAACCAACCCCAACAGCAAAGTATCAGCATTAGTTATAATCTCAATTAATTTTACAAATCATGTCAAATGTATGAAAGACCGAATGAATGGTTGGAAGGAGGTTGTGTGTTAGCTTTATCCTGGCCAGAGGACAATGCTCACAAAACAGGGATAATAAACATTAAATAAAAAAAGATCAAAAACCAATGTAGGAGAGACAATAGCATTGAGGTGGATGAGTTGGAGTGTTCGGTGGACTGAGGAGCAAATGGTTAGTGGTGAGTTAAGGACAAAAGGACAGTACTAGAAATTTGTATTACCGCACACAACAAGAACAAGAATGGATGACAACATTTACAAAAAGATTATTTATAATGGGTCATATACGTTAATCAAAACAACAACACCAGCGTCAGCGCCAGCGCCAACAGTAGTTGTTGATGGTAAACAAACACAGAAGTCAAACAAAAAGTACAAAAAAGGACATTAACTCTCAGTAACCAACAACAATAACAACATCATTTGCAAAAACAGCAATAAGCGAACACGACCCAAAAACAACAAAATCAGAAGTTACACCATCTAAGTTGCCATGCCGAGTGAGAAAAAGGATAATAGACGCCACCATATACTACATATGTCGTTGGTTTACTGTCTGCGACTTTTTCAGATGTATAAGGATTTGTGTCCATGTTTGGGTGTATGTGGGTCTGTTTGGATGTAATTATGAAAATGTTATCAATTTAACTTTGTCCGTCGCTATATTTTAATCATGTCAACATGCATAGTGTGGGTGTACTAGTTATTATGTTGCTAATAGCATTACAGCCGCCCTGTCACAGTCATCAAACACCGCGCACAGTGGACTGTGTGTGTCTCTCAATATTTGGCTGAAATATTTGAAAAACAAAACAAAATTCCTCCATGTCGTTCAGAAAGTCCCCAAAGTGTTGATAGAAAATATCAATGTTGCGGCAGTGAACCATAGGGCTAAAGGGGTTCAAACAACGGCCCCTAGTTTTTGGCCATGAATATTTGATACACTCAAAATAAAAGGTACTTCCCAATAAGCACAAAGTCGGACTCTAATCCGATTCGGATCCGATTTGAGTCCGGAACCTCGGATTTCGGTTTCTCTGATCCGGTTTGAGTCCGGAACATCGGAATTAATTTTCTCTGATCCGATTCGGATCCGGCGTTGAGTCCGGAATCCCCGGTGCGGCTCGACTACAAAAATTTATTGTATTTTCAATTTTTATATAATTTTTAAATTCTATATTTCAAGAGCATTTCCAGGAAAATATACACACGACGCATTGGAAGTGATGGAGTGCCGCAGTAAAAAATACTCCCAGTATGCCAAAGATCGACTAACTAAGAGAAGCAAATACACTCCAAAATAAATACATTTATAAAAAATTTACATGTTTATATATTCGACGTGGTCGCAGGTAACGCTGTACCGAAAAAATTCTTCACGTTGGTTTTTTTGCGTATTCATTTTCCGGTACAAATTTTAATTCGAAATTATTTCGAGACTGAATCCGATATGATTTTCACATCAGATCCGTTCTCGTTTCGACCTCATTTCGAGATCGGGTCCGTTCTCGATTTCGAGATCGGTTCCGAAGTCATTTCGAGATCGGACACATTTCTCGTTTCGAGATCGAAGGAGAAATTGCGGCCGCTTTAGTATCCGATCTCGAATCGAGATCGGACCCGATCTCGAAATCAATTCAGAGAAGTCGGATCCGATCCGGAGCTGATTCGGATCCGATGTGCTTATTGGGTTATTATTAATGAAAAAGTACATTTCCGTAATTAACATTTTCATGAATAAGCAACCAAAGAATAAATTCATTGAATTTGTGAATAATGATTCTTAAGACCTCACACTTATGAAAATTATTCATTAGACAAAAAAAATATTCTTTGCTTAAATTAATTTGCAAAATTAATTTGCAAAAATTTTTTAAGAATGTTAATGAGTGGGAATTTAACATGGGGATGTCATAGGAGGTAGTCACTTGCTACCCAAGTCATTACCTCTCAGCAGTCATTTCGTTTGTGGCATATGGAATATAAGTTTGTTGTTTGTTTTTGTTAGATTGCGATGAAGTAAATGTGTTTGGATTTTAATCATTTAATCAAATCAAAAAATGTAATACAATGTAATGTAAATGTAAACTTTTAATAATAACTGACGCCACCAAACAAAATTATGCCACAGCCGCAACTAGAATTTGCGTGGGATAACGGCACCTTTTTGCATTCTCTCTCTTTCTCCTAAATCGTATTGGCGTCACCCAAAATACATATATGTATTTATAGAGATAGTAGCAACAGTTGTTGTACACAACAAACACCTCAAAGGAAACAACAAACACAGCAAAGTAGTAGTTTGGCATTACATTAAGATGTAGTCAGCTGTAGTCCTGCTATTACCTCTATACATATATCTTGGCGTTACCTTTTTTTTGGATTCTCGCAATTATGTTCTTTTTGTTTTTTTCATATAAAAGTGGAACTTTGGAATTACCAGTGGTATCAAAAGTAAGTACTCATGCTTTTCGTATACTATTGAAGTACTTACTTGCGATCACTCCTGTAGTCGATGTAGCTAACGAATTTTTAGTTATTTCCCTCACTACCAATAAGTACCATTAACTATCCGCCAGACTACCAGCAATGCTTTCCACTGACGAATTTAACATGGGGATGTCATTGACGGTAGTCAGTGGCTACCCTCTGCACTACCATGTACCATACAGATAGCTAGTTACATGGAATTGACGAAATATCTAACAACATTGTACTAACTACTTGACTAGTACAATCCGCTTGATGAATTCGCCGGACCATAATGAATTAATGTTATGAATAAATCTTTTTCATTATTTTCACCACATTCTTTTTCTACATTTTCAAACTTTTGCACAATTTGTTCCTTTTCTTTCTTTATTAAGCGTTTAATTTCTCTTTTTTATACTTCTAACCCACGTATGCTGTCACAATGATACTTCTACAAACGTTTAATAACAACTGACGCCAACACAAAAAAATAACCAAGCAACCAACAAATCGTAACGCGATAACGGTTCAGTGCATTGTTTTTTCCTTATTTGCATACTTATAATAATCAAAAGGCGAACTCTAGCATTACCTGTATCCACTCAAGTAGCTAGTCAGGCTTTTCGCTAACGAAATAACTGACTACATAAAGCCACTAGCTACTTTTGAAACTGCAGGGACTGGTTACTGCCACCGCTGCTATGGAAACAATCATCAAGGTATGTGTATTTTATGTACGAGTATTAATGTTGTGTTGGTAATGTATGGTTTTATGTTTTAAGATTTATTATTTTTCAATAAGTAAGTATATAGTGGTAATCTGTAGATTTTATTCCTCTTTTAACTGGTATTGCTTTAATCGGCTGTGAATTTTTATGTAGCCGTTACACGTTTTCCTCTCGGTTACTCCCCGCTACGGATCGGTCTGTGGTGTGTACGTTATCCCTACGTCATAGGGCTGAGTCCCCCTCGGTCGGTTGGGGCGGGTGTGAGTGGCGGCTATGGGATCGTTCGTATAAAAAAAAAAACTCTAAACGCAATGAGAATTCTTTACTACGCATAAAATATTGCAAGCCTCGAAAAACAGGAAATATCTGAGAAAGAGAGTTGTATTTGTGTTAAAAAATTTATGAAGATTGGTCATTACATAGATATTAACAGAGTCATTAAATTTACAGAATTATTCATAACATTATGTAATTTGTTCATAAAATTAAAGAAAAAAAGTTTACGACAAATAATATGAACTTTTATGAATTTTATTCTTTCAGTGTATCTTTAAATACACACAAAGAAAACTTTTAGATCTCGTTTGGCGAAAAAATTTTGTTTTGCCGTAAAAAAAATTTCGTTTGCTACTTACTCTAATGGTTAACATATTTCCGGCAAATAAAAAACTTTTATCGTAACAGTCGTTTCGTTTGGTGCTTTCCCGATTTCGTACCGAATTCTGAGACAAATTCATATGGAATTTGAGAAATTTTAAAATTCTAAATTATAAAATTTCGGAACAATTTTTGAACGAATTTGGAGCAATTTACAATGCAAGTACAGTTACAATGTCTGAGATAATGAGGAACAATTTCTGAAAGAATTCGAAATGATTTCTGAAACAATTCTGAGTAAATAGTTTTTAGTAGTTTTATTTAAATATTGTTTGAAAAGTTGTAAATAACAATTAATTTTCCGCAGTCACTTAATAACGGCAATAAACAATACACTACCCACAACAATACACTGCCCAGCTCAACGCTCTTCGATAACTGACAAACTCTAGCTGAAAAATTTTGGGATTTTTTGTTGTTTGAATGCAAGTATAACGTGTTTGTAGCTTGTCACAAATATAGTATACTTGTGGCCAAACACATTGTGTTTGCTATTCAATATAACATGTTTGGGACACAACGATTAAAAGGTTATAATATATGTATTTGTGACGCATATGTGAATTTGAAATGTGAAAAACATGACTGATAATCAAGCACCAAAAAGCCGCAGATCTTCAATTCATGAAAACAATGCTATTTTTCAGCGTGCTAAAAAGTAAATGAAAAGCATGTTCTAGCGTTCAGAATTCGTATCGAATTTGGTCAGAAAGAATATCTGAAAATACCATGAAGTGATTGAAAATGAATTTGAATCAAATTCCACAATTTTACCTCAAAAATTCATCAGAAATTCGGAGAAGAGATTTATAAAAATTTCTTTGAAGTTTCGAACTGAATTCGGTACAAATTTTCATGAGAGCTTCGGAATTGTTCAGAATTTTCTAACATCAGAATTTGTTGTAATATTTGGACTGCTGGGCTACTTCAAAAATGACATGATTTAATGTTGTTTATTATAGACGAACGAGAACGTGTGTACCAACACGCATACACTTAAAGGTATCACAGTGATGAATTTCTTTTCTCTGGACTGAGAGAAACAAGTTAATGCAAACAATAACATGTCCTACTGATTCTTTTGATCTGATTCTGTCTTTTTCCAACAAAAGTAAAGAAGCAATCTTAATATTACGGGTTTATTCGTCCTCACGCAACATATGTGACGGTTCAGTGGACATACACGCGGACATGCAGTGATAGAGCCTGGGTTTATATCGATTTCAGGACAATCAAATACTACGTATATTTTATATTTATATGATTATACTTTCAACCTAAATAAACCCCATTCAGTAATATATTACTAGTTTGTGATTAACGAAAAGGCAGTTTGTCTCAAACATGTTTCGTTTCTCGTAAAAGTTTTCATGAGTTCGGAGTAACTATAGTACCTACAACTTGTATGCGGTAACCGAAAGAAAACTTAATAGAAGCGATTCTCGTTTTGAGTTCAGAGTTGCCAGAGTTATCAAATTGCATGTCAACTGCCTTCCTCTAGGCCTGTGTCTGTTTTATTCTTGTGAGTCGTATCTCAAGACATATTCGGGGGAATTTTGCATAAACTGGCTGTAAGATTTCTGAGTAGTTAAGTGCCCACATAATCATTTTAAGGGGCATTAAGGGAATTAAGTTTGTGTGGTCACTTCGCACCCACTGTACCACCCCTTTGATTTCAACACAAATTCATTTGTATCCATTTTGACAGCGTTACATGAGATTTAGTAGTTTGCTGACATAAATACATAAATACTTATGTACACGCATACTTATAGTTTACTATATGAGTCATTCCTTGCTAAATCGTAATTTCATTGGTAATTTCCACCAATTTCAAAATGAAAGTAGTATTCTCACTTCGATTCCTTTGAAACCCTAAAATGTTACAGGCTAGATTGGTTTACAATTGAATTAGTTTACAGTGTTTTAGTTTTCTATCAAAGATTCATGAGTAACTTGAGTACTTATTCATACTTGTGTATAACCATACCTGCTGTGTTGCAATTATGTTTATTTTCAATAGCAGAGGTGCAGACGTGATAGAATTGTAACTCAACGAATTGTAACTATCCCTCACCAAAACTGAGTTGAGCGCGACAAAAATTATGCATGTCCATTGTAAGCGAATTAATGTAGATTTTTAAAAATAGACACATTTGACAACCGTCTCTACCTTGATTATAAAATCTCTGCACACATTTTGGAAGATTGTTGAGGGTTCATGTATCACCGCGAAGATTATACGATAATTCCTTGTAATTTTCCTTTGCTATGTCTTAAGCGATCGAATCGCGATTCGACAGAAGTCGTAAGAATATTCTCTATTGCTAAAGAAGATGCAATATACTCACTCTCACGCTTTCTCGACTGCCGTTTCTTACGCCTAAAGAAACCTTGTACCTCCTTTCTTTTCCCCCTATACCGCTCAGTCGCAGCTCGGGTTGCAATTGACTGAAGCATTGCCATGCGTGCAGCGTTCTTTTCATCAGTTGCAATGCGACACTCTTCATCGTACCACGGTTTATTGCGAAGCGGTTTTTCAAACCCAAGTACGTTTGTTGCGGCAGTTTTTATAGAGTCGGAAATGGGTTACCACGGCGCATCAGGATCGTGATCGGGAGGGTTGCCAAAAGTTGCGAGAGCTTCCTTGAGCAGACTGTGGCTACATCTGGTAATTACAGCTTTCAGATGTCTAGCTTCTCTACGTCTGGTTTCGTACGATTTTCGCTCTACTCAATCTTGTGCGAACCTTTGCTGCTACCGGGTGTGCTCAGAATCGATGTTAGCTCCTTTGATCATTCCTACGTCCATTACACTGGATGAGTGCCTTCCATAAATTACAACGTGAGCAGTTTGGTTCTTCGTTCATTAATCAGGTGATATCAAAGTAGCATTGTGGATGTCTTTATGATGGAACGACCCCCCCCTAATGTTCCCTCCCCTAACAACCATGTTTTTTCCGCGGCAACGTCAAGTAGTCGCATACCGTTGTCGGAACAGTAGACTGAAATTGCCAATAGAAGAATGAAACACATTTTCCCTGCCTACTTTAGCATTAGAATCTTCTAGTACAATCTTAATGTCATGTCCAGGGCAGCGGTCATACGTTTTCTCTAGACGCTCATAGAATATGTCTCTGGCATTATCCTCTTTCTCTTCTGTCGGGGCATGCACACAAATTAAGGAAGTATAAAATTATTTCGCTTTTTTGCGGAAATGACAGGCTTAAACCTAGAGACTAGATGTAGCAGTCTCTTGTCAACTACAAATTTGCAACCAAATTCATGCCATTTCTCATGGCAACTGTAGAGTATGTCCCAATTTTTTCTGCTTGTGCAGCCATGTCTTGTCCATCGCATTTCCTGTATCGAGGACATCTGCCGATTGGATACTTGCACCAGATCTTCATAGAGTTCTTATAATCCAAGTACATATCCGTAAATCGTGATCCTTATAACATTTGCGAGGGTCGTCAATAAATAGGGGTTGTTTATGTTTCTTTTCTGTATATTCACTGCCATTATGAACGGTGACGGGAGGCAAACCGAGTCCAGTGGGTTTTTGCATTTTACCTACTTCCAGCACATTTGATTGCAGCCGCGCATTATGGATATGATGCTGACTAGGATGTAGTATGTCGAACCAGGATTTTCGTCTTTTGGTTCCAATCCACCGTTGGCCCATATGTTTGGCTCATCCGCCCTCTAAGAACAAAAGAAAATATTCGACATCTTGATGAGCTTCAGTGACTCAGGCTAGTCATCGGAACACACTGACTTCAGCCGCTAGAAACAAATATTCTACAGTTGCCCGGGAACCACCACGTAGAGGAAAAAGTCATAGGCACATGATTGAGAACAGAAGGCCCCCAATCCTTAGCTCCCAGATCCAGTCCCAGATTAAGGCTACGTTCCAAACTCATTGAAAACCCCGATACACATATAAATTAAATGAATAGTTAGTTATTTACAGATTATTAATTTAAATTATGGTCCTTATAAAAATTCTTTGAAACTGATGATTCAACTAATACTCGTATATAATCACTGGAATTCCCGTCAATTCCCGGACAGGAAATCCCGGGACCCAATCCCTATTTTCGACGTGCTGTTAAAATTAAGCTTCACAAATCTGGCTTTCCAATGTAAGTTTAACACACTTTCAATTAACATTCTGACCTTACTTTCACGTTGTGCAGATTTTAAAATTGAAAATATATTGTTACAACGAGTATTTTACTTGCTTGGCTTGACTAACATTATTGCCAAGATAACAGGAAAATGTCAACAAACAGTTTCTAGTTGATATAACAAATCAATTTAATATATTAAATTTAATTAATATACTAATATTAATCACGCTTAAAAGTAGGCCGTCGTTACGAGTTGATAAGCTACGTCATATGCACCAACTAACCACGAATGATTGATGATAACGGAAGTACAGTCTGAAATAATCGAGAACAGATATCGTCTCATCGAGAACCATTAATGAGATGGTTCTGGTAACAGCTAAACTGGTATAAATACCGCAACGTAGTGAAACTCAGGTTACTCTCCTTTCAATCAGTCGAAAACATCGTCAGCAGTAGTGTTACTGTGTAAAGAATCTTAAGTTTGTTCTTTACAAGCAAAATAAAGAAAACGGATGTACTTATTGTAATTTTTACGATGTAATTTTTAGTTCCTGTCAATAGGTATTTTTGTAACAAGATATTTTGTAACAGGAAAATGTCAACAAACAGTTTCTAGTGGATATTTCAAATTGATTATCTAATATTAATCACGCCTAAAAGTATGTCGTCGATATAAGTTGATAAGGTATGTCATATTAGACTGATTCAAGAATGTATGGGATTTGCAGATGTAATTTTTTTTTGTCTCCACAAGGCCGCCCCAGTTTCATTCATCAAAAGAAGTGTGCATACCAAAAATTGGAACAATCGGACAATATTTAGAGGTCGCTAGCAATTTTAACTTTTTGGTTTTTTTGTTTAAATTTCACATGAACCCCGAAAAATCGTAAATTTCTAGCGACCTCTAAATATTGTCCGATTAGTGTGTTTAGTTACTTTGTCGATTGGAATAGGGGCAGCCTTGTGGAGCATAAGATTTTAATGTTTTTGCATTTTGAATCAGTCTAATGTCATATGCACCAACTGACCACGAATGTTTGATGATATCGCAAGTACAGTCTGAAATAATCGAGATCAGATATCATCTCGAGAACAGATATGGTACCGAAGTTCATTCAAAGGTGTAACAAACATCCATTGAAAAATGTCTTTTTAGCCACATATTTTGAATAAGTAGTATTCAGTGTACTCTGAATATAAGTACATCTAGTGTGTATTTTTGTATAGTTATATATAAAAGTACTTTAACAAGCAGATGATGGAGTAAGTATACCTGACCACAATACAGTCACTTATGCCTTTTGCAATCATAAGTAAATGCACACACAGAACTAGTTGTTTAAAAGGAGGTTGTCGCAGCAGTAAATTCTGCTGCTGCCACCAAATTGTGATTGCCACAACTGAATTGAGATTGTTACTACCGAATTTAGACCCCACAACTGAAATTCGGTTGAAGCAACCTCGTTCCATAATTGATTCAGTTGTGATAATTATATACGTTCTATCAACAAAATATTCTAGTGTCGGACGCACCAACCGAATTTGGAATAAATTCGGATGCAACAACCGAAATTGGTACTAAATTCGGTTGCAGCAACCCAATGTGGCATCAATTCCGGTGCAACAAGCGAATTTGGTATCAATTCAGTGGCAATTTATCCTTAAGGCGGTTGCAATAAAATACTAAAAATATACCACCAACCCTCTGATATACACCAAAATTTCACTCCCGACAAAGGCTTCTGCGCTGAGTCCAAATATTTGATTTACCCCAGCGATCGATCCAACTTCTTGAGATATAGGCCTTTAAAGCTTGAATATATAATTGCTCATATCTCAGGTATTTATAATCCGATCTGGTTGAGATGGGTATCATTACAAAGGTCTTTCGAAATTCTTTAAATCACTGCACATACATGTTTATTTTTATTAACCCATTGGGGAGCTAATTAAAAAACGATTTTTGAACTTCATTTTTGTGATAAAATTTATTTTTTTCAAAAAAATGACCCATTATACTTATTTTTTGGTAGGCTCCGGTAACAGACAAGACCTTAGCCATATTTTTCAAGGTATAATTCTCACCAATATTCCTTTAAAGACCAGAGATATTTACATTAAAAATTTTGAAATACATTTGGCGCCCAATTTATCCTTAAGGCGGTTGCAATAAAATACTAAATACAGACCACCAACTCTCTCATCTGCACCAAAATTTCACCCCCGACAAAAGCTTCTGCGCTGAGTCCAAATAGTTGTTTTTGCCCCGCGATCGATCCAACTTCTTGAGATATAGGCCTTTAAAGCTTCAATATATAATTGCTCATATCTCATGTATTTATAATCCGATCGGGTTCAGATGGGTAACATTACAAAGGTCTCTCTAAATTCTTTAAATCACTGCACATACGTATTTATTTTTATTAACCCATTGGGGAGCTAATTAAAGAACTATTTTTGAACTTCATTTTTCTGCTAAAATAGTTTTTTTTCAAAAAAAATGCCACATTAAAACTTTTTTTTTGGTAGGCTTCGATAATAGACAAGACCTTAACCATTTTTTCAAGGTATAATTTTTACCAATATCTCTTTAAAGACCGGAGATATTTACGTTGAAAATTTTGAAATACATCTGGCGCTTTTTCAATCTTTCTGAAACAAAAACAAGTCCATTTTTCATTCCGCTTCATTTCCATATCACAAAGTAACAAAAGCCCTTCCTCCATTTAATTATGCCTTCTTGACGTTTTGGTACAAAATATATTATTTATTTTTCCCCGTGTACATTTTTATTGATTACTTGTAGAATTTATAAAAAAATTTTGTATCAACTTTCCGGCAAACAGAACAGCTGTCATGCGCTGTTACCACTGTTACCAGGTACAGGTTTTTGATACTTTAGACACCAAAAAAAGTGTCCGAATACCGAGGTGTGACAATTGCCACATTGCTGTCAAATAGCAACCGTGGAGACTTTTGTAACCCTGCCAGAGTAGGGCTGTAAAGCGATTTCAAGCGGCTTCAATACAAATTGCTCGAAAAAATTGATTCCCGGACAAGAGAAACACAGACCTAATATATGATCAATCTGAGTGCACTAACTTCCAAGCGGCGGAAGTCGCATGGCCTTCCACAAATAAGGCATGCGGAATGGTTCTTTTGTAATGCCTTCCCAAAATAAGGCCTGCGGAATGCATGCATTTTTTTTATTACATATTACCAAAAAGTAGATTTCTACAATTTTGAAAAATTTCTTTTCAAATTCTTTTTAACCGTAATTTAATTGAAAAATTTCATAGAAATTTTAAAATTATTTTTTTTATTTAATATTTTTCAGTGTACATATTTTTAAACTTTTCAATTTGAAGTTGGGCGTGGTACAACTTTCTAAAATAGATACATACATATTTATAAATAAATATATAGAAGTTGATAATGATTTTGTGATAAAATAAATTATTTTAATTTTATTTTTGTTTAACAAAAATATATTAGAGTTAATGCCTTCTAAGGCCTTCCTCTTTGCATGCCTTCTAAGGTCTTCTTTAGGCAATGGGCAAGGGAGGTATTGCGTCCCAAACTCATGCAATGTTAAAAAGAAAGGAGAAGGTAATGTGTAGGGAAGGCCTGCCGTATTTTAAAGAAGGCCTGTTTGGTCATAATTTCAGGCCTTCCAGGTCATGACTTCCGCCACTGGGTATTTAATATTACGAATAAGTTAACAAGAAATATTTAAAGCGTAAAAATATATTTTGTCAAAAATTTGTCGGGTCGAGTTTGTTATTGCATCATAAGTCTAAAATTAAGAAAACAGTTTGTCTGGTGAACTAGGGTATGGATTTTAACAAGCAGCAAATATTCCCGCATTTTGTCAACATCGAAGGAGACCATAGTGGTAGGTGTACAGTTTAATTGCAAATGTCTCATATTATCATGTAGCAACCAGCAATATTCATGTAAACATAGTGTGTATGGATCCTGTGAAAATGTTCGCACTCGCATCTCTATTCATATAGTGCTTGTATTCGTATATTATTGTGGCGTTCTACGCATTGTGTTGTGTTACTTGCTAATGTGGTTGAAATAGAATTTTCAGATTCATTAGTTAAATTGAATAATGAAATTGTGTCTGCACATTATTACTTATCCTCTTCCGCCTTCATTACTTATACCTTTCCATTCCAGTCTATTTGATTCATCTATATCTGCCAGAGCCACCAAACTTTCTTTTCAATAGCTTTGCTCACTTTTGTTCCCATTTGTATTTTTCGTTTTTATTTGAATACTGTGGTTGTTTTTTCCGTACTTTTCAGAAGCGAATGTTTCTATTCTCTGTGTTGGTGTCTCAAAGTTTTTGTTAGAAACTTTTACTTCCTGGTTTTATGTTATCATATCTTGAGGTCTTCAGTTAGGGACGCCTGTATTTCAAATAAATTCCAAATCGTGTATTAAATATTTAAAATTTTTAATACTTGAGCTAGCAAGTATTTAAGTATACAACTATCTGCTACCCCACATTTTCTCAACGACGGTTAAAAGTTGTTAGTCACTATTTGCAGTCTCTTTAAAAGATTTCATCATTTGGTTGAACACAGTTAGTTCCCGTCTCCTACCATTCCATACCCCTGTCACCGGGAAAATGTATCTAAAGATAAATGTCAAAATGAACAAAACTAAAAATACTCGAGCAGCAACACCAGCTACAAACACCATCAGTAACATCCTTCCCCAGAAAAGCAGAACATGTCAATAAAGTAAATTTATGCAAACGATAAATTTCGAACTTTCCGCGAAAATAAAAAAACTGAATGACAAAACGCGCTGAAGGAGTGAATGAACGAACTCATCTTCAGAGATCCACAAATGGAAATGAAGTGTAAACAAAATACAGTTACTCAGTTTTACTTTACAGCCAGAAGATACGTGTAAGTATTAGTATAATTTGGAAATTGGATATACAGCCAACAGGATACAGATCATGTAGCACGACAATTATTTGCCAGTTGGGATAGCTTTTCATCAAGAATATATCATGAATAAAATGTGAATTCGATATTAAAGAATTCATTTACTGTATTGATTTTTTATTGAATAGAGTTAAAGATTTATTTTTATTATGTTCTATAAAATGCGCAGCTTTAAGGGAATATAAATTGTCACAAATCCATTTTCTAAATGCTTCAGGATATTCATTGTAAAAGGGGGGTTGTTAAATATGCGTATATAAATGATGAAAACTTAGCTAATATCACACAAGTAAGCACATGGCGTCAATATTCAACATCTAAAGATCGGAAATTGACATTTATAAGTAAGCCGCCGTTCCTTGGCGAATATACCTGTATCGAAACAGCATTCAGATTTGTCTATAGGTTTCAAGCACGCTTTCAACAGTACCATTATGTTGTTTGGATTTAAATTTAACGTGTTTTTAGCTTCTCGCAAATATAATACACTACTGTCCAAATAGACTGTGTGTTTGCTATTCAATATTACATGTTTGACACACAATTATTAATACACACTGAAAAACAACGGCCTATGTAACATATTCTCCCAAATATATTCTGCAGGTACCATGTATATGTTTGAAACACACTTCAAACATTTATATGTTTGCAAGTCCCAAACTCAGGTGTATTTAAATGCAAACATTAGCATGTTTACTGAGAAATATGTTTGCTTTTACGTGGAAGCATTCGGGTGGTTCACCAAATCTCCACATACTTATGTGGAAACATATGCGTATTTGCTCCCAAACATAATAATATTTAGAACCGAATTATTCTTTCTTTATTTATTATAATTAAAGTAAATAATTAGTACAAAAAATTAAAAAAATATTTAAAATTACCCTTTTTTCATTTACTTTTATGAAATGAGAATCTGCTGCTCTTTTGCTTCTCCTTTATTTGTTGTCTCTCACGTTTTTGTTTTCAGAAGGTTTCAACTATGCCTTGGTTATAACTATGCATTGGTACACACACAATATACATATTTACAACTCTAGTTCATGCAAGACAAGCGTATATTATTGTTTTTGTTTTATTATATTTCACAAATGGTCCGCCATTCCGATTTTTTCAGTAGAGGCTCGGGCAGCAAAAGGGATTCACGTTGTATCCCTTTCCAGTTTCTTTCCTCAAAATCGTTTCTCACTTAGGTAGAACACATAAATACATGCGAAACATAGACACAAAAACCAAAGCAACATCAGAAGCCATTTAACCGTCCGAGCATTTGTTTATTCTTTTTTCATTGATCAAGCGCTTTTGATATCCTCTGTTCATTGACGACTCAATACATGAAGCTAAAACGCAATACATCCGCCAAAATAAAAAACACTGTCTTCATCTGCAATTTGCACCCACATTCAGGGATATTTATGAATCGCTCACTGAGAGAATAATGCAAAAATACAGAGACAAAATATACACAGAATATACATATACACAAAATATACACACTCATTGTCACTCTTTTATTCTCTTGCTCTCGAGAGAGCGTAAATAGTGCAACAAACACGGTTGTATTTATATCGCAAACATTAATATATTTGGGTCGCAAACACATATGTTATAACATATTAATCATTGTGTCTCAAACATGTAAAATTGAATAACAAACACAATGCATTTGGGCACAAGTATATTATATTTCAGACAAGCTCCAAACACATGTCATATTTACATCCAAACAACAAAAAACTACAGATTTTTCAGCGTGTGTTTTTGTGACCCAAATGTGGCTTTGTTTGTTGAAAACTGCTGAAAACTAAAAAGTGACATACAACAAAGAAACAAAACAGCAGCAGATTTATAATTCATGAAAACAATAATTGAAAATATATACATGCTTCCTGCACTATGATCATGGGATGTTTTTTTCAGCGTGTAGTTAAATCTATCCTACGAAATAAAACAACTAGCCCAAATCACCGACAGAAATCATCGTTGATAGTCAAACTCAGTGAATTTTTTTTTCATCACAACGAGCTTCAAGAGACTGCGCGATAGGCGACATTTTTCAAAAATTGTACAGTGTTTTTTTTTGACGTTACATTTTGACTAAAATATATGTTTTTTTTTGGAAACAATAGCTTTCTTTCTGAGCATAGTCTCCCTTTATATCGATGCTTTTAGTCTATGGCTTGCCCAATTTTTGGAAAGAATAACCAAGTACTAGGTTTTCTCAAGGTCCACAACACAGGCGTTTGTTTCATTGATGTCCTTTCCATTCTACCCAAATCTCTTACCGCCGAGCTATTTTTTCCGGTTTGGAAATAGAAAGTAGTCATTGGAGCTAAATCCGGAGAATATGGCAGATGAGATAGCACTTCGTGTCCAAATTTATGGATTATAGCCATGCGTTGCCATGGTGGAAGATCACTTTTCAGCTTCCAATCTGTCCAGAAGCTGTGAATAATATGCGTCGGTTATCGCTTTACCGCCTTCAAAGTAATCGATGTGAGTTAAACCGCAAGGATCCCAAGAAAATGTCGCCATTGTCTTGCTGGCAAAACAGACCCACCGTGGCCTTTTTTAGTAGGCCAGTTTGGTTTGATATTGTCACAGAAACAAAATTTAGTGAGATTTTGGTGTAAAACGATTTCTGCACAGCACCTGCATTAATTCAGTCGTGATTCAGTCATTTATGCGAAATACAAGGAATTTCAAAAGAAGTCATCCGATGTTGTTTGGCTCTCATTTTTTTCTAAATGAAAAACTTCGATTCTGTTTTTTGATTATGTTTATTTGAACGTTTAGAATTTTATTGGTTAAGTTGAGAAGATGATATCGGTTAAATGGGCACCATCACAATTGATTACCATACGGGCTCGTTTTATGGAATTTTTCATCACTTCGGCGAGAACTTTGGGCGACAGATTCTCGCACTCGTGTCGAATATTGACCTTGAGGGCTTCCAGGGTCTCGGGCTTGTTCACGTAAACACGGGACTTCAAAAAACCCCACAAAAAAGTCTGGAACGGTTAAATCGGACGATCTTGCGGGCTAGTGCAAATCGCCAAAACGAGAGATGAGGCGACCCGGGAACGCCCCCTTCAGAATATCCGTGCCGTTGCTCCGTACTGTTGGAACCACATGACTCGATGACCCGATGACTCCTCCAGCGTGAACAGCGCACCATGCAGTCACTTTGAGCGGGTGTAATGGCTCCTCGTGCATCACTCTTGGATTTTCGGTGCCCCAGAAGCGATAGTTTTGCTTGTTCACGTACCCGCTGAGGTGGAAATGAGCCTCATCACTCGTTATGGTTTTGAAATCATTATGAACAAAAATGCCATACAACGAGCCCGTATGGTAATCAATTGTGACGGTGCCCATTTAACCGATATCATCTCCTCAACTTAACCAATAAAATTCTAAAGGTTCAAATAAACATAATCAAAAAACAGAATCGAAGTTTTTCATTTAGAAAAAAAATGAGAGCCAAACAACATCGGATGACTTCTTTTGAAACACCTTGTAAATGATTTGTATTGAATTAAGCCATTATATTTTCGTAGGAATCATTGTACAAAATTTACATAAATAAGCAAACACGTGAATTGTATACCACTTCATCCACCCAAATTGAATTGAAAAATTTAATTTTTCATCGAAATGGAAAATGGGAAATTTATAAAATAAATATATATGTAAATCGCAGCAGCAAAACATATTCGTCACAGCGACGAACAACGTACACGTTGCGAAGATGAATCTGTTTGTCAGCAACTTTTGCTGAAAATATTCATATTGCAACAAAGAAAAAATTCACTCGTATGATGAAGGTTTCCCCTACAATGTAAATGTCGAATCGTGGTATTTTCATTTAAAAACTCTATGTTTCTGTAACTAAATTCCCATAATCGGCATGAAATTAAATCTCATTCTCGTAATACAAAACTGCCACATAATTCAAAAGTTGATTATGTTTTTCCATAAACACTTGATATCATGAACAATATCCACCAAACGACTTGAAAACCCCCTACAATCTACCATAATTCTTCACATCCGTTAAAATTGCCACACGTAGATACAAGCACAAAGAGCATCCACGCCAGGTAGACCTACAGTGAGTGTAATACAATTGATGTTTATCACAATTACGTTCACACATCCCGCGATGACAGAGCATCCTTAGAGGGGTAAGTAAATATTTAGTTAAACACAAGTGTGTTGATACACCTACACACTCAGCCATGCATACTCGTATATTGCAGGGTAATGGACTAACAATGTGTAAGGATCCTAGCATACAAGTACGCCAAATGATATGTACGTGCCTTTTGGTAGGCCACATCCTTTGTTGAGACACGAAAAACCCCTCAGGGTTAGCCGTACAAGTTTCACACAATTTCAAGAGAACATGTTAAGCTAAGCTTAACTTACAATTTACATATATATAAACATTTCAGCTGAATGTATTTCAAGCGCACGAATACTCAACTTGAAAATATTGAAATTTATACTTTAATTTCGTGGGATGTGAAAAAGGCGATGGTGGCGTTGAAGTTTGTTGCTATGTGACAGTGACTTTTTACTGCTGCAAATAATAGAGACATCTGATATCAGCATCTTAGGGTTGTCGTTAATTTTGTAACATCTCATAAAATTTTAAATCAAAGAGATTTAATTTAAAGAAGATTAAAGAGGAATGGCGGAATCAAAAATTAAAAAAAAAGAATTAAGAATCGCCCAATACAAAAACAAGCCAAGAATATTAAAAAATCACCCAAGAAAATAATAAAATGTAGCTCAAAAGAAAACAAACACCACTACATAAATTTCAGTCAGGAGAACCGACTTAAACATACCCTCACTCTAAATCAGCCATTGCATCCGATTTCTGTAAAAACTTCTACATTAATCGTTACGGTGAACGAATGGGCGTGACAAAGGGTATCCAATAGCAGATTGACACTGCGGCAAAATAATATTCAATACCCAACATAGTTAGGATGCTAAGTGATTTTGTCGAATTTAAGCGAATACGTACAAAAAATGTCATGGCGAAGTTGTTAATGTTTTAATGCACGGTAGGTTTTGCAAAAATATTGATCAGTACCAAATTATATTAAGATCGAATGTGGGTTCCTGGAGATATCAAGTCGGCCAACCGGAAATACGATCACCTTTTGTATGTGATCAATTACACTGTGACACAAATGAAAGGAATTTATTTCGGGCCTCAACCAAACCAAAAAATTATGAAAGTACTTCGCTGTGGTATCACAAAACCACGCTCGGTTTTGCTCCTATACGTAAAAATTTTTTTTTTACAGCCCGAAGAACATTTTGGATGTGGGTCAGGGCCCTATTTCAGATTTTACTTCAATAAATCTTAAATAGTTAAAATATAGCATTACAACCTTTGACAATATTGTAGCTATTTTCCCATTTAACAATTCCCTCTAATATATTTCTTAAAAAAAAAAAATCTTTCGGCGGCGGTCACCTCGCATAGTGACGGCGACACTATCGAGTATATAGCCATGAAAAAGCTTCGCAAAATACCGTTCGGAATCGGTGTAAACCTGTAGGTCCCAATCAGTGAGTGAAAACTGGAAAGCGCACAGCTCACAGATTGTGAGAAGTTCTCCCCGGTCCCTTCATGGGATGTAATGGGAAACCATTTCACGGGTTTTTCAACAGAGACGTTACAAAAGTAAATCGATAGGGACAGCAAACGACGCCATATTTTATCCCGCTCTTTTGACATTTCTCTTCAGTAAGGTTTGCCATTTCATCATGGAAAGATATACGAGCCAACAACGAGTCGAAATTATTAAAATTTACTACCGAAATTTAAGAGTCAGTGGCCTCAACTTTAAGAGCGCTACGTCCAATTTATGGTCGTCATAATCGTCCTGCCAGATCAACAATTGAGCGTCTAGTGGAAAAATTTTAATCCACAGGCACAGTACAAAATGTTCCCGTGCCAGTGAGACAAAGAAGTGCCCGTAGTGTCGAGAATATTGCTGCCGCTGAGGCTTCAGTTTAAGAAAGCCCAAATGTGTCTCTCACACGTCATTCTCAAGCGTTGGGCATCTATGTGACGTCGTTGTGACGAATTTTGCGAACTGATCTTGGCCGACATCCTTACAAGATCAAATTGACGCAAGAACTGAAGCCGCTTGACCACCATAAGCGTCGTATGTTCGTGAATTGGGCTGAGCAACAACTTGATTTTATCGGAAAATCATCTTCAGCGATGAGGCTCATTTCTGGCCGAATGGCGTCGTCAATAAGCAAAACATATCAGACAGCAATCCACACGTAATCCATGAGTCATCATTGCATCCCGAAAAAATTACGGTTTGATGCTACGTCAAGTCTATGGTCTATGCGAACAAGCCAGTGACGATTGATGAACTTCGTACGAATATCGAACGTGAAATTGCAGCAGTATCGGCCGATTTATGCTTGAAAACCGTCGAAAATTGGGTTCAGCGTCTGGACTTCTGCAAGCATGCCCGTGGTGGCCATGCAAAAGAAATCGAGTTGCATACATAATGGCATCGAACGTACTTTCACAGGAATAAAGAATTTCATTCGTATCTAAAACCGGTTTTGTTTTATTTAAAAAAACTTTTGTAGCGCTCTTATTGAAAACCCTTTATTTGCATTTTTTTTTAGTTTTTTAGGAGAAAGCCTAAAAATAGGGCCGCATGCCGGCCATGCCTAAAGTTTTATACCACAAAAAAACTATGCCGAAGCCGGTGTTGGACCTACGCCAGAGGAGAAAACCCCATAATTTAAAAAAAAATCGATAATTTTTAAAAATTTCGACACCCCATAACTCGATAACTAAGCGACTAAGCTTACTAACTAACTAAGCGATACCTCGCCAATGCCAGTTAATTTTTTGAGCTTATTTTGAATTCTTTTATACCCCATTACCCTCTCACACATCCGAAATTTCGGGGACCGTAACTCCGAAACAATGCATTTGTTCGGATTTTGTTATTTTACTTTAAAGTAACGTGCTCTGCCCCCACTCAAAAAACTGTTGTTTTTGGAGTGTAAGCTGTAAAATAGATTTGTTCCCAAAAATTGTTGATACTGTGCTACTTCCGAGACTTTTACTTGAATCGTTACCGACTGATCTCTAAAAAGAACCTTCCGTTAAAAACCGCAACGAAAAAGCAAGTTGCAAAATCAGAAATCCGGTTTACTTATTTAAAGGCTCTAAAAATTCCATATTCAGCAGCCTGTATCTTTTGCAATTTGTAACCCATTGCAAAATTTTAAAATGGAAATGGAAGCTAGACATCTTAAGATATAAAAAAAATCATGACAATAGTTGTTTCTTAACTAAAGAACTTTTTTTGAGCAATTTATAAAAAAATTCCAAAAATGTGCTATTTTTTTTTGGTTCACTCGAATAAAGGCACTTGAAGTAATTTTAATGAAAAACAGTTTTTCTTGTTTTTTCAATTTATTTTACTTTATTTAAGAACTATTAGTAGTGGGTACAACCCCCTTTGTTTTTAATAACTTCAAATATACGGGTTTTCATTGAGAGATAAAGAGAATTTATGTAATCCAACGAAATTTGATTCCAAGCATCCTTAATGGCCTGAATTAGTGACTGCTTGTCTTCAAATAGTCTACCTCCTTCATAAACCTTACGAGATAACCAACCCCAGAAATTTTCGATAATGTTTAGATCTGGCGAATAGGGTGGCCAGTAAAGAATATTAACATTTTATTTAGCAATGAAGTCCTTTACTACTCTGGCGTTGTGCATAGGGGCATTATCCTGTTGCAATATCCAAGATATGGGACCAAATATTTCACTGAACTTCGGAAAACTTCTTCTCATCCGTAAATACAACGGTTCTCCAGTCATTTACATGACCTCTTGGCCGCACATCCCATACCATGTAATCTCTTGCGAACTGAAGCCGCTTTTCTTTACGAGGAGCATTAAGTGGTGGCTTTTTTTGGAATTTCAGCCTCTTAATTACTCTGCGTACTGATGACTTGCTCGCTTCCACTCCAGCTTGAGCTCTTATTTTTGACAAGGATAAGACAGAATTAGATGCAATTCTGATGATACGTTTCTCATACGTAGATAAAGACAATGAAACCCTTCCTTTTAAATCTTTTGCATACCCCTCGGGGTCCCTGATACAATTGTCGACAACTGTTGGGCTCCGTCCAATTTGTTTAGCAATTGCGCGGTTAGAATATCCTTCAGAACGGTAAACATCGATTTTAGTTTTTTCCGATAGATTTACAATTTTTTGTTTTGCCATTTCGACTTGTAAAATGATTAAGATGTAATAAATTGTAATAAACAAGCGCTCCCTACAAAAAATCATCGCTTACTTTAAAAATAATAAAGTGCCTTTATTCAAGTGAACCAAAAAAATAGAACATTTTTTGACTTTTTTTATAAATTGCTCAAAAAAAGTTCTTTAGTTAAGAAACCACTATTGTCATGATTTTTTTATATCTCAAGATGTCTAGCTTCCATTTCCATTTTAAAATTCTGCAATCGGTTAAAAATTGCAAAAGATCCAGGCTGCTGAATATGGAATTTTTAGTGCCTTTAAATAAGGAATCGGTGGTGCAATGGTTAGTGTGCGCGCCTTTTTTACATGAGATCCTGGGTTCGAACCCTGCCACCTTAAAAAAAAATGTTTTCGGCGGCGGTCATCTCGCATAGTGACGGCAACACTATCGAGTATTTAGCCTTGAAAAAGCTTCTCAAAATACCGTTCGGAATCGGTGTAAATCTGTAGGTCCCAATCAGTGAGGGTAAACTGGAAAGCGCACAGCTCAGTGATTGTGAGAAGCTCTCCCCTGTCCCTTCATGGGATGTAATGGGAAACCATTTATTTATTATTTATAGTGTACATACATGGTTTCGCATTACATCCCATTAAGGAATTGGGGAAAGCTTCTTACAACCAGACCTGCAGATTTACACCGGTTCCGAACGGTAATTTGAGAAGCTTTTTTATGGCTAAATACTGGATAGTGTCGCTGTCACTATGGAGATGACCGCCGCCGAAAGAAATTTAAGATGGTCAAGAGCAGGGATCGAACCCAGAATCTCATGTACAAGAGGCGCGCACACTAACCAGTGCACCACCGACGGCCGACCTATAATTAGCTACAGATATGCAAAGCAACTTTAAAAGTAAGCTCACAATAAAAAAATTACACACGCTGTCTCCGGCAACCCAAGTGGGTAGTTGCAATCCTTCAGAATCCTTCAGAATCTTTCGCATTGAGCGTTCTTTATCTAATAACAAAAATGTTGTAACTGCTGATGCAACTGTATTTTATTTATAACGATTTATTCTTTTTTTATAATTTTATAGTGAAATTTAATTACTTTTATTGATATTTCCATGAAAACTATGTTTTTTTCCATTTTCTGCACACAAGTAAAATAAAATTGCAAACAAATAAACACATGTAACCAACAGCTGATTCGAACATTGGTTTTATTTACATTCTAAATTGTCAAAGTCAACTTGTTTTCATGACACCAAATGAAACCAACATTGGTTTGCAAAAACGACAATTAGTAGTTTCTATGATAACCCTGACTAACTCCTAATATAGCTTCTTCTGTGCGTTAAATGTATTCCCGTATTAAAAATATTTACCCCCATCCCTGGGGGTAAGGATTTAAATATCCCAAACGAAATATGAAAAAAGTTACCCCAAAAACGGTCAAATTTTAAATGAAAAATAGCTCAAGAAAGTTGATAATTTGACACATAAAAAATCGTCCTAAAGAAATGTGACATTAAGTATGTTCTTCTCCACGACTTTGTATGGGGAATCTGAACTAATCATAAACTAATCGTAAAGTAGACAGTCAAAATATCTCTCGACGGGGTTGCCAACAAAGAATATGAGTGAGGCGTTATGTTTCTCTACTCTCTCTTACTCTCTTCGTTGAATATCTAAATATACGCTCAGTTTTTTGCTAATGATATTGTATACAGGGTGATTCAGGAAGTTCCGGACAAATTTCACCAGCGCACTGTGGGCCAGCATTGCCGAATTTTGGCCATAATTAAACCAATGAGGATAGAAGTAAAAAAAATAACGGAAAGGGGGTTTAGGAGGTTGCTGATCACGAATGTGGAATCAGAATTTAAAATTTCAAAATGGCGGATCCAATATGGCGGCCATAAATTTTTAAATTTCTATATATGAAATTTTAATCAATTGGTTTCAAAGGATTAGGGGACGCTTATTATGAATCCGGATTAAAAAATTTAAAATTCAAGATGGCGGATCCAATATGGCGGCCATAAATTTTTAAATTTCTATATATGAAATTTTAATCAATTGGTTTCAAAGGATTAGGGGACGCTTATTATGAATCTGGATTAAAAAATTTAAAATTCAAGATGGCGGATCCAATATGGCGGCCATAAATTTTTAAATTTCTATATATGAAATTTTAATCAATTGGTTTCAAAGGATTAGGGGACGCTATGAATCCAGGTTAAAAAATTTAAAATTCAAGATAACGGATCCAATATGGCGGCCATAAATTTTTAAATTTCTATATATGAAATTTTAATCAATTGGTTTCAAAGGATTAGGGGACGCTTATTATGAATCCGGATTAAAAAATTTAAAATTCAAGATGGCGGATCCAATATGGCGGCCATAAATTTTTAAATTTCTATATATGAAATTTTAATCAATTGGTTTCAAAGGATTAGGGGACGCTTATTATGAATCCGGATTAAAAAATTTGATTTAAAAGCGGCTGAAGTTCACATTCAGCGCTAGTTTCTTCTATATGAATGACTTCACTAGATGGTCTGCAAAGCAACTTAGCTTCTGTAACTAAATTATAGGTTGGCACCACTTATTTTTGACTCTAAACGCATTTTTGTGTAGAAATTTTTCGAAAGATTATTGTCTAAAAGAAATCTTAATGCTTCTTCTGTAGTTTTGACTGTCGGATATGTCGAAAGCTTTTTTTTAAATCTCCAAAAGACTGATTGCTTAAAATTTGGTTAATAATGAAGCCTAAATCGTCCATTTTACTTTTTTTTGCCGCAAACCGTACAGGCATTAAAATTCTTAATGGGTCGTTCTTCAGATTATTGCTGACTTGTGAAATGTCTTTTCGCTTGCTACGTTCAGACATGTTCTTATAATCTACTTTGGGACGACCAGGCATATCTAATCTATTTGTCCTTAATTGCAGCAGCGTATTCCTTGGCGTTTTTTCCCCTTTGTGTTTGATTCTTCAGCCAAAAATTTCAATAAAATAAAATCTTAAACGTGTTAATTTACAAAAACAAATAAATGTGTGCTGTTATTTCGCTTCCAAAAACAAAAACAAACATATTTGCATTTCAGTAAAATGGCCATAACTTTGGAACTGTAAGACCTCTGGGCCTCGTTTAGATCAAATTGAGGTTATGTGAATTTTTTTCCATTTTTTTCCCGAAAGCTCTGTATTTCGGCGATTTGACGTTTTTCTACTTAAAGACCTTTCCAACAAGCCCAAAAACAAAAAAATCCGACCACTGGCTCAGAAGTTAGAAACTTTACCCTACTACCCTCCGACCACCAATCCGAAAATTTTGAACCCGCTGCCATTTCGCACCCTTGCATTTTCGGACATGGTCCTAGTGGACTTTTCTTCATGAAATGAGCCCAGGAATACGCTGGAGAAATTTGTTCGGAACTTCCTGAATCACCCTGTATAATTACTTATATGCAAATTCCAACGATGGTTACATAAAATATCATAATGTATGTAAAAGGTATGAAATATTCAAGATAAGACGCGAGAGAGTAATTCGTTTGGGTGCCTGTATCGACTTTTTAGTTGTCTTTTACGAGGGTTGCCAAATTGCTCACTAATATTGGTCGTCTACTTCTTGATCGTCTTTGAAGCATTACAAGAGTTGCCTTTTATATTTCTGGCCTAGGCAATTTTCAGTGTTGTCAGCTGCAGTCTGTTCAAAAATGTTTCATGGTAATTAGAGCGTGTTCACGTGCCAACTTTATTCTGGTTCTTTCAGTGGCCGGAAAAATGCTTCTCAGTCAAAAAAATTTAATTAACTTGTGACGATTTTCGTATATTTCACAACTTTCGACGGAGATTATCAAGGAAAGATTGCATTGGAGAATTTTAATTTATGTATGCCGAAATTCAAAGTTTATGGCCAAGTGAAAATATTTAAATTGCATTGTAAACTAGACATATTCTGATTAAGTATGGAATAAAATGCCCGGAAACTGTCTCTTTGTTTCTCTGATCTCAGGCCCTTGCTCTTATCATGAAATTTTCGATGACATTTTGAGAAAGAGGTGGCTCTAGCAATTGAATTGAATTGGAATTGTTTGTGGTTTATTCGCATTGACCAGAGATTTCACACAACTACAAGGAAACAAATCACACGGCGTTGAATCGCATGAACTTGGTAAAACCTATAACATCGGAATTTGGAAAGACCGAATGTCTGGATATCGTGGCACCATCAAATCGATTGGTTCATGAGTGTTGTGACAGGTGGCTCCGTTATGTTGAAACCTCATGTTGTCCAACATCCATACCATCCAGTTTAGGTCACAATAACTCTGTTATTATGTTCCCTCACGTTTCCGATGTCATTTGTAAAATAATAATGCTCAATCACGCCCCCTGACCAAAATCATCATCAAACATTTGCTTGTGGTGGAGGCATTTGATTCTCATGGATCACGTGCGGCTGTTTTGAGCCCCAAATTCGACAATTTTGTTTTCTAACGATACTGTATGTTAATTTTGCACCATAGGACCTGTATGAGATGATGAGGGAATGGAAGGTCCTTGACGGCATTTCGTTCTCTGATCATAAATACATTGGATTCCAGCTAGAAGTAGTTCGTTGCAATGTGGGGAAGCCTGACTGGACCCTCAATGAAAATTCCTGTAAGAGTTGATTTGAATCAGAAACATCTGTGGGGATAATGTGCGTAGATGACATAGATAATGTAGCGGACCGGGTCACGAGTGCTCTCAACAAGTAGCTGAAAAACTCTTGACCAGGAACGAAGCCAAGGGGAAAGAAGATTCCACCACCCTGGTGGATTGGAGAACTTGCGGATATAAGGAAGTCATGCAAACGACTATTTAACAGAGCCAAGTGCTGGGCTTGGAGAGTTACAAAGTTGAGCTAAGGCGATATAAGTAAGCAAGTAGACAGGCGAAAAGAAGCACGTGGATGATCTTCTGCAAATCAATAGAAGGCACGTCCGATGAGTCGAGGCTAAGGAACATACCGGCGTCAGAGAATTCGATGATAGATTACCTGATGTACTCTTCTGGGCTGTGGACAACATCTAGTGGTGATTCATTCATACTGCTTATGGACAATCGTTTTCCTGTCTACCCACTGCACGAGGATATCACTGCAGGTGAACATATCCATCATAAATCAGAGTTGTTTTTGAAATTATTACTAAAGCCATGCCCAAATAAACACTCTACGCCAAATCCTACAAAAGACCCACGAAAAGCAAATCGATTCATTCCATTTTTTTGTCAAATATAAAGCTGCTTTCGTTGGCCCCATACGGGGAAAATTGTACGAAGCTATGTCTGAACTTGGGATTCCGGCAAGACTGGCCCGTCTCTGTAGAATGACCTTGACAAACGACAAATCAACAGTGCAGGTGAGGAAAGATCTCACCGAACCATCCTGTACCAAGCGAGGGCTGAGACAAAATAGCCAATAAAACAAAAAAAGCTACAGAGCCTCATTGTTGGTTGGTAATGTTGACATAATTTGTTTTCAAAGACCTACAAAAATAATATTACGTCGTCTATTAATAATCCAATTGAAGATAAACCCATTCTTAGTTTCTTTAATTTCCCAACTGCAGTTATTGCAGTCGCAGCTTTGAAAGGTATCTAAAGATTCGCCGAATACATAACACCTTGAATAGGGCTGTGCTTATTTCTTCTAGGAAGCTGTTTGCTGTTTGCATTTGGTTTGTTTACTACCTCTGTGGTTCACTAACAACTTTGCGACATTTTTCGCCAAATTCATTTCCGTTTCCACAAAATGTTTTGCTTTACTAACAATTTTCTCGAACAGTGAAGTGAGTCACATGGCTTTCTCGCCTGGAACGCAAAGTAGAATTCCTGTTACCATTTTGAAGAGCAAGAGAGGAAAATGTTATAGTGCCTAAAGGTGTGTTACCCAGTCATGTAGTGTCGTTGGTTGTAATATTCTTTGTTAGCTTGGATGATGGTGTGGTGGGAACTACGAGGGCGTATGGATGTGTAAAAAATATATAAAATATAAATATATATATTACTAACGTAATATAGTTTAAATGGCGTAAAAACTCGCCACGGTATAGTCAGTCCTTAATTCCGTTCCCTTGTGCAGTTCAACTATGCAATTATGCTGTGTGTTTAAATAAACACAGGAATCTGTATTATATACTGAGAGACAAATATATTAGTACAGGGTGGACCATTTAAACCTTCCTACTGCTTTTTGGTAATAATAAAAAAATACAAATTAGCTGCTTCGAAATGATTTTTCGTTTATTTGGAACCGTACGAATTTGTTTTGATATCTTGTGGAATATGATGTCGAATAAATGGTAGCCGCCAGTGAGAATGGCGCAATGTGCTCGTGTTTCCGTATTTTACATCACTTTTCGAAGTTTTTTGGACAGAATAGCGAGATCGTCATGTCGAATATTGTCTTCTAAGTCTTCAAGTGTCGGTGGCTTGTTGGCATAAACTTTGGACTTCAATGGTAAGAAAAGAAGAAAAATGAGTATCATCGCTCATGGTACTTGTTTGCCAAAATTCATCGACGATTTCTGTGATGTCCAATACAAAATTCGCACAGTCCAACCGACGTAGCATGTCGAATAACAGGCGACATAGAGACTTCCAATGGATGCCCACCTATAAACAACGGCGATGACTGGATGTTGAAGGTGATCTCTCAACGCCGGCCTCCGCCGTCTGATTGTTCTCATCAGACCGGCTCAGAGGACGACCAAGAAAGCCGGTAGCGACAAATCCGACATGCGACAAAGCACCTCTCTATTCTAGGCGGAGGCCTTGAAGTCGGTTTCCATAGGTTTCTGGCCAGTTACTAGCTCAAAATCCATCCTGCATGATAATAATAATATCTCTCTACCGCCCAAACTAAAGCCAAGCTATAGTTTTCAGTTTGATAATATCCCATCTCAATGGCAGATAAACTCTTACTTGCAAAGTCCATCATTATCATTGAATTGCAACCAGACTGCTTCCAAAGCCACAGGACTTGCACCAGTATTTGTTCGTGTTCTCAATTTAGGATCGAAATACGAGAGGCTCGGTATTTCGAATTACGTCGTCTTCAATTTGCAGAAGACTTCTTCTTCTCTATGACCCCAAACAAATGTTGCTTCTTTTATAAGCAGTATCCTGAGAGGATCGGTCATATCTACCAAATTTGGTCAATGTACGTTAACAAACGCAGAAAACTGCATACCACCTCTTTTGACTTTGGAGCTCTATATTGTTGTATGACTTTTACTTTTTCAGGATCTGCAGTGAAACCATCTGCTGAAAACACGGGTCCAAGAAACATGAGCTTTTTGGCTTTCCATACACATTTTGCTTGGTTTAAGGTTACATAGATTCCCTTTAAACGACTTCAATGCTTCATCATGATCTTTGTCCCGGTTTATAAATACAATAATGTAGTCGATATAATTTAGAGGGTTTCGGCATGTAGGAAACATACCTTCGATAATTTCTTCAACAATTTCGGGATCAGAGTTTACCCCAAACATCAATCGTTTATATCCAAACAAACCTTAATGTGTCACAAGGATTGTGATTTGAAGATTTGCCTCGTCCAATTCTAGCTAGTGCTATGCAGATTTCAGATCCAGTGTAGAAAATATTTTACCCGACTTCTATCTTCTCATAAATGGCACAAATATGCACGATGAAAAATCTGTCTTTCTTTGTTGTTTGGATGCAAATATAAAGTGTGTTTGGAGCTTATAGCAAATATAATATACTTGTGTCCAAACACATTGTGTTTGCTATTAATATGTTATAATATATGTGTTTGCGACCCAAATATATCCATGTTTGTGATACAAACACAGCTGTGTTTGTTGCACTGTTTATGCTCTCTCGAGAACAAAAGTCTATCTCGTAAGTGCGTATCTGCATTTTTGCATTTTATCAGTCAGTGAGTCACAAATATTCCTGAATGTGCGTGGAAATTGCATATGAAGTGTTTCTTATTTTGTCTGTTGTATTGCGTTCTAGTTACATGTATTCAATCGTCAATGGTTCATTGAACAGAGGATATCAAAAGCGCTTGATCAGTGAAAAAAGAATAGGCGAATGTTCGGACGGTTAAATGGTTTGTGATGTTACTTTGGGTTTAGTGTATGTGTTTCGTATTTATGTATGTGTGCTACCTAAGTGAGAAACAATTTTGAGGAATGAAATTGGAAAGAGCAACAACGTGAAGACTTTTATCTGTCCGAGCCTTTACTGAAACAATCGGTACCGCGGACCAGTTTTGAAATAAGTGTAATAAAAACAAACAAGTAATTAATCCACGCTTGCCTTGCATGAACTTGATTTGTATATAAATATCTTGTTTGTGTACCAACGCAAAGTGATAACCAACGCATAGCTGAAACCTTATGAAAACAAAAACTTGAGAGACAACAAAGAAAGGAGAAGCAAAAGAGCAGCAGATTTTCATTTCATGAAAAAAAAACAAATAATGCATTCAATGCAAATAAATGTAAAAAGGGCCGTTTTAAATATATTAATTTTGTGTATTAATTATTTATAAATGTGGATTTATATTGTTGAAATAAATTATAATAAATAATACAAATATATTGAAATCGAAGTATAATTCGTTTCTAAATATTGTTATGTTTGGGAGGAAATTCGCATATGTTTCCACGTAAGTGTATGTAGGTTTGGGGGAACACGAGAATGTTTCCACGTAAGTATATGGATATTTTGGATGAAGAACGCATATGTTCCACGTAAAATCATACATGTTTGTCAGTAAACTTGATACTGTTTGCATTTAAATACAAGTAAGTTCAGGACTTGCAAACATATGAATGTTCGAAATGTGCTCCAAACATATACATGGTTCCTGCAGAATATGTTTTGGAAAACATGTTAGAGATGCCGTTATTTTTCAACGTGTGGGCAAGGGATAATTTTCAACACAATGACGAATGTCGTCATTTCCTTTGAAGGCAACAACTATTGGAGAAATCCATTTACTGGCACCGGAACCTGATTCTGGGATGTAATGGTATACCAACCATTTTTTTTTAATAAAGTTCCAAAAATACTACTACTTTTATAAGGGTACACTTCCATCCAAAACCCATCATATTCAACAAATAGTTCCTAATAAGTTTATAGCGCTCCCGGTCTATCAATCTTATTCGTCAACATTTTTTAATGAACCGTATAATTAATCACATTTGCATAACCAACCATACAAATAAAAAGAACCATCCCGAAAAAAACGAAGATTTTGACTATAAATTCGTTATGTGTGACCACGCCCTTTTGTTCAATTTCGCCCATATTTACAGCAGATCTTAGAATATGTACATCTAAGCAACATACCCAATTTTGTTCAAATACCGTTAACAGGAGCAGAAATAATGGATTTTTAATTTGTGATTTATATGGGAGGTACCACTGTCGTCGCCATTAGTATGCCTGCGAAGTTTCAGCTCGATTGGATCACGGGAATAGGATTAAAAATCAATCAAAAAATATAAAAAAGAGCTGGGTTTAGGGCTTATGAACCGGGTCAATCACCGGCTCATATTTTCTAATCGAATGTGCAAGCGTCATGGCGTCCTAAACGAGTTTCGTTTCTAATAAAAGTTTTTTGTATTTGGGGTGGATATAAATCGTTTGCGGCAAACAGACTAACAGTTTAGTGTAAACGTTTGTTGTTTCTCATAAACGTTTTCAGAGCCTATTGGTGAGATAAATCGTTTACGGCAAAAAAATAACCATTTTGTTGCAAATGATGTTGGTGTCCCATAAAAGTTTTTGTCTACATGTGAAGCGATATGTTTGTAGAAACAAATGTTCGGTTCAAAAGCTCATCTAGCGTATACTAGTTGGCTAAAATTTTGTTTGTGCGGAACGACATTTTTTTGTGAATTTTAAAATGAACTTTTAATGGACCTATCTTAAAAATATTTGAATTTGCTACCAGGGTTTATTGGCTGAGTAGCAGCTATAAGGCGATATGAATGAATTCTCATTCCTTGCAGTTGCTCACATTTGTCACTGATGTCCCTAGGACTATTACTTCATATAAGGGTTAAAAATAATAACCCAAGTTGCAACTTTTGCCCACGACTGTATAAAACGAGTAGTTTTTAAATGTGCATACATGACCAAAAATTAAATTTATTCATTCATTATGTTCATTTAACAGTTACTGTGTTGTTGTCAAGTGTTAACCTGTCAGCACTCCCGTAGAACATGTCCCCCACATGCACCCCAACCAAAGTACATGTGAAGTAATGAATTTTTGTTGCCCAAAATGAGCGGCAATGTAAAATTACGCCCTGAAACATGAAGAAGAAGAGTACACTTTGGTTTGTAAAAATTAAAATCTTACACTCGTTTTTCATAAAAATGTTGGGAGTCTGTAGCGTCGTGTATTGTTGAAACGCTTTACCGTTTAGACTTTAATGCATATCGTGTTCGCTTCAGAGATGGGTGTTATCAATTCATAAGTAAACTGTGCAACAACTAGTGTTGAAATTGGTGCCGCAAATATCAGTGGCTTAGAAAACAGCAACTATTTGGTTGGAAACCAGAAAGATTAAAATTGTTGTGCGGTATTTTAAGCTGGTGGAAGAAAGTCATAAAAGGAATGCACGCTGAATAATCTGTCTTCTTTTGTTGTTTGGGTGCAAATGTAACGTGTTTGTAGATTGTCACAACTATAATATATTTGTGTCCAAATACATTGTGTTTGCTAGTCAATATTACATGTTGGAGCCACGATGATTAATTTGTTATAATATATGTGATTGTGACCCAAAATGGCTTGTTTGTTGAAGACAGCTGAAAATAAAAACGTGGCAGACGGCAAAAAAAAACTAAAAGAAGCAGATCTTCAGTTTATGAAACCAATATTTGCACGTAAGAATATAGATGTTCCAAGCATATATATTGTTCCTGTATAATGTACCAGGGGTCGTTTTCGCAGCATGTGGCACTTACGAGCATACACAATTACGTTAGATTTTACCATTTAATAGAAAAAATATATAACAAAACAATGTTTAACTGAAAGGGTCACGGAGAACACAGGACGTCAACGAATTTTTTCCATACATTTCTGCCCCTCGCAATTGATATAATTTGATTCCATGATAGTTCACTTGGTTTATATTCATTTTCCAGACATCGCTCTCACGTATTTGATAAGACATAGAATCTTGTGGATTACATTTAACATAGAACCACTGTGGACATTTAAGGATATGGCCGATCCAAGTCAATTTTGTTCTATGTATATTCAATTTAATAGGAATATTATATATTCCGAGGTCTTTATTATAAATTTTATTTGGTCAGAAAACACGGACTATTTGCCTCAGACATCAATTGATAAATGTTTAGACCTTCGTCAAAGTGATCTCCTAGAGCTCCAAGTTCTGCAACTTTATTATAGTGCACACTTCACACTGCAGCCGAATATTAACAATTTAGTCTTCCGTGGGATCTTTTTATTCCATTAGATTTTGTGCAGGTTTAAAAATACAACATAGACCTTATACATCCGATAGTTTATGCCTAATGTGGAACCACCCTCCTTAGTAATATTGCATTCCAAAATAGGTGATTGATTCCACAACTTTAATAACCGAACCGTCAACTGTTACTGGACATATTCCATTCCGTGCGAAGACGCATTTGCTTTTTCTTCTTAACATTTTCTCCTAATCTTACTTCCTTCGTATTTTTGGAGATTCTGTTTAATATTGCTACCAAATTTGAGGCTCATCGGTTATATATCAACAGCGTGGTCAATGTTATGTAGGTGTTCACACATTTTCCACCAAATGCCGAATGGTGCTTCTGGAACAGTTGTTTCAATTGTCTTACGTAGACCAAACAACGCGAAGAAAAAACGCATCTCCGTGGTGAAATGTTGGCTTTCCTTTCCATTATGATGGTTGCCATTTACATTTCTGGCTTAGAACGTGTTGACGTGCGGGCTTTTTTTGTGGTTTCTTTAGTGATAAAAAAAATTCGCCTCAGCCAAAAAATGGAATTAACATTAACATTTTCGTACGATTATTTTTTACGACTTTCGACGTGGGTTATCAAGGCAGGAGTGCATTGATGAACTGAAGTCTTTATATGCCGATGATGCGCTATCCTTCAACACTATGGAAAACTGGTGTGCTGAATTTAATTGGTGTCGACGTTCGCGGTTGTTGTGGCAGGAAAAGTCGATGATATGCGTGCAATTTTATTGAAAGATCGCCATGTGCACCCAGAGAACTAATTGGTTAAGAAGAGGTTGTAGCAACCGTAACTTCGGTTGTTACCACCGAATTGGGGTTGCTACAACCGTATTGGGGTATTCACGACCGAATTTAGTCTTCACAATTGAAATTCGGTTGAAGCAACCTCGTTTCATAACACTACTCAACAAAATGAAAAAAATTTCATGTACTCCGGATGCGATAATTTTTTCTGTGTAGATAACCTTGACATGAGCTCGAAAAACGCAATAAAATTTTTTTTTTCGTTTGGTTTTTTTGTGTTTTTTTTTTTAAATTTTAAAAATTTTTTTTTGGTTAATTTGTTTTTGTATGAAAAATTGTTTCAGCAACTAACAAATCTCGTCAAAATATATACTAAATGGATGGTAGTAGACCCCAAAACATAAATAATGCTACAGCGGTCGTAATCGGTTGTTGAATCAGGAATTTTACAAAATTTTACCGAAAATTTACAAGTGAAAGCCCCTTAAAGCATTTTAAAAAAATATTAATTCACAGAGTGCATTTTTTTTGTATTTTATACGCAATGTGGCAGGTTTTAGAAATCAAACAAGCTACTTTTTAAGAAAATCCATCAATTAATAATGAAGTTGTGAATTTTTTCGCTAAAGCCCTCAGAATCTACTTTTTAGTTCGAACATTGCATTTTACCTTTGAAATTATCTCACTAGTCAACCAAATGAAAAAATGATGAAAAAGGCTGTGTCAACCTCTAATGAGGTTGTGTCAACCTCTAATGAGGTTGTGTCAACCTCCAATGAGGTTGTGTGAACCTCTAATGAGGTTGTGTGAACCTCTAATGAGGTTGTGTGAACCTCTAATTCGGTTAAGACAACCTCAGAATTCGGTTACGGCTAATTCGGCTGTCTCAACCGAATTTTTCTGTGAGTGTAGGTATTTCAGGATGAACATTGCCAGATATCACTTACTTTCGCAAGTAACCTCAAAATGAGCAACCGTTCGCGAGGATTTGAATGCAATACCAATCCAAGTAATTTTTGTTACATGTGCGGAGAATACGTTTCTGAAAAAAACAAGCGTTGTTTTTCACCTAAATTGAGAGATTCATTTGAAGAGAGCTTCAATTTACAGGTGTCAAACATAGATGAGCGGTGGACACCAAGTGCTCTATGCCCAAGGTGCTACGTTCAGCTAGCTGACTCAAAGTAAGTGTAGATTACGAAATTCAAGAACATATATAACTTATTATTGAAATTCTTTCAGACGACAGCCGAGAATCGTCATGCCAATGCTTTGGAGAGAACCGCTTTGCCATGTAACAGATTGCTACTTCTGTCTTAGCAAAAAAAACCGGCGTGGGAAAAAATATACGATGGACTTACGCTGCTGTTTCAACAGTGACTTTTCCAGTGCCATTTTCCGAAGAACCAGTGGACCCGCAACCGTCCGTTTCAAGATGGGCATCTAATAATGAGGCGATAGATGCAACATCAGATCCGGAGACAGTAGAAACCACATCAGAATGCGAGTCAACATATACATTGCATGGAGGTCAACGCTTATGTTCGCAAGCAGAACTGAACGATTGGGTTAGAGAACTGAAACTCTCCAAGGAAGATGCAGAGTTGCATGCATCGCGCATGAAACAGTTCGGTTTCTTGGCTCCTGGTGTGGTGACAACAATCTACAGGAAGCGTCATGAACCATACGCAAGGTACTACACAAAAAAAGGTAACATCTGTTTTAGTAAGGATATTCGCGGATTATTTGGTGAACTAGGGTACTCTTACGATCCAGGAGAGTGGCGTCTTTTCATCGACAGCAACAAGCAGAGCCTTAAATTTTACTGCACAACGGAAACAAGAAACCCTCGATTCCAATTGCTCATGCCGTTGACACCAAGGAAACATACGAAGTCATGGACAATCTACTAAAGTGCCTAAACTATAAGAGGCACGATTGGAAAGTTTGTGCCGACCTTAAGGTTATCGGTATCCTTTGTGGATTACAAGGTGGATTCACAAAGTACTGTTGTTTTCTCTGCCTTTGGGACAGCCGCGATCGTCAACATCATTACACCAGGAGGAGTTGGACAGAACGAGTTAACTTCATCCCCGGCAGCGACAACGTGAAATGTACACCACTCATAAAAAAGGAAAATGTTTTTCTCCCACCTCTTCACATAAAGCTCGGACTCATAAAAAACTTCGTGAAAGCTCTCAACAGAGATGGTGAAGCGTTCGCCTATTTAAAAACCATTTTTCCTCACCTTTCGTCGGCAAAGATTAAGGAAGGCGTTTTCGACGACCCGCAAATTAAAAAGTTGTTGCAAGACCAACAGTTTGAGCACATTTTATCACCAAATGAAGCTGCAGCTTGGAACTCATTTCGGCAAATTGTTTCCGGATTTCTTGGAAACAACAAAAGCTCAAATTACAGAGTGATTGTCGAACAACTACTCCAAAATTATAAAAAAATTGGAGCAAATATGTCGCTTAAGATACATTTTCTACACTCGCACTTGGACTTCTTTCCGGACAACCTGGGCGATGTGAGTGACGAGCATGGCGAGCGTTTTCATCAGCAATTGAAAGAAATAGAGCACCGATACCAAGGATTTTGGAACGAAACTATGATGGGGGACTATATCTGGTTCCTGATAAGAGAAACAGACCCACAACAATATAAAAGAAAGACAAAAGCACATAATAAATTTTAATTTAATTTTAATTTTTTTTGTAATAAAAAAGAAAAAACCTTACCATAGACAAAGTTTTTGTTGCATTTTTCAAGCTCATCTGAAGGTTATCTACACAGAAAAAAATACTTCATTAGAAGTACATGATATTTTTTCATTTGGTTGACTAGTGAGATACTTTCAAAGGTAAAATGCAATGTTCGAACTAAAAAGTAGATTCTGAGGGCTTTAGCGAAAAAATTCACAACTTCATTATTAATTGATGGATTTTCTTAAAATGTAGCTTGTTTGATTTCTAACACCTGCCACATTGCGTATAAAATACAAAAACAAAATGCACTCTGTGAATTAATATTTTTTTAAAATGCGTTAAGGGGCTTTCACTTGTAAATTTTCGGTAAAATTTTGTAAAATTCCTGATTCAACAACCGATTACGACCGCTGTAGCTAGCCGATGAATGAAGACGCACATTATTTATGTTTTGGGCTCTACTACCATCCATTTAGTATATATTTTGACGAGATTTGTTAGTTGCTGAAACAATTTTTCATACAAAAACAAATTAACCAAAAAAAAAAATTTTAAAATTTAAAAAAAAAAAAACCAAACGAAAAAAAAAATTTTATTGCGTTTTTCGAGCTCATGTCAAGGTTATTTACACAGAAAAAAATACTTCATTAGAAGTATATGACATTTTTTCATTTGGTTGACTAGTGAGATAATTTCAAAGGTAAAATGCAATGTTCGAACTAAAAAGTAGATTCTGAGGGCTTTAGCGAAAAAATTCACAACTTCATTATTAATTGATGGATTTTCTTAAAAAGTAGCTTGTTTGATTTCTAACACCTGCCACATTGCGTATAAAATACAAAAAAAAAATGCACTCTGTGAATTAATATTTTTTTAAAATGCTTTAAGGGGCTTTCACTTGTAAATTTTCGGTAAAATTTTGTAAAATTCCTGATTCAACAACCGATTACGACCGCTGTAGCTAGCCGATGAATGAAGACGCACATTATTTATGTTTTGGGGTCTACTACCATCCATTTAGTATATATTTTGACGAGATTTGTTAGTTGCTGAAACAATTTTTCATACAAAAACAAATTAACCAAAAAAAAAATTTTAAAATTTAAAAAAAAAAAACCAAACGAAAAAAAAAATTTTATTGCGTTTTTCGAGCTCATGTCAAGGTTATTTACACAGAAAAAAATACTTCATTAGAAGTATATGACATTTTTTCATTTGGTTGACTAGTGAGATAATTTCAAAGGTAAAATGCAATGTTCGAACTAAAAAGTAGATTCTGAGGGCTTTAGCGAAAAAATTCACAACTTCATTATTAATTGATGGATTTTCTTAAAAAGTAGCTTGTTTGATTTCTAAAACCTGCCCCATTGCGTATAAAATACAAAAAAAAATGCACTCTGTGAATTAATATTTTTTTAAAATGCTTTAAGGGGCTTTCACTTGTAAATTTTCGGTAAAATTCCTGATTCAACAACCGATTACGACCGCTGTAGCTAGCCGATGAATGAAGACGCACATTATTTATGTTTTGGGGTCTACTACCATCCATTTAGTATATATTTTAACGAGATTTGTTAGTTGCTGAAACAATTTTTCATACAAAAACAAATTAACCAAAAAAAAATTTTTAAAATTTAAAAAAAAAAACCAAACGAAAAAAAAAAATTTGTTGCGTTTTTCGAGCTCATGTCAAGGTTATCTACACAGAAAAAATTATGGCATCCGGAGTACATTTTGACTGTTGACTAGTGTAATTGATCCGGTTGTGACAACTGAATCTAGAATAATATTCGGTTGGAGTAACCAAATGTGGCATCAATTGAGATGCAACAACCGAATTTGGCGTCAATTCGGTTGTCAATATCGAAATTTGTATCAATTCGGTTCTAACTACTGAATTTGGTATCAGTTCGGTCGTAATACCCGAATCACCGAGGTAACAACGACCGCCTTCGGTGGCAATTCCGTTGCTGTAACCGAACTACAAATGAATTCTGTAGGTACAGCCGAATTAGTTTCAATTCGGTTACCACAATACTATGTATTTAGAACTGAACGTTTAAAATTCTATAAACAAATATTATATTAAACGAAGTTACAGGATATATACTTGTTCCTGTCGCGGCGATATCAAGATTTGTTTCCGGTTATTAAGAAAGGTAAGTAAAAATATTGTAATTATGATTTGTTATTAAATCGTCTTATTTTCCAAAAATGCCTAAGCAGTTATCAACAGTTTTGAAGCTTTCAAGGATTTGATGCAATAATCTGTATATGAAACGGTTTAGGACCTTAATCAAGAGATACAATACGTTAGAATTAGGGCGGTGATCCATGATGTCCGGGACTTCAACAGACAGTGACATAAAAACCAAAAGTGTTACCCTAAAGATTACCCTATATAAATGACTTTATTTGGTCACTTTGGAATTTTCTTTATAAGAATACAGGAAAATACATCATCACCTCGTAATAAGAAAAACTTTCAAAATTCATTTGTCGCACTGCGTAAATTCGTTTGTCAGAACCTGTAATGAGTTTGTGTCTACCTCTAGTGAGGTTTTGTCAACCTCCAATATGATTGTGCCAACCTCTAGTGAGGTTTTGTCAACCTCTAATGAGATTGTGTCAACCTCCAATGATGCTGTGTCAACCTCTACCGAGATTGTGTCAACCTCTAACGAAATTGTGTCAACCTCTAATGACGTTGTGACAACCTCTAAATTTGGTTACGCCTAATTCGGCTGTCTCAACCGAATTTTTCTATGAATGTGGCAGACCGTGAAATGGCGGCAACCTTGGCCAGTACTTTCACTCCCATACATTCAATACTGCAAGAACATACTTTCTCACCTACATAGGGACATTTGGCAGTAAAAAAAATTGGTCGCGGTGGATACCGCATAATTTGCCAATCGCTCAAAATGATCGTTGTCGATTAAATAAATAAATAAATGGTTTCCCGTTACATCCCATGAAGGGCTTAGGGAGAGGTTCACACAAACCAGTGAGCTGTGCGCGTTCAAATTTTACACTAACAGATTGGGACCTACAATTTTACACCGATTCCGAACGATATTTTGAGAAGCTTTTTCATGGCTAAATACTCAATAATGTCGTCGCAGAAATTTAAGGTGGTCGTACTGGAGAGAGGTCGACAAAGAGAAAAACCATGATTCCGCAGTAAGCATCAGAAATCCTTGCGAAAGCTTGGTATTACCAACTCGATAGATATCAAGCAGGTTGCAAAAATTCGGTATCTTTGTTTTGTAAGGCCTCTATCCCCCAGGCTCGTTTGAAGTCAATTACGGGGGAGGTCCCAAAACTAACCGGCCTAACAAATAAGACACAAAAAAGTTGGGAAAAATTGGAACATAATCTCCTTTTAGCGCGATACTCTTTTTCCAGCGATATTCAATAGTTTCAATACCCTACTTATAGTAATAACTGTCAAACTCCTTAAAATAACTATCAACCGCAGATTCCAACTCTTCATTGTTGGCATTTTTTTACCAACGAGACAGTTCAAGTTTGGAAATAAAAAACAGCCCGAGGGAGTTAAATCTGTCGAACGAGGTGCGTGATGAAACAATTCAAACTTTAGTTTATTAATTTTGGCAATATCAATAGTGGATGTGCGAACTGCAACATTGTGTTAAAGAAACAACACTTCCTTTTTCGCCAAATGCGGCCTTTATTCCACAATTCCATCATTTAAACGCTGCAACAAATTATCATAATATTCGCCGTTGGTTCTGAAGATAATCAATAATAATTATCCCATGCGCATTATAAAAAACAGACGCCATGACTTTGCCTGCTGATGGAACCGTCTTCTTTGGACACGATTCTCCCATTCCAGTTCAATGCTTGGACTGTTCCTTTGTCTCAAGGGTTAAGTGGTGACCCAAGTCTCATCCATGGTTATAAATCGACGCAAAAATTCCGCCTTATTGCGGCTACCCAATATTTTACAGTGGTAAACAAAGGAGCAGTCTCCCCGCGAGTAGAATCTAGCTCGGCTTTAATATTGCTTGGACTGAGACCTTTCGAATAGAAGTATTGATTTACATAACGGTGACCAATTTTTTCCATGTTTACAAATTCACTGAGATCGTTTACTTTTGATGGCTCAAACAAAAGTACTAAACAACGTGGCGCCTTGGAACTTTAAACATATCGCACCCTAAATACAAAAGCGTCACAACTCAAAATTTCGAGATTTTAATTTTTTGCTTAAATACAATCACCGAGGACTATTTCTATCTGCTGTGAAAATCTGGGGTCAGTTTCTCTTCCCTTTCGCCAAACAAATCCAGTATTAATATGTCTATGTTTGGGACATTTCATATATTTTTTAACTTTCCACCTCAGTTTTTTGCCTCTACTGAAAATTTGTCAATTTTGATTTGTGACACTTTTGTATTTAGGGTGCGATATGTTTTATAAGTTTGACACTTTTCACCAAAATATTTTTTTTGAAACTACTGGCATCATCTACACGTCCGGTCGGCTTGTTTTGGGACCGCCCTGGTAAGTAAGTAGATAATACCCAATTCCATCATGTCACCTTACACTTGTAAAACATTAAACAATTTATTAAATACTAAAAAAAACTCTGATTAAAATGTGATTATACCTGAATCGTTTTCATTCATTATTGTAGATGCAATACTAGGGTGCGCAACTCTGGTACTGACTCTAACTACTCCAAGAAGTTCTTTTCTCTTTCAACTCCAAGCTGAGTGACGATACTGGTGAGTACTTATCGTTGTAAAAATATAGACGCTGATCATTCAGACCAGAAATATAAAGCCCTGCACCTCTGTCATTGTGAGGAGCTGTCCTTAATGTGATGATATGTTGTAAGGGGCAGCGACGCTTCATTTTTAAAATTTCATTCCATTCAAGTCAATTTATACCTCCCACCTGTGTATTCAGTAAATATGTTTTGGTCTTGTGTTGCCTGCCTGTAACGTATTGTGATGTTGTGTTTGGTTTAACTTTAGTTTTAACCAAAAACTTAATTGTTTACGCAGCGGGTAACCATTTGCACATATCTAACTACACATGTATGTATTTTTATGTGCACTATATTTCTTTTCAAGGGGTCTCACCTACTGTCTGCACCACATTTTACTACGTACACGATACTAACATATGTCTGGCTGCACATAAATCATTTCTCGTTGGTCCCTTTGGATCTTATCTGCTTTTTCGTCCAGGTTAGCTGGTGGCCGCTGTGTGTTTACTGTTAGGCTTTCGTCAGGTCAGGCATAAGTACATGATTGCATATTCCACGAAAAGGGGTTGGAAAGGACATTTACTCTACACATTGTATGATAAATAGTATTTAATTATGTTTCATTTAGCACATCATTTTTGGAGAAAGGTTTGATTGTTAATGGGAGGGCATGTAAGGTCTCCTTTAAGACATTTTCGCCATTCAGAGTTCAATGAGCCTGAAACGGATTTGTGATTGTGGATCAAGTGTAGTAAGTAGTTATATCAGTTGAGGCTGAAAGTGATGTAATTAAGAGGTTATTTTAAGGTGAATGGGTTGTGTTTATGATAACGACATTTCGCAGGCTTAACATCATTTGAAACGTGTCGAATCTAGAGTTTCACGAAACCATTCCAAAAGTACCGGGGCTAAGAGGAAGAAAGTATGAATTTATTTTAGTGACGGGATATCTACATTAAAATTTGCCATGACAATGAGTTAGATACTTCGTGTAACCGAATTTATGCTCTAGAAATTAATTTTCCCCAGTTATGCAAAATCTATAAAAGAACAACGATGGGGTATGTAAATGCAAGTCTTCACTTAGGTTCTCAGAAACGTTCAGGCAGCTGCTATATACAGATTCTGTTTCAAGGATTGTGGAGCCGGACTTGGGACTTAGGAGTCGGAGTTCAGGAAATTGGCCCGGAATCGGAATTGGAATTGGGTTTTACTGCAAATTTCAAATATTACAAATTTCAAAAACTTCAAAAGGGAAACATGTGAGGAAAGACAATACTACGTCGAAGATTGTTGAATTTAAATATACTTAAATATATATAATTAAAATATCAGTCGATTCTTTGTAGAATAATTTATATCATATACAATATTCATTCATATAAAAATGAATTCATTCGTTAAACGACTTTGATAAAAACCACATCCCTTATTGGGCAAATGACAACTGTTTGGCTTTTTTTTGCGACAGAATTGTTATAGACATTGGTTAACATGGAATGCCCGACTCCGATCAGCACTATTTTTATCATGATCCAGATATTCTAACTTCTTATACTTCAGTCATCCAAATCTTAAAGTCCAGTTAAATCTTAAAGTCCAGAAAATGCATGAAATGCATTTGAAGAAAATGCATGCGCTGATCAGTTGCGAACATTTTTTAATTAATTTAATAAAATGAATACATGTGTTTCTTCTTCACTGATACCATTATATAAAAAAACAGAATTTAATTTTGTTTGGTTTATTGTGGAGTTAGAATCGGAGTTGGAGTTGGAAACCGAGTAGGAGTCTGAGGTCTGAAGTCTGAAGTTTAACACTCCGAGGTTGGAACCGGCAATTTCAACATATTAACGAATAACATTTGCATTATTTTGAAGGGTCAGGGAAGAGCTTCTCACACTCACTGAGCTATGCGCTTTCTCGATTTCAACTCTTTGATTAGGACCTCCAGTTTTCCACCGGTTCCGAACGGTTTTTGGAAAGCAAGTAACTCGATAGTGTCACCGTCACAAAGCGTAGTGAGCCGTCACAAAGTGACCGTGGCCGTCGATTACCATCGGCCAAAATTCAATATCTCCGCGAACACCTCCATTGTACCACCGACGGCCTTATGTCCAAACACAATGCGTCTGCTACATGTTTGAGACACATGATTATTCATGATTATTCCTGAATGTGTGTGTAAATATGGAGAAAGCATTTCTCCGCGCTACTAGTACCTGAGATATCCAATGACGATGGGACAATCGATAACCATATGGACGACGACGTCGACCAAGACGAGGTCAGAACAGCTATTGTCCGACTTAATAACAACAAATCCGCAGGAGCCGATGGATTACCGGCGGAGCTGTTTAAGGCTGGCATGCATCAACTCATTAGCAAAATTTGGTTAGATGAATGTATGCCCGGCGATTGGAGTCTCAGTGTACTATGTCCCATATTTAAAAAAGGTGACCCGAGTATCTGTTCCAACTACCGTGGAAGACGCCTTTTATCCATAGCATAAAAGGTTCTATCAAGTATAATGTGCGAAAGACTAAAACCAATTATCGCTGACCTGATTGGACCATACCAGTGTGGCTTTAGGCCTGGAAAATCGACAACTGACCAGATTTTCACGCTACGTCAAATCCTGGAGAAGACACACAAAAAACAAATCGACACCCATCATCTATTTATCGATTATAAAGCGGCCTTCGATAGTCCGATACGGGAGAAACTCTATGAAGCAATGTCTGAGCTTGTTATTCCTGCAAAACTCATACGCCTTTGCAGGATGACCTTGACGAACACCAAATCCGCAGTGAAAGTTGGTAAGGATCTTACCGAACCTTTCGAAACTAAGCGAGGCCTCAGGCAAGGCGACACCCTATCGTGCGATCTCTTTAACATCTTAATGGAGATCATTATGAGAAAAGCTGCAGTCAACATGAATAAAACCATCAGCAGCAAAAGTCACATGCTGCTCGCGTATGCTGAGATATAGATATCATTGGGCGCACAATTAGAGAAGTTACTGCGGTTTTTTCGAGAATTGAAAAGGAGTCAGCAAAAGTGGGTCTGACGGTAAATGAGGACAAGACAAAATTAATGGTTTCAACGAACAGGGCCTTCACGCGATTAGACCAAAGCGTGAACGTTGATAACCGTTATAACTTCGAGATAGTGGACGAATTTATATACGTCGGATCTGCCGTGAACAAAAACAACAACGTCAGCCTTGAAATAAAGCGTAGAATTGTGCTTGCGAATAGATGTTATTTTGGGCTAAGCATGCACTTTAGAGATAAAGCCCTCCCTCGAGTAACAAAAGTCCAGCTGTACCAGACTCTCATTCAACCTGTCTTGCTTTATGGCGCAGAATCCTGGGTCCTATCGCAAACAGACGAAACATCTGTAGGAGTCTTCGAGAGAAAAATACTGCGAAAAATTTATGGCCCAATAGTGCACAACGGCGAGTATCGGCGACGCATGAATCATGAGCTGTATGAGCTTTATCCTGACATTGACATAGTTAAGCGGATCAAGATAACGCGATTGCGCTGGCTAGGCCATGTCAGTAGAATGGATGAAGACGAACCAGCACGAAGGGTTTTCGAAACCGAACTGGAAGGAAGACGAAAAATAGGAAGACCAAGACTCCGCTGGAGGGATCAGGTTGACGAATCCCTGCGTACACTTGGTATTGCCAACTGGAGAAATAAAGCAAAAGATCGAACTGGTTGGCGAAATATGTTATCTTCGTTTTGTAAGGTCCCTGACCCCCGGGGTTGTCCGAGACCGGATAAGTAAGTAAGTAAGTGTGTAAATCAAATGAGTGTTTCTTATGTTGCCCGATCTGTAGCGTCTTAGTTCAGTCAGTCGTCAATCGTTCGTTTGGTAGAAAATACACGAATGCTTCGATGTAAGTCTATGGATATGTGGGATGAAACACATATATCGTTCCTTGTAAAAGTATGCATCTTTGCAAGAAACAATGCTAATGTTTGCATTTAAATTAAAGTGAGTTTAGGACTGGCAAATAATATTTGTAGAGAGTTCCAAACGTATATATGTTTCTTGCAGAATATATTTGAAAGAAATTTCATGTCTGTGAAGATAAATTCCGAATTTAACTAGCAAAGACACAAACCACATTCATTTATAAAGGGTTTTTCAACAGAGACGCTACAAAAATAAATGGATAGGGACAGCAAACGACGCCATATTTTTCCCCGCTCTTTTGACATTTCTCTTCAGTAAAGTTTGCCATTTCATAATGGAAAGATATACGAGCCAACAACGAGTCTAAATTATAAAAATTTACTACCGAAATTTGGAGTCAGTGGCCTCAACTTTAAGAGCGCTACGTCCAATTTATGGTCGGCTCATTTCTGGCTGAATGGCTTCGTCAATAAGCAAAATATGCGTTATTGGTCAGACAGCAATCCACACGTAATCCATGAGTCATCATTGCATCCCGAAAAAATTACGGTTTGGTGCGGTTTATGGGCCGGCGGCGTCATTGGGCCGTACTTCTTCCGTGATGATAAAGACTGGCACATTACTGTGAATGCGAATCGCTACCGTTCAATGATAACCGAATATTTTTGGCCCCAATTGGATAATATGGACTTGGAGGGCATGTGGTTCCAACAGGACGGCGCCACAAGCCACACAGCGAATGCCACAATCAATTTATTGGAAACCAAGTTTGGTCAACGTGTTATCTTACGAAATGGCCCAGTCGATTGACCGCCTCGGTCGTACGATTTGACGCCGTTAGATTATTTCCTGTGGGGCTACGTCAAGTCTATGGTCTATGCCAACAAGCCAGCGACGATTGATGAACTTCGTACGAATATTAAACGTGAAATTGCAACAGTATCGGCCGATTTATGCTTGAAAACCGTCGAAAATTGGGTTCAGGGTCTGGACTTCTGCAAGCGTGCCCGTGGTGGCCATGCAAAAGAAATCGAGTTCCATATATAATGGCATCGAACGTACTTTCACAGGAATAAAGAATTTCATTGGTATCTAAAACCGGTTTTGTTTTATTCAAAAAAACTTTTGTAGCGCTCTTATTGAAAAACCCGTTAGAACTCTGTTAACAGGTTAACAGACATATGTTAATGCTGTAAAGAAAATATATATATCAATAGAAGAAATTTTTAAACGATCAGAGCATTATATGTACACGAAAAGTAAATATTAAACTAATAACATTATATTATTAAAAAATTTCGCGCCCAATTGTCCTCACATACAAATGAATTCATCTTGGAAACTTTTAGAAAGATTATTACGAAACACGGAATTCTCCCGTGCTCACACATACCTCATTGGAAAGGTCTTTAAAAACCCTTTCAGAATCTGCAATCAGAATGTGCAAGAAGTCCTTCGAAGGATCCAAGTATTTCAATTTGGTTTCAGACATCCAACAAATATATTGGCCCATTGTGCGAAAACAAGGAATTCTCCAGTATTCTCACATACCTTGTTGGAAAGGTAATTAAAAGTACTTTCAGAATCTGTAATCAAAATGTGAAAAAGTCCTTCAAAGTATACAAGTATTTCACATTCGCTTCAGGCACCCCAATTTTTGTTTGACCATTGTGCGAAAACAAGGAATTCTCCCGTGTGAACGTGAGACCTTTCCAACGAGGTATGTGGGAACATGGGAGAATTCCTCGTTTTCGCACAATGAGCGAAAATATTTTTGGGTGTCTAAAACCAAATTGAAATACTTGGATCCTTCGAAGGACTTTTTGCACATTCTGATTGCACATTCTGAAAGTGTTTTTAAAAACCTTTCCAACGAGGTATGTGAGAACACGGGAGAATTCCTCGTTTTCGCACAATGGGCGAAAATATTTCTTGGGTGTCTGAAACCAAATTGAAATACTTGAATCCTTCGAAGGACTTTTTGCACACTCTGATTACAGATTCTGAAAGTGTTTTTAAAGACCTTTCTAACGAGGTACGTGAGAGCACGGGAGAATTCCTTGTTTACGCACAATGGGCGAAAAAAATGTTGGGTGTCTGAAGCCAAATTGAAATACTTGGATCCTTCGAAGGACTTTTTACACATTCTGATTATAGATTCTGAAAGTGTTTTTAACCCTCGGAGGTATAACCAGGTCTGTGCAGACTTTTTGCATATAAAAGTGTGTAAAGTTTTTTGTTTTTCATGTTAGAGGCAAATCCTTCCATGTGATCCTGGGGCAACAATCTCCGAACACAATGAGCAAACGATCAGAGCGATTGTGGATCCGGGTTCGGGTTAATCCGGGTTTACAAATATTTTGGTCCAAACGGTATAACCAGGTCTGTTCAGACCTACTACATGTAATTTATGTGAAATGAATGGGGGGCAGGTGATAAAAACCGTTTTTGAGTCGGATTTTGTGAACTTTCCAACGAGGTATGTGAGAACATGGGAGAATTCCTCATTTTCGCACAATGGGCGAAAATATTTGTTGGGTATCTGAAACCAAATTAAAAGACTTGCATCCTTCAAAGGACTTTTTACACATTCTGACTTTTTACACAGATTCTGAAAGTTCTTTTAAAGACCTTTCCAACGAGGTATGTGAGAACACGGGAGAATTCCTTGTTTATGCACAGTGGGCGAAAAAAATGTTGGGTGTCTGAAGCCAAATTGAAATACTTGGATCCTTCGAAGGACTTTTTACACATTCGAAAGTGTATTTATATTCTAAAAGTGGATTTAAACACCTTTCCAATGAGGTATTTGTGAGCACGGGAGAATTCCGTGTTTCGTAATAATCTTTCTAAATGTTTCCAAGACGAATTCATTTGTATGTGAGGACAATTGCCCTTTTACAAAGCTGTTTTTGTTTGGGCGCGAAAATTTTTTAATAATATAATGTTATTAGTTAGTGGCCGTCGGTGGTGCAATGGTTAGTGTGCGCGGCTCTTGTACATGAGATCCTGGGTTCGAACCCTGCTCTGACCACCTTAAAATTTCTTTCGGCGGCGGTCACCTCGCATAGTGACGGCGACACTATCGAGTATATAGCCATGAAAAAGCTTCTCAAAATACCGTTCGGAATCGGTGTAAAACTGTAGGTCCCAATCAGTGAGTGCAAACTGGAAAGCGCACAGCTCAGTGATTGTGAGAAGTTCTCCCCTGTCCCTTCATGGGATGTAATGGGAAACCATTTATTTATTTATTAATGTTATTAGTTTAATATTTACTTTTCGTGTATATATAATGCTCTGATCGTTTAAAAATCTCTTCTATTGATATATATAACCTGTTAACATAACCTGTTAACAGAGTTCTATAAATGAATGTGGTTTGTGTCTTTGCTGGTTCAATTCGGAATTTATCTTCACGGACATGAATATGAATATATACACTTAAAATGGCTCTAACTAGATGGCAAGGTAGGTTTTTGAGAATATTCTAAAAAGATTGTGTAAACCTTACAGAAATTGCATTAGTCCATTGAAGTCACTTTCTGGCAGAAGTCATAGTAATCGAAGAGGTATATCGTCGGTCTGGGATGATACATCATCGCCGCCTGTGTGCTGCTACTAAATCTCTGCAATCCGTACTTCTGACGTCACTAACTGGTCACAACTGCCCCGCATCTCTAAATGATATGGTTCCGGGGCAAAGGAACATTCCAGGGACTCATACAGCGGATGAACTTACGATATTACGGATATTAAGCATGTGGTTATGGTGATTTCTACACGAAAGCTCCATACTTACATACTTAAAGCTTTCGAAATTGCGAACGACAGATGATCTGAACGTAGAAAATACAGGGTCACCTGGTAGGTATTACCCAGATATTATCTGAATCGTACGCCAAACTTCAGATCCAAACCTGCCATAATATCACAACGCCGTGATCGCTGAACACTCATTGATAGACAGACATCCTTTTAGGCTAAAAATGCCAATTCGGGATTATTGCTGAAGTTTTTGACATTCAGACAAGGATGAGAGCGTCGAATGTCTCTATGCTACTGACAAGTCCTTTTGCGTGGAAATAATATCTAGGATTTTAGTTCATGTTGCGACTAACAGACATTTAGAGACACGCGAAAAAAATCTGTATTTTGTTGTTGTTAGATGCAAATATAACGCGGTTGTTATAATGTATGTTTTTAGACCCAAATGTGTTTTTTTTTTTGTTGAAACCCGCTAAAAACGAAAACGAGGCAGATAACAAAGGCAGCAGATCTTCAATTCATGAAAACAATGCTTGCAAACATATACATGTTTCCTGCAGTATGTTTCAGGGGTCATTGTTTTTCAGCGTGGAGTTAAACTGAATGATTGTATGACCTATTTTATTACCACTAAGTAGTTCGCTTAGGACTAATTTACGTCTCTTCTTTAGCCATATCCTTGAATATACTCAAGGCACAGGTTTAAAGGCGGGGACGGAACACGACGTTCCATAATATCACAACGGCCCTCATTGGACTAAGTGTGCCAATTGTGACAGCCACTTCTACCTAATCAAATCCATTGTACATTATTCAAGTGGTAAAATCAACCACTTGTCAAGTCAAATACAGATTTTGTGGCATTGTGTTACTTGTCCAGAACATCTTGTGGACTAACAGCTAGGAATCTAAAATGCAAAATAATTTTCTGGCCTCGGAACCGGAGTCGACAAACTTTAATTGTCTGGAGTCAAATAGTGTAGGTTTTCGGAGCTGGAGCGGAAGTCGAGCGAAGAGTGTTCGACGCTGCAACTAAACCATACTCAAACTCATTTGTGTTGATAAATGGCAAATCACCTATAATGAAAAGGTTGTGGCTGAAAATTGGCGGATGGTGCTTCATAGAATGTGCTGGAAGAACTATTTCAATTAAAGGGACTCTAATTTATTATTATTAATTATTTAATTTATTATTATTAATTATATTTGCTAGCTAACACCGTGATAAAGTAGACGTAACCGGCCCACAGTGGAAAGTATCGGTCTGTAGCCAAAAACAAATTTAAACGCTTTTTATATTTGAAGATATGGCCCTACATTTGTTCTACTTGGAATGCTTGAAAGAGATTTCACAAAATGTTATCGTTTTCTTTCTGTACTACACCTCCTTTTACTTTCAGCCACTCATTGCGGTTAAATGTGGGGTTCATTTCTACTAGAGACGCAAACATTTACCATTTTCCTAAGCAGCCACAAAATTATTACAGGTAATGGTTGGAAATGATATCAAGCAGTCTTCAAACATCAGTATTAGAAATACAATATTATACAGCTACATTAGTCTATAATAAAGATCACCGATCGAAATTGGTGATGTATTTTAATGTTGTTTGCATCATAATTTAAAGAACGCACAACAAAATGCCACATACTTTAGATATCAGATATGTAGGTGTACGCATGATAGGTGGTGCGATCCTAACGATTGCCTAAATCTTTATTTGTGTGTGTCAGTTCAAGAATAATTGTTATCAGTGATGAGTCCAACTATAGAACTATATTGATTATATTCCAAAACTGAAGGTGGCCGTCGATGGTACGATGGTTAGTATCCGCGACTAATGCACATGAGAACGTGGGTCCGGTTCCTGCTCTGACATGTATTTCGACGACTTTCACCTCGAAAAATCTTCTCAAAATGCCGTACGAAATTGGTGTAAAACTGTAGGTCCAAGTCAGTAATTGAAAAACTAGGAAGCAAACACTTCGTTGACCTCTCCCCAAATCCTTCATGGGATATAATGGGAAACCAATTTGTTCACATCACACAACAATTGAAACAGTAGATTTGTGGTGGGGAATCAAGTCAAATTCGGAGGAAGTCAAATTCGACATACCCAGCTAAATAGTTGCGGTACTTTCAGTCACAATTTGGAATCTACAGGCTCAAGCCGAGTCCAACAGTTTAGCTTAAAAGTGTTTATATCATTCATGGCTTCTTCACACCATTACGAGTATTAAAAAATATGAACTACCTGTTTTCACTTATCCATGTATTTTACACACCGGCCATTACACCACAGACGTTCCCAGTCTACAGCATCACAGTCAACAAAGAGAATTTACAATTTCCACTACAAAAAATTATTATCCTTTATGAAATATATTTTCATGGCGAAGTAAGTCTTTTAACGTATTCCTTTAATTGAATCCACGACCATTTCCATTTACCAAATGAGTGCTCTATCTATCTCAAAAAAAATATCCACTGATAAATGTACTACTTCAAAAGGAAGTATATCTCTTTGAACGAATGGTCTTCTTATTATTAATAATACAACTAATTCCAAAAAGGGATATCAAAAGATTTTAAGTAATTAATGTGCATTTAGCTAAGTCGCAATCATCCAACATATGAAGTGATTATATTTTTCTCTGTGTAAGTATTCACATCTAACTACACTTGTAAATAATACATAGATACAAATGCACACAACCTCAACAAGGATAATGTATGAATCAGTTTGCTCAATGTAAACATGGGGCCTTCTAGTAGGCCTTCTGGAGAACCATCCATTAACATTCTTCAAAACAATAACTAATACTGCTTCATGTAGTAGGAATAATATGACTGTCAAATATTAAAAGATGTCATTCAGGTTCTACATTTGTAACATAGACAAATTATAATGTCGACTAATTGTAACTTACAGGCAAAGGAAGAAAGTAAAAAGTTTGATCTGATCTCATCTATCTCACCCATCTCTCTGTAATATGAATGAATTTTAAACTCAAAGTCAGAGTCATTCTTTGTTTTTCAAATATTTTGGTTTAGGTTTCACATTTATAGAGTCCTGATTTTAGCTATTTAAAAATTAATCTTGTTACCTAAATATAAAACTCAGAATTTATTAAGGCTTGCCTTTGTAAATGGGCAACGGAGAATGGGTTGGAAGTGAATCCAGATTAAGTCAGATTTCAGGTTAAGTCATTGAGTCATACTGAGGACCTGTTCCTCGAAACCAAACGAATGTCACGCGAATTCGACTGAAATTAGGTTCATATAAGTCAAACGGTGTCGGTCGACTGACTTTGCATTTGATAACAAGTAGCAGCACATTCGAAATAGAAAAATTTTACGTTTTCGATGGACTCCAAAATACATGATTATGGAAACTAAATCAAACCCCTTTCGACTACATACGAACGAAAGCTTTTATTCAACATTATCTGCGTCATTATGTCCAGATGGTAGGGAATTATTATCTCCAGATGGAATGTAAAATATATAGTTGTGATTCTGGATAGAAAACTCAGTACCAAACTTAACACTATGGATGGGACCAGCATCGACGCAGGGACACTGTATTCGTACAAAGAGGCAGCCGGAGGTCAATGGGTTCTAACTCCGAAAATAGTTTGCTGGATATATATAGGCCCTGTCCGCCGCACAATATTGCTTTACGGTACTGTCACTTGATGACCGGTGCTGGCGCAATCTACTTACCTAAGTCTGTTGACTAAGGTCCAATGTATGTACGATACAACATGTGCTCTTCGCACAAAACCTACTAAGGGTTTCGCCTGTCACTATTAGATTTGGCAGGCAGGCAAATGGCTTCAGCAACTTCAGGAAGCCGCCTAGGACTTTGATTACTATGGATCATTAGTCTCTATGATTACTGTACGACTGTAAAGGATCAGCGACAATCCACGTTAAACGGGTGTTACATAAGTATACCTTTAAGAGGATCTTTTCCACTCATATCTCAGATAGACAGGACTCAAATGGACGTATACCAATCAATAGAAGATGTTTATGTTACGACATTGAAGTCTCCAAACTAGATGTAACGAAGGTTTTGGAGTCTGTTCTAAAGAGTTCGGTCTAAAGCTTGCACCGTATCTACCTGTCCATTGTAGTGTTTTTGAGGCAGTAGTCATGGCATTGGAAGAAGTCGCACTCTGGTTTAGGCGTAACATCATCACCGCCTATAAGGCTGCTGGAAAATGTCTGCAGTCTGTACATCTCTATACCTTCTCCACTCATATCCCGGACAGACAGGACTGGCAGGGAAACGTACAAGGTAATAGGATGTATTTAGGCTTCTACAGTTATGGCTGCCAATTAGAAGATAAAGTAGGATCTGAAGTCTATACTAATGAAGTGGTTACCATTGTAATGTCTTTCAAGCAGAGTTGTGACAATTTGAGAAGTTGCTCTTTGGATAGGACGAAACGTCATCACCGCCAGTTTGTATCAACATCTACTCTGATTACATGACACATACCTTTGAGAGAAACTTCTACACTTATATCGAACTGGCAGGACTGGATGGGACGCATAACAAGTTATAGAAGGTATTGAGGCTTCTACACTCATTGCTCCCAACTGGAAGGTAAAGTAGGATTTGAAGCCTATACTAATGAGGTCTAACTAATGACGCTACCAAACCATTGAAGCAGAGTCATGGCAATTTAAGAAGTTGCCTTTTGGGAGGAAAGAACGTCATCACCGCCTGGTGTTACAACATCGACTCTGGTAGTCAGCCTGCTATAAAATGCTTCCAACATAAACTCCTGGATTCATCAACTGTCGCACAATGAGAGCAGTTCGATATCAGTAGTATACGGAGGCCGGGGCGGAACATTAGAGACAACCATAGAACGGATGCGCTTGCAAGATTAGGGACTACCTTATCTGTTCGACTGTGGGCATGACCCTTTCTGCATGCAAAGTCAAACTTATAACAGAAACTCTCCGACATTCAAATATCAGATGACCGGGATGTACACGAGGAGAGTGTGATCAAGTTGTGACCTGAATCCTACGCTTAACTTGATATCCAGTCCTAGACAAGATATATCTTTGCCAGTAACAGTGATAACTGGGTATTATAAGCAGACAAGCGTCTAGACTTGAAATCTCAGCTCATAACTACTGCAAAAGACTACTGAACAGTAAGGCATCGAACATCTGATATGCTGCTGTTCCACCTTTTCAGTTATGGCGCCCAACTACCCTTTCTGCAGACAAGCCTAGTGGCTTCGCGGGATCCAACATATACATTTTAATATACCGAAATTTTGTATGTAGTAGATAATATCTAAGATGTTCATGTTCGACTTAACAGACATTCAGGACGTTAGGCTGAATGATCTTATGACCTTTTGCAGAGTACTTAGGGTTCGCTAGGGACGATTGCACATATGGAATATCGGGATGGGGTATCAGATGTCTTGAACGCACCTTAACGATACCAGGTAAATCAATTTGTTCAACGAAGGTGACGGAATATGAGGTATTGGACAACGGTCCCCAATATCTAACGTAACATACAACTGACTGAAGAAGGTGGGTTTTCATCGTCAGTTACGGTTTTGTCTGCAGTTTTTAATGAGTGAGGAATGTGTCTTCCCTGCACTTTACAATCGTCGGAAGTGCGTGGGTTCTGTGCTAACAAATGAAGGAGTTTGTTGGAGTAGGCAACTATTCACAATTTTAGCCCTGACCATACCGTCAGTGATGCAGTTTTTAACGAACGGGTCTCTTGCACATAAGAACGCGGCTTCACTCACCGTACTAACCGATTTTCATTTCCTCCGCCACTGGTAATCTCGGTTAATAATGGACGCACTTTCGAGCAAATTAATTTAGAGGTCCTAACGTGAAATTTTACAATGGAACAGCTAACGTCACCATCTAATTATTTTTTCAGTACCTTAAATCATAAAGTCAAATGCTAGTTCATTGAGATGTAAAATTTTGGTTCCTAGATTTTTCATCAGCAACATATACAGTGTTTTCTTCAGATTGTCGATATAATTTTTGCTACGTTATTAGAGGACTTCAGTTTCAGAACTTTGATATCAAGATAAACAGCATTATTATTTAATATGAAGATGGATTTTTGAAAATGGATAATGCAGGCCTCTTAGACGGGATTCTAAACCCTGTTTCACCTCCTGCCGTGTACCAATAAACTAATACTTTATAATCTCATAAAGTGCATACACATAAAACACATGCACAACATACAAGCATGAACATATGTATGTGTGCTTGCGTGTAATATCCGTATAAAGATTTTATTTATGAGCTACAAACTTTAGTAATTGTAAGCTGGGATGTAGAACAAAATGCTTCGAATAATAAACAACCAAGTCATAAATAAAATAAATAAAGTAAACAAACTGTGCTTTACAGTGTCTTGATGTTAAACTAATAAACTGAATTTCAAATAATCAAGAAAATATTTGTGTCCAATGAAATATTGGTGTTTATTATAATTGAAAAGTTTGGAAAGAGACTTCAATTTCAAATATTTCGGGAAATGGTCTACGAAACCTTTGCTGTTTTCTGTTCACAGTCAGTCACAGTAGATGATATACTGGGTTTACATTTAGACTTGATTAATCTTTAGGGTGGGGCGATTTTTTTTTTTGGTGCCGCTGCTCAGCAAAAAACATAAACCTTGAACCTTACAAATAATTTTAGCCGAAGAGGCCAATAACTTTAAATGAACTCTAACTTACTTAAACGGTCTAGAACAACTACGACGGGCCACGGACCTTTCAAAACGAAGGTAACATATTTCACCAACGAGTTTGATCTTTTGTTTTATCTCTCCAGTTGATAATACCACTTGCACGCAAGGATCCGTCCAACTGATCCCTCCAGGGGAGTCTTGGTCTTCCTATTTTTCCTCTTCTTTCGACTTCGGTTTCGAAAACTCTTTGTGCTGGTTCGTCTTCATGCATTCTACTGACATGGCCTTGTCAACGCATTCGCGTTATTTTGATCCGCCTAACTATGTCAATGTCGAGATATAGCTCATACAGCTCATGGTTCATGCGCCGCCGATACTCGCCGTTGTGCACTCAAAAAAAATAGTTTTGAGCTGCGCGATTTCCACTCAGTAACTGGGACCTACAGTTTTACACCGGTTCCGAACGGTATTTTGAGAACCTTTTTCATGGCTTAATACTCGATTGTGTCGCCGTCACTAAGATAGGTGGTCAGAGTAGGGATAAAACCCACATATTTTTCGGAGTATTCTTCTCTCGAGGACTCCTAGAGATGTTCCGTCTGCATGCAATAAGAACAAAGGATTCTGCGCCATAAATCAAGATAGGTTGTATGAGAGTCTGGTATAGCTGGACTTTTGTAACTCGAGAGAGGGCTTTGTCTCTAAAGTGATTGTTTAGGCGAAAATAACATCCATTCACAAGCACAATACTACGCTTGATATCAAGACTGATGTTGTTTTTTTGTCTACGGCAGATATAAATTCGTCCAACACCTCGAAATTATAATAGTTATCAACGTTCACGCATTGGTCTAATCGCGTGCTCGTTGAACCCATTAATTTTGACTTACCCTTATTTACTGTCAGACCCACTTTTGCTGACAGCTTCTCAATTCTCGTAACGACCGCAATAATTTCTCTAATTGTGCGCCCAATGATATCTATATCATCAGCATACTCGAGCAGCATGTGTCTTTTGCTGCTGATGGTTGAATTTCATGTTGACTGCAGCTTTTCTCATAATGATCTCCATTAAGATGTTAAAGAGATCGCGCGATAGGGTGTCACCATACCTGACACCTCGCTTAGTTTCGAAAGGTTCCCTAAGACCCACACCAATTTTCACTGCGGCTTTGGTGTTCGTCAAGGTCATCCTGCAATGGCGTAAGAGTTTTACAGAAATACCAAGCTCAGACATTGCTTCGTAGAGTTGGTCCCGTATCGTGCTATCGAAGGAGGACGTACTATCGAAAAATAGATGATAGGTGTCGATTTGTTTTTCGTGTGTCTTCTCCAGGAATTGGCGTAGCGTGACAATCTGGTCAGTTGTCGATTTTCCAGGCCTAAAGCCACACTGGTATGGTCCAATCAGTCCAGCGATAATTGGTTTTAGTCTTTCGCACATTATACTTGATAGAACCTTATATGTTATGGATAAAAGGCTTATTCCACGGTAGTTGGCACAAACGCTCGGGTCAACGTTTTTAAATATGGGGCATAGTACACTGAGACTATAATCACCGGGCATGCATTCATTTTAAACAGCTCCGCCGGTAATCCATGGGCTGCTACGGCATTGTTGTTTTCAAGCCCGCAGTAGGTGTTCTTACCTTGTCTTTGTTAGTAACGGGTTTTTCAACAGAGACGCTACAAAAGTAAATCGATAGGGACAGCAAACGACGCCATATTTTTTCCCGCTCTTTTGACATTTCTCTTCAGTAAGGTTTTCCATTTCATCATGGAAAGATATATGAGCCAACAACGAGTCGAAATTATTAAAATTTACTACCGAAATTTGGAGTCAGTGGCCTCAACTTTAAGAAGCCAACTTTAAGAGGCCTCAACAATCAGCGATGAGGCTCATTTCTGGGTATTGGTCAGACAGCTATTGGTCAGACAGCAATCCACACGTAATCCATGAGTCATCATTGCATCTCGAAAAAATTACGGTTTGGTGCGGTTTATGGGCCGGCGGCGTCATTGGGCCGTACTTCTTCCGTGATGATCAAGACCGGCACATTACTGTGAATGCGAATCGCTACCGTTCAATGATAACCGAATATTTTTGGCCCCAATTGGATAATATGGACTTGGAGGACATGTGGTTCCAGCAGGACGGCGCCACAAGCCACACAGCGAATGCCACGATCAATTTATTGGAAACCTAGTTTGGTGAACGTGTTATCTCACGAAATGGCCCACTCGATTGGCCGCTTCCGTCGTGCGATTTGACGCCGTTAGATTATTTCCTGTGGGGCTACGTCAAGTCTATGGTCTATGCCAACAAGCCAGCGACGATTGATGAACTTCGTACGAATATCGAACGTGAAATTGCAGCAGTATCGGCCGATTTACGCTTGAAAACCGTCGAAAATTGGGTTCAGCGTCTGGACTTCTGCAAGCGTGCCCGTGGTGGCCATGCAAAAGAAATCGAGTTCCATACATAATACATAATAAAGAATTTCATTGGTATCTAAATTGGTATAAAAAAAACTTTTGTAGCGCTGTTATCGAAAAACCCGTTAGAAACGCAATCGACGTCGTCATCCAAATTGTGATCGATTGTCTCTTCGTCATTATCTTAGGTACCAGTAGCGCGGACAAATGATCTCTCAATTTTCCCAACATGCTCTGTAGATCTGCGACGAGAGTTACGACCTTTTCTTTACAGAATAGGGCCCTGAACCATGTCCATTAGTTCTGTTTTTGACTTAAGGGTAGAATTTACAGGCTTCGTTCTTACGTCTGTATGTCTCAATTTTCTCACTCTCGCACTTTCTCCACTGTCGCTTCTTACGCCTAAAGAGACGGTTTACCTCCTTTTTTCCCCTTATACCGCTCAGTCGCAGCTCGTGTCAGAATTTCCTGAAGCACTGTCTTACGTGAAGTGAAGCGACACTGTTCACCGTGCAATGGTTTTTAATAGAGTCGGAAATTAGTTTCCACTGCGCTACAGAAAGGTCATCGGCTGGTGGTGGTTTCTGTGTCAAAAGTTCCGAGAGTTTCCTTGATTAGGCTGTGGCTACCTCTGGTAATTGCAGTTTTTCGCGGTCTAGCTCTCTCTGAGTCTGGTTTCGAAAAATATTCGCTCTACTTAATCTTGTGCTAACCTTTGCTGCTACCACGTAGTAATCAGAATCGATGTTAGCTGCTCTGCTCACTCGCACGTCCATTACACTGGATGAGTGCCTTCCATCAATTACCACGTGATCAATTTGGTTCTTCGGTCTTTGATAATGGGATGCCCAAGTAGCCTTGTGGATGTCTATTTGCTGGAATCTTGTACCACTAATGACCTTGTTTTTTTGCCGCGGCAAAGTCAACCAGTCTCATACCGTTGTCAGCATGTAGACTGAAATTTCCAATAATTGTATGAAATACATTTTCCCTGCCTACATTAACATTAAAATCTCCTAGTACAATCTTAAGGTCATGGCCTAGGCAGCGGTCATACGTTTTCTCTAGGCGCTCATAGAATATTTTCTTTGGCATGGTCATCTTTCTCTTCTATTAGGGCATGCACACAAATTAGGAAAATCTAAAAGTATTTCTCATTTATGCGGATTATGGCTATAAGGATGGACTCTACCCCTCTAAAAAAGCAATATAGATTTCAGCTTCACATTCCATAACAAAATCTTAACCTGACAGAATTAAAACATTTTCTAGGGTCGCTGACATTGTATTCGAAGTCAGATTAGCGCCATCGTTGTCGATTGTCAAAATTTCAAAGTGGCGGATCCAATATGGCGGTGTAAATTCTAGAAGAGATATAGTGCAGATTATTTTGAGATGGATAAATCCATTTCCTTGGTATCAAATCTAAAACTCAAAATGGCGGATCTAATATGGCGGCGAAAAATTATAAAAGTTATGCAATCCGTCAATATATTTGTATGGAGATTGTCTTGAGATCTCTGAATCCATTTCGTTGCTATCAAATCGTAAACTCAATTTTTTTTAATCATACGTACTTAGATTGCTGATAATGCCAATGGAACAAATTCAGGCACAGTGAGTCGGCAGGTGATGATGAACTTGTTACGGAGTCCGAAATCGGTCATGCCAGAGAGTGAGCTTTCCTGAATTATCGATTATTCCAACGAAAACAAAGTTTTTTCACCTAGAAAAATGTATCAGGCCTTCAAAACTTGTAGTATGAACTTCTCACAAATTAGCATTCAAAATTAAATTGAGTTTCAAAATGAATTGATCAAATTCAATTGGATATGGTGAATGTATTTTTGTTTTTTTTACTATCCCCAACGAGGATATTAATGTTTACTTCAAAAAATGTTTAAATGATAAGAATTCGTCGGCCCACTCCAATAAATTTTAACAAGTTGTACACAAAATTAAAAACTTTAATTTGGAGGAATAATCTAAAGTTTTTTGTTCAATAGACTGTCCATAAAAAGTTTCTTTTTTTTTAAATTTTGTCAAAAGTTGTTATTATAGAACAAGGTTTTAGAAATCTCCTTTAAGAAGAGACATTTCATTATCTTCAACCAGTAGAGAGTAAGAATTTTTAGATTCTTATTGCAAAATGTATTTCAGATAAGGAATAACCACCAATCTACATACATATATACCGATATATCATCAGATGCTTAAGACATACAATTTTCGACTTTTCCAGTACAACTTTTCGACTTTTCCAGTATAACATAGTGATGTTAGAGTTCAAAAATAAGAGTCCTCTAATATTAAAAGCTGACAAGTTAAATTTTGTTAAGAAGGTACAATTGAAAAAGAGAAAACATTTCCGTACTTAACTTAAACTCTTTAAAATATTTTTGATATAAATCGATACACTCCCGTTAAATTGCCTTCGTCCCATTTTATCGTGGAATCCTTTAAAGAACTAAAATTTTCAAATATTGCAAAGATTTCTAACTAATTTTCCTATAAGTATTGCCATCAATGCCACCAGTAATAATCTAATATTTGAAAGCTAAAATATTACTTCGAAATTTATGTTCGCTGCATGAATTCATCACTAATACACAAACGTCATCAACTTTTCAACTTCTACATGTGGTAACGACTTAAGAACATCAGTCGTCATTACTGTAATGATAGCAGAAAGTTTGATCATAAATTTTGCTGGTGATGGTACTGATGTTGATACTGATGCCGCTGCTGATGCTGTTCTACACATGGGTATTAACAGCGACACTCTGGTGTGTTAGTAGGAGCTACTTGTCAATCCCCTCCACATACCAAGTGCAGACAGACAATTTTGTCTTATTAAGGATGTATGTCAACAATTTTAAATAAAGTTATACTTCATCGTCATGGGTTTCCATAAACAGTGGTTTGGGGGTAACATTTTATAGAGATTAGGTTTTATCACCTGGTAAATTTGTCTTAATAGTTTATTACTAGAATATCTAAAATAGGACTTATGGTATAAGTACTTATTTGTCACATCACATCTTATGATGGTGAAGTGATCGCACGGGGTTAGTTCTCGACAAACCTCCTTGAGAAACCAAATCGGAAAATGAAGCATAATTTGCGACACAAATGTTTAGCCTTGTGAAATGTTAACTTTTCCAAATGGAGCATCAGATGGATTGGTAAATACATTTTCCACGGATAAATCCAAACCAAGTCGACCTAACAAAGAAGAAAAAAGTTGGAAAAAATGCTCTTTATTTTTCAACATAATCTCCTGTTAGCTCGATAACCTTTTCCATAGCTTCGATACTCTGTTTACAATAAGAATTATCAAACTCCTTAAAATATGCATCAACCACAACCTCCACGTCTTCATTGTTGGGAAATATTTTACCACCGACCCTTTTTTTCAGGTTTGGAAATAGAAAATAGTCCGAGGGAGCTAAATCTGGAGAATAAGATGCGTGATGAAGCAATTGGAACTTTAGTTCGTTAATTTTTGTCATCGCAATAGTATATGTTTGTTGTGGCCGTCGTTGGTGCAATAGTAGCGGAAGCGGCTCTTGTACATGAGAGCGTGGGTTTGATCGCTGCTCTGATTACCTTACATTTCTTTGGACAGCGGTCACCCACTTAGTGACGGCGACACTATCGAGTATTTAGCCATGAAAAAGCTTCTCAAAATATCTTTCGGAACCGGTGTAAAACTGCACGTCCCAATCAGTGGGTGCACAAATAGAACGCGCACAGCTCACTGGTTCCCTTTATGGGGTGTAACGGGAAACCATTTTTTTAATATTAATATTATTAATATCACAGTGCAACACGAAAAAAAATAACCATATACGGACACCACTACGTGATAAAAGACTAAAAAAAAGACCCGTGTTTCCCAATTTTTCCCAAAGTCATGCACTTTTTTTTATGGGCCGCCAAAGATTTGGGGCCTCGGTATCATTTTCGTAAAATGTGATCATTTTCTCAGGCTCATATCTTGCAAACCGTTCAGAATTTCGATTTACTCTCTGAGGCAAAGTTGTAGCTCTTGTCATAAAGAACAAAAATTGCGAACATATAAAATCAAAAAAACTTCACCTTCCAGATCAAAATCGCAAAAAACTTAAAAAAATTCGATTTTTTTTTACCTTTTTTCCCGTGTTCAGGTCCATTAGCAAACCGTTCAAAATTCAAGGAAACAATCAACTACAAAAATTTACCTAAGACCTCAATAAACAAATTTCTAGAACATATAAACTTCCTAGAGATGATTCTTAACACTGTTTAGGTAGCACGCAAAAGTGAAAAATTTGCCGAAAATTGTTTAAATTAATTTTTTTTACCTTTTTCTCCTGTTCAGGTCCATAGGTAGCAAAAAATGAAATATGCCTGGCCAGAACCATGTGCATTCTTCAGTCTATGTTGTTGTATTTGTTCATCCACACTTCCTCGTGGCCTCCACGAGTTACATTGGAATTGATTCAGAGGTGAGCGTGAATCCCAATTACAAAGAAAACAAAAGAATTTTGGGAAGCCGCCCTTATCGATGATCCCTTGCAAAATGTTGATGACCTTTACGTTTTTCTCCTATTCAGTTCCATAGGTAGCAAAAAATGAAATATGCCTGGCCAGAACCATGTGTTTGTCCAAGGGTTAACACCGTTTAGGTAGCGCTTAGGTATCACGCGATCATGCACCGACAGCAGCAGCACAGGCAATGCAGTAAGCTCCGCACACGCAACAAGGGACGCAGCACACAATATAAAAGCGACACGACGCTCACATCGAGGCATTACACAGCGCGAAGTCAACGAGAGCTCAGCGGTGAAAGTTATAAAGTGAAAGTGAAAGTAAAAAAAGTGAAAGTGCTACAGTATAATTCGCACACAACATTGGCAACTGACAATTTCAATATGCAGTGTGAAAATATTGATTTATTTTGCTACGTTTGCGGTCATCAAACCAAAAAAAAAACATCTTCAAGATTTCAGAAGGAAAAGAATCTTTTAACTAGTGAATTCAAAAGAGCATATACATTGTTTTTCGACGAAGTGGACTTGACCGGTGAAAATTACACACCTAATACAGTGTGTCGCCAATGTTATAACAATCTCATGGCATGGTTGAGTGGAGGCAGAGGTACTATGAAGTATTGTAAGCCGGTAAACTGGATTAATCGCCCAGGTGATCATGATGCAACCAGATGCTATGCATGCGTAAATTACACATGTCGTCTAAATCGACATTCTGAGAAGAACAAAATTTATAAAGCAACTGCAACAGCCACACTACCAGTGCTTGCACCTGAAAATTTTGTATCACCAAGGCCGCCAACTCCAGATCGTACTACAGAATTTACAGCAATGAGTACAGCAAGTGGTGTTACTTATGAAGATCCATTTGATACCGATTATGAGCCCCAACAGGGAAGAGATGGACCACAACTAATAACACAAATGGAAATGGATTTCATTGTGGCCATATTGGGATTATCGCAGCGACTTGCAATATTTTTGACAGCTTTTTTAAAGCAAAGAAAACTCACACATGCTAATGTTAACTCTACGGCGTACCGCAAACGACAAGCTGAATTTCAGATGCTCTACACTCTAAATGATGACAATTCGTTCGCTTACTGCAACGATATAAAAGCTTTGGTGGTAAAAATGGGAATGAACTACATCGCTAGTGAGTGGAGATTATTTATTGATGGTTCTGTTTCAAGCTTAAAAGCAGTCTTGTTGCATGTGTCGAACCGAAAACCTTCCATTCCGCTAGCAATGGGTATCAACATGAAAGAAAGCTATGAAACATTGAAAGATATAATGGAAAAAATCAAATATTACGAAAATAAATGGAAGATTTGCTGTGATTTGAAGGTCATCAAC